>CM070546.1:34397537-35597537 GCA_036346405.1 Phyllostachys edulis
ACGCAATAATCGGCTTCTGTTTTTACAATCGTTTTTTTTTTGCATCTTTTTTTGGAGAATAAAAAGTTTGTGTTAGGACAGTAAACCTTTAGATACATGTAAGGTATGTGCGTTAGGTTACAACCCAAGATATTATTATGGCCTTGGAATCATGAATGCCAGGAGCGACCGATATTACTATGGTCTTGGTGCTAGTTGTATCCAGCCTCGTTTAGTGCACTTGGATAGAGTTTGTGCACTATACAGTCCGTAGCACATCTGGACAATCGTTAATCATCAGATAGATAGAGAGATGCTTGTAAAAGAAGCGTTCGTGTACAAAACAAGAAACAGATTGTTTGCTAGTTGGTTGTCCACTTGTTTGTACTAGCTGGCAAAGAAGGCAATGAAGTCATGTGGAGATTGCAGTAAATCTCTTTGTAATAGAGTAGTAAAGTCATGTGGAGGTTGAAGTAAATATTTTTGCAATAGAGCAATAAACTACAGGTGGAGTTCAGTAAATCTTTTTGTAACAGAGCAGTAAAGTCATGTGGATGCAATAGTAAATCTCTTTTAGTGAAACAGTAAATCTTTTTTTAATAAACACACAGAGATGTTTTGTTTGCAATACTTATAACATTCTGTTACCCTTGTTGTTGCCCAACCTACCGGCAAAAACCGTTCATGAATCGGAGATTCCAATCAAAAGTTATTAGGAAAACAAATAAAAGGAACATTCAGGTACAAAACAAGGAGTTGATTGTTTGCTGGTTGATTGTTTGCTGGTTAGTTGTCTACTTGTGTGTACTAGTTGTTTAAGATGACAGTAAAGTCATGTGGAGGCCGTAGTAAATCTCTTTTAGCAATGTAGTAAATCTTTTTTAGTAAACGCACAGAAAGGTTTTTATTTGCGAGACATATAACACTGTGCTACCCTCGTCATCACCATGCTACCGGTGAAAACCGTTCGTGAATCGGAGATTCCAATCAAAAGTTATTGTGAAAAAAAGAAAAGAAACATTCGTACACAAAACAAGGAACTGATTATTTGTTAGTTGGTAGTCTGCTTATCTGTACTAGTTGGCATGATGGCAGCAAAGTCATGTGGAGGCGGCAGTAAACCTCTTTTAGTGATGCACTAAATAATTTTTAGTAAACGCACAGAGATGTTTTTATTTGCGAGACTTACATGATTCTGTTACCCTTGTTGTCACCAAGCTACCGGTGAAAACCATTCGTGAATTGGAGCTTCCAATGAAAAGTTATTACACCAATAAGAGAAAGACGCATTCACGTACAAAACAAGGATCTGCGTGGGTTTACTGTCAGATTGGATGGTACCGAGACTTTTTACCACCGACTGTAACGTGCGCGCGTGTGTTTTTCTGCCGATCTCACGCGGAAAGCGCGCGACCTCTCAAACCATGCTTAGCGTGCGGTTAGAGCGTGGGCTGGCACGCCGCGCGCAGCGCGTCCCACACGTAGTATTGCTATTCAGCACGCGAGCGCTGAATAGCGCTATCGTGTGGATGTGTGTATATATATATATATGTGTGTGTGTCTGTGTGTGTGTGTGTGTGTTTGTGGACATGTGTGTGTGTGTGTATATACCCACACACGTGTATATATTCACACACTATTCTGTATCCGAGCATAGAATAGTTATTCTATGCCTTGCCGGCCCATCGCACGAGACCCAGGCCAAGTGTGATGTGTAGGCGCGCAACCATCATACGGTCGGCCCACCAACAACAGTTAGCGGGCCTGAAATGCCCGCACCAGTGTGGCACTCGATTTCGACCGTAAATAATATGAGATGTGACAGTAATTCGTGAATCATTTTACTGCCTTTTTTCTGGCTCATGGTTTTTTTTTGAGCTCATATGTTTGATGGTAAATATAACAGTAAGAAGTAAAGTTGTTATGCGTTTTACTACCTTCTCTTTTTGTGTATCCATTTTTACAGCATGTTTCGAGGAATGTGATATTCCGAGCTCCTATGCCAGTTAGTAGAACATAACGATGTATGCTATAATCGGCTTCTGTTTTTACCATTGTTTTTTTGGCATCTTTTTTTTGGACAATAAAAATTTTGTGTTAGGACAGTTAGATACATGTAAGGTATGTGCGTTAGGTTACAACCCAAGATATTATTATGGCCTTGGAATCATGAATGCCAGGAGCGACCGATATTACTGTGGTCTTGGTGCTAGTTGTATCCAGCCTCGTTTAGTGCAGTTGGATAGAGTTTGTGCACTATATAGTCTATAGCACAACTGGACAATGGTTAATCATCAGATAGATAGAAAGATGCTTGTAAAAGAAACGTTCATGTACAAAACAAGAAACTGATTGTTTGCTAGTTGGTTGTCCACTTGTCTGTACTAGCTGGCAAAGAAGACAATGAAGTCGTGTGGAGGTTTTAGTAAATCTCTTTGTAATAGAGTAGTAAAGTCATGTGGAGGTTGAAGTAAATACTTTTGCAACAGAGCAATAAACTATAGGTAGAGTTCAGTAAATCTTTTAGTAACAGAGTAGTAAAGTCATGTGGATGCGATAGTAAATCTCTTTTGGTGATACAGTAAATCTTTTTTTTAGTAAACACACAGAGATGTTTTGTTTGCAATACTTATAACATTCTGTTACCCTCGTTGTCACCAACCTACCAGCAAAAACCGTTCATGAATCGGAGATTCCAATCAAAAGTTATTAGGAAAACAAAAAAAGGAACATTCAGGTACAAAACAAGGAGTTGATTGTTTGCTGGTTAGTTGTCTACTTGTGTGTATTAGTTGTTTAAGATGACAGTAAAGTCATGTGGAGGCCGTAGTAAATCTGTTTTAGCGATGTAGTAAATCTTTTTTAGTAAACGCACAGAAAGGTTTTTATTTGTGAGACATATATCATTCTGCTACCCTCGTCATCACCATGCTACCGGTGAAAACCGTTCATGAATCGGAGCTTCCAATCAAAAGTTATTCTGAAAAAAAGAAAAGAAACATTCGTATACAAAACAAGGAACTGATTGTTTGTTAGTTAGTAGTCTACTTGTCTGTACTAGTTGGCATGATGGCAGCAAAGTCATGTGGAGGCGGTAGTAAACCTCTTTTAGTGATGCACTAAATAATTTTTAGTAAACGCACAGAGATGTTCTTATTTGCGAGACTTACATGATTCTGTTACCCTTGTTGTCACCAAGCTACCGGTGAAAACCATTCGTGAATTGGAGCTTCCAATCAAAAGTTATTACACCAACAAAAGAAAGACGCATTCACGTACAAAACAAGGATCTGCGTGGGTTTACTGTCAGATTGGATGATACCAAGACTTTTTACCGCTGACTGTAACGTGTGCGCGTGTGTTTTTCTGCCGATCCCACGCGGAAAGCGCGCGAGCTGTCAAACCATGCTTAGCGCGCGGGGAGAGCGTGGGCTGGCACGCCGTGCGTAGCGCGTCCCACATGTAGTATAGCTATTCAGCACGCGAGCGCTGAATAGCGCTATCGTGTGTGTGTGTGTATATATATATATATATTGTGTGTGTATACATGTGTGTGTGTATATATATATACACACACACACTATTCTATATCCGAGCATAGAATATTTATTCTATGCCTAGCTGGCCCATCGCACGAGACCTAGGCCAAGTGTGATGTGTGGGTGCGCAACCATCATACGGTCGGCCCACCAACTACTGTCAGCGGGTCAGAAATGCCCGCACCTGCGTGGCACTCGATTTCGATCGTAAATAATATGAGATGTGACAGTAATTCGTGAATCATTTTACTGCCTTTTTTCTGGCTCGCGGTTTTTTTTTGAGCTCATATGTTTGATAGTAAATATAACAGTAAGACAGTAAAGTTGTTATGCGTTTTACTACCTTCTCTTTTTGTGTGTCCATTTTTACTGCATGTTTCGAGGAATGTGATATTCCGAGCTCCTATGCCAGTTAGTAGAACATAACGTCATATGCAATAATCAGCTTCTGTTTTTACCATCGTTTTTTTTTTGCATCTTTTTTTTGACAATAAAAAGTTTGTGTTAGGACAGTAAACCTTTAGATACATGTATGGTATGTGCGTTAGGTTTTCGAGTAGGTCCAACGAAGTAAACTGTCATTTTGTAGATCAACTTTCTTTCAGTAAACACTTTGGCTCACATGCAATTTTACAGTAAAAACATACTCAAAATATGGTGTCGGACCCGGGAGTAACCTCCCAAATCCTCTGTGCATTTCTGAACTAGTCCCATGACTAGTAGCTAGTTCACACAGTAAACTGATATGGTAACATCCATAAATCGCATAACTTTATTAATAATCAACAGAGTTATTTACAAGAAAGGCTTACAAGCCAAAAATAAAGAACGCAGTGGAAGGCGAAGAAGTAGTGGAGTCCAGCTGATATGCCATAGACAATCGACTGGGGTAGCGGCCTAGTCGCCGAGATCCACACTGGTAGCAAAGTCCTTCTCTGAAATTTATTTGCATAAAGCAAGGATGAGCACAACTACCGTGCTTGCAAGTTACACCCGAATAATAGAGTTAATGCATGCAAGGATATATCAAAGGAAGGCTTGTTGGTTAAATTTGCGTAAAGCAGTGTTTTCTTTAAATACTTGTATTAAGTTCCAAAGCAGTTATTCTATAACTAAAATTCATTTAACAAATTCTTAGTTTTATAGTCAGATAACATTCACACAAGAATGGTGAAGGATACCCTCCTATCACATGGCTTCCTGCCCAATTTCCCATTTGGATAAACCAGTTTGAAGAAGTCTTTTTAAAACAAAATCAAAGTATAACCTTGAGTGGCTTTGCTAGCATGTCCATGACCGTGGACACGGCTATTCAAATAGTTTTACACTCTACAGAGTTTGTACAACTTTACCCACATGACACGAATTCTCTAGTTTGTCTGGCATATATATATGCTCATTCACTACCTTAGGTAAGCAATCTAGAGCATGTGTCAAGGCCTTTACAAAGCGCCATTCCACCACAGTCTCCCCTCGCTAAGGTTTCGCTCCCTGTGGGCTACAACCCACAGGATTTGAGCCCCCTCTTGCGCCGGTGGGACTAACGTAGGTCATAACATGACTACCCACCACATCTGAAGGGATGACCACAGTGGAACATTGCAAATTAATCAGCCAGGTCCTGCCCATACAGGACATGTGGTAGTACGATATGGCTTAGCAAAGGAACGCTCAGAGGCCGGTCCTTAACTGACTTGGGCGACTTTCCATAAAACCCCCTAGGCCTCGATCATAGAAATGACTCGATCCCATGCATCAACATGCACCATCCAAACAACTATTTCGCCCAAGTACAAACTATCATTTTATTTCATTTTCCAAAGTCATTTATAAACTTCCATAACACACCAATGCCATGGATATAATTTCAACAACATTTGATTTTTGGCTAAAATTCCCGAAATCAGTTTTTTTTTATCTAAGCATGTCTTTGCATCGTATTTTCAAATGATCCTAGTTCATACTATTGTATCAACTAGGTTTTATCTACGGTGACAATGTATTTGATTCAAATATCAACATTGGCCATACAAAGGATTTAGGCATATTTATAAATTTAAACAGGAATTTAAATTACTGAATATAAATAAGCATGCAGTAATAATTTAAAACAAAATTTAAATAATTTGAAATAATGGGTGCAAATATGGTCAAAGATGTAACTTTCCTTGCTTGATTAGTTGCTCTCAAATGGCGTCGAAATCTGACTCTTCGAAGTCATCGAAATCTATACGCGAAAATAAGCCAAATTCAAAAAAAATTCAAAATAGAATTCAAATGAACTCCAAATTAAATAATTTTAGTTTAGTTAGCTATATCTTGAATTTATATGAATTTGGAAATTTGAATTGATGAAATCGGAGTTCGTATGAAGGAGAACGAACCCCGAGAAGTTTCAAAATTACATGAAATGATGAAGTAAAGGATTTTCAGAATTTCGGAATTATTTTTGTGAAGGAAAAGACAAATATGACATCAGCTGACATAAACAGAGGATTTTTGGCCGAAAGAAAATGAGAAAAGAAATTTAAATGATTATGATAGGTGGGGTCCACTTGTCATAGGAGTGGTGCATGGTGGATCTGGTTTACGAGGTTTTGGAATGTGGTTTCAATGGGAGTGCCACGCGGCTGCTGACGGGGCATGTAGGGCTTAGGTGGTGATGACGTGGCTCCGAGGTGGCACCTAGGTGGCAGCCACGTGGTTGTGCCACATAGGCAAAACGGCGGCGGTGCTCTCGGTGCTGAGCTCGCCGGCACTACACGCCGTGGCGAGCTCCGGCGAGGTGCGCATCAGAGAGGGGAGAGCGAGGAGACCATCAGGCTCACCTCGGTGGCGCAAGGGTGCAAATGGTTCGCCGGTGGCGAGAGTGACGGCGGCGGCGAGGTCGGGCTCGCGGCGAGGTTGGGGCTCCGGTGGTCTTCAGGCCGGGGAAGGGTGCGCACGGGGTAGCCTTGGGGACGGCGATGCCGATGGTGGTGGCGGTGAGGTCAAGGCATTGACGTTGGCAGCGCTAGAGGCGGCGGAGGGAGCTTGTGGCCGGCGGCGAAGATTTGTGAATTCAGCCCAAAAGAGAGCTAGGGAGAAGAGGTGAGTGAGGGGAATGGGCACTACTACAGAAAGGCTAATACTGGACGCCTCATCACAGACGGTTGACCAAAACCGTCGGTATTACATTCAATCACAGACGGTTTTGGTTTAGAGACCGCTCAGGCATCGGGCGCGCTAAAAACCGCCTCGTGAAGAGGTAATATCACGAGCGGTTCATTTTGAAACCGTCGTGAAGTATCACGACGGTTCAACACGACCGTCGATCACGACGGTTTTAAACACAACCGTCAGGAAGTATCACGCACGGTTACAACAAGAACCGCTCGTGATATTAATTAGTATCACGAGCGGTTCTTAACAATAACCGCTCGTGATAATATCGCTCTGACTCCACGGTCGCCGCCATCGCTTCTCCCCGACGCGTCTCTTCATCGCCGATCTTGCTCGTTAAATCGCCACTCCGCTTCGGCTCCCGGCGCGTCTCTTCGCCTCACGCTCTGAATTTATTCCTTGTTTGATAAAAGGATCATCCGCCATCCAAGATGATCATCCCCACATACTTATAAAATTAAAAAACAGAAATGGCTGCCTCTTCCTCGTCGCCGGCCGATGGCCTTCTGGTCTCATTGCACGAGCACCTCTCTCGGTGTAGGTTGAACTGTCTTTGCGGAAGAACACTTGTTTGATCAATGTGTCTTCACTCCTCTGCCGGTGGAGAATTTGCCGAGCGGTGACGCCACCTTCCGCCGCCTTGACATCCTCCTCCGCCGTGTCTTCCGGTGATCTCCCACTTTCGGTAGCGTTCTGGCGTCATCGACGTAGTCCTCCAAAACGACGCTGCACGCCTCGGGAGGCTTGCCGTCACTTGGACTGTGAAATCGAGGCGACAAAGCATCGACACGACTGTGCCGATACCCCTCAAGCAAGGGAAGAGAGCCTATGGGCTCAATTCTTCTTGGTTCAATAGTCTGAGGGTCTTCGGGAGACACTTGAACGATCAGCGTCGTGAGTGGACGATTTCGTGCTTCATTCGTTGATGATCGAGAACCGGCCCAATGCCGACGCCGCTTATGAAGTATTGAAGACGGAGATAGCACCTACCTCCGCCACTAGAAAAACTTTGTTTTATTTATAGGTTTTACTTTTTAAATCTTTTTATGTTTAACGCCACTGTTTGGCCATATATATGAAAATTCCAAAATGAAAAAAAGTTTGGAGGTGAAGTTACTATATTTAATTATATGTTGAATTATTATGCTCTCTCTCTCTCTCTATATATATATATATATATCGTAGACAGATTTTGTGGAAAAACAAAATCTAGTTTGGAGGTGAAGTTACAATTAATATTAATTATATCGTAACGAGCGCATCAACGGGTCATGGACGATTTCAGCTTCGTCACGATCGAGAACCGTCCGATGCCGACACCGCCGCCTATGAAGTATTGCGAGATGGAGATAGCAAATTACCTTCGCCACTAGAAAAACCTTGTTTAATTATAGGTTTCGCTTTTTAATATAAACATGTAATTTCTTCACATGTCATGTAAGTGTATATACTTGAGAAAAAACATTTCACCAGACGGTTCCATAATGGAACCGCTCGTGATATAGATATATCACGACGGCTCCATAATGGAACCGTCAGGATATGGATATATCACGGGCGGTTCGAACCGTCCGCGATATCCTTATATCACGACGGTTCCATTATGGAACCGCTCGTGATGATATCACCGACGGTTCCATAATAGAACCGTCTCGATAAGTCTTTATAAGTAGCAGCTAGCATAGCTTGCCGCTAGGGTTTGCGCCTAACTCGCCACTCCCAGCCGCCTTACTCGTCCGTTCCTCCTCGTCGCCGCCGACGCCGCTTATTCTTCCGTTGCCGACGGTTGTAGCATCTGGTGACACCGCAAAAGACACTCAGACGATAAGAGTGTCTTTTGCGGCACACCGCAGCCACAACCACGGTGACGCCCAAACTCGTCACTCCCAGCCCGGCCGCTAGGGTTTGCGCCCGCCTCTAACTCCGTTCCTCCCACCTCGACGCCGCTCGACCTGTTGCCGCCGCCTCGACCCTTTGCGCCCGCTAGGGCCCTGGCCGGCTTTGCTTTCCCATCCTCCTCTATTCTCCTCTAGATCTGTTAGCTTAATGTCTTTTGTTGAGTTTGATTTTCATGCATGAGCCTTAAGTTGTGTCCTCGATGTTTGTGTGATTTATGCAAGGTAAAGGAAATGGATGAGGGTTGTGTTTGGTGGTGGGTCGCCACCGTGGTTCTTATTGCACTAAGGTCCTCTCTCTGTCTCTACCCTCCTTGCTCTGTGATGAAAATGGCTAGCTAGTGCTCATGATGGATGCCGAGGGCTACTATTGGTGTGGTGGGTTTGGACACCCTTGGTCTTGTTCTCTTGTCGATGAACCGCTCAATGATGTTAATAGTCTTATGCTGAAATTGAATTGATAATTAGTTCATATTAATAGTCCCCTTGCTCTGTGATGTAATGATGTAAATAGTCCTATGCTGAAATTGAATTGATAATTAGTTCATATTAATAGTCCCTTGCTCGTGATGTAATGATGTAAATAGTCCTATGCTGAAATTGAATTGATAATTAGTTCATATTAATAGTCCTCTTGCTTGTGTGATGTAATGATGTCAATAGTCTTATGCTGAAATTGAATTGATAATTAGTTCATATTAATAGTCCCCTTGCTCGTGATGTAATGGTGTCAATAGTCTTATGCTGAAATTGAATTGATAATTAGTTCATATTAATAGTCCCCTTGTTCATGCGGTCAAGTTCTCCTACCTCTTGCGTGCAGTGCGTCCTACCATTCCATTCATAATCTCTTCTCTATAAAGTCTCCAGCGGTGGCTGCTTGTGCCATTAAAACGGCATCATATATATATTATATATATATTATTAAGTGATCTCGACCACTTTAGGTAATTGTTAGTCCACATGACATGAGAAGAATGAGGCGGTATCAGTGCAATCTCATTGAGCCCTTGCAAGTATAAAGTATGGATGCAAAGACGGTCGGACATCCTTACAGATTGGGCGTAGTTGTTAAAGTATTGATGATGCTACTTCCCACGGAAGTGGCATCATGTATTAGCAACCAACAATTCTTGAGCATGTAATTGTCTTTAAAAGCGACGCCAACAAGAACACCAAGCAACAAGTTGAGAATTCTTTTGAAATATGAGAATGGTTGCTTGAGGTTGCCCGTGGCTACCGCCTCATCCTTCTCATGTCATGCCACTTCGATCCCCCAAAGTGGCCGAGAGACTACGACGCCCAACAATATATATGTAGTATATATATGATGCCGATTTAATGGTACAAGCAACCACCGCTGGGCCTTTATAGAGAAATATCATCACGCACGTTTCACCACAAACCGCTCGTGATATGCATTTATCACGCAGCGGTTTGTGGCTAAAACCGCTCGTGATATGATTATCACGAGCGGTTTGTGGTCAAACCGCTCGTGATATGATTATCACTGAGCGGTTTGTGGATGAAACCGTCGTGATATATGTTATCGCAGACGGTTTGAACCACAAACCGCTCAGGAAAGTATACATCACGAGCGGTTCAAAACCGCTCGTGATGACCTCATGTCATCATCGACGATAAACTCAGACGGCTCACGAAACCGCTCGTGATGACGTTACGAACCGCTCGTGAAAGCCTTTTCTGTAGTAGTGGGGGTGAGGGACGAAGGGCGCACCTCATGCTCCCTTTTATAGGGGCCGGGGAGGGCGAGGGGAGGAGATCGTGCACGGTGAACATGGTGGCGGCGGTTGCAGCATGCGAGCGAACTGGACGTGGAGAGAGAGGGACAAGGTGGGGGTAGGCGCGGAGGCGGGCGCGGGTCGTGCGCTCGTGCGCGCGGCTCGTGGGAGCGGTTGGGGGCGACAGTTGAGGAGCTCGCACGTTCAGCAATGGCGGCTGCGGTTGGCTCGGCCACGCAGGGAAGACACCAACGAGGAAGAAAGGGGCACGGGGTCCACGTGCAGCAATAGAAGAGAGAGGGAGAAGTGGGTGGTCGTTGGATTTTGATCCAACGGTCACGATTCGCATGATGAGGGTGGCTGCATGTGCACATGCAAGCTTGGCATTGGGGGGCCGAAGAGCAAATGGGCCATGTGGGAGGAGAGATGGGCTGAAGCAATTAGGCCCGAGAGGGTTTTTCAAATTAAATTGATTTACTAATTTCAAAAATGGAGTTAAATCAAAATAGCTTTAGAAAATAGCAAATAAAATCCAAAAATTCTTGAAAACTTCACGTAAATTCCTAGAGTTATTTTGGATTTAATATAATTATTTCCAACTTAAATTTGGCTTTTAATTTTGCAAATAAATTATTTTGGCTTTAAAATAATTAGGGAAAAGCTTTTAAAATTTCAGAAAATTCTAGAAATTAATTTAATTTTTATTTTTCAATTCAAATTAGATAAAACTTCAAAAACTTCAATAAAAATTACTTTTGACTTTTAAAACTTCAGAAATTCAAATAAAGCAATAAAACTCTTTCAAATTTTAGAAAATCCAACAAAATAATAGCTTTAATAATTTTTATTTTGGTAACAGAACTTTGGGATGTTACATATGGTAAACCATGTCGGACATACAGTAAATAAGAAACCGGATGGGGTAATAGAAAAGTTAGCAGCGCCCTATAATAAACGCATTCAACAATTGTAGTAAAACTTCTATTACGTGTGTAGGGTACGCATCGTTGGGGGGTGTTTCCCCACACTACAGCAATTCGTATTTTCTCTTTCCAGCGGCGCGCTCAACCCTCCAAGGAACGAAAAATGCAAGGTCTCTGGCAAGATATGCCGGCTCGCATACTCGGTAGGAGCAAAGGTGATCTTCGTATTCAACACCCTCCCACCCGCCCACACCCCGCAAGGTTAGAGAATATGGTTGTTTCTTTTAGTTTGGAGTTCTTCCTCTCTCGCGATGTGGTTTTTTCTAGGGTTCCGTACAGTAATTTAACCCAAAAACTTTGATAATTTCTTGATATATTGGGGCGATTTCTCCCTCCCTAATTTGGAGCGTTTTGGGATAGTTTTTCCTCTTTAGATTTTAAGTAAAACAACTCCTCACATTTAGTAATTCAAAGATTTTGCGATGTGGCTTTAAGTCTGATTGATTAGCATAGCCGATCTGAGATTCAGTATAATTAGGATTAGTCCCCATCTGGGTCGTGAAGCACCCCATTGTAAACCCAGTTCATATCAATAAAGAGCAGTCCCATTATCTCCTAGGAGAGATCGTGTCATTTTCCTCTTTTATTTCGTAAGATCGGTGACTCGATCGTCGACAACTGGTGCCGTCCGTGGGAAAGAAGACGCAAGTCTCCTGAAGAAACTTTTCGCTCGTCAAATCCTCGCTTATTCCTCATAATTGCTCATGCGACTATGGCAGGAGTTTGGGACGAGGAGAATTGGTTCGACCTGGCGGACTACTCCAACCTCGACATGGAGGGATGCATCCGCACCATGCAAGAAAATGGTATGTCATCGTCCTCCTCCTCTGTCGGTTCGCACGTTGCCGACGTTAGCGAAATCGACCGGATGGGTGAGGATCCACCACTACGACAAGTGGCACTTTCAGTCATTCCAACCAGCTCGGAATGTCCAGAGACCGCTCCAAGCCCGGTCCTTCCGACGGGCGAAAAAGGTGACAAAAATTCAGCACGGCAACTTGAGAATCTCTATACTCTCGATGAAATCATGGTTGAAAGGTACTCACCTACGGCTTCTGGCGATTCCAGGAGCCAACCGACATCTGGCAACGGTGTCGATGAAACCTCCACTGGTCGTAGGCCAAGTGGGGATGATAAGACTCAGCATACAATCGGCAGTTCGCAGAATCAAGCTGAGCCCACTGAGAAGACTCAGGAGGTGCTCATCTCTGACTACTCTCCATCATGGAGACTCCTAGTAGAAGCATTGGAAGGCTCTCCATTAGTTACGATGGAAGATCATCGGACGATCGCTGCTGGAGGCATGAGGTCAATGCGATCGGAGATGTAAATCAAGATGCCTTGCACAGTCCTACACACTCTGCCACGCCATCACATGCTGGTAGAAATGGTACGGGCCATCAAGCATCAACTTCCGGAGGCAACAGAACTAATTGACGTCCATCAGTTAACTCGCCTGGCTCTACCCCACCAAGAGTAGCTGATCGGATGGAACAAACCAGGAGGTCAGGGGAAGGTTCGGATCTTCGAACACCTACTACTAGTATGAATCCTCCGAGACGTTCGGTAACGGCACGAAACCTGCAACGTGTTCAAGATATCCTGAATAATTCTAACCCTGCTCTAGCAGAGACCCCAGATTTTGTACAACTCATAGGTCAAGTATCAGAGATTCTTCAGGAGACCATGCAGCGAATGGAAGCATATCGGGAACAAAAGAATTCAGGAAATCAAACTATGACTTCATCCCAACGTTCCTCCCTCAATAGAGGGCAGTATGGTCGTGTTGGGGAACAATCGATACCAAGGCCCCCTCGATGATTTCGACCAAGGAGTCACGAGGGGAGAAGGCTGTTTCAGGCAGCCACACCCTCACCTCATCGAGAGGAACAATCGCTTGGGCCAGACGATCTCTGACATTGTCTAAATCAAGCAGGCGGTCAAATATGTCACAATAGCATCTACAACCGGATCGGGACACCAGAGATCCGACAATCTAACCTCAGAAACCGGTCTCCGACCGATTACAATCTGGCACCTTTCCAAAGAAGGCACCATGAATCGATCAAAGGTTGTCGAGCCTTCTCTACAGGGCTCTAAGCTATGCGTTGGCCAAACAGGTTCCGGCCTGCCAACCTAGACAAGTTCAATGGGACCCAAAACCCATTGGAATTTCTCTAAATATATACCACCGCCATCAGAGCTGCTGGTGGTGATGAAAATGTAATGGCTAACTATCTACCCACAGTACTCGAAGGGTCTTCCCGGTCGTAGTTGCTTAACCTACCGGTCAGATCAATCTACACTTGGGAGCAACTTTGCGACCTTCTGATTGCAAGCTTCCAAGGCACGTACGACCGCCCTGGAAAGGAGGATGATCTCCACCGAATCCGTCAAGGCTCTGATGAGACTCTCCGTCAATACATCAAGAGATTCAGTCAGGTTCGTAATTCCATACCAGAGGTTGCAGAATCATCTATCATCCAAGCCTTCAAAACAGGTCTAAGGAATCAACGATTTATGGAGGACATAGCAATGAACCCTCAACGAACGATCGTTGAACTTTTCGACATGGCCGACAAATACGCCACTGCTAGCGAAGCAATTGAGTGGTGTGAGGCCATTGATCAGAAGGATAAAATCCCCCAGCCTAGCTTGGATTAACCAGAGAAGAAGAATAAGAAGGCTCTCAAGAAGAAGAAGAAGAACCGCAGACCCGACGATACGGAAGTTCTGGCTATTCCCGAAAAGTTTACGAAGGGTAAGAAGGACTATACCGGTCGAGGCAAAGCAAAAGGTCCGACCAAAGGATATCAGAAAACAAGAAGTGGTGTCCACTTCACCAGCAGGCAGGGCATGACTTGCGCACCGGTCGAGTCTGGCAGAAAAAGCTGGAGGATTACTATGCAGGTAAAGGACCACTCCCCACAATACAGGAACACGGTGAAACGAGTTCCAAGAAGGATAAAGATTGCGATGAAGAAATGGAGTACCAGGAGCCTCAACATACGGTCAACATGATCTTTGGTGGGTCTTCTTCGTACAAGTCAAGGCGTCATCTAAAGGCCATGGAGCGAGAGGTCAACCTCGTCGAGCCTCCGACCATCATCAAGCCATCAAGGTGGTCAGACACCGTAATCTCCTTCAGCAAAGAAGACTGCCCCATTCCTTCGACTCGACCAGGTAGGTTCCCTATTGTTGTTGAACCTACTATTAATAACTGTAGGGTTAATCAAGTCTTAATGGATGGGGGTAGTTCTTTAAATATTTTATTTGCGGGAGCTTTAGAAGAAATGCAGGTTCCCAAATCAAAGGTGAAACTAGTGAAATATGTCTTCTATGGTATAGTTCCTGGCTCCACCGCTAAACCGATATGACAAATTTCCTTACCGGTCATGTTCGGAAGACCTGACAACTTCCGAACAAAAAAGATTTCGTTTGATGTAGTGGATTTTGAGTCCGCATACAATGGAATCCTAGGTTGTCCAGCTTTAGCAAAATTCTTGATAGCCACGCACTACGGTTATCAAAGTTTGAAAATGCCAGGACCTAAGGGAGTCGTCAGGGTTCGAGGTGAACAGAAAATGGCTTACGCATGTGCTCGAAAATCCTTAGAACTGGTTGATGAACTTCTGACTAGAGAGGCTAATCCATCTACCGTGCAGGTCAAGCACTCGAGGCCAAAGATGGCGCCAAAGCCTTCCAACCAGACAAAGGGGGTACCACTCGACAAAGGTGCTTCTCCAGACAGTGCCAAGTCGCCACTTGGGTTAGGAAACACTGATTCATCTACCTGAAAGATACTAGTCGGGGCAAGACTTAACCCCAAATAGGAAGAGTCGCTCGTCTCCTTCCTCCGAGCAAATCAGGACATATTCGCCTAGCAGGCGTCCGACATGCCCAAAGTCCCCTGGGAGGTGATCGAGCACAAGCTAGCTCTCCAGCCTGACAAAAACCGATCAAGCAGAAGCTCAGGCATTTTGCATCTGATCAGAAGGAGGCAATCCAGTCAGAGATTGACAAGCTCCTCAAGGCTGGATTCATTCATGAAGTCGACCACCCTCAGTGGCTCGCCAATCTTGTAATGGTTAGGAAAAATAATGGAAAGTGGCAAATATGTATTAACTTTGCAGATCTTAATAAAGCTTGTCCGAAGGATGATTTCCCCCTTCCACGCATTAACCAAGTTGTAGACTCTACTTCTGGGTGTGAGTTACTAAGTTTTTTAGATGCGTATTCAGAGTACCACCAGATTAATATGTGTAAAGAAGATGAAGAGAAAACTTCCTTCATCACCCCATACGGCACTTACTGCTATGTTAAGATGCCGTTTGGTCTCAAAAATATTGGTGTAACTTTTCAAAGGTTGATGCAGAAAACCTTTAATCCACAGATTGGTCGGAATCTAGAAGCTTACGTTGATGATCTGGTCGTAAAGAGCATCAACGCTGGTGATCACATTCTAGACCTACAAGAGACTTTCAATAACTTGAGAAGACATAACCTCAAGTTGAATCCGGAAAAATATGTGTTCGGAGTTTCTGCTGAAAAACTGCTTGGTTTCCTAGTCTCGGCTAGAGGTATTGAAGCAAATCCAGTAAAAATATCAGCCATCAACCAGATGTGCCCTCCGACCATGAAGAAGGATGTCCAAAAACTAATCGGCTGTATGGCAGCGCTAAGTCATTTCATAGCAAGGTTAGGGGAAAAAGAATTACCTTTCTTTAAGCTTCTTCAGAAACATGGAAGTTTTGAGTGGACTAAAGAGGCAAACGATGCCTTTGAAGATCTTAAAAAGTACCTTACAAGTACCCCGGTCTTAGTCTCTCCAAGACCGGGAGAAACATTATTAATTTACGTGGCTGCAACACCACAGACAATTAGCGGTGTACTGATCGTAGAGCGTGAAAATATCCAACGACCAGTGTATTACGTAAGCAAAGTCTTACATGGACCAAAGGAAAGGTACCCATAGGTACAAAAGTTGCTCTATGGTCTCCTTATGGCTTCAAGGAAACTAAGGCATTACTTTCAGGCCCACAAAGTGGCCGTACCAACCGAGTATCCCCTTGGTCAAGTCCTTGGAAATAGGGAATCATCAGGACGAATAGCAAAATGGGCGATTGAGCTAGGAGCGTTCGACCTCCATTTCATCTCATGAACAGCAATCAAGTCCCAAGCAATAGCAGAATTCATTGCCGAATGGATGAACCCTGAACCCACCCAAGGGCTCGAATACGAACACCACGACAAGTGGATAATGTACTTTTACAGCTCCTTGATGCTAAAAGGTTTGGGGGTTGGAGTTGTCTTGATATCCCCTACTAGCGAACACATCAAGTACGACATCTAGTTAAATTTTCCTACTACAAATAATGTGGTAGAATATGAAGGTTTACTGGCAGAACTCCGAGTAGCTCGTTCGCTCGGGATTGACAGATTACTAGTGAAAGGCGATTCTCAACTAGTAGCGAATCAAGCAGGGAAAGAGTATCAATGCTCAAGTACCAAGATGTCATATTATTTGGCGGAAGTACGGAAACTCGAAAAGCACTTCTTCAGTTTTTAGATCCGACATATTCCTAGAAAGGAAAACTTTCTAGTAGACTAGTTGGCACGGATGGCCTCCACGAGAACGACCGTCCCGCCCGAAATTTTTCTCAAGCAACTCGATTCACCCTCGGTGGTCGAGCCTTCCGAGAACATACATGATTCTTTACAGGTCATACAAACCGATCGTGAGAATATGGATGTTTCACATGTCATTGACGGTTGGTGCTGTCGCGATCAGGGTAGAGATTGGATGACATCGATCTATAATTATTTTCAGTATGACATAATTCCAGAAGATGATGTAGAAGCTGATCGTCTAGCACGAAAAGCCAAATCATACACTCTGATTGAAAGTACCTTGTATAAGCGAGGATCTCACGGAATGTTGATGAGATGCATATCTCAAACGGATGGCATTAAATTGCTAACCAAAATCCATGAAGGAGTCTGTGGAGCACATCATTCCTACAGAACACTAGTTGATAAAGCCTTCAGGCAAGGATACTATTGGCCAACTGCCCTTCATTATGCAAAAGAGCTCGTGACGAAGTGCGTACAATGTTAGTTTCATAGCTGACTAGTACATCAGCCGGCACAAGCTTTGCAAACTATTCCTCTTTCTTGGCCTTTTGCAACCTGGGGACTAGATATTCTGGGACCTTTTCCAAGAGCACCCGGGGGCTTCGAATTCCTTTTCGTCATGATCGACATGTTTACAAAATGGATTGAAGTTGAGCCTGTTGTTAAAACAACAACTAAGACCGCTAAGAGATTTCTCACAAAAAATGTGATCACACGATTTGGTGTACCCAGTCATATAATTACAGACAACGGTGCCCGGTTCTGAAGTGGACAATTCCAAGAATTCTACGACAAACTTGGTATCAAGGTTCATTTTGTTTTGGTTACTCATCCGTAGAGCAATGGAGCAATTGAGCGAGCCAATGGTATCATTATGTAGGGGATCAAACGCCGAGTGTTCGACCAGTTAATCAAATGGTCAGGAGCTTGGGTTCAAGAACTCCCTTCTATATTATGGGCTGTTCGAACCACGACCAGTCGTGCGATCGGTGAAACGCCATTTTTCTTGGTTTGTGGTGCTAAAGCCATGCTTCCTCCAGAACTAAAGCTTGGCTCTGCTCGAACTGATTGTTTCAATGAAAACGATCAGAATGAACGATGACTCGATGACATCAATTTCCTTGAAGAACGACGAAACCAAGCCCTGGTACGATCAGCTGTCTATCAACAAGCCATGCGAAGGTACCATAGTAGTAAGGTGCAACCTCGCAGCCTCGCTGTAGGTGATCTGGTTCTCAGAAAAATTCAGAACCAAGCAAATCGCAACAAACTTTCTCCCAAGTGGGAAGGTCCTTACACTATGGTTGAAGTCACCCGACTAGGTTCTGTACGACTAGCTATGTTTGATGGGCAAGTTTTGTCTAATTCTTGGAACATTGATCAACTGCGTAAGTTCTATGTTTAATTATTTTTAACATTCTTTCAATTCTTTTTATTTAAATAAAGATTAGTCATTCCTTTGTTTATTTTGATGAGCAATATTCTTTATATGTCTGTAACTATACTCTGGTCATATACAATTGTTATTTATACTGGTCGGCAAAGACAACCTTCTCTCCGACATCCTTTACAAGGATCTCTGTTATTCTTTGGCAACGACTTCTAAGTCATACACTGTATGGGTCCTAGTCGTGATCATTCCCTGAATTATTCCCACGCGTGACCACACTCTTTTCTCAAAGAAACATACGAGTAACAAGAGCATAATAAACAATAATTTCATGTAGTAATTCCTATGCTTAAGACCATGAAGACTATGTTTCATCATTTCAAAATTCTGTTCTACTCTTGTTTGGCTACTGGTCGGGACACGGAAAGCCTCCTAGTCGAAGTCTCTCCTTTTTCGCACGTGGTCCTGCCCACTGGAAGGAGCTTCCTAGCGACGGTTCTTTTCCTATGATCCTCGCTACCAGTCGGACTTAAGTCTGACTATGTTTCGCGAAGTGTGTTTCATGTCTTCAGTTCTTAGCAATTCTTCCGACCAGTTTTAGATACTATATATAAATAAGCTTGCTTATCATTCATTGCATACATCTTTGTATATTTTCTCTTTTCATCAACACAAGTCTTTTTTTCTGACCATATACTGCTTTGTTTGGTGTTTCGATTATTACAAAACAGATCTACAACTAGTCGAAGTCATACACTGGTTCCGACCAAATTGATTTCCTAGTATTACTACGATTGGTTTTGTCATATAATCAGCATATGCCTTCAAAACAAACAGAATGGGTAAGACTTCAAGATCTCATTTCCTTGGCTTACTGATTATATAGTACAGTTCTTCTACTATAAATCAGTCGGGGGCTAGGGCATATCTGAGTACTTTAAAAGTCAAAAGGATAAACAAAAGACTTGCTGCTGACAAAAGGTAAGTTCTATATATTTCATAATTCTTATATTACAATGTCCTACTCTTGAATATCTCTAGACTAATTGCTGCTTGATGGAGATCCGATTTCCATTTCCTCTGCAACCTTGTTTCTAAGAGGTCTCATTTCCTTGAGAAACTTGTTTGCATCTTTAGGCAAACAGTTGAAGTCTTCTTCAACAGCTTGAAGATTGATGGAAGGGTCGGAAACTTTCAGTTTTGCTGACGCAAAACCAACTCCATTGGCTACGCCTTCTTTCATAGTCTGGGCATAGTTCTCTCGAGTAGTTTTGAGCAGACCCTTGAGATCTTCTAGAAGTTGGCCCAAGTAGGTCATTTTCTCTGTTGGATCTCTTAAGGGAGGCTGATTTGATCCTGATCCCATATGAAAGATCATCTTGTTCAGTGCATGGATCTTTTCATCAAGACTTTGCACAAGAGCCGCCTCCTTATCCTGCTTAAATTCCAGAGCCTTCTTTGCTCTATTTAACGCTTGAGTTTGCTCTATACGAGTAAAACAAGTAGTAAGTAAAAATGATTAGGGGAGGTTAATAAGTCAAGCCTACGGCCAACTTACCTTCAATCCTCTTTTCATAAGTTTCATGTCTGGTCATCGCCTCCGCGATTGACCGGTCCTTAGCCTGATTTTCTTCTTCAAGCTGGGGTATTCTGGCTTTATCAGCCACGACCTCTTCTTTTATTTTCTCCAAATCTATCGAATATCATAAGGGAGAATAATTAAACAAAAGAAGAACAAAGCATTGAAGAAAAAGAAAGGTTAAAGAGAAAGTTCTTACTTTCCAATTCATAATGTTTTTTCTCCAGGCCCTTTATTCGCTGGGTCAGTCCTCCGACCACAGCAAAATTCTCGACCATGTGCTACATAAATAGCATTTTTCTTTAAGTGTCCTACAAACTTTTTAAGAGAAGCTATGAAACTGGTCATAGATACTTACCTGGATTGCCACATCATTGTAATAGGCAAAAATGATATCAGGACCTATCTTGATTTGATGGTCCGATATTTTTCCCCATGCCTCGTCAAGCTCCTTTTCATCGATAAATCAGGGGCGAAAAGGGAACTTGTTAGGTTGAGAGGGATTACCAACAGGGGTCGTGTAACACCTTGATTTTTGGAGCCTTTTTGAATTTTCAAAATAAAAAGAACCATTTTGTTTTGATGAGAATTCAAAGCTTAACTTGAGAATTTTAGAATGGATTTTAATTGATTAAATCAAACTTCAACTAAAACTCGCATTGGGTTATTTGGTTTTGTGGAGTTTTGGTGATCTCCTCTTTTCTGCGCTAGCACTGTTCATCTCTGGTCCGGACCTCCTCAGGTCTAGACCTCCCAAGTGGTGGGATTTTCTCTGGTCCAGACCTCCCTTCCCAGGTCTAAACCTCGCTCAAGTTCACTTGAACTCACTTTCTATTCTATTGAAACCCCTCCTTGTCTATTTGGACCTCCCCGTGTCCTTCAGGACCTCTCCATGTCCTCTAGGTCCTCCTCCTTGTCTATTTGGACCTCCCCATGTCCTCTAGGACCTCCTCCTCGTTCATTTGGACCACCCTTAGGTTTACCTGGACCTACCTTGCGTCCGTGCGAGCCTTCCGCTTGATCTAGACCCTTATCGCTTGTGCGCCATTCGATTTGCGTTGGACGGTTTGATATTGTTGAGACGTTCAAATGGTCCGAATGTCCCACCCTCTTTGAGCCCTCAGATCTTTGCTGGACAGTCCGATCTGTAGAGGCATTCGGCCAGTCCGAACGTCCCAACCATTTTGGACCGCCCGATCCAGTTCAATGGCTGAGATCTAGCGTTAGCTCTGGATGGTCTGAACGACCCAATCACTGTGGTCCGTTCGATTGAAATCCAATGGCTCCCGCTTCTTATCTCACTATCGCTCACCTCCCTTGTTTAGATCTTGACCGTTAGGACCTCCCCTCTAGAGATCTTAGCTGTCAGGACCTCCTTTGTTTAGATTTTGACCGTTAGGACCTCCCCTTTGGAGATCTTAGCCGTCAGGACCTCCCTTGTTTAGATCTTGACCATTAAGACCTCCCCTCTGGAGATCTTAGCCGTCAGGACCTCCCTTGTTTAGATCTTGACCGTTAAGACCTCCCCTCTGGAGATCTTAGCCTTCAGGACCTCCCTTGTTTAGATCTTGACCGTTAAGACCTCCCCTCTGGAGATCTTAGCCTTCAGGACCTCCCTTGTTTAGATCCTGACCGTTAAGACCTCCCCACTAGAGATCTTAGCCGTTTGGACCTCTCTTGTTTAGATCTTGACCATTAAGACCTCCTCTCTGGAGATCTTAGCCGTCAGGACCTCCCCTTTGTTAGATCTGACCGTTAAGACCCCCCCCCCTTGGAGATCTTAACCGTTCAGACCTCCCCTTTGTTAGATCTGACCGTTAAGACCTCCCCTTTGGAGATCTTAACCGTCTGCATTCTCCCCATTGTTAGATCGACCGTTAAGACCTCCCTTTGGAGATCTTAACCGTCTGACCTCCCTTTGTTAGATCTCGATTGTTAAGACCTCCCTTTGGAGATCTTAACCGTCTGCATTCTCCCTTTGTTAGATCATTGTTAGGATCTCCTTGGAGATCTTAACAGCTCGACCTCCCCTTTGTTAGATCGGACCGTCAGGACCTCCCCTTGATTTGATCTGACCGTCAGGACCTCTCCGTTGTAGTGTCTGTTGGACCTCTTGTCTGCAGGACCTCCCCCTTAAGCTTTGACTGGCCCCATTTGTCAGTCACGACCTCTTTCTTTATCCTTTGACCATGTCCTTTGCACTTGAAAATCCTCAAAGCATTTAATGCCTGTTGTATCGCATTAAATGCTACTACCTTTTGGCAGCACTGGGCTACCTTTTGTCTTATCTTTTACCAACTACTATCATTTCCTCCACCTGCTTAGAGCCCGAGAGCCCTTGGAAATCTCGGTGACTCTGGCTATAAAAGCTTGGGCATCCCTTCTTCTCTACCCTTTTGCTCAATTCCACTCTCTAGCTCCTCCAGCAAGCTTTTGGACCTCCTCTAAAGCTCTCTGGACCTCCTCCAAGCCGACCTAGTCCCTTTGTTGGTTTTATTTTGGAGTTTCATTGAAGTTTCTTTGGATCTTATTTGAGTTTTGTATTGAGTTGCTTGGTTTCCTCGTGTAGATTGTGAAGACACTAAGGAGCAAGTGCTCTTCGTGAAAGAAGAAGACACCCAGGCCTTTGAGCAAGGCAAGTTACACTCTTGACCATGTTGTACCCATTATTTCAACATATCTATGTTCCATTTCAAATGATAATGCATGCTTACTTTACGAAGTATTTCAACACCTGCTTTTACCATCTTAGTTATGCCTAAATCTCTTGGTATGGCCACTATCACCTTTGAACCGAACATGTTGTCACCCTAGGAAAAACCTAGTTTTACACGATGATGTGGATCAGGACCTTTGAAAATGTAAAGCTTAGCCATGCTTAGGAAAAGAATCTTGATTTGGGAAGTTTTGGCAAAAAATATCACTTATATAATGTTTTGAACCATGGCATTGGTGTGTCATGGGGGTTTTACAAATGACTATGGCATTGGTGTGCCATGGAGGTTTGAGAAGCAAAGAAATAGAAAATAGATTTGGACTTGGGCGGCATTGGTTGTTTGGTTAGTGCAAGTCTATGCACGGGGGTCGTGTGATCCGATGCCCTAGGGTTGTGGTGGCCGCCCGGGTCAGTTAAGGACCGGTCTGCGAGTGTATTTTGCTATGCCCTTATCGTGCAACCACATGTCCTGTGTGGGCGGGATCTGGCCAAATAATTTGCAAAGTTCCATCGCGGTTGATCCGGTTGAGGTGTGGGTGGTCTTTTATGTCCTGTCTTTTATTACTATGTAATTCCCACTGGCTCAAGAGGGGGCCCTTGATCTCTACGGGTTTCTATCTGTAGGGTGGGGTGAAACCTTAGAGTAGGGTGGATTGCGGTGGAATGATGCATTGTAAAGGCCTTGTGGTAATCCCTTCATCGCACACCTTCGGAAGTGTGTAAGTAGACAGTATAAGTGGATTACCTCTTGTGGCTAAAGCTGCACACCTCTTTAGAGTGTAAAAGCTGCTCAATAACCGTGTCATGCTTTATGGATATGCTAGCAAAGCTGCTCAAAGTTAGACCACTGGTTTGTTTTCAAAATGGTTGGTTAAAAAATTGGTTTTTGGATTTCTATCCAAATGGGTTGGGCAGGGAGCCTTGTGATAGGAGGGTATCCTTCACCATCATATTGATGAAAGTTATCCAACTATAAAATGAGACTTTGCAAATGAATTTTAATTATTGTTATATTATTTGGAACTTAGTACTTGTATTTGAAACAAACTTGGCTTTACGCAAACTAACCATATTAGGCCTTCCTTTGAGATATCCATTATGCATGTCATTCTGTTAATTGACGGGTGTAACTTGTGAGCACAGTTGTTGTGCTCACTCTTGCTTGATTAACCATTGAGCAGGAGAGGACTTTGAGGATGATGAAGCTCAAGATAACTAGGCTGATCTCCAGCCAATTGCCTGTGGCGTATTGGATGGGCTTGACTTTTGTTTCTGTTGTGTATTTGGCTCTTGTTGGTTTGTAAACAAACTTTGTAATTAACTCTTTTGTTGTTAATAAAGTCTCGTGTGGATGTGTGTTATCACTTGTAATTGCTGTGAGAACTAGCCATTGATCCTTGGGACTGGTTCAGATCACAGGAGGGTTAGGATTTCTCCAAGTCCCATGACCTCCTCGGGTTGGTCTTTGGACCTCCCCCAGGTCTGGTCGTGGCTCTTGGGGAGGTCCTGAGCCTCAAGACCTCCTTAGGTCAGTTCCCTGGACCTCTAGGAGGTCCGGCTGGACCTCTTGGGAGGCCTGGGAGGACTGCCCGAGAGGTCCTTGGGACCTCCTAGAAGGTCCTGGTGGACTCCCAGGGAGGTCTTGGAGGACCTCTCGGGTGAAGCCCCTGGCCGGGTTGTTACAAGTGGTATCAGAGCATCTTGACTGTAAGTCGTAGCCTAGTAGAATGGCCATTAGAAGAAAGTTCAAAACGTGTTTTGCAAAATAAGAGAAATAATTTGTTCTCTCCTTACCTGAGTCAACTTTCTATCCTTATCTCTTATCTGTATCTTTTCTTACCTCACTTTCTCATACCTTTTGCTTTCTTCATTTTTTTATAAAGTAATTGGATCCCCTTTCTCTTGTCATATCCTTAGGAGGTCCTGTGGTAGTTAACCTTTGTGTTTTAAGCCTTTCCCTTTTTTAGACCTCCCAGCTCGTGGTCAATGGTGGTAATTTTTGCAAAGCCCTCCTTTGGGTCTCTTTGCAAAGACCTCCTCTTGTGGCCACGACCTCCTTGCTTGCAGCCCTGAGGGCAGTGAGCCTCGAGTAGAACGTGTTTGAGCTTGTGAGTTGCTGATTTTGCTGGTTTTGCTGGTTTGGTTGTTTTAACCTCTTCCCCCTTAGCTCTCTCATCTCTTTCCTACCCCTTGGACCTCTGGCTGACGGTGACAACTAGAGGCAGTGGCAGCACTAGTGGTCAAGGCAGAGCCTCTGGGAGTGATCTAGAGACCCCAATGCCACAACCACCACCTCCTCCAATTCAAGGTCCAGATTGGAACCAAATGATGGCAAATCAAGCATAGTTGATCAACTTGCTAGCTCAGTCTATCACCAACACTCAGAACCTTCAAGCAGCAGCAGCAGCCCAACCTCCTGTATATGTTCCACCTCCTCCAAGGGCAAATATCTTTGAGTTCATGAGAATGCGGCCACCCACATTCTCCAGTACTACCGAGCCTATGGAAGCTGATGACTGGCTCAGGACAGTGGGAAGAAAGTTGGACATGATCCAGTGTACTGACCGTGAGAGGGTTTTGTTTGCCTCTCACCAACTCCATGGACCAGCCTCTGAGTGGTGGAACAACTTCACTCAGTCCCATGTTGATGCTCAGACTATAACTTGGGAGGAGTTTATACAAGCTTTTCGCTGTGCACACATGCCTCATGGTATGATGTTGCTAAAGAAGAAAGAGTTCAGATCCTTGCGCCAAGGGAACCGCACAGTAAGTGAATATCTCCACAAGTTCAATCAATTAGCAAGATATGCACTCGAAGATGTGGCCACTAATGAGTCCAAGTAAGAGCGCTTCTTAGAAGAGCTCAATGATGATCTCTCGGTCTAGCTTCTTGCTCACGACTACCCAGATTTTCAGCAGCTTGTGAGCAAGGCAATTCATCAAGAGGGCAAGCATGTTGAGATGGAGAACCATAAGAAGAGGAAGGCAGCTCAGCAATTCAGATCTGAGGGTTTTTCCAGGCCCAAGACCTCTCAGTTTCAGCAAAAGAGGCCTGCGATCTCCTCCCCTTCAAAGTCTCCTATGCAAGCAAGACGTCCTTACACTTCTAGTTCCCGTGGGACTTCCCCAGGAAGCAATGTCCAAAAGAAGACATCCATGTCCTCAGCAGTAGGAGTCACATGTTTTTATTGCCATGAAGTTGGGCACTATGCTAGCAAATGCCTGAAGAAGCTTCAAGCTGCAGCCCCAACTCCCAACCGATTTGGACAAGGGCCCTCAGCTCCTGGCAGCCACACCAATTCGAAGCCTTCAGTGCAATATATTAAAGGACGTGTGAATCATGTCACGGCTGAAGAAGCTCAAACCGCATCGGATGTGGTTCTTGGTACGTTTCTTGTCAATTCAGTACCGGCAACCATTCTTTTTGATTCCGGAGCTTCTCATTCATTTGTCTCTTCTAAGTTTGTAGGTAATAATGGGTTATCTATAACTCCTTTAGTAAACCCTATGCTGATCCACTCTCTGGGCTCTGAAATGAGGACTAGTTCCTTGTGCCCAAATCTTTCTTTGGAAATCTTGGGATTACCTTTATCTGCAGACTTGATAGTCCTGCACTTCCAAGGGTTAGATGTGATTCTTGGAATGGACTGGTTAGCCAAGAACCAAGGTCGAATAGATTGTGCCAACAAGTTCATTATGCCCACCAATGAGCAAGGGATACAAATTGAATTCAGCCCTGAGACTTCTCCTAAAGGAGTTCCTAGCCTGGCCTCTTTGAGAGAAGTGAAGCTTGAAGATCTCCCTGTGGTGAGGGAGTATCCAGATGTGTTTCCTAGTGAACTATCGGGGATGCCTCCAGATAGGGACCTAGAGTTTGTCATTAACCTAGTCCCAGGGACAGCACCTATCTCCAAAAGACCCTACATATTGCCAGTTAATGACCTTGTTGAGTTGAAGCAGCAGATTGAAGCAATGCAAAGCAAAGGATTTGTTAGGTCAAGTTCCTCTCCTTGGGGAGCCCCAGTGATCTTTGTGGCAAAGAAAGATGGTACTCAACATATGTGTGTAGATTATAGAGCTCTTAATGATGTCACTATCAAGAATAAGTACCCTTTGCCCAGGATCGATGACTTGTTCGACCAACTAAAAGGAGCAGCAGTTTTCTCCAAGATTGATTTGAGGTCCGGATACCACCAATTAATGATTCGTTAAGAGGACATCCCAAAGGCAGCTTTCTCAACTCGATATGGACTTTATGAGTTCACAGTCATGTCTTTTGGATTGACCAATGCCCCTGCATACTTTATGAACTTGATGAATAAAGTGTTTATGGAGTACTTAGATAAGTTTGTCATTGTCTTCATTGATGACATCCTAGTGTACTCTAAGATTGAAGAAGAGCATGAAGACCACCTTCGGTTGGCCCTAGACAAGCTCAGAGACCACCAACTTTATGCTAAGTTTGAGAAATGTGATTTTTGGTTGAAGGAAGTCACCTTTTTGGGTCATGTTATGTGAGCAGCAGGTGTGGCAGTCAACCCTAGTAAGGTTCAGGATGTTCTAAACTGGAAGCCACCCAAATCAGTGTCTCAAATTAGAAGTTTTCTTGGCATGACAGGGTATTATCATTGATTCATTGAAGGCTTTTCCAAGATAGCAAGGCCTCTCACTCAGTTGCTCAAGAAGGAAAGCAAGTATGTATAGACCTCAGCTTGTGAGCACAGTTTTCAAGAATTAAAGAAGCTGTTAACCTCTGCCCCGGTGCTCATTTTGCCAGATATCTAAAAAGATTTTGAAGTCTTTTGTGATGCCTCTAGGCAGGGTCTTGGTTGTGTCTTGATGCAAGAAAGAACAGTGGTAGCTTATGCCTCCTAGCAGTTAAAGCCTCATGAAGCTAACTACCCTACTCATGATTTGGAATTAGCTGCCGTAGTGTATGCCCTAAAGATTTGGCGCCATTACCTTATTGGTAATCACTGCGAGGTCTTTACAGACCATAAGAGTCTAAAATACATCTTTACCCAATCGGACCTTAAACCTTAGACAAAGAAGATGGTTTGAGCTTATAAAAGACTATGATATTGGAATTCATTACCACCCAGGCAAGGCAAATGTGGTGACTGATGCCCTGAGTTGAAAGAGTTATTGCAGCACTTTAATGGTTCAAGAGAGTCAACCCAGTTTGTGTGAAGAATTGATACGACTAAATTTGGAGATTGTTACTCAAGGTTGTGTGCATGTTCTGGAAGTTCAGCCTGCTGTCCAGAAACAAATCCAAGAAATGCAAGTTCACGATAAAGACCTCCAAGAGATCAAAGAAAACTTGAAGAGAGGCAAGGCTCCTGGTTTCTTAAAAGATGACCAGGGAGCTCTTTGGTTCAGCAGCAGACTTTGTGTGCCAAACTGTCAAGAAATAAAGCAGTTGCTGCTCAAAAAAGTTCATGAGTCTCATTACTCCATTCATCTAGGGAATACTAAGATGTACCAAGATCTCAAGGAGAAGTATTGGTGGGTCAACATGAAGTGAGAAATAGCTAAGTATGTAGCAAAGTGTGACGTGTGTCAAAGGGTTAAGGCTGAGCACCAAAGACCTGCTGGTTTGCTGCAGCCTGTGCCTATTCCCGAGTGGAAATGGGAGCAAGTGGGCATGGATTTCATCACTGGCTTGCCCAGAACTCAATCGGGCTATGACTCCATTTGGGTTATTGTGGATCGTTTGACCAAAGTGGCACATTTTATCCCTATCAAGACCACCTACCAAAGCAGCAAGTTGGCTGACTTGTACCTAGCCCGAATAGTTTGCCTACATGGTGTACCCAAGAGTATAGTGTCTGATAGAGGTTCCCAATTCACCTCAAGATTTTGGGAAAGTCTCCATGAAGCCTTAGGGACAAGACTTAATTTCAGCACAGCTTATCACCCTCAAACTGATGGACAAACAGAGAGGGTGAATCAAGTTCTTGAAGACATACTTTGAGCCTGTGCATTGGATTATGGGAAAAGTTGGGACAAGAACCTCCCCTATGCTGAGTTCTCATACAACAATAGCTACCAAGCTAGTTTAAAAATGTCCCCCTTTGAAGCCTTGTATGGAAGGCAGTGTAGGACTCCTCTCCTTTGGGATCAAGTAGGTAAGCGCCAGCTCTTTGGGCCTGAAGTGAACAAAGAGGCTGAAGAAAAAGTGAAGCTTATAAGAGAGCGTTTGAGAGTAGCTCAGTCCCGACAAAAGAGCTATGCGGACAATTGAAGAAGAGAGTTATCTTTTGAAGTTGGTGACTTTGTGTACCTCAGGGTAACTCCACTCAAAGGAGTTAGAAGGTTTTGGACTAAAGGGAAGCTAGCACCAAGATTTGTCGGACCATACAAGATATTGGCAAGACAAGGTGAAGTTGCTTATCAGCTAGAGCTGCCAACCTCCTTGTCAACAGTGCATAATGTCTTTCATGTATCACAGTTAAGGAAATGCCTTCGAGTGCTAGAAGACCACACCCTCCTGGAGAGCATTGATCTCCAAGAATACCTCACCTATGTGGAGCGGCCAATTAAGATTCTAGATGTCGCGGAACGTGTTACTAGGAGCAAGATCATCCGAATGTACAAGGTGCAGTGGAGCCACCACCCAGAAAGTGAAGCCACATGGGAAAATGAAGAAGACCTCAAGACTAACTATCCCTACCTCTTTGTTGGCCAAGATTGAATCTTGGGGTCGAGATTCCCTTAAGGGGGGTAGGCTTGTAACACTCTGATTTTTGGAGCCTTTTTGAATTTTTAAAATAAAAAGAACCATTTTATTTTGATGAGAATTTAAAGCTTAACTTGAGAATTTCAGAATGGATTTTAATTGATTAAATCAAACTTCAACTAAAACACGCATTGGGTTATTTGCGTTTGTGGAGTTTTGGTGATCTCCTCTTTTCTGCGCTGGCACTGTTCTTCTCTGGTCCGGACCTCCTCAGGTCTAGACCTCCCAAGTGGTGGGATTTTCTCTGGTCCAGACCTCCCTTCCCAGGTCTAAACCTCACTCAAGTTCACTTGAACTCACTTTCTGGTCTGTTGGAACCCCCTCCTTGTCTATTTGGACCTCCCTGTGTCCTTCAGGACCTCCCCATGTCCTATAGGACCTCCTCCTTGTCTATTTGGACCTCCCCGTGTCCTTCAGGACCTCCCCATGTCCTCTAGGACCTCCTCCTTTAGAGATCTTAACCGTTCAGACCTCCCCTTTGTTAGATCTGACCGTTAAGACCTCCCCTTTGGAGATCTTAACCGTACAAACCTCCCCTTTGTTAGATCTGACTGTGAAGACCTCCCCTTTGGAGATCTTAACTGTCCAGACCTCCCCTTTGTTAGATCTAACCGTTAAGACCTCTCCTTTGGAGATCTTAACCGTTCAGACCTCCCCTTTGTTAGATCTGATCGTTAAGACCTCCCCTTTGGAGATCTTAACCGTCCAGACCTCCCCTTTGTTAGATCTAACTGTTAGGACCTCCTCTTTGGAGATCTTAACCGTTCAGACCTCCCCTTTGTTAGATCTGACTGTTAGGACCTCCCCTTGATTTGATACGACCGTCAGGACCTCCCTGTTGTAGTGTCTGTTGGACCTCTTGTCCGCAGGACCTCCCCCTTAAGCTTTGACTGGCCCCATTTGTCAGTCACGACCTCTTTCTTTATCCTTTAACCATGTCCTTTACACTTGGAAGTCCTCAAAGAATTTAATGCCTATTGTGTCACATTAAATGCTACTACCTTTTGGCAGCACTAGGCTACCTTTTGTCTTATCTTTTACCAACTCCTATCATTTCCTCCACCTGCTTAGAGCCCGAGAGCCCTTGGAAATCTCGGTGGCTCTGGCTATAAAAGCTTGGGCAGCCCTTCTTCTCTACCCTTTTGCTCAATTCCACTCTCTGGCTCCTCCAACAAGCTCTTGGACCTCCTCCAAAGCTCTCTGGACCTCCTCTAAGCCGACCTAGTCTTTCTATTGGTTTTATTTTGGAGTTTCATTGAAGTTTCTTTGGATATTATTTGAGTTTTGTATTGAGTTGCTTGGTTTCCTCGTGTAGATTGTGAAGACACTAAGGAGCAAGAGGTCTCCGAAAAAGAAGAAGACACCCAGGCCTTTGAGCAAGGCAAGTTACACTCTTGACCATGTTGCACCCATTATTTCAACATATCTATGTTCCATTTCAAATGATAATGCATGCTTACTTTACTAAGTATTTCAACACCTGCTTTTACAATCTTAGTTATGCCTAAATCTCTTGGTATGGCCACTATCACCTGTGAACCGAACATGTTGTCACCCTAGGCAAAACCTGGTTTTACGTGATGATGTGGACCAGGACCTTTGAAAAAGTAAAGCTTAGCCATGCTTAGGAAAAGAATCTTGATTTGGGAGTTTTGGCCAAAAATATCACTTATATAATGTTTTGAACCATGGCATTGGTGTGTCATGGGGGTTTTACAAATGACCATGGCATTGGTGTGCCATGGAGGTTTGAAAAGCAAAGAAATGGAAAATGGATTTGGACTTGGGCAGCATTGGTTGTTTGGTTGGTGCAAGTCTATGCACGGGGGTCATATGATCTGATGCCCCAGGGTTGTGGTGGCTGCCCGGGTCAGTTAAGGACCGGTCTGTGAGTGTATTTTGCTATGCCCTTATCGTGCAACTACATGTCCTGTGTGGGCTGGACCTGGCAAAATAATTTGTAAAGTTCCATCGCGGTTGATCCGGCTGAGGTGTGGGTGGTCTTTTATCGCCTGTCTTTTATGACTATATAATTCCCACTGGCTCAAGAGGGAGCCCTTGATCTCTACGAGTTTCTATCCGTAGAGTGGGGTGAAACCTTATAGTAGGGTGCATTGCGGTGGAATGATGCATTGTAAAGGCCTTGTGGTAATCCTTTCGTCGCACACCTTCAGAAGTGTGTAAGTAGACAGTATAAGTGGATTACCTCTTGTGGGTAAAGCTGTACACCTCTTCAGAGTGTAAAACTATTCGAATAGCCGTGTCCGTGGTTATGGATATGCTAGCAAAGCTGCTCAAAGTTAGACCACTGGTTTGTTTTCAAAATGGTTGGTTAAAAATTTGGTTTTTGGATTTCTATCCAAATGGGTTGGGCAGGGAGCCTTGTGACAGAAGGGTATCCTTCACCATCATATTGATGAAAGTTATCCAACTATAAAATGATACCTTGCAAATGAATTTTAATTATTGTTATATGTTTTGGAACTTAGTACTTGTATTTGAAACAAACTTGGCTAGTTGTTATATGCCTTTAGGGGCATCTACCTCTGCTGAAGGAGTTAGGATCACCAATGGATCCTGAACGACTGCCGGCACCGACACTTGCTCGGGGGCTTCCTCGACCACGTTATCCTCAGGAACTTTGTCCTGAGAAGTGCTTTGGACGAGGGCTTCCACAGATGCCTGGTCCTCAGGAACATTCTGGTCGGAAACGACCGAAACTCCACAAGATCTATACAAAACGAAGAATAGAAACTCAAAACTCCAAATCAACAAAAACTATTAAAGGTATGCACTCATACGACCTTTTCATTTGTACATACCTAGTTGATTTTTTGGTTTTGACTTTGAAACGCGGTAGAGTAAATTACATCCGCTAGCCTTCCTTTTCTTCTCAACCAATTTCACCCATCTAAATTTGGTAGGGTTGGTTATTCCCTCACATCCTCCAACATGAGGTTGGAGGCAATATCCTCAACCAACTGATCAAGGGTAGCATTCCTGACCATTGGGTCGGAGGGTGTGGTTTCATCAACCTCAAGATCAGTTGTCTCAGCAACAACTGTTAGGTTGTGAACAACCACTCCGGAGTCTACGACTTCCGTAGCTCTATTGTGCGGGCCTTCAATCTTTTCCACCTAAATAAAAAAAACAAGTTTGGTTTGGTGATGAAAATTTCTATCTAAGTATATACCTTCTTTAAAATGCTATATTACCTCGGGAGAATCATCTTCTTCCAAAGCCTCTCTGTAGGAATCGGTCGGAACCACGGTAGGATTATGATCCTCACAGGATTGTATGACTTTCAGTCCGACCGCCCACAAAATTAGAGCAAGATCAATAAACTGATCGGAGGATATGTATATATGATAAAGAACAATTGATTATCTACCTTAAGTCTTGCCAGTCTCTCTTCAACGGAGACTATCGCCAAGATGTCGGGAATCTGACCTTCTCACGGGCTCCCAGTAAAAATCATCTTGATCTGCTCTTTGATTTCCTCAGAAGAAAGAGGTTTAAAAAAAGGGGGAGACAGAGCAGATTTGAAGGTTTTATGATAATCAAGTAATAAGTTATACTGGTCGGAGCTTGTCTCGAAGACTTACCATCTCGTAAGTCCGTGATTGCTTCATCACGACCAATGGACTAGAGCAGGGATTGAGTTCGGAGCTTCAAAGGACTAATTCAGCATTTGGTGAAATCTCTCACCACATGCCAGGAAGTCAAGCCCTTGATCTTCATATCTTGAATGGCATCCACACATCTTCCGACCATCCCTGTCTTCTCCACGGTTCCCCTCCATTTGGGACTCTCGTTTGCCCTAAGTCCGGCGAAGTAGAGGCCATCATCCCTCGTAACCGTCATGTAAAACCAGTTCTTTTTCCATGACGACCACGAGGACTTCGAGTACATTTGGATGTACTCATCGGCCTTCCCGTCGTGAAGGCGCAGCGTGCATTCTCCAGGAGCCGCCATGGATCTTCCTGACATCACCATCCAATAGAAATACCTGAAGAGCTTCAAGTTTGGTCGCACTCTCGGGTATGCCTCACACAGATAGGCGAAGATGCTAATGTTGGCCATGGAATTCAGAGCCAGAATCACCAACTCCACCCCGTAGTACTCTAGAACGCGGGGGAGGAATTTGTGCACCGAAACCCTCAATCCGCACTCAATGTATGCGAGGAAAACTAGGATTTTCCCATCTTTGCGGCTCGGAAAGTGCTCTCCAGCCGCTGACCTCCATTTGATTAGATTCTTGTCCGGGAGCATTCCGATCTTCTCTAGCACCTCGAGCTTTTTCTCACTCAGATCCGAAGCCATCCACTTTGTAATTTGCTCCGACATGGTGAAATTTCTCAAAGGGATGAGTAATGGTCGGAGGAGGCTTTGAGGTCGAGAAGACAATTAGAGGTCGGAAAGGTTTTCTTGGCAAGGAACTGAAGGGGATTAAAGGAAGATCTAAAAGCGTAAGAGATCTAAAGCTCAGCAATGGGGAGTTTATAGCTTCAGATCTTTAACTGTAATTGAGAGTAATCTAAAGTCTAACAGACAGAAAAACTCTTTAGTTCCCAAGGCAAGTTCTCAACTTTAACGTGAACACAGACCACCTCGTATGTCACAACATTAAATGAGGTCTGCCCGATATGACTTCATCGGAAGAAAGTGTTCACACGACCTATTCATTTAAAGTTCAGGGGCCAGCTGACGAGGATTAAAACATGTATGTATTATTTTAATACATAATAAAAGACAATACGTCTTCATGATCGTAATCCCTAAGGCTAACGACCTCACTGGTCGTAAGGATTCCAGAGGTTACAAATGGGTATCTTGGTCGGACAAGGTCCTGTGCCTAGTCTCTGACCAGGTAACTGCTCGGAAAAGCTACGAACTGGTATCTTAACCGTGTGATGAATGGAACACGTGTTGTATATTCCAAACCACGCGATGTTGTATAGTCCTAAGACACTGACAACAACTACCATACGGTTGAGTGTCTCACAGACACTTAACTGCAAAGCAGTTGACACATTGTCAACTGATGCCTCGCTCCGACCAGTCGTGACGCTTCACGAAGGACGCCTTCTCCAGGAGTAACTGCCACCTCTTCGGGAGTTATTTAAGGGTGAAGCGCATAAGACAAATGGGTAGATCTAGAAGACAAGCAAGATAGCAACATTACATTAGAGCAACACAATCAACCTTAGATTCGTGCTTTAAGTCTGATTGATTAGCATAGCAGGTGTGAGATTCAGTGTAATTAGGATTAGTCCCCATCCGGGTCGTGAAGCACCCCTTGGTAAATCCAGTTCATATCAATAAAGAGCAGTCCCATTATCTCCCAGGAGAGATCGCGTCATTTTCCTCTTTTATTTCGTAAGATTGGTGACTCGATCATCGACAATAACCATATGTGATAATTCACAGACAAATCTTAACAAAAACCGTGTGTGATAATTTTGTATCACAGACGGTTTGTGGTTAGAAGTGTCTATGATATGTTCAATGCCGCTTCGACTCTCGAGCGATGCCTCTCTTCGTCTCGCGTGCCAACGTTATGATGCGTCTCTTTGTCTCACTCAACATTACTCCTTGTTTTATAAGAATGATCCTCCACCACCGAAGATGAATCCCCACATCGCTCTACTCTCTTTCGCACCCTCCATCAACAACTAGTAGAGTTAAAAAAAATAGTGGCTCCCCACTCTTCTCCCCTGATGCCAGCGTTGATGGCCTACTTAGCCATTTTGTACGAGCACCTCACCGGCCATATGCTGGAGAATGTTGCAGAAGGACACTGTGCTAACAATGTCCTCCCTCCTCCGACAGAGGTTATACCGGAGCATGTGATGGCCACCTTCCGCCATCTTGACATCCTCCTATGCCACGTCTTCCGAGTGGTCTCCCTCTTCGGCGAGCTAACCTCGCCATTGACGTAGTCCTCGAGGAAGACATTGCATGTCTCCAGGAGGATAACCGTCGCTTGGAATGTGACATCGAGATGACGGTCGATCGGGTCTACCATGCTGAGACACCCCGAGCGAGGGAAGAGAGCCTCTGAGCGTATTTTGACTTGGTCCTTGAGTCGGAGTGTCTTTGGGCTACTCTCCAACGAGCGCGTCAATGGGTGGACATGTTTCAGGCAACCTACGCTGACCCCAAACCCTTCGATGCCGACGACGTCGCCTACAAAGAATTGAACATGGAGATAGCAGTATACCTGGACCGCTAGAAATAAGTTGATCTTTTTTATTTCTACTTTTTAAAGAAAATCTTTTGTAAGAAGCGACTGGCCACGCTGTTTGGCCATATGTAAATACAAAAAATGATTAAAAAATCTAGTTTGGAGTTCAAGTTATTGTCTATGTTGAACATATTTACTGAATAACATGTTTATCTTACTATCTTCTATGTGAAAAACAAGTCATACATATTAACTCCTGAGGCTAGTTGAAAAACAGAATATTTTTTAGCTATAGAATGAACTATCACAGGCGGTTTAGTGGAACAAACCATCTATGATATGTATCATAGACGGTTATAAAATACAACAGTCTATGATATATAATTATCACAGATGGTTTTTAATAAGAACCGTCTACGATACATAATTATCATAGATGGTTTTTAATAAGAGCCGTCTATAATAGTGATGTAATTATCACAAACGGTTTTACAAGTGTAACAGTCTATGTTACTAGTGATGGCTAGAACCTTTTGTGAATTATCACAACGGTTTTTAATCAAGACCTTCTATGATATTCAGAGACATCACAGACTGTTTGTATTTAAACCGTCTGTGACAATGCACAGATAGTTTTAAATACAAACGGTCTGTGATAATTACGTATCACATGCGGTTCTTCACAAAAACCGTCTGTGATATGCGCCATTAAATACCTGGTCGCCCTAACAGATCTGTCTGTAATGATATCTGTCTGTGAAGGAGGCGGCCGGCTTTGGGGCATTTGGTGAAAGAAATTCTGCAGACTTGCAAGTGTGTTTGTAGATCTATTTCTTCTTGGTGATCTAAGGTTAGTATTTGCTTCTAATTATATGCATTATAATCTAGAGAGATGATAGGTAGGTTTAGATCTAGCTTGGTAGTTTGCTAAAATTTGAGAATGGGGCTCACTACTCCTTGTCTACTTCAATATATATATATATATATATATATATATATATATATATATATATAGCATTAATCTAATTTAACACTAATTTGTTATGTGCGTGGCGTAGATGATGGACCAAAGCTGGATGTACGTTGAGAACCGCGTGAGTGAAGAGTACATTGATGGTGTGTCTGCTTTTAGACGAATTGCCGAGCAGGATATGTTGAAGAAGGGGATAAAATTTATGTATTGTGCATGCATTGATTGCGATAATCTGAAGATGTTTACCAACCGAGTGCAGATCGAAGCGCACTTGATTCGAAGGGGTTTCAAAGAGGAGTATACATATTGAACCAGTCACGGTGAAGAGCAGATTATACCAGAAGGTAGTAACATCGTTGAGGGAGACAACGATATGCTAGGTGTGGACTGTGCTTTCGATGAGGATAGGTCGCACGATGACAATCTGGATCAGATGCTACGCGATGCAGAAGGGAACTATAGTGAGAGAGAGTTTGGTAAATTCGAGAGCTTAATGGAGGACTTGGGAAAACCTTTGTTCCCAGGATGCAAGCCAAAAAACACAAGGTTGTCATCCATGCTTAAACTGCTGAAATTAAAGGCAATCAATGGTTGTCCGACAAGAGTTTCACGGCATTGTTAGGTCTCCTAGCAGACATCCTTTCGGAGGGAAACATGTTGTCCAGAACCACCTACTAAGCCAAGAAGGTTCTTTGTCCATTGGAAATGGAAGTAGAAAGAATACATGCATGTCCGACCGATTGTATCCTCTACCGTAAAGAGTATGCAGACATGCATGTATGTCCAGTGTGCAAAGCATCCCGATATAAGCATAAGAATCACTCTGATGACAGCGAGGGCATCGAGGTGAAGCAAGGACCTCCTGCTAAGGTGTTGTGGTATTTGTTTTTAATTCCCCATTTGAAGTGATTATCTGCGAACCGAAAGGAGGCAAGATTGCTGCGTTGGCACTCGGAGGAGCGTAAGAAAGATAGAAAGATAAGACACCCTGCTGATTCTGCCTAGTGGAGAAACATCGATACGAGCTTCGAAGACTTCGGTGTGGAACCGAGGAATAAAAGGTTTGGGTTGAGTACAGATGGAATGAATTCTTCGGTAATATGAGCAGCCGACATAACACATAGCCTGTGAATCTATGTATGTATAACCTTCCTCCTTGGATGTGTATGAAGCAGAAGTAGATTTTGATGTCACTACCTATCCAAGGGCCAAATCAACATTGGAATGATATTGATGTATACCTAGCACCATTGCTGGAAGATCTTGTAACACTATGGAACGAAGGGGTACATGTATGGGATGCATACAAACGAGAGAACTTTACTTTATGTGCCATATTGTTCTGCATCGTCAATGATTTTTTTGCCCCTAGTAACCTGTCGAGGTTTAGTGCAAAAGGAGCCAATGCCTGTCCACACTGCTTAGATGATACCGAGAGTGTGTGGCTGAATAACTCACACAAAATTGTGTACATGCGTCACCGTAGGTTCCTTCCCAAGTATCACCCATACCGTAAGATGAAGAAACAATTCGACAGAAAGAAGGAGGACGGTTCAGTTCAAGGGCTTTTAGAGGGAAATAGGTCTATGATATGGTTAAGGATATCGATGTTGTACTTAGAAAGGGACGTAAATTGAGGACCCATCAAAAGAACATCTGAAAGAAGCGAACAATTTTTTGGGACTTACCTTATTCGGACCACTTAGAAGTTCACCACTGCATCGACATCATGCATGTGGAGAAGAATGTATGTGATAGCTTGATTGGTCTCTTACTGAACATTCATGACAAAACAAAGGATGGTGTCAACGCATAGTATGACTTGGTTGATATGAACATAAGGATCGAGTTAGCACTGAAAGAGTCCGATAAAGGATGAACGTACCTAGCACTGAAAGAGTCCGATAAAGGATGAACGTACCTTCCTCCGGCTTGCTACACTCTGTCCAAGGCTGAGAGAAAGGAACTATGCTAGAGCTTGCATGGTGTGAAAGTTCTGTCCAGTTACTCCGCCAGCATGAAGAAACTTGTTTCTATGGAAGATTTGAATTAATTGGTATGAAGTCTGATGATTGTCATGTGCTGATGACACAAGTGCTTCCTGTTGCAATTACAGGTATTTTGCCGAACAAGGTCCGAGTGGTAATCATGAGGTGTGTTATTTATTTAACTCAATTGCTCAGAAGGTCATCGATCCCGATGGACTAGATGCTCTACAGGCTGATGTGGTGGCGACTCTTTGTCATCTTGAGTTGTATTTCCCTCCGTCATTTTTCGATATCATGGTCCATCTCATTGTTCACCTTGTGAAAGAGATAAAGATATGTGGCCCTGTATTTCTACGTCATATGTACCTGTTCGAGAGGTACATAGGAATTCTCAAGTCCTATGTACGGAATCGATCTCGGCCGGAGGGCAGCATCATCGAAGGTTATGGAACCGAAGAGGTCATTGAGTTCTGTGTCAACTACATGGCTTAGGTGGAACTGATAGGTGTGTCTCTATCTCGTCATGAGGGGAGGTTGGAGGGTATCGGAACCATCGGAAGGAAAGCAATCACTCCCGATCTGGATACGTACACTCAAGCCCATTTCACAATCTTGCAACACATGACCGAAGTGTCTCCGTACATCAATGAGCACAAAGACATGGTACGCCAACAGAATTCAAGCCGGTCAGAGGTTTGGATCACGAGAGAGCACAACCATTGGTTCAATAAATGGTTAAAGGTGCGATTCACTGGGAGGTCATCAAGTGATGATATGCTGTGATGGTTGGCAAAATGATCAAAATTTACAGTTGTGACATGGCAAGGAAACAAAATAAATGGGTACATATTTTATACTACAGCTCAAGATAGGAAGACCACAATCCAGAACAGCGATGTCCGCATAGATGCGTTTCACGAGAAGTTCCCACCGCTGAGCCAAACATAATGAAACGTGGGTACTATGGATTTGTAGAGGAGATTTGGGAGCTCGACTACGTACTTTTCAAGTTCCCCCTGTTTCGATGCCATTGGGTCAAACTTCCACAGGGTGTGAAGGTCGACAGGTACGGCGTCACTACTGTGGACCTCAAACGTGTCGGATACAAGAATGAACGATTCGTACTCACTAAGCAAGCTGTTCAAGTTTTTTATGTAACGGACCCGACAAATAAGAACCGCCATGTAGTTCTTCATGGAAAAATAAGGATTGTCGGAGTTGAGAATATCATGGATGGGGAAGAGTACAATCAATTTGATGAGTTGCCTCCTTTCGGAGACGACAACAGGCTCGAGGAAGGCCCCAGTGAGGAAGCTAACTATATGCGCGTTGATCATTGTGAAGGGCTATTTTTTAAAAGGAAATAGCCAAGTGGAATGATCCCACATGGTGAATACCTATTTGAAAATTGTTCCATTGTAATTAAGAAACTCGGTATGTAATTAAGAATTTATTCCATTGTAATTGATTCAGTAATTAAGAAATTATTCCATCTGTGATTGTATCTACTTTCTTGTTTTCAGAGGGCATGGCTAGCATTTCTTGAGGCAAGCCAAAAAATAGAATATTTTTTAGCTATAGAAGGAACTATCACAGGTGGTTTAGTGGAACAAACTGTCTATAATATATGTACCATAGACGGTTCTATAATACAACCGTCTGTGATATGGTCTCTTATCTCAAACAGTTCTATTATGGAACCTTCTATGATACTTATCACATACTGTTTTTAAAATAGAACTATCTGTGATATGCAACCATATCATAGACGATTCTATTATGTAACCATCTGTCATAAGTATCACAAACAGTTCCATAATAGAACCATCTACGATGTCCCTTTATTAGTAAGGCCCCGCTAGGGTTTGCGCCCTTACTCCTTATTCGCGCCCGTCCTCCTCCTCAGTGCCCTTAACTTACTCCTCGATGTCGCCCTTACTCCTCTGTTCGGCTCTTCGTCGCTCTCCGCTACCGCATCTCCCTTCACGCTCGGATCCCCACCACCGCGAAGTCCTCTCCTCCTCTGGTAAGCCCTTGCCCAATGCCACTACCTCCCCTCCCCATCCCCATCACTTCCCTATCTCCCTGCCACCGCCGCCTCTCGATCCCATCTCGTTTGAGGTCAGTCTCCATCCAGATCCTTCCCTCCTTAGATATATGTGTATACTCAATTTTGTTGGGTTGTATAGGATTTGTGGATGGTCTTGTGTGGAATTAATAACCTTTGCTTATTGTACTGATATGGTGATTTGATCCAGTAATAATTCTTGTTAGCGTTGCGTAGATGTAACTAGAGCCTTCAGTCATGTGGTATAGATCTAGTCCTACCATGTGGTACTTGTTCTTCTGGTAGTGTTGCGTAGATGTAATTGTGATTAATTGGTTTGATACTAGTATTGGGAGATATTCCTTAGTGATACTGTGGGCTCAGTTTAAATGCTCGATGAGGATAATCGTCATATACTAAAATTGGATTGATAGCTAGTTCATATTTGAGCTCTAATTGTGATGCTTACTGCTGTCATTTCATCTCTAGCAGTTCTGTTACTTTCGGTGGTGCCTAACTGAAATTCATCAACTTTTATTGTGATCCTACTTGTTCTTCTGGTAGCCGAAAGGCTTTAGTGCTGAACCTTGTGATCTCCTTTCACTGTGATTTGTTGCTGTCTTTTGTTTATGAGATGAATTTTTGACATATTAGTAAAGCATTCTTTAGAGCTCAAAGTCTTATTTTTGGTTGTCATATCTAATTTCTGAAGAGTATAGACAATAGTGGCAAGGAGGCCAAGATTTTATCTTGTGCAGCCCAACATCTGAGAGCAATAAACAATCAAATTAAATATGAGCATTATGCAGATTTTATATGTTTCCAAGTTCTATCTTTTGAGCATATTATCTTACAAATAATTATGAGGATAGTTAGCCGAGGTGTTCTATTAAATAACTTTCCATTTCTTCCCCCATCCTTTTTGAACTCTCTTTCTCATGAGAATTCAATTGCACGACCTTAAGGCTCAAAATAATTATATGAAATTATATATTTTTTGTTGGTATTGAAAGTAAGCGATATGGCGTCTGCACAGTCTTCGCTGCCGTCACCGAATGCATCTGGCGCTTCGAAGAAAGGGACCACTAAGCGAGATAGCAGAGGAATATCGAAAAGGCCTGAGGGCCGAAGGACCATCACGGAGGTCACTCCTGTTGGGGGTCCCTCTGCATCCCAAGAAGGCAGCAACATCATTCTGGACAACCTGCGGGATAGTTGGAAGGAAACGGGTCCCCATCACCACACCAAGATAGAAGTCTCTGACGGATGAAGAGAACGAGCAGTTGTGGGTTGAAATTTCAAGCCCGTTCGAGATCCCAACAGAAATCCAGGGACTCATGCAACGACAGGCGTTGCTCACGATGGGAATAGTGTGGAAGACCTTCAAGAGCACGCTTGTCATGGAGTACGTGAACAAGGAGCGGACACCCTTCACGAAGTATCATTTTGTGTTGATGGATATATGGGACGCCTTTGTGCGGATAAGGACGACAGCCGAATTTTAGCAGCAAATTTTGCCGCACAAGGCTATCCAGACATAAAACACTCACCCCCACAAACTCAGTACTACTGGGTACGCGGGAAAAAATCCCACAATGGATGAGGGAGGACAAGGAGGCAATCCGGTGGGAGGCCTCCCCACCATTTGCCGAGATCACAGACGAGCGCGCCCGAAACTGGTTAAGAGTGAGGTTATCAAGCATGTCTTTGGGCGCTATCTCTGTCAAAACCCCTGCAGGCGAGGGAGTGTCCCAACGTCTGGTAAGATATGTCGAACTACCTAGTTGTTAATAAGTCCATAACATCATTGGGTCTAAAATAACATGATGGCCTCTTGTAGCAAACATTGAGTACCCAATCTTCCGAAGGCTCCTTCGAAGTAGTCAGGGAGAGGGATATGCTATCCACGGCCCTAGGAAACAATGAGCACTCAGTTCGCACGCGAGGCCTTGGGGTTTATGTACATTGGAGGCAGAGATTCCCACACGACTCTGAGGCGTATAGTTGTTGGAAGAGATCCAAGACCGAGCGCGAGGAACGGTTGAAAGAGGAGATTCATGCAAAGATTAGTGTAGAATTTTGAGGACAGATAACACCATTGTAGGACCAAATGAATCAAATCCTCAACCAGTCGCAAGTCAGTCCCGTTCTTTTGGGAGCCAGTCCCCCTCAACGTCGGAGTAGCTGCGCATCCACGCCACTTTCTAAACATGGCGATGTCTAATTACCTATCGATGACATCCAGGTAATGTACATCTCTAGAATGCTCCAAAATAGACTTGTTGGACGCCTTAGATAATTGTGTATCGTTTTGTAGGAGCCCACACCCTGCAAGCTCCAAGTGAGGCTGGTTGGGTCCATTTCTATTGAGGCTTGGCAGGGGATGGTGTTTCTATGCCAGGAAGGGACAATGCTGCACAGTGCCTAACTGGCGCAGAGTTACGCCATGGTCCAGGTGGACATGGTACATGAAAATTTCATGGCCGTCCCGCTGGAGAAGCCCCTGAACGAAGACATCATAACACTAGGGGATGATGTGCACATCGCCCTGGACCTTGCAGTGCCACGATCTCCACACGACCATGCCTCTCCAACAGAACCCTCGATGACTCCATCTCATCCCCCACTTCAGAAGGCCTCCGTATCAGCTCCCGTGGAGATGACGCCGAAGAAAAACAAGAAAAGCATGCCAAGTCGCCCCCCCAGACGTATATCACGCGAGGTGCTAAGGCCAAATCAAAGAAGATTAACGCGCTTGTAGTGCCGCGATCTCCACACGACTGTGCCTCTTCAACAGAACCCTTGATGACTCCACCTCAACCCCCACTTCAAAAGCATGATGGGTCGTATTCTGGGAAGACGTGTAACAGGCAAGGCACTTAGGCCAAATCAAAGAACATTAAGGCGCCTTGTGAGGCCTGGACGTTCTCCCTCAGAAGATCGTTGGTCCTCGACACACTATTACCCTGCCTTGGAATGAGTTGCGCGAGTTTGCATGCTGGGTACATGCGAGAGACCAATGAGGCGAGGACAAACCGACCTACTGGATTCATCATTAGATACATGGAGAGCCATTTCCTCCACAAGCCAGGCTACTTCGTCGTGGGTTTTCATGACTTATTCGAACTATTCAACCTCGACAACCTCGGTGCCCCACTTCTACGATGCTGGACATTGCAAGTGTGTACAATCAAGTTCTACATTCATGCAATCCCGATAAATGTCATAACTCATTGCTTATGTATAGATACATGATGCAAGAAGCCCGACAATCGTGAGAACCAGTGGTTTTCCTCGACCAACAGTTGATCTATGAGCAATGCATCAACCAAGACGCATCCTACGTCGAGAAATACATAATGACTGGATTGCTTGCTCATGGCAACAAGGACTACATACTGGTGCCCTACAACCAGAAGTAAGTGCTTCACTACTTGCTATACAAATTTCATTTGTACTTTATATGCAACAAGAAACTTAGGTTTAATAACTATAGCGACATACATGAGTAGGTGGGCACTAGATCCTTATAGTCATTGTACAAAAGTGGAACAAGGTAATATACCTTGATTCCCTACTCAACAACAACCACGACTTCACCCTTGTGCAAGAAATAATCGACATGTATGCTCATTTCCTCTATACATAACTCTATTGTAGTCTTCTTTCGTTTGAAATGGCTGAGGATAACTTTTTTGGAATCACGTAGGTCGTTCAACGCCTTTGTTGCCAGGAGAGGGACACACAAGAAATCGAGCGCCACACTGCAACACAGGACGCGATTTCTAGTACCTGCTACAATACAATAATCCTATATCACACTTTATAACCTGGCCTCTCGAACTGACTATACCTATCTATGTAATTCTATTTTTGCAGTGCCACTAGCAACTACAAGGCAACACATGTGCATTATACGTTTGCCAACATATGCAAGAAATCATGAGTGCTAAGATGAAAGATCCAAAGGTTTGTCAATCTCGCAATAATTATTTCCTAATTATCAATTTAAATATATGTGCTTAATACTTTACTCCTCCTAGCAAAAGGGCATGACAATCAAATCAAGTACATTCGATCTGGACGAACTCTCAGACATTCGAGGACGGCTCTCCACCTTCATCATGACCGAGATCATTCACTCGAAAGGAGAGTTTCACTCTGGTGACACCGCTGAATACATGTTCAAATAATTGATTCACTTGTAATTCACTTTGAGTTGTAATTCAATTGTAACTCTAGAGACAATACATGAATATTCTTTTGTAATTGATTTTGAGTTGTAAATCACATTGAGTTGTAATTCACTTATCTGTGATTTATCTGTTTTCTGCTTGCTTGCTTGTTTTCAAAGGGCATGGCTAGCATTTCCTGAGGCTAGCCGAAAAATAGAAAAAATATTTAGGTATAGATCGAACTATCACAGACGGTTTTTATGGTATAAACCGTCTATGAAGGCATACTATCACAGACGGCTACCACCAACAACCGTCTGTGATATGTGCCAACCATCTGTGATAACCGTCTATGAAGGCCTACTATCACAGACGGCTACCACCAACAACCATCTGTGATATGCTTCCGATCAAAGACGGTTGGTACATATAACCATCTGTGATGGCCGACGTATCATAGACAGTTTTTGGTAGAAGCCGTATGTGATAGTAGGCCTTCATAGATAGTTTATACTACAAAATCGCCTATGTTGTGACTTATCTTAGACAGCTCAAAAACCGTCTGTGATAACTGCCTGTTATCACAGACACATAAATTTAGACGGTTCAGAAACCGTCTGTGATGACGGTTTAGAACCGTCTATGATGACCCTTTCTGTAGTAGTGAAGGCAGCGGTGCCTACGACAGAGGACGTCACCACCGTGTCAACTCGCGATGAGACCGCCCACGAGAATGCAACGGTATGTACACATATAGCAGTAAATGTGCGTCCTTTTTACAGTAATTCGGTAATATCATATAATGTTATCCTTTTTCATATCAACAGTAAACATGAGTCATGAATGAAGTAATTAGTAAGCATGTTGTCAGTAAGTCACATCGAATGCAAACTCCGTGTGACAAAAGGAAGGGGCCTTGGACTACATGCATCAGGTGCGCTCCTGCCCTCGTCGGCGCAACCATCGGCGAGCTTACAATAGAGCAAGGGAATGAGGTAAAGTGGACAGAATTCACCCGGTCGAGATGGTCATCAATACTAGTGGCAGAAGGAGCATCCCAATCACGCCTCACGCCGGTAGGTGCATCCTCGAGATCCCTTGCGACGGCAGCGATGAGCCGATGGGGACCCAGGTCGTAGGGACCTCAGAACTGGCCAAGCTGAAGCGTCTGCTCGTGGTACAGGAGAACTCAAACATCATGAACTCGATGCTAATAGCACAGATAAAGACCGGAGGCACAGACACGCTAACGATCAGGTGTTTTTTTCCTCCTAATATTCAACAAGCACCTTTTCCTGACCACCAACATCAATATAACCAGGAAGGACGCTGTGCTGACAAAGGATCTTGACAAATTCAGCGATGTCAACTGGTGCAAGGCCGTCGTCGACGACCTTCGGAAGTCTGTCCGAAACTGGAACAAGAAAAAGAACAGCACCACCAAGTCTATCAGTGAATGCGCCGCCTTCGTGCTTGTAAGTTACATGGTAAACTTATTTGCTGCATTTACTAGTATGCACATCGATAAGCAGTAAAATGTGTAGAACAAGATCATAGTAATTGTCAGTCATAGATCCCAGTAAAACAGATAACACATCAGTAATTTTCTCGAACATAAAACGCAGTAACAATATGTTCCAACTTTAGTAAAACGAACACTAACAAGTAGTAAAACAAGCAGGCAATGACCACAACACATAGAAATCCTCACATGCCAGTAAAACAGTAAATACAGTACTAACTTTCAGTAATACGTATATTTAACAAGCAGTAAATTTGTACGTGAAAGATCTACTACCTCGACAACCCGAGAAAGCGTCCACAAAGATCGACGCCGTCCGGACTCCACGACAAAGATACTTCACGACCACTCGTTAACAAGATAGTCGCGGTCGACAGGACGAAGGACCAGATGGCGTTGACACGCTCGGCAAGCTTAGCGTGAGTTACTGATGTTTTGTCCGTATATAGTAAAATACGGTGTTCATTACAATAATTGGGGTTAATATATAACAATAATTCATTTCATGTCATTTGAATGGCCAGTTTAGGACCAGGGAAGGGACTTATTACTAGCACGGGGCAACGACAATGCCGCACCTGATGGAGTTACCCACACAACCAGTCGCGGGGCATTTTTTGAGCCTGCATGCTCTGCTCGACGATGCGGTTGGATCGTTAGGCAAGGGGAAGCGGTGCCTGGCGATGAAGGTGCTGGAGAAGTTTGATGACGAGGCTGGGATGGCGATGAGGCAAACGAGGAAGGCTATGGCGCAGGCACAAAGGGTGCATTAGAAAGTCGAGATAGCGTAAACGAAGGTAGTCAGCGTCATCAGGAAGCTGCTTGGTCATGTAGATGCGCCCAGATCGGTGTCCTGCATAGGCGGGGCAAAAAAAGACGAGGAGAGGCAGCAAGGCATAGGTGTCGGAGCGTGTGGGCACAACCCCCATGTTGATACACGCTGTACCATCTGCAGCCACGACGGTCGAGGTGACAGCAGCCCCTACGCCCGCCCATAATGTCGTCTGGGTAGCAACATCGTCGTTCGCCCTGGCTTTGGAGACGGCAGCCCTGCCCCAGCGTGTACAGAATCGCCTGCAACCCAAACACCAGTTAAGCCTCCCACCCCGGCTGGAACATCATCGGCACCAGCATCGCTGCCTCCCCCGGTGCATCCAGGAGGTTCCATCTATGTCCTAGTGTCGTTGTTGTTCCACCCGACTCAAGAAGAGGGAGAGGGCGACGGACTCAAGGTATGCACCGCATGATAGTAAAATATTACAATATATGCAGTAAATAGGCACATTACACATAGTAAACACATAGCAAACACAATAAATAGACAAAGTGAACACAATAGAGTGAGTAAGGTGCATGCAGCAATGTTGTTTTCATAATACAGTAACCATTAAAGCAACACACAGTAATTTACTGATTAAGCGTATATGTTTTTGCACAGGTCAGGTGAGGAGGACACTTGAGCCAACCACCCACCTTGGCGCGAGAACGGCCAGAATCCGCCGCCGCCGCAGGTGCATCCAGGAGGTGTCGTCTACGTCCCAGCGTCGTTGTTATTCCATCTGATTCAAGAAGAGAGGGAGGGCGACGAACTTCAAAGTACTCATCACATTAAAACATTGTAACATGAGCAGTAAACAAATACATGATACATAGTAAACAACAGCATCCACAGTAAACTCACAAAGTGAACACAACGGTAAAAGCAAAGCGCACACAGTAATTGTGTTTTCTCAACACAGTAATCATTAAAGCAACACACAACAATTTACTGATTAAGTGCATATGTTCTCGTGCAGGCTAGGTTAGAGGCGACGACGTCGAGTCAAGCATCGACAACATAATAGACTCGATCGAAGCCGACGCGATCCCAGGGTTGCACCCCGCCGCATACACTACATAGGCCTCAATCGAACCAGCAGTTGCGGTGCGCCATGGGTTACTGGCCACCACCCAGAGCAAATTGAGGTACTGAATGCAATAAAACATGTACGTATGGTCAAGTAAGGTTGGTCGTTCTTACATTAATTCATATTTGATTCTTTTTTTTATCGCAGGAGACAGTAAAAGATAGATCCATCGATGTTCCGTTAGAGCCCCCGACAGTAAAGGAGCTCATGGAGGTAAAGGAGGCCAAAGCCACCCAAACAGTAAAGGAGGGAGAGGAGGCCCCTACCGCTGTGAGCAAAGTTAAGGAGGCGCAACTGGCTGGCGTCAGCTCGCCAGAGGTACATACTGGGGCCACTAGTAGCATTATGCGACATCATATACTATAATTTGGTGGATACATGACAGTAAAATGTTGTTCATTTCCCACCATAGGAATTAGTGAAAGAGGCTGTAGTAGACGCCCCCAAGGGGCCTCTCCCAGCAAAGATGGCAGTGAAGGCACCTACCGATGCATGCAAAGACCCGCCGGGTAGACCCAGCGTACTAAAGGTATAGGTTTCATAGTAGTAACTCATCATGATCTTTTTTAGTAAAGAAAAATACAATACGATAGTAAAATAAGAGACATGAGTCTATTTTCCGCAGGACACTGCCACGAAGCCAAAGATCAAGATAAAACTCATGGATCCTAGGCCAACAAAGATGACGGGCACAACGACAACCAAAAATAGGGCACCTGTGGAGAAGACTACTATAGGGAAGACAGTTCCCCCTCAGCCCAGAGGGACACCGGCGACGCCGGTGCATTAGGGAAGAGGTTGACAAAAGCTCGCAGCAAGTTGGTGTCGCCGTTCAAGCTGTACAAAAGGTGGCCAGAAGTGCCTGTGGCCACGGCCATGGAGGTGAGGGAGCTAATATGCAACAATGAGAGCCTCAAAAGGTTGGAGAATAGCGTCACACTTTTACCGATACGTGTTTTTTTACTCCTCAGTCAATAGAGAGTTTACTGGATCGACCAAAGTTTGTTTTACTAAGGGTTCACTTATGTTTTACCGAGGGCCCACTTATGTTTTACTGCTAACACGCACGACTTTCCTACTGTAGCCTTGCTCTGCTCCTGTCCAGCAACGGATTCATAGCGGCCATTGAAAAAGACATGGCAGAGTCGTTCAAGGATAGATAGATGACTGAAGACATGTTCATCTCTTAGTTCATCGAGTGTTTGTGCCAAAACGACGCTGACCTGGGGCCACAAATCAATGGGTACAGGGCGTTCTTTCCCATCGAACAGTAGGTAAGATGATTTTTTTCACAAAGACTCTTTTTACAGTAAGTGGTCACTCGCGTAGCAATAAATCCTATCATCGCCCTCGGTAAGTTTCACACTACTATGTTTTGCCCGTTGATAGAAACTGCTAAACGTAGAGGAGTACGTTAGAAACAAGCAGTACAGCAGTGAACAGGCTATGAACATAGTGAAGGAGCACATGGCGGCGGTAGACATCATGCGCGTAAAGCTAGTAAGTAATTTACGTCTATCCGACGCGCATCCAGTAAAATATTGTTTGTGATCCAGTAAATTATATATTGCATTACAATAAAACTGTTAAGTATTTTTTTTATGGATTTTTATTCCAGCTCTTTCTTCCAGTTTTACACAATCAAGATCGCCCGCTTTCGCTTCGACATAGCGCAGGCAACGAGAAGTGCCGACTCCAACGATTACAAGAAAAAGGGCACAAAAGTAACAGACCACCATGACCCAAACAGGAAGAGGATCATCCCTCATCTGTGTGCAACCCTGCAGGCCGTGACCAGTGGGAAATTCCTGATCATCGTGAACTGGGGGGTGAACAACATGGGGATGCCGAAGCAGGTCCTCGAGAATGACTACGCCTTCTTCGTAATGAAGTACTTGGAGTTCTGGAACGGTGAAAGCTCGACTCTGGCAACATTGATAGAGCTGGTAAGAATTCCCCACCACCCGTAACATGCAGCATTTTTTCACTACTGTATAGTGTCTGACACGTGGCCTTTTTTTATCATGTGTATGCAGGAGAAGGGGAACGAGTACAGGGCCCAGATGATGTTCTATCTCTTGTTCCACAAGGTCAACAAAGTTAAGCCCCTCCTTGAAGCACTAGAGAAGTATAGACCACTCAGCAAACTAAAGTAGTTTTTTTTTTGTTTTACATCTAATATCAAGTAATTCGTTTTGGTAAATTAAAGTAATATATGTTACATTTTTACAGTAAAACGTATGATTACCAGAAGAACTTGCATAACATCTTGTAAATACATGCTTCCAGTGGGGTATACCAATACCAGTAACGTCGTTCTCAAACAACAATAAAATGTTATCACTCACAGTAACTATCAAAAAACACAAAGCGCAAGCGGTTTTACAGTAGTAACATGACATGCCTTTCAAAGTAATAATAGGTATCATTTACTGTAAACGATAACATTTACCAGATCAACAACATGTTGTCATTTTCCGCAGTAAAACCCAGCACCCTGAATATCACGGTTCCATCTTCCTCACCTAAATGGCAGTAAAACATTTTTTAACACAGGCGGTGACGCGCGATCATACTACTGACAAATTTTCACCGCCATTTTTGCATGTTGGTAGGTTTTTACCGTCAATTTAGAACAGCACCGAGTAACCTTTTATGGCTATTATTTGATGCACGCCCGCACGTTATACTGTCGAATTTGAGCGGGGGTGCTGGCGCACGTGAGAATTTTACTGCCATTTTGACGCGCGCGGGAGGGTTTTACTGCCGAACTCGAGCGAGTGCTGGTGCGCGTGAGGGTTTTGCTACCGTTTTGACATACGCGGTAGGGTTTTACTGCCGATCTCGAGTGGAAGGCATGGGTGCTCGTGCACCGCATGTAGAGCGGGTAAGCGTGAGGGTCGCCAGCCGAAGCGCTAACCGCCGGTTACGACCCACACGCAGAATAAGCTATTCAGCGCAGAACCATACCAATGATGAGTCTAAACAATTGCTGCATGCGACGTGCTCGTCACGATCTTTACACACTGTAGGTTCTTAACGAAAAGGTAAAGAGATCAAAAGCTCCGCCCTATAAAAAAAAAACTTGCAAAAAACACAATGAAATTTTTCGTTATACCTTCAGAAAATACTTGGTACTGGCTCTTCGTTTATGAGTGATGAGGCTGTCGCTGTGGAGTTGCTTTGCCAAGTCTTAGGCTGGTCCTAATGGGTGGTTTCTTACTACAGTTTCTTATTGCATGAAAAGCATTTAGATACCATTTTCTCAATGCATGGTATCCTACAGTGTGGTATCCTAGAGTGTGGTATAGAGTATTTACTAGTATTTCTACCCAGGATACTATGTATGAGTGGTATCTAAATAAGATACCAGTCTGCTCTCTCTCTTTTCCTTAATTACAGTGCTACATCAGATTTTTGTCTATATGGTAACCTTAAAAAGAGCATTGGGACCAGCCTTAACCAAATCGATTGCTCGAGTTGGTGCCGTGCCGTCACGACCATTCCTTTTTGCTGTATTTATGTTTTCCATGACCTTTTTTTTCAAGCTTTTCGGATGGCCTATCGGTTAGTTCGGCCGGTACGGATATATATGCGGTCGCAGCAGCGGTAGGGCGCCTCTTCAAAATGCGTAGTACTAATTGACTCTATTTTTATGACGTACTATAGAACTTCAGTAGCTGCAAAGAGGACGACCATATAAAAATTCCGCAGTCCTCGTCAGACTCTGTGTTTATGTCGACTAAGTGATTGACGTTAATTTCTTAATTTTTCTCCATCTTACTTGTCGGCAAGGGACAGTTGCGTATTCTAGTCTTGTCTTGCTGGTTATATGGTTGGACCCCATGTAAGAATGTAAGATGAGTACTTAATTCGGATTCTATTGTACTATGGTACCCTATCTAGAAAGCAAAATAGTATTTTTATCAGGGAAAGCTATAAGGTTGAAATATATCCTGAGGTGGAGGCTATTGTATATCGGTCCATATTCGAATGGCCCGCTTATATGGACACTTTGCCTAAACTAGACCTATGAGGTCTATAAGGTCTATGATCTGGTCTTTCGATTCACAAATCTACGATTATATATAGGGAACATATCTAGTGCATATGTGTGCTTTGGTGAACATATGCACATACGCGATTTGACTCCTCGATTCACAAATATACGACCGAGATCGACGATGCAATCCCACCTCTCACTTAAACGCACTTTTGCGCAACCCCCCCCCTCCCCCCCGCTAGATTGAAACACACTCAGTTTAAGTGGGAGTGGGATTGCATCGTCGATCTCGGCTGTAGATTTGTAAATCGAGGGACCAGATCGTGTATGTACATATGTCCACCAAAGCCTCTATGTGCACCAGATATGTTCCGTGAGTTATAATAGAAATAATGTAGTCTCATATGGTTTATTATTCATCCATGACCCCTATCCTCCCACTACCATTGCCCTCTGTCTCAAGGACCCGGTGCTAGAGGTGAAAACAGATCGAATACGGACGGATAATGATTCTGTCATAGTTGTTTTTATATTTTTTTCTCGGATGCAAATACGAATATGAATACGAATCTATCTATATCTATACTCATTGAAGGCTCTCCTAGAAGCCTTATATTAGTCCTAGGAGGTAAAAAATGTAAAAATTCCCACATTAATCGGAGAAAAAGAAAAAAAAGACTAGAAACTCCCACATTAATCGATTTATTAGCCGGTATCCTGCATGGACTCAGATGCCATAGCCAAAACACAACCGGAAGAGCCAGAGAGAGAGAGAGAGAGACGTATGTGACGTAAAAGGCAATGCCTTCAATGCTTATGGCTTGACCTGCATGGACTCGGATGCCACTAAGGCCAACACGGACTCAGAAAAGGTCCCAAGACACAATCGAACACCAACCTATAGACCAATCGGTTATACACGTTACATGGCTACTAAGGCCAACACAGACTCAAAAAAATAATGATGCCATAGCCGAACACAAGCTGGAGAGCCTATTCGATTTGATTACTGAGGGGAAACTTCAATATTATATAAACAACCTGCACTTGCTGTTTTGATGGTCTCGAATCTGATCGTCGTTCTGCTGGTCTTCAATCTGATCGCCAACCTCAAGTATCGATAAAGCCCTTCTCTACTAAAAAACGATAATCTTATCAGTTTTGCATATCTACATTGTTTTGCATAAATATTTTTGTCTTCCTGAATTCTTGCAATTTTAACATACATGCATACCTTTGCTATTGAACCAAATATTTGCAGCATACAAAATCCTATCTATTTAGCATTTGTTGTTCTGTTGGTCTCCAATCTGATCGTTGTTTTGTTGGTCTTCAATCTGATCGCCAACCTCAGGTGTCCATAAAGCCGTTCTCTGCTAAAAAAAAAGATAATCTTATCAGTTTTGCATATCTACATTGTTTTGCATAAATATTTTTGTCTTCCTAAATTCTTGCAATTTTAACATACATGCATACCTTTGCTATTGCACCAAATATTTGCAGCATACAAAATTGCAATGTCGTGCAATACCTTCATTGAGATCGGTGTAGGAAAGGAATTATTGAAAATCAAGGCAAGAGTATCAAGACATTGGGATGCAGTCATAATTAGTACCAGTTAACTTATCAGTCTTGACATGATCCTTATAGATGAAGAGGTTGGTTAATCATTCTTTTACTATAATTACCACTTTTACAGTTAAATAACAAATTTTGAAACAAATGCAGGGCACCAAGATGCATGGGGTTATCAACAAGAACTATGTTGAAAAATTCAGATCATTGATTCAAGAAGGAAACGTCTACATAATAACAAATGTCAAAGTAACATCAGCAGCAAAATTCTGACTAGTGGACAATGACAAGGTACTCAACTTTTTACCAACCACAACTTTAAAGAAGGTTGAAGACATAGATGACATTCCGAGGCATGGTTTCAAATTTTCAGACATTGATATGCTCTCCAAAAGAATAGGTGACATGGTTTATCTCTCAGGTATGATATTAATGAAATCAAGGTTTTAACTTAAATTTATTATAAATTATTAATGCCAATTAACTTTTATGGTCAACAGATGTTATAGGAGTTGCAATATACATAGGACCAATTGAATAAACTCGAACAAATTTTAGAGTTTCCAACATTCATGACATTGTGGTACTAATTAAGTAAGTTCAAACAATTTCCACTTGAGTAACTGCAATAAGATATTGAAATATTTAATCTCCCCTACTACCTAAGCGTGTTTCTTTTTTGTTCTAAAACTATTTTCACTTCTTTGTTGGCTGTTATGAAGAAGTAAAAGTTAGATTATGGGGTGTCAAAGCAGAACAAATCAATGTCAGTGCAACTAAAACCATTGTAGTCACATCTACAACAGTAAAGAAATTTGGCAGTAAGTTTTTACACAAAATTAATAAATCATTCATGTGAAGAGTGTACACAAAATGTGCAGGTTATTCTTCATGTGCAGGTTATTCTCTATCATCAAGCAATACAATACGAGTTTATTTAAATTTACCCATTCCCAAGACTATGGAAGTATAGAACAAGTAAGATAAACTCCTTCGCTAATATTTTCCTTTTATTACATGTTTTGTGACCTAACATGCATCATCTTTATTTGCATGCAAACAGGAATTGTTCACGTGAAAATACTGTTAAACAAATAGGTAACGAGGACCATCTAAAAGGGACATTTGAATAGCAAATGGAGTACAATAAGAAAACACTACAAGAATTAAATGAGATTTTAAATGACTCTTCAAATAAGGTATGGAATGATATTCTTTTAGCACTTTTCTATTGCAAGTAAATACATATAGGTGTTCTTCAATCTACAAGCAAGGATATTTACTGTGGAAGCAACAATTAATGCAATCAACACACGATATGGCTAGTACTACATCTCATGTAACGATGACAATTACAAAAAACAACTTGAAAAGAAGGGTGATCACTACTATTGTGGCAAGTGCGACAAGAAAGCCAAACCTACACCACGGTAAATAGTTCTTCTAAAGTTATCTTCATACTCTACAATATTTAAGGGAAAAGTTATTTTAGTAACACACAATCTACATGATTTGCAATATTTAAGGGAAAGGTTATTTTAGTAACACACAATCTACATGATTTGTCGATACAAAATCAAGCTTGAAATAAGTGATTCAACTGCGACTGCAACTTGTGTACTTTTTGAAAAAGGAAGCTCAAAAGCTAATAAGTGAATCAGTAAGTTTCATGGTTGAAAGGTCCCAAAACCAGTCCAAAATATTTGTGGACACACACTGACTTTTCAGTTTAGATTGACTAATTACAATATCAAAAGTAGCAAGCCGGACTACACTGTTTTTAGACTATTTCTTCCGGTTGGCGAAAACAGTTCAACAATCAAGATTAAAAAGGATGAAGAGGTATTTTTTCTTATCAATTCACTTACCTTATTGGATATTTAACAACAAAATTTTGTTGGATCAAAGTGAGAAACTTTGACATTAACATGATAGATCTTTGTTGTTACTGCAGAATACTTCAAATAAAATTCAATAAGAAGCTGTGGTAAAACAAGAACTACAAGAAGATAAAGTGGTTGTGCAACTCAATAATGACAATGAAGAATATGGAATGAAACACGAGTGGAAGAAAATAAACCAGACAAAAGTGTCTTTCTCAATTGAATGACATAAAGGATTTAGCAATGAACACCCAAATTGATGGAGAAGTATCATCTGAAGATGATGGAGAGACAAATTTTTTTATCTTTTCTTACATACCTTATAAATTAAGAGTATGATTAAATTTACTAACATGTGGCACTTATTCTTTTCTAGAATACCTTGAAAAAAATTCCAAAAAATGTTTTCATAAAACAAGAGGCACATGAAGAGGATGATGTGCATCTGCAGAACGATAATGATTCTAGAGAATCTGAACGCGTATTCAATACTCGGAGAACAAAAAGAAGACAAAAATGTGTTGTGCATCTTGACAACAACGAAGAAGAATATGAAGGGCAATGCAAGAATAGCAAAATACTCCGAACAAAAATGCGTGTTACACATCTTGAAGATGAAGAAGCAGTTGAGAATGACAAAGTTAAACAACTTAGAAGGTCTCAGCGGGGAAGGAAGCGTAAATTAGGTTGAAAACGAAGTGTGGAAACACCAGCAAATAGACGATTATCTCATATGGTTATCCATGTATCCTATATTTTATACTAATTTTCAGATGTAAACTAATGACATGTTCCTATTGTCAGGTAAATTATAATCGTATATCCAGAAAGCATACAATAATTAGCTAATATTGTATTTTTATGATTGAATACATGATTGATTGGGCACACATGTACCCATCTTATTGTCCATAGCCTTACCATAGTTTGATGTATATATGCTGTAGTCATAGGATATCAGACAAAGTCCAAGCAGCAAAACATATCTATCAAGAAGGAACCTAAATCCTCACATGATGCACATCTTCCTAAAACAAAGACCAAAATTCGTCAAAACTTAAGAAATCTATTCACATACTCCACTACTACTACTTCAGGAACGGAAGATCATTCATTTGGATATATAGAGTAAAGGTTCATGACTCTTCTCATGTTAACAAACTTGCAGCAGACAATATCTATTTACATCTCCATGGCCATCCTGTTACCGTCATTTCATTAGTTGACATGCAAATCGAATTGTGACATATATGTGGCTATGGGTAGGCATCAGGTCTCCAAACTCCAAAAGTAGGTGCACTAATAGAACAGGTGCTTCAAAGAATAACGGACAGTCAGTGCATGCGTGCTGCAAATTGGGAGCAAACATTCTAAATATATAAATATCCAATTAAGAACTAAGCCAGATTATTAATCAAATAAGAGAAAACTAAAAGTAACTAATTATAGAAGCAATAAGAGATCAGGCATCAGGTCTCCAAACTACAAAAGCATGTGCACTAAGAGAATAGGTGCTTCAAAGAAATAAAGGACAGTTAGTGCATTTGTGCTGCAAATTGGGAGCGAAGGTTCTAAATATATAAATACGTAATGAAGAACTAAGTCAGATTATTAATCAAATAAGAGAAAAACTAAAAGTGACTGATCATAGAAGCAATAAGAGATGCAAACCACTCAACTAAGTCTCTGAAACACACAACTTTCACCTAATCCAATGAACAAAGAAGCTTTATCAGATCAACTAATTAGCATGTCTCACCTGTAGACGGATACTTGCACATGCCCCTCTTCACATCGTGTGCACATGTTCATTGACCATGACAAGCACCTCGCCATGGATGCCAAGGATGTTGCCTTCGTAAATAGTACAGCTATAGCATCCAGCAGAATCAGGATACTCCTATTGCGGGCACCATGCCTAGCACCATATCCAAGCTCCCGTTGCCGCCATCACAAAGCTTCAGCTGCTGCTGTCGCCACCTTATCCAAGTCCGACCTCCGTGCCTCCTCGCTGGTCCTAAACGCTACCATTCATGGCCGCAAAAGAGTGATGTACTCATGGGCGGATCCTCTTGAGGTCATGGGTGTTCAGCCGAACACCCATTTTTTCTTCAAAATATCTGATATATAATAGGTATATTAGATGTATATGTTATTAGTTAGTTCAAAACTATATATTTGTGTCCGCAAATGAATTTAGATCGTACTCCCTATGTAACACATTAGGCTCATTTTCCTTCCTACTTTGGCCCACCAAACCCTAACCTCTATTCTCTTCGGCCTCCAAGTGACGAACGAGCGGAGACGTGGGCTATGAAGGCGAGCGACTGTCGGTGGACACGATGCTACGACGTGACAGCAAGCAGGCATGAGGCGGCGCAGGGCGAGCGTGCCGAACTCACCTGTGCGGACAAACAGAAATGCGACACGAGTAAGTGGGTGGTAGCGCGACAAACAGAGAGGAAGGGAGCGGACGACACCAAGGGAGCAACGCAGTGGCCGGGAGGGAGCGTGGCGGCAGGAATGGAGCAGTAAGTGTGTTCTGCGCGCTCCAATTCTTTTACCTGGCTCTGCTCCGCTCTAGCTCCGGTTCTTTCTGGAGTCTAAGCTTCTTCCTCTCTTTATTGGTTCTTTCCAATGGATGTTGTACAAAAATACAATATTTGCCTTAGGCAATGAACAGATAGTTGGGCCCTTGTTACCTATGTTTATATGCTAATTTTTGCTCTATAGAATGAACATTCTTAGATGGGGTTCTTACTGATGAGGAAAAAAGCAAAAAAGAGTAGGATTAGCAAGGTATGCATTTGTCAAAAAAATTTGAAAAAGAAGGCATGAGCTCTATCGATCACTATTAGAGGAAGAAAATAAATTTTAGCAATCTAACTGCTATAACCTGAAACAGAAAAAACTGAGAAAACAACAACGACCAAAACCAGGCACAAGTTACCGATCACTATTGGGAAATGACATCTCACAGTATCGGCGTATTGGTATCGGCATATCTGGATAACCTAGTTCTGAAATCCGAATACCCATTCTAAAAATTCTGGATCCGCCACTGGATGTACTGATGTGTAGTGGATTTGGGGAAGAATCGGGGGGTGGGGACCAAGAACAGGAATGGGGATCGTGAAATGGATTTGGATCTAGAGTAGTAGACATCAGAGAACGCGCCAGCATGTGCGGACTAGGAGGAGAGGTTACGTTTCCACACGGCGTAGTGCGAATGGGGAAAAAGGCACAGGAGACGAGCGTTACAAGCAGTGTGATCCAAAGGGGCAAGAGAAGACACGGATCATACAAAGAAACAGAGATGAAGGGTAATCTCAGCCGCGGGCATTAATCCAACCTGAGAGATGCAAGGTGGGCAAGCACATAAACGGATATGACGGAAGAGGAAGATTCAATGGCGACGGGAATAGTAAGTACAAAGGGGAGCACAAAAGGAACTAAAGAAGTTAAACCCAACAAAAAGGGACAAATACATAGCCACATTTAAAAACAAGCAGTAGTACAAACTAACAAGCAGCGTCGTGCACCAACGCATCCAAGAAAGGAAGAAAAGAGGTTCCAGGCACAATAACTATAACAGAATGAAAATGAAGCAGATGAAGAAGAGCACAACGGGTAGAAGGAAAAAAAAGACAGTCATTTAGCACAACAAAGATCAGCGGCAAGAGAATGGAACAAAGAACATAACCTTTAGCCCAAAAACGAAATTGCTAATAGAAGGAACCGTAAGCATCATAAAATGACGCATAGTAAGAACGACGACGATAAAATGAGGGGAACTCAAAAGAAGCAGCAAAGAATCCTCGCTGTTTCTCTAAAGAAACAACTGTCTCAATGGGGAATCGTAAAGTAGAGGCCACTGTGCACCCACCAAAACAGCTAATAAGGGGAATCATAAGCAGCCTAAAACTATGCGCACCAAAAACGACAATGGATAGAGTGAAACGTACCTAAGCAAAAGGGAAAATAGTATTAAAGAGCAACCACCGCAAAGGCCGAAGTATCGCTGGCGCGAAGACGAAAATATGGAAAAGTCAGAAAAGTGACAAAAACAGAAGAAAGGTAAAGAACAGCGACCGGAGCAGAAGGAAAGCGCGGCGATGATATGAACAAAACAGCGGAAGAAGTGAGGAGACCAACGAGGAAGGCGAAAGAAAAGGCACTGGCATGAGATGAGTGAGGCCGAACGAGAAAGGAGCTAATGCCGCTGAATGATGTGATAGCTCACAGCAAAGTCGCAAAGCAGAGTGGATAATTAATGCATGACAGGAACTTGCTCGCAACCCATGGGCCGACCGGGCGGTGGAGAACCAAGGAAGAAAGAAATAGACGAGGCGAACCAGTAGAATCGCAAGGCAATCGACGCTGCAAAATAACAGGCGCAATAAACGGCGCACCAAAAAGGAATGGGCATAGCATATGTGAACTCTACAGAGGCAGACCCGAACACAATGCCTGTGTGATATCGAACGGGCAACAACCCAGGAAGGAAATCGCACGGTGCAAAATAGCACATCCTAGGCGCGCAAACCAAAAACAGACACGTGCAAACCAAAAAAAGACACAGGGCGATGCACGCGCAGCCACACCCAAACGCAACGCCTGTGCTGAATCTTATGGTCAGCAATCGAGGAAAAAAATCGACCGACGCAAGCAAATGCATCCCAAGCACGCGCAAGCCAAAGACTGAACCAGGTAACGTGCACGTCGAACAAACACAGAAACCAATAAATGGATATTAAATGCCGCAAAACTAGCAGCACAACGCAGAGCACCCGAAGTCATCGATGCATCACTCAAACAGGACACACAGTACGATCAAATAGCCAACGAGCAGAGCAAAGCAACCATCCGGAAGCAATCGAACGGACAATAGAAAGAAGCAAACATGGCAACCCAGGCTCTGAATCCTAAGAGACTTAAAAGCTAGAAATTCTCAATATGTGGCCCAATCAGAATCGGACAAGGATAGGGACGTATTCGATTTAAAATTTGATAGGAAACTTCAATGTTATATAAGAAGTATGTGTCTACATGTACAGAACACATTGAAAAGGTTCCACCAAAATCAATCTCATGATGCGTGGAAAACGATTCCGAAAGTAAAGATGCAAGTTCGTAGATATACAATGGTAAAACAATTGCAGTTCTGTATGTTCCTTTCAAATATTATTAGTGTGGTTAATTTGACATTCCTTCTCAATAGAATTCATCAAATGCTAAGGATATGGATCAAAACAATCAGCCACATCTCAATGAGATAAATCAAACCACCGAAAGGTACCCACGTTGCACATGAACTACCATCAGTTTTGTTTCTCATGTTAATTAAGGCTGAACTTACAGTGCTTATGATCAAAATATACAATGTACAAATGCTCGAGCGAAGAGGAAAAGGTTGCTATTTGAAAAAAGAAGTACAAAATACGGAAAATCACCATCAGTGGCCTTGGACTCTAGGCTGAAGAATGACGTGCACATGGAAAGAGAATTAGAAGAGCTAAATAAAAATAATGGAAGGTAATATATTTATGACTTACAAACGAACTCTTTGATCATAGCATTTTCAAACAATCAACTAAAAAACTTTTTTCCAATGTGACTAACCAATACTTCAAAAATGTCTTTCAGTAATTTGGAAGATGATAGACGAAAGTGTGAATGCAAAGAGGCTCGGTTGAAAAGAAAGCAGATGCTACATAAAAAAAAGAAAAAAATAAGCGTATGATGTTATTAAGCACTTCGGCTAACCAATTAACAAATTGCAACATTACTCATATGCAAGACAACATCCTACAACAAAACAATGAAAGGTATTGCCTTCCTGTTAAAAGTATTAATAGATACTTTTCATAATAATTGTACATTACTATATATCTTATCCAAAATCAAAATATTTCAGGCCATTGACTTATACATATGGTAAAATCACAACCAACCAATCAAGGAAAAATGTAGATGTATTGCACTTCTGCTCTACTTCTTATTTTTCAATCTAGAATGAAAATTTACAGGCTCCTTCCTTTAGATTATATCAAATGATCAACGCATAAAGCTGCATCTTGATGAAAAAGATCAATAGAAAAAAAAAAGTACTCACTTTTAATTGAATTATATTTATTTGTCTAGTAAACAGTAATAAGGTGAGTAACAGCTAACAACGAAGAATACCATTGCAGAATGTCAGTGGTTGATAGAATCGAAAATCCATTGAAGAACAAACACCTGCTACTTGAAAAACAAAGCAACAAACGTGCAAGATTGCTGCCTAACGAACAACTCAGAGATATCAGCTTTGCATCAAATTCAACAAATAATTCACAGTCTAGGGAAGATTCTAATTTCACCAACCAATCAGTAGATGCTGAGTTTGCTACAAGAAGACAAATAAGCAAATCATGTCGACAAAATAGAAGAAAGTTACAAGACATGAAGAAAAGTGGGAAAACTCATGCACCTAAAACTCAGGTCTCAAACTTTGGAAGACCAACTTGCATATGCCCATTTTGTGGAGCTATAATGTGGCATGAAGAAAGAAACAAGCATAATAGCAAAAAAAAAAAAAAAAAAAAACAAGAGCAACTTTCAGACTTTGCTGTAAGGGAAAGTGAAATTGCCACCACGGAAGAAACCCCCACCGTATCTACAGTAGCTACTTACATATGGTGAAAAAGGAGAATCATCGAATTATATACAAAACATCAAGTCCTACAATTCAATGTTTGCATTCACTTCAATGGGAGGCAATATCGATTATGAGATAAATAAACAAGGCAGTGGACCTTATGTTTTCTGCTTGAATGGCCAAAACTATCATCAAATCGACACATTGCTTCCTAAAGATGGTGGTAAGCCAAAGTTTGCTCAGTTGTACATTTATGATACAGAAAATGAGGTCCAAAACAAAATGCATGCATCAACCTCAAGGGAAAGCAAGCCACATCTAGGTCACAACATTGTAAATGGGTTGTTGAAGATGCTTGATGAAACAATGTTTTGGTTGAATCATTTCGCATGGCGAGGGATAGATTCTAAGAATCAGATTTTCAAAATGTTAGAATATGACTAATTGGTACAAGATCCAAAGATGGAAGACAATACAACCTACCAACCGCCTCAGAGGTTGCAATGCTCATAGTAGGAGAAAATAGTGCAGAGGATATAGAACGTGACATAATAGTTGAAGACAAGGATAAACAACTCCAGAGAATTTCTGAACTACATCCAAGCTTCATGTTCATGCAATACCCATTGCTCTTTCCTTATGGAGAAGACAGGTTCAGATCTGAAATAGAATATGAAGAAATAGAGGGTCATGAAGGCAAGAGAAATTATGTCACTATGTTGGAATATTATGCATATCGCATTCAACAGCGCTTAAACCAATCAACGGTATTGCTAATGAGTGGTCGATTGTTCCTCCAGTTCATAGTGGATGCAGCAACATGCATTGAGCAATGGAGGCTTAATTGGTATAGAATGAATCAAGGAACCCTAAGAACAGAACTATATAGTGGACTGCAAGATGCAATCGAAAATGGAGATACAAGAGCTGATCAAGTGGGTAAAAGAATAATATTGCCCTCATCATATACAAGGAGTACTAGAAACAAACAGCAATACTATCAAGATGCTATGGCAATATGTCGTTGGGCTGGATATCCAGATCTCTTTATCACATTCACATGCAACCCAAAATAGCCTGAAATAAAGTACATGTTGGACTACATACCTGGCCAAAAACCTGAAGACCGTCCAGACATTGTCAACAGAGTATTCCATATAAAGTTAAATGAATTCATGGAAGACATAAAGAAGAAAATGTGTTTTGGAAGAACAATTGCTGGTATGTTCATCCAATATCACTTATTTATTGGTTCTTCACTTCAGTTTTTCAATCCTTTTATGCATTGGTTCTTTACTTCAGTTTTTCATTCCTAATATACTATACATTGTCATGTTTTCTGTAACAATAAATTAATATTAATAGTTGAAGGTTACATGGCTCATAACACTTTCCTGTAGTTGTCTACACCATCGAGTTTCAGAAAAAAGGTCTTCCTCATGCACACATACTGGTCTTTCTAGATCCAGACGACAGGGACCCTAGCCCAATCAATGTTGATAAAATCATATCGGCAAAAATACCAAACAAGGATGATGATCTAGAAGGTTACATGGTTGTTCAAAATTTCATGATGCATGGACCATGTGGGGAAGCAAATCTAAAAACACCATGCATGATCAATGGGAAGTGCTCAAAACATTTTTCTAAGATGTTCTGCAATGAGACAACCATCGATGAAGAAGGATATCCAGTATACAGAAGAAGGGATGATGGGAGAACTGTATAAAAAATGGAGTAAAACTAGATAATCGGTATGTTGTGTGCCATACAATAGGGACTTGATAGTTAGGTACCAAGCACACATCAACGTAGAGTGGTGCAACAAATCAAGATCTATAAAATACCTATTCAAATACATCCACAAAGAGAATGATAAGGCAACTGCAACGTTTGGTACTACAAATGAGAATGATGAGATAAAAAGGTACCTTGATACACGATACCTATCTGCAATTGAGGCCTCCTGGCGTATATTAGGCTTTGAACTTCAACATTGAGAGCCATCTGTACAAATATTATACTTCCACCTTCAAAATGAACAAATGGTTGTGTTTCTTGACACAACTGAGCTTGAGAAGATCGTAACTCGACCTAGCATAGGAAAAACAATATTCACTGAGTGGATGAAAGCCAATTGGTTGCACGAGCATGCCCGTGAGCTAACATATGCAGAATTTCCAACAAACTGGACCTGGCACCCGAAGGAGAAAGAGTGCAGACCAAGACGTGGCGAAAAAAGATCTATAGGAAGGATCTACTATGCCCATCCAGCAAGTGGTGAGAAGTACTACTTGAGAGTACTACTAAACACCATGAAAGGATGTAGATCATTTGAAGACATCACAACAGTAAATGGTATTGTCCACCCGACTTAAAATCGGCATGTTATGCCCTTAGGTTACTAGACGACGACAAAGAGTGGGATGATTGCATCAAAGAAGCATCCCATTGGGCTTCTGCACAACAAATGCGCCAACTTTTCTGCATAATCCTGCTACTTTGCGAGGTCACAGATCCTGCCAAACTATGGGAATCTACTTGGGATTTACTCTCTGAGGACATCCAAAGGCGTCAGAGGAGAATCTTGAACTTTGAGACACTTCAACTTGATCCTGAACAAATAAGGAACCTCACTCTTATAGAGATTGAGCAATTGCTAAGGAAAGGCGAAAAATCATTGAAAGACTGTGAAGGAATGCAATTACCAGATAGCACATCACTTCAAGGTCTACAAAATAGATTGATAAGTGAAGAGTTAAACTGTGATAGAGATTCTCTTCAAATCAAGAACACAGAACTGCTTGGAAAGTTAAATCCAGACCAAAGAATGGCCTTCGATGCAACAGTACAATCAATCAATAACAAACTTGACAAACTAATATTTGTTGATGGATATGGCGGGACGGGAAATACATTTCTTTGGAAGGCAATCACAACATCACTTCGATCTGAAGGGAAAATAGTTTTAGCAATGGCCTCAAGTGGAATAGCAGGACTTCTTTTACCAGCAGGAAGAATTGCACATTCAAGGTTTCACATTCCACCAGACATCACTAATGAGTCAACATGTGATATCAAGCAAGGGTAATTTCTCACAGATCTACTAAAGAAGACATCGCTAATACTATGGGATGAAGCACCTATGGCAAACAAATATTGCTTCGGGAACTAGACAACAACATGAGAGACATCCTAAGATTTACAAATGAGAATAGCAGAGACAGGCCATTTGGAGGGATGACAGTGGTGATGCGGGGTGATGCGGGGTGACTTCAGACAAATTCTGCCAGTCATACCTAAAGGACGAAGATCTCAAATTGTCGATGATCCTTAAAATGCTCATACGCATGGAAGCACTTTGAAGAATTTAAGCTTACGCAAAACATGCATCTAAATGCATTGACAGATTCTCCAGAAGAACAAAAAACACTGTTGAATTTGCAGAATGGATACTAAACATTGGGGATGGCTTAGCAAGGAATAAAGAAGATGAGGTCTGGGTAACCATCCCTAAAGACTTGCTTTTGCAGAAAGGAGAAAACCAAATGGAAACTATAGTCAACAACACCTACCCCTAACATGCAGAGCAACTACACCAAACGAACATACCTGGAAGAAAGGGCCATCCTATGTCTGAGAAATGAAATGGTACATGAGATAAACTCCTACATCATGAGTTGAATACCTGGTGAAGAAATAACGTACCTAAGCTCAGATACAGTATGCAAAGCCATGTCAAACAGTGAAGATGGAGATCAGCTGTATCCAATAGAGTTCCTAAATAGCTTGAAATTCCCTGGAACACCAAACCATGAACTGTGTTTGAAAGTTGGCCTGCCAATAATGTTGCTGAGAAACATAAATCAAAGTGCAGGCCTATGCAATGGCACAAGACTAACTATAACACAACTAGGGAAGTGGTTCATCGAAGCACAGATCATAATAGGAACAAACATTGGAAATAAGGTCTACATTCCACGAATCATCATGTCACCGAGCGAATCAAAATGGACGTTTGTGTTGAAAAGGAGGCAATATCCAATATCAATGTGTTTCGCAATGACAATAAACAAGAGTCAAGGACAATCACTACAAAATGTTGGACTCTATTTACCAAAGCAAGTCTTCACACATGGCCAACTCTATGTAGTCGTATCGCGAGTAACAAACCGAAATGGACTCAAAATTCTAATCTCGGATGAGGAATCTCTAGAAAATAATGTTTCAAAAAATTTTGTGTACAAGGAAATCATTTAGTACACAACATTCTTTTAGTCCTCACAATGTTTATATTTCCCTCTATACAGTTCTTAATTTAATAATTTTTCATACCAATCTGTGCACAATTGTTCTCGAAAAATAAATGTGAAACATAGCGGTTTGGCATGCAAACAGGAGAAGGACAGCTAATTACCGAGTGTGCAAATCAATAATTACAGCATGCTTTATCATTGCATCAAAATGGTAGTTAAATCCAAGCATGTAAAGTATATCAAAACTGTAATCGCAAAGGATTGATCTCAGAGACTCAGACCCAAAAGCTAATAATTCCTACATGTCGAAAGGTCTATGGCTAACACAATAATTTGTCAACAGATATAGACAGAGAAGAAACAACTCCATATCAATTTGCTGATATAACCTATAGGACCACTATTCAGATGCATTGTCCATACAAACCGTGCACACATAGAATAGGAAGAAGCAAAGTGGACATTATTGTTGGCTAAGGTTATATTATGTGTGTGACATAAAACATGAAATAGATGTCTACGTCACATCAACCATAAGAAATAATGGACCAGCTATAGAAGATGCAAAACCATATCTCAGAAAAGCTAGCAAAGAGAACATATATGTTTAGCCTATTTTCTATGAACAAATCCATACTTCAGATAAAGCCAGTACATCTAGCAGATGGAACAACCAAAAAGCTCATCGAGTCCACACCTGCACTGAATAAAAAAATAGCCTTCAATTGGGTGCTGACTATCTGCGAGAATGGCCAAAGCTTTACGAAGTAATCGTATCACTCTGATGCATTTTGTTGAAGGCATGGTCTGCAAGTAGGTGTAGTTGGTGAGAATAGGAGACTCAAATCTTCGATAGCCAGAAGAATATCTCCACAAAAGGAGGACCTACGGCAGGTGGGGCAGGGTGGGGCCGGGCCCCACGCCGCGGGACAGCCGCCCGCTGCTGGCTTCCATCCGTCCCGATTGGCCAAGATGGACGAAGATCAGGTAGGGGAGGAACAACGCGAACACGAGCTTGCTCAGGAGCTTGAAGGTGGCCTTGGGCACGATCTGTGTCCTCGAGTTGGCAAGGAGCAGGCTAATGATCGTCAAGCACATCAACTTCATCAGCAGCACAATGGCCGACACCCAATCGCCATGGATGGTCACTTGTGGGTCCACGGACCAAATCATTGCCGTTGCTAATGCTGGATGCCTTTCTCTGGCTTTTCAAGATTAGAGTCCCCTTTTTTTCTGTCCAACCAATTAATTACCTTTCTTGCGCATATTCAAAAGGGGTTTGTACCCAATCGCATGGAGAAAACTAATATTTCTGCATTCCAAGAAAAGGAGAGGATTAAGGAATGGGGGATACAAGATGGGAATAGCAGGTAAGAACAAATCGAGCTAGGACATGGGCGTAGAAGAAGGTAGCACAGCTAGAATATCAAATCAGAGAACAGAGGCATATTATCAAACTGCCAGATCTATTCGAATAAAGCGATGGATCCAAGAATAATTCCACTATTAAGAATGGCAAGAACGCTATCCAAAAGTGTGCAAGAAACCTAAACAAATCGACAAAATGAGCATGCTTACCATGGGAAAAGTTTGCCTCTAGTGCTTTGGGATTTTCGTTCTTGGGCGAATGGTGAATTGGGGATTCCCCTTGGACAATTGGTAGATCAGGGGAAGGATTAGGATGGATTAATTGTGTGGAGACTGGAGGGGCGAGTCAAATCGCAGGGTGGGGTTGGGCCCCGCGCCAAGAAGGGAAATTTACTTGGTAGGAGGTAAGAAAAGAGAAGGCAAAAGAAGAGAGGAGGCTAAGAAGAGCAACCGCGACGAGAGGCAAGCGATGGCGACGGGAGTGAAGGAAAGGAGCTGGCAACGGAAGTGAAGCAGGAGATAGAACCGAGGAAACGAGAGGGAGGTAGGACGGTAGAGATAAAAGACGAACAAGATTTACAAGAAGCGAAGGAGGAAGACGGAGCGGTTTTCTGTGCGGGTGCGGCATGTGCACATTTAAGAAAGGGGCACAGGATTCGAGGCGAGCAGCGAACTGGGTATTCATGAAGGCATGCATGACCGCAACGCATGGAGTGATCCTACGGCTAGAACGAAGCTACGAGGATCGAATGGCTCACGTCCTCGCGAAGAGCACACGCGCAGTTAAAAAAGGGGCATTGGAACTGAGGCAGCCGGTGGATTGCAACAATCGAACGGCCATGACGAGAATGCAACCGGTGGACTATAACTTTTTTGAAAACATATTTTACTATCTTTTCTTACAAATCTTAAGTAACTATAGTTTTTTTTCTCTATGCGCGTATTTGACACATAACTAAGTTTCACACCCTATGAAAATTTGCTCCAGCATGTTTTTAGTAGTACACATTGAAATGCATAGTTGAAATTTTTTCCTCTGTTTGTAGTTCCTATTATTATAAAAATATAGCCAATATTCATCATAAAATTTCTCTATTCATGTTTTTCTTTTTAAAAAATTGCTAGCTCGTGGAGTGCACAGGTTGATGACTAGTTATGTCGAATACAAATACAAAGCGAATACGAAACGAAACGAATACGATCACAGATATTTTTTGGAACATGAAAACCCCTTAAATTGTACGCTAGAAATTAATGGAAACATATCACTAATTTTGTTCATACCGGCGACGGCAAGCGGCAGCCCCGAATGCAGTTTTGTAGTACAGTAAAAATATTAGAAGTGAGGTGTATGACACCTTCTGATGCAACAATCATAGCTAATGCCTTTGTACTTTACAGTTTACACAACTAAAAATGCAAGCTAACCCTCTGAAAATCTACTCTAGAACAATGAGAAATAATTCCTGCAGTCTAGCACAGATATGCAACTCTGATACCCAGAACAATGTATGGGCTAAGTGTTACCTAAATTGAAAACTGCTAACATGCTCAGATTAGGGAAGTACAACTAATGGTTTGAAATAGCCTAACCTTGATTGAGAATTTACACATGCACCTGATCCTTCAAGAACTAGGTTATGTTTTAGCAAATAGCATGCTTGATTATGAACCTCATTCTGTACCATTTGATTCACTGTTTTGTGATGGGAAATATCCTCAAATAAACCAGAAACTCCAACAGTTCTCAAATGTTCATTCCAAAGATAACCGGTTAAAAAGAGCCCCTACGACAATCCTATGCCATCAATTGCTGCCAGCCAATGAAACAGCGCATGTTCAAATTCAGTACAAATCACACAACAGTACAACACCAACCAGGAACAACATCTGAGCCAAATAACATACATATTGAATCCCTTTGTCAACAAAGGGCACATCCAAGGAAATATCTAGTCCAATTCTTAAATATTTGAGTCTCAATGACAGAGCAATTAGCTTGCCATCAGGTACTTTCCATCTTCTGACCATTCACAACCCCTTTCCACCAACACCTAATCTGTGGCACCATACCTGTTTGTAATGTTACTGAAACTCTAGTCATTTGTTTGATTAAGTTCAACTCAATACTGCGGTGTATATGTGAGGACCCTCCCCGAGTTTGCCATTCTCCAAATTTGCCAAATTAATTACTAAATTACTTAGTGAGACCTCTTAGACTTGCCAAGTTAATATGCTAGTCTACCCAGATTTACCGAGTTGATCTGAGATCACTTTAGTGAGACTACTCGGACTTGCCAAAATTACACTGTTAAAACATGTCAGTCACTTCAATAGGAGTCTTAGGATCAATTAGCTACTCATAAGACACTCCCATGTAACTGTGCAGTTGTGTAGTGCTCCAAAACCACTAAAATTTCACATTTATGACAAATACTACTGGAACTGGAGCACCACTAATACGATCCCATGACCCTGGAAGACAGATCAGTGTAACTACGGCGATTGATCAGATCGAGAAACCAGTAGGAGAGGAGAAGAGATCAAAGAAGAGGGGGTGACACGGTCTTACGGGAGTGGGAAGGGGTGGACGATGAGGGAGACGCGCGGGGAGTAGCGGTCCACGGTGAGCTTGAGTGGCTGCCAGGTATCGCAGCTGTCGAGCAAAGCGGGTCGAGGAAGGCCTCGACGAGGATGGTGTCCTTCCAGGCGGCAGCGGTGTCACCCCCATAGTCGAAGCCGTTGTAGTGCGGTAGCACATAGGCCTACGCCTCGAGGAAGAGGAGGTAGTAGGAGCATGAGGCGGCGAGCGCACCCAGGAGGAGGAGTCGCCAGAGCAGCGGCGCGCGTGACGGCCTCGCCATGGCTCGCTGCCGCTCTTGCCTGCGCTTGGATATCTGGCATTATTATTATTATTATTTGGATAATCCGTATTCATATTCGACTGATAATAGGGTTATCATATTCGTATTCATTTTTGATAAAAAAAATCAATATTCGTTTCCGATCCAAAAATTATCCGAGAAAAATTCGATCCAAAACAATCCGAATTCGTTTTCGTCCGAATCTGTCGGAATCCGATCCATTTTCACCCAGCCGCGTACCCTCCTCTCCTTCGCGGCAGTTGCGTATTTGGTTCTCTTCTCCTTCACGCGGTACAGATCTGGCTGGCCCCGCACCAATTTGGGTGCCTCACGCCGTGGCTAGGGTTCGAAGATGAGGCAGCGGCTGTGGTGGCAAAGCTGGTTACCAACGGGGCCATCGACGCCAAATGGGGGAAGAGGAAGAACGCACTGTGGTGGTGGAGATGTCCGGACGTGGTGACATCGGTGGTCTCCGACCGGTCGTGCCCTTCAACAACATAGTAATGTATGGAGACAGCAGTAATGTGTTTTAAATATTGCTTTCAGATATTACTAAAAAAATTTATTCCATACGTCTAGTTCAGTTTGCAAGATTCTTCGAAAGTACAGCTTAGTTTTAGTACATTGGATATATCTTTCACCTGATCATAGGTGTAGTGAAGCCTTGTAGAGTATTCAGATATATGTTTCACCTGAATTTTTTTTTTTAGATAATGGAAGAGAAAAATCTCCCCCGGTCTCTGCATCAAAGATGCACACAACCCAATTTATTAAGAAACTGGAGTAACACACAAATCCCAACATAAAAAACGGCATTAAGCCTTACAACCAAAAAACAATTGAAACTTCAATTCATTTATCGCAAATCCTATGACTAAACCTCCACCCATAAAAATTGAGAAGATGCTTCGCCACAAACTCCATCCACCCATGAAAATTGAGGAGATGCTTCGCCACAAACTCCATCCTTTGGCTTCCCTCCTACATGGGTTTCTTCTGGACTGATTTCTGCAGGTTTGCCCAGGCATTCAGCCAATATCCACTCAATAAGATAACCTGCAAAGGATTAGTTATATTCTTGTTGTCAAAAACAACTTCATTTCGACATAACCAAATAGATCAACATAATGCACTAACTTCCACCAGGAGTTGTGATTTTAATACTTGTGGAATCCCATTTAACCAATTCCCAAACATATTAGCCATGCTCACTGGAGGAACTAAATTAAATGTACATTGCACAACCCACCAAGCAAGACGTGCAAAGGACACTCAAAGAAAAGATGCTGAATTGTTTCCTCTTCAATACAGAAACAACACTTTGAGCTTCCTCTCCACTTCCTTTTAATCAAGTTGTCTTTAGTTAACACAACCCCTCTTTTTAGATACCACAAGAATATTTTAACTTTCAACAGAATTTTAATAAACCAAAAGCAATTCCGAATGGGTGCTTGAACGTTGCCTATAAGAGCCGCATAAAAAGACTGCACCGAAAAAATACCAGACTTATTTAAATTCCATATGAAAACATCCTTTTGCATGCCTAATTGTACAGTAGAAATTTTCGACAGTAACTCATTCCAAGCAAGCAATTTAGACCCAACAAGAGGCCTTCGAAAAGAAATATTTAAGGGATTCGGTCTTAAAACAGAAGCCACTAAATCGTCCTTTCTCCTTACAACATTGTAAAGGACTGGAAATTGTCTTTGTAACGGAGAATTTCCCACCCACTTATCTTCCCAAAACCTTGTTTGCATACCGTTATTAACCTAGAAAGACCCATAGTGAAAAAAATGATCCTTAATTTTCATAAGCCCTGACCAAAAATGAGAAATCCCAGGTTTCGTAACTACCTGTGAAAGACTCTTCTCTCCCAAATACTTCTTTGTAAGTAAAGATTGCCACACTCCATCTTCATTAAGTAACTTAAACAACCACTTCCCATGTAAGCTTTTATTTTTTGCGTCTAAGTTTTGAACACCTAGACCTCCCAGCTCTTTGGGAGAACACACTAAACTCCATTTAGCAAGCCTATACTTACACTTATGACTGTCACTCTGCTAGAAAAATCTAGATCTATAAAAATCTAGTCTTTTGAGAACCTCTCTAGGAACCTCAAAAAACGAGAACATAAACATGGGTAAACTGCTTAGCACCGAGTTAATAAGCACCAAGCGACCGCCTACCGACAAAGTTCCTTTCCAACTGCTAAGCTTTCTCTCAAATATATGCTTTTGTTTGATGTAATTGAGAATTGACATGATGTTTTAAGATAGGTCCCATCCTGGTATGTTCCTGTAGTACATGGTCATATAGTATAACTGATATTGTCATGGCATTGACCTGTAAGATATAGTTTAACTAAGTGCATGGGCGGCGGCCGGGGGGGGGGTGCCTGTGGTGCATAGGCACCCCCCAAAAAAAGTGAAGAAATTTTTTAGGTAGGCCCAACTCAGGCACACAGCCCAACATAGGCAGGGCTTGCTAGTTGCTTCTCCTCCTCCTGAGTCCTGACGCCGCCCGCCTCCCCTCCTTCCTTCTCCTCCTGGCTCCTCCGACCGCCAGTCCGCTGCCGCCCGCCGCCGAGGACGCCGCCGACTTGCTTCTCCTCCGAGGCTCACTTCCATCATTGTCGCCGAGGACGGCGAGAGCGTCCGGCTTCGAGAGGCCATTGCTCGGCCTCGGCTTCAGGCCTCGCAGGGTGCCGGTTGGCCAGCGGTTCCCACCACCAGACCAGGCCACCAACAGTACTCACCACCAAGGTAAACATTGGGATTTGGGGATCCGGCCTTCGGGATTGGATTTTTTTTGGGGGCAGAGCCGGGACAAGTTGACTCCTGTGATTTACTAATTTGTATATGTAGGACAAGTTGAAACCTTGAAATGAAAATGTATTAGAAATTGGAATATAATCGTAAGGCAAAAAAATGTGGGAGGCGATAGTTTTGTTTAAGGAGGATTTAGAAATTGGAATAGGTATGACTCAGTTGACAAGCATATGGATAGTATGAGAAGTGTTCATAATCGAGCTAAAGAGAAATACAACTTCTTTGTTAAACCTAGAACATCAATTGCTCAAGCTCTTAGGAAGCAAACCGAAGAGGACAAACAACTTTACATTTCTAGGTTGACTTATTCAATTAGATGCTTGAGGTTTATTTTGCGTCAAGGACTAGCATGTCGTGGACATGATGAAAGTGCAAATTCTAGCAATAAGGGGAATTTTATTTGAACTATTTGTATTGCACTATTAACTAAGTTCAAACTTTTTTGTGTAATTGTGTTGAACTTGTTAAATTACTTATATGTTGTACAAGATTTTTTTTAATCCTTGAAGTGTGCACCCTCATCACAAAATTCCTGGCTCCGCCACTGACTGAGTGATATGGTTTAACTGAAATATATTTGTAAATTGATATATGTCACTCCCATTGATACTTAAAGATGGCCTGTTGGTCAATTAAATTTATTTGTCATGTTGTTTACATGATACATGAAATTTCTATTAGATTGAATCAAGAAACATGCCAACATATATAGGAGAGTTTATTTTGGGAAAATTGGCTACAGGATACTGAAATTTTTGCGTATTTGACTATTGGACATTAAAAAAACGTGGTGTCGCCAAAAGACACTAACATTTTGTGGTTATCTGCTGTTAGACACTCCTCGCATTAAAATAATATATCCGAGTGATTAGGAGAGAGAAACTTTGTAAAATGTCCTCAATGCCCTCAATGCATAGTGACTGGCTCGGTCGGCACACTGTCTACCTCGGTCGGTCTGGTTCAACCGTCTACAATGTCGGGCTTTGGACCCACATGTCATACAAAATAACCTCACAAAAATTGCAATTCTAATGGTTTTGGACTCACATGTCATACAAACTACTAATTCCCATGAATTATTAACGGATAACTAATTTCACTTAACACTAATTAATTTCCTCACTAACCTAAGTACTTGTGATTCTACCTCTCTCTACAAGCTAGTTTGCGATCGCAAGAGCGGATATATGTCAACTCAGCTTTCTAATCGGGTCATATCAGTTTCGTTCAAATAGGAGATTCTTTTTTTTGTTTCTCATAACAAGTTGTTTGTTTAGTGAACTGACATTTTTTAGCCCTATATATGAAGTACATATGACATGACTTGGTAGGAGCCCCACTAGTCTTAGCAATCTGTTGCACAAGTAAAACAGTACAGTTTTTTTTTTTTTTTACAAAGTATGGGATTGGTTTGCTTCTTCAAATACCAAAGTTGGTTGCTTCCATTTTATTACTGATTGGGAGCTTTCTGAGTGAACAATGTATCATTCATTTGCTGGTTGCATTCAGCTGTGTGCAATTTAATATTTTTGTTGCTGCGTCACATTCATCCTGACACGTTGCACATGTACTTTGTATGCAATAGCGTAAAATTTCTAATCAATTGTGGTGGAACTATTTTGACTTAATTTTTTAAAATTTTCTTATGTCGGGGACTGGATGGATGTGTGGTACATGTTTTTGAATGAATACTTTGATATATGTGGTGTAAATTGATTATTCATATTGATGTGCGGATTACTTTTGTAATATCCCAAGTAAGGATTTGTGTTTCAAATGTATAAAGACATGAACTTCTAAAAACTTTTGATGCATCTTGTTGTCATTTGATTTTTTTTTTATTGTCATTGAAAGGTTTTTGTGCATTTTGAAAACCTAAAGCATCATTTTCAATAGAAGCTTAATCCTTTAAGATGTCTAAAACAAATCTTGTGAACAATCCCTGGAAATATTTTTCCTAGGTGTTGGAACATCTTAGTAACTCTCCTACAAAATTTCATAATTTTTAGAATTATTTTGCTATTTAAAACAGCCAGTCAAACTAGTAGATCCATAGTCAAACACCTAGATCAGAACCTTGAAATATTTCTAGAGAAAAATGCAGTGCATAAAAAACTATGAAAATTTTATACAAGGTTTTACCCAGTGTCAGTAATCTCCCTTAAAAATCTCAGAATTTTTGGATCTTTGAAACTCTATCTAAAAATTCACAAACCATCTCAGCCTTTTAATATTCAACTCAGCCAAACCGACCGAGTTGACTCAATCTGGCTCGACTGAGCCAACCCGACCATGCCCTCTTACCTCCTATCACTGACAGGTGGGCCTCGACTATAGATCTTCGTCTCTAGCACGACGCAGGGACGCCAGCTTGCCGAGAGAGTGTGCCATGGTTTCACTTCGCCGCGTCAGCGCCCAACCACCTGCCCCCGGTTTGCGACGAGCGCCCTTGGTTCGCCCATGGTTCCGCACCCCTGACCTGCCCCCGTCGCCTCACTATCACCTCCCTGTCACTCACATCGTCCATGCCAGTGTGCTGTGCACCGAGCTCAGCTCGTCGCGGCCTCCCTTGTGTTTCTCCACCCTCCTCCCTATGTAAACCTCCCCCGAAGCTTCCTTCTTTTCTTTTCGTCAACCAGAGACACTCCCCCCCCCTTCTCCCATCCTCTCACTCACTCAATCGAGCCCGAGCACAAGACGGAGCTCAAGCTCTCATTCTCGACCGAGCACCGCCACAGTGATCCGGCCGACACAATGGTTTCATTATGATTCTCTTTGCGTCATATCGTGCCCCTAGATCCTACTAGTCTTTCCCCTAACTTGTTTCATCTTTACCTCCTCAGGAGCTACCAAAATTTGCATTTCTCTAACTCTGGCCGAAAATAGCATTCATCTTCCCCATCTCCGGTAAGAGGCCCCATTTTCCAATTACTTGCTCTGGCACCATCTAGTGACCTCACCAAAGCTTTCCCTACCTCCCTTTGTTCTTGTTTTTGCTTAGGTCGAGCTCCCCTCATTGACTTCATTGTGCCACCTCGGTCCTCCTCTGCTAGGTTGTCTCCAGCGAGCCCTTCCTCTCCATGTCATCTCGGTGAGGTCCCTAAACCCTCCTAGTGCTAGTGCGTGCACTAGATTGCTAGAAGCTTGGCCATATCTTGGTTGTCATTTTTGCCGAAGCTTGTCCTCCGCCTCACTGTGTCATGCTGTCGCTACGCACCGTTCCGACGATCACCGCCGGCACCTTCGAGTGCGCAATAGGGAGGAGGTTCCATTTTAGCCCTTGGCCAGCGCCGCCATGTTCTCCTTCGTCGGTGACACACCGGCAAAGCTCTCGGCCAAGCGCGCGCTACGTTGTCGGAATAGGACCGGCACTGTAGCGCACAATTAAGAGCCAAATCTCTGTCATTAGGACATAACTAATGCTTAGTTTAGTTAATGACTGATTAGATTTTTCATGTTAAGTCGATGACGAGTGGGTCCGGGCAGTTTAAGTGCACAGTGCACCAAGCTTTGGCCCATGGACCGATGGACTGACTGCATGGACTTTAGTCCATGCACTGTGACCATAGACCATGCCTATGACAGTTGGGACCCATGTGTCAATAGCGATTTAAATTCCAAAAATTAAAAAGAAAAGAAACACTATTGAGCGGTCCCACTGGTCAGTAACCGTGGCTAGCTTAGCCCGCATAGAAAAAGTATTTAATGCTTTTATAAATTCTGAAATGATTTATTTATGTACTAGAAATGGGTTTAAACTTCAAGAATTCATAAGTAATTCATTTTAACTCCAATTTGGATGAAACCAATTTTTTTGGTTTCCATGTTTTATGTACTTTAACTTAGAATGGATTTGAAACATGTTAATGTCCCAGAAAATTTCAAAGTTCGAATTAATTGCTGGGATGTGTTATTTCTACATTGAAAATGCATTTAACTTCAAAAATCCATAAGTATTTCATTATAACTCCGAATTGAGTTAAATCAGTTTTGTTGGTTTCCATTTTTATTGTACTATAACTTGGAATAGATTTTGATCATGTTACAGTTACATAAAATCTTGATGTTCAAATTAACTATACCCTAATGGCACCACTTTAAAAATGCATAGAAAATTCATTTTAACTCCAAATAAAGTGAGTCAATTTTTGTTGTTCTTATATTGTCATGCTCTATCTACCATAAAAATTGCATATTCACCACATTTCTAGAAACTTTCTCAAAATGTTTAAGCTCGGATGAATAGTAATCGAAACCCTGATTTCTGGATTTTTCTCTCCTAGCGGAATTTGTTTAGGCTATAACTTCTGCATGAAAAATCCAAATCAAATGATTTTTGTTTCTAAAATCATAATCTACCTACTGTAAAATTTTCATGCAATTTGGATGATTTTGAATTTTTGGTTATTTTCAAGGTTATTTGTTCTTATTGGTTCTTCTTCTTGTGTTCAATAGGTTTTGATGATTCTATTATCTACGAGAGTGAACCTCAGTAGCAAGTGGATTATCTCCAGCAAGGCAAGCAATCCTCCCCTTTGATCATATTGCTCCTAATATGTTTGATACAATTATCTTGTTTGCAAATGTATGTATGCAAGCTATGTTGATGATTAGTTTCTCGATTAGCGGTAGTTAATCCGAATAGATGCATGAGCTGTAGCCTGTAGGTAAATATTTTCCATTGCTACTAAGCCTAAGTTAGATTCTTGCTAGTGATTTAGAGTTCGATGAATGGGCTCTGATCATTTATATATAGTATACGAGTTGTTGTTGCTTAGCCATGCTTAGAACGGTATAGGGATCATTGCTTCGGCAATGGTCATTATATCATCACTTTAATTACTTGAGTTAAGGTACTCATGTATGTATTGTATTTGGAAAACTAAAACTAAAAATAAAAAGATTTAGACTTGGGCACATGGTTGATTGCTGTGAATGTCGGGTGTGTATGGTTGGTGCCTAGGTCAATAAGGATCGAACATCTTGTTCCACTGATCCAAGCACTTTTGTGTGCATCCACATGAGGGTATTGGAAACCCCTCTTGACTTAGTACTTTGGCGTGTGTTAGCTCCGAGTCGCAGGTGGTAGTGTTAGGATGAAAAATATTCTGTTGTTGTTGGGATATGCGGGGTGTGTTCCAGATATAGGTTCCCTTGCCTGAGGGGTATCGGTAGTTGTCTAAGGCTTTACCCTGATGGGTAGTTGACCGAAGCTTTACCGGTGGCTCTAACACAACGTGTGGGTCCTCCATGGGAGCCCTATCTGCACACACAAGGGCATTTCACGGAGGATTCCCCCCCATACGTGCTGCTCTTAGCTTATACATCTCATTGGAAACCATCTCATAGGACTTAGCTCTGCCGACATACCTAAGGAAATGTGTTATATAGCTTGTGAAAGAGCGGTCTGGCGTGTGGGTAAAGTTGTACACCCCTGCAAGATTTAATCTATTCAAATAGCCAAGTCCTTGGTTATGGACATGCTTAGGAGGTCTTTCAAGAGTTAGACTGTAACATTCCTATTTTTTGGGCTTTTCGAAAATTTTCAAAATTTAAAAGTAACCATTTGATTTTATTAATTGGTTAAAGCTTAACTTGAAATTTTGGAATTAAAAGCAATTTAATTTGAATTAATCAAACCTCAATTAATTCAAAGTTGGTTTATTTAAGTTTTTTGGATTTTATTTGGATTTAAAGTCAAAAATATTATTTTAAGTATTTTCTTGGATTTTAAAAGGGTTTCTTTTTGTCCTAAGATAAAAATAATTTATTTACAAAATTAAAAGCTAAATTTAAGCTGAAAGTATTTTTACTAAGTCCCAAATACTTCTAGGGATTTCTGTGAATTTTCTTAGATTTTTGGGACCCTATCTTCTAATTTCCAAAAGCCCTTTTTCTTTTCTGGCATTTCTTTTATTCAAAAATGTATTTAAAATGCCCCTTTAGCTTTGGGCCGAATTCCTCTCCTCGGCCCATCTTTTTTTTCACCATGGCCCACATCCGCTGCGAAGCTTTCGCAGCTTCTCTCTCTCAAGAACGGGCCCACCCACAACCACGTGGTGCACTATTCCCCGTTCTTCCTCCCCGGTTTTTCGGCTACGCCCGTATCAGCTCCATGGCCATCGGCTCAAGCCATCCAATCCCGCGTTTCCTCCCCGTTTTTCCACCGACGCCGTCGTCCCATCTCGCCGCCCCGAAGTCCCGCGTCCTGTCCCATCGCCGCCCCGGATTCGTGCTCCCCTTCCCCATTTTTCATCGACGCCGTCGTCCCGTCGCCGCCCCGATTTCCCGCATCTCCCCGCCTGGAGCTCATCCCCTCCTCGCTATAAAGCTCCGCGCCCGGCTCCTTCTTTCCCCTTCCTTCTTCTCCCGTCTTCTCCCTTCGCTCCACCGTTTCTCCCACTGTCTCCCGGAGCTTCGCCGCCACCCTCCTCGCTAGCGCCTCTGCTTCGGCCACCCCTCTCTGGTACAGTGCGCCTCACGGCCGTCCCCAAGGCCCTACACACCTCGCCGCCCCTCTCCACCTCACCATGCTCACCGGAGAGCCTCTGGCCGTGTGCGCCGCCGCCGAGGGTCGACGTGGCAGCACCACATGGTGCCACGTCTCGACCACATCGGCACAAATGCCTACGTGGCTGTCCAGTGGCGCCCATGTGGAAATCCAGATTTTCCTTTTGAAAAACAAATTCATCCGAAATTAAATTCTCCAGGGCTGCCGTCATCCGATGCATAAAACCGAATTTCCTTTACAAAAATAATTTCGAAAAATCAGGAAAATCCCTTTTTATCATTTTATGTGTTTTTCCAACTTCCGAAGGCCATATCTTCTTCATTCGAACTCTGATTCAAGTGATTCAAATTTCTAAATTCATTATCTTTCTGTTGGTGCTTATTTGATAATTATTTGGATTTTATTTGGGATTGTTTTATTTCTTTGGCTTTGTTCGTACGTATTGATTCTGGTATTTCGGAAGAATTCATGGACCCGACGACCGAAGCATCATCTCAACTCTTCAACGAAGGTAAGTCGTAGACCTTTGATCATGTCGTACCCAATTTATAAACTTATATTGTTTGATATAAACATGCATGACTACTTGTATAAAAATAGTTTCGGGAGTAGTTAATTACCTAATTGCCATTATACCAACTTGATAAATTGTAAATGACATGTACCCTTGAATGACTTAAATCCTTGGACACCATAGGATGGTTAACTATTAGTTGAACATTATTCACTACAACACAAAAACCCTGTAGAGACGCCTATTTTATGGGTTAAAGACGTTTTCAATCATCTCTATAGCGTCATAGAGTCGTTTTTGTAAAGCGTCTCTCCACGTACCGTGTCAAAGATCGTAGAGACATATTGTTAAGCGTGTCTACAATTATATGAGTCATTTAGATTACGTCTCTACAAGCTTGAAGAAGCTTTCATATATGCATTTCCATATCGTCTCTACTCTCCCTAATGACGCTTCATTGCGTGCCAAGAAACATAGATACACATTCATAGATGTACTTAGATTGAGCTAGAGACGTCTATTTTTATTTTGTTCTGTAGAAATATTTTATCGCTAGTTAAACTACAATGATTTAGAGGATATAGTATCACATATTTTCATAAGAAGTTTCAGATCTTAGGTAAAGCCATTTCAAATGTAGAATTACATTGTCGATATATAAAACAAAACAGAAGAAAAAAAACATAGACACTCCATTGAGGACTGAATCAAGTTAACAACTAAATCTAGCATACACATACAAAGGTGCAAACACATCGAAAAAAATTCCTACAAATCCTACAACTGAATCAGGCGACGAGTGGCTAGAGGGTAGCGGCAGCAGTGGCATCTTCAGGAACAAACAGCCTAATCCACCTCCAAATCACAGAGCTTGGTACCTATTCAGTGATAAACGTGTTTATTATATCTATTCATGTCTCAAAAATAAATCATGCACAAATTACATAAGAAGGGCTACATTTATCGAAAACAAAGGACATACAAAATACGAAATTGAAAGCACAGGAACTGCATGACATCTGATTCTAACACACAATGTAATTCAAACAACAGACAAAATTATCTAGAAAGCACAACAGAACAATGTAAAAGAGAACTTATTATATTTGCAAAAGTAGTAAGGAATGTAACATTATCAATGAAAATACAACAGAACAATGTAAAAGACAACTTGTTATATTGGCAAAAGTAGCAAGGAATGTAACATTATCAATGAAAATACACGCGAAGCTGAAATTTTGACTCCCAACTACTTGATAAATTTACACTGATGTCATGATTTTTTTTTAAAAAAAATTTGAGCTGCATTTAGTTACTACTCTTACCATACTAGAACAAAATATATAATTCTAGCTAGATGCACAATTAATTGGCTATTTGGCTTTACAAATTGAAACCTATTCGGTGTTGTTCATGCCAAATGCCTTTTTATCAAGTATGACAGCTTACAATATTAATAAGGTAAATGTAAATCTGAACTCGCAAGCTCGCAGAGTGTGGCATCTTTCCATGTGTAAATCTAAACTTCATCTTTTGGCTCCTTCCCTCTCACAGCTGTGGATATCATGGGGATATGCCCATGATCTTAGGATGATGAAACAATTGGCAATGTGGCTTTTGGTTTGAAGTTACACGCGTTTTCGACAAAGTTTCAGATTCACAGTCACAAGGCCCCGACCGGCTTTTGTGCTGTTTGATAATATAATTGGTGAATTGATTTTGGGATAGGTCATATCCATATTTGTTAATGCATATGTGTTGCATATTGCATGTTTTGGCTAACGTGGGTCAAGTTGTGAAGAACTTGTTCCCGGATTCGTGTTTGCTTGTCTATTGCTGTGCAGGTGGCTTGAAGGTCAACGACGGTCAACGGCGAGGAGGATCGGGACTAAGCTTGGAAAGCTGAGGTCTAGAACGATCAAGGATGCCGGTGAGGTCGAGGACTCAAGCATGGCGAGAATGGATATGGATGACCGAACGGCGGTTCGGCGATCGGTTGATCAAGCGGCGCGGAGTCGCAAGTGCTGCGCGGTGCGGTGGGATCCGGACAGAGAGACTTGACGACATGGAGCCGCTGATCAACCTACACGCGGCGGCAAAGCGGCGATTGCTTCACGATCTGTGGACTCGGCCTTTTGGAGAAGGATTGAGAAGGGTATTTTGGTAATTTTACTAAATACCATCTTGGTGACCTTGACCAAGCCGCTACCGGTCGGTGCATGGTGAAGCGGTTTAGATCAATCGACGATGAAGACGGCGCTTTAATTTATGCGTCACGTGTGTGTTCCGTTGTTGTTGGGCCTTAACGGAAGCCCATTTGGTTTTAGGGTTAGAGGTCAGTCCTATATAAGGATTGAGATGGGCATCCGCTTGCCGCCGTTGTTGAATAGGGTCGCCGAAAAAGGGCGCCCGTATGCGCGCCAGAGAAATCGGAGAGCCCTCGTGAAAACAGAGCGAGGCGGCGCTTTGAGAATCCTGCTCCACCCGTAAAATCGAGTTGTGGCGCTATGTTTTCTCGAGCAATAGAAGTTTCTTGGCGCCTTTATACCAGAAAATTTGGATCTGTGTGCGGTGGCTTGTCCCCGAGAAATTAGACGCGTCTCTGTTTGATTTGATTGCCAGCAAGTTTTTGTTTTCGCTTTTTCCGCGCTTTATTTCCTCGCCTGCTGAAGTTTGTCAGTAGTCGTGTTGATCGCTTGCCGCTCGCAAAGCCCGTGAAATCGGAAGTCTGGCGGCGCTACTGTACACCACAAAAATCGATCCTCGTGGCGGCGCTGAAGCTCCCGCAAAAACCGGAGTTGCAGTTTGATGTTTTGATTTAAATATTGCTTTCTGCAGTTTTTTCTTTCTGTGCGCGGCGGCAGCTAGCTGGTCACCAGGCGCCGGTGAGGTTTCCGTGAAAACCAGAGCCGGTGGCAGCGCCTTGTTGCCTGCCCAGTAGAAAAGGTGAGCCGTGCGGCGCCGCCCATTTGCGTTGAAAAATAGAGCGCCTGTAGGAGCTAATGGCGGCGCTGTGCTCCTGAGAAAAGCCGAGCGCTGGAAGTGAGCGCCAGTGAGAAAAATCGGTGCGCCCGTAGCGTCCCGTAGTAACCGGAGTTTGGCGGCGTCCCGAGTCCCATGTAGACACAAAAATCAGGCGGCTTTGAGCATCTTCTGTAATTGATGGCCGGCCTCATCCGTGGGACATGATCCGATCGGCAGTAGTAATCTCGTTTAGCTGTTTTGATTGCTCTGTGGCAGATCTGTTTAGTTCTTTACTAATCTTGGGCTGTTGTCATGACTTGACTGAATCGTGGGGTTGTTTGCCATCAATTCCTTGTTTCCTATTGCAGTTTTGTGCTTGCTGGTGCTGGCCTGTTTCCCGAGTTATAGTGCTGTTGTAAGTGTAAAAACCAAACACAAGTGAGGGGGTGGACGTCAGCCGTCTGATGGGCCATCGTCCACTAGGGTAAAAAATAACACGTGATTTATACAGTTCGGGGTCCGAAGGACCGCCTACTCTGCGCGGTGAGCCAACAGGGGGTTACCTCTGGAGAGGGAGCCCCTGAGGGCTCACCAGTTTGAATATACTTCTTTATTACTCAAGAGAGCCATCCTCTTGAAAGGAGGGATAGGGGTATTTATAGGCACCCAAGCTCTGTACAAATGACTAAATACCCTTCAAGGGATTGCTAGCCTAGGGGTACAAGCAAGGGTATTACATCTTTCACGAGTATAACAAAGATTTCTTGGGTCTATACGCTGTCTTCTCGAAGGCGCAGGTCCCGCCAAGGTGATTGAATTATTCTTACAACACTAGCCCCCCGCCTTTGGCGCTTAGGGAAACGCCAAAGGGGCATCTTGAATTGTACCTTTTATGCGAGGTTGATACTCCAAAAAAGTCCTGGCGGTTTTGAACGGTAGTTGCATTCCGATAGGCGAGGCTCCTCCGGTCTTGTGGGCGTTGTGAGGGCCGCGAGGGCGCACATGCTGTGAGGGCGCGATGCCACGAGGTCGTGAGGGCACGAGAGTGCGATGCTGCGATGAAGCGAGGCCGCGGTGAGGCCACGAGGGCACGACGCCGCGAGACCACGATGTTGCGCGGGGCGCCGAGACCGTAGGGCGTGGGGCCGTCCACCAGGTGCTCCATGGCAGGGTCTCCGAGCGCACGCGTGCAAGGCGCTGGCCGGGCGGATGTACGAACTAGAAGCTCTTTGCAGGTGCGGATACAAACTAGGAGCTCCGACACGACTGAACAAGACTTGGTCTTTACTTTCTCCCTTTTTTACATGAGGTGCTAGCAGCTTTGTCTTCACATGAAACAATGTGGCCACACGCTGTTGTGCCACTGCCATCCTTCGTGGGAATCCAAGGCAGGCAAGTGCCTCTCCGCCCCTTTTTTCGGAGCTCCTCTCTCTCGGCTGTTTTTTCATTATTTTAAAATAAAGAAGCTGTTGTCCTTTTGAGCTGCACGGGAGAGCTTTTGCTTTTTCCACACGGGCTCCTAAGGCAGACCCTATGCTATGAGTCTTCATGTGAATTCATGTGAGAGTCAGAATCCAAGGCAGAGGCTTTTTATCTCATTCCCTCTCTCCTCCATTTGCTTGGCCAAACACACACAAATTTCATTTTCTTCTTCCCCAACCTCATTCTTCCTCTCGCTTTCTTCTCCGTGGAATGTTGGGTGTTGTGCTCTTCTTGGCAGAGATCAAGAGGTAGAGGAGGAGATAGCTCTTCCGGAGGTCGCTGCTCTGTCGCTGTTGCCGAGGTCCGTGATCGGCAATGGCCGCCGCCGCCGCCGGGTGAGGCGCCGCCATGCCCTCCGTGGGGGCCTACGCCGGTCTACTCAAGTTCTTACGCCTCCCTAGGCCTGCGGCGGCTCAAGACGGCCAACCTGCCTTCACTTTGTCCACCAACCCTCCCGGCCACTGCCAGGCGGCTCCTGCGGCCGCCACGGCGTCATGGCTTCTCCGCCAACTCTCCTCCTTCGCGCCTCTGCGCTTGGCCTCCCCAGGCTTCTTGCTTGGCTCGGTTGTTACCTGAGCGCCTAATCGCCATCGTGCTCGCTCGCTTTGACCGCTGGCGCGGCGAGGACGCAGGGCGCCGCGTTGGGTGCTCGTAGGGCGTTGCGAGGGAGCTAGGTCCGTGGGAGCGCTGGATGGCCGCGAGGGCGTAGGGTGCCGCGGGGTTCGCAAGGCGCTAGGCGCGTTGGACGCTCGAGAGTTCAGGGCGCCGCGAGCTGGGCAGCTGCAAGGGCTTGGTTGCTAGGGCGCCGGTGCGGTTAGGGGTTTCTTTTCATCTTTGACAGTGAGCTGAATCTATTGTTTCGTCAGTTTTTTTTGTTTTAGCGTGAATCTGTGAGATGAGCTTAGACCGGATATGCAGCGTTGTCAGTGTGGCGCCGTGTGGCGCGGGCGCTGCCACCGGGCGCCAGCAGGTGCTCACCGCCGGGCGCAGGCGCCGTGGCAGGTGCGGGCACTCGGTACGCAGGACGCCGCCCGTCGTATGCGCAGGCGTTAGGTCGCTAGGGCCCTCGGCCGGGCGCAGGCGCCGGTAGGCTATACCCATACCGCGAAAGCACTTCTCGGTCGCCCGTATCGCCGGCTTCATGAGGCTCACATTCGGGAGCTCGTGGGGCGCCATGGAGCCCATCTGCTTCTCGTGACGTCCATGTACTTCATGGCTACCACGCCTTCTTCCTCCGGACCAAGAAGGAGCTGCTGCTCGAGGGCTTCTTCGAGAGCGTGTTCGTGGCCAAGTAGATGCAGTTCGATTTTGATCTCCGCCGACGACAAGCTCCGGCGAGCCTGCGTAACCTCCGGCTCTCCAGCTCGTAGTCCTCGCGCTCTTCGCAGGAGGGTCATTGCCATTCTTCGCCATTGTCATTGATCATCTGTTTTTTTCGATTTTTTATGCCCATTTTATGGGGCTGCTTCATGTACCGTTCTGATGTGCGGATGCGAAGTACTCATGCACGCCACTTCTTTGATGAAATGCCTCTACCTCTGTTGCCGCATATTTCTTTCTTGTGTGTGAATAGTGATCGCGGATGTGTTTTGTTTATTGAAGGTGAAATGAATAGACTGGTGGAATGAATAGACTCTAAATTTATTCATATGATGTTATATTCGCGAGGGCTTGATGCCGCGAGGGTGTGAGGTTTCGAGGGTCCCGAGGCCCTGAAGGCATGAAGGCACGAGGCTTCGAGGGTCCCGAGGCTCCGAGGCCCCGAGGGCACGAAGGCACGAGGCTTCAAGGGCCCCGAGGCCCCGAGGCCCCGAGGGCACAAAGGCACGAGGCTTCGAGGGCCCCGAGGGTGCGAGGCCTCGAGGGCATGAAGGCACGAGGCTTCGAGGGTTTCGAGGCTTCGAGGCCCCGAGGGCATGAAGGCACGAGGCTTTGAGGGCCTCGAGGGTGCGAGGCCTCGAGGGCACAAAGGGTGCGAGGCCCCGAGGGCACGAGGGGGCGAGGCTTCGAGGGTCTCGAGGCCCCGAGGGCACGAAGGCACGAGGCTTCGAGGGTCCCGAAGCCCCGAGGGCACGAAGGGTGCGAGGCCCCGAGGGCACGGGGCACGGGGTATAGTCAAGGATGTCTGCGTGACACGTGTGTGTAGCGTGCGAGTATCCAACAGGTCTCAAACCACTTCCAGTGGGTTGGTGGCCCAAGCGCCCAGGGCAAGGGGCTCACGCCCACCCCTTGTGCAGACTTGTCGAAGTATAGATCATTTTCAACGGGAAGTGGTTGGATTCCTCGACAGTGTAGCCCCCCTGTCCCTTGGGCACTCGAAGGCGCACGAGGGTGCCGGTGCGAGGGCACGTGAAGGCACGCGAGGAGGCAAGGTGGCCCGATGTTGACGAAAACATCAAGCGCGCCCCGGCGCCGCACGGTCGTCATGAGGGTGCCCCGGGGCCGGGGCTTGTGCGGAGGTAAGTTGGTAGGATTCCCCAGCATTTTAGCTCCCCTGCCCCTTGGGTGCCTGCAAGGACGCCCGAGGGGTAAAGAAGAATGCCGAGGTCTTGTATCCTGTTGACGAATATGCTTGGCCAAAGACTTGGCCAAATTCCAGCTTGACGGGAATGTAGACGCTCGAGGTTTTGCCAAATTCTGAGTCGGTGCAGCGCAAGGCACGAGAGTTGAGGAATATGCGCAAGGGCACCCGTGACTTAGCCAATTTCGGCTTGGTGGGTACGTGGGTGCCCAAAGACTTATGCTTATTTTGTACTCCATATCGTGTGAGTGCTCCACGTGAGGGCAGGTACTAAATTGACGCTTCTCGTTGGCCCTTCGTGTGGGGTGGTTTTGTTGCTCCATCCTCAAGATGAAGTAATCAATGCCGAGGCACCCCACCGAGGCACAACCCTCGTAGCGGGGGTGCATCTCGAACGGCTCGTCTTGAGCAAAGTCATGGACGCAAGACCGGCCCACCGAAGCACAGCCTTCTAGGCGGGCGGCGCATCGTCGTGAAGCCTGTGTAGACGAAGTCGTGGACGCAGAGCCGTCGAGCCGAGGCATAGCCTTTGAGGCGGGCGGTGCGTTGAAGCGAAGCCTACGTAGGCGAAGTTGCGAACGCAAGGCCGCCGAGCCGAGGCATAGCCTTCGAGGCCGGCGATGCGTCGAAGCGAAGCCTAAGTAGGCAAAGTTGCGAACGCGAGGCCGCCGAGCCGAGGCATAGCCTTCCAGGCCGGCGGTGCGTCGAAGCGAAGCCTAAGTAGACGAAGTTGCGAACGTGAGGCCGCCGAGCCGAGGCATAGCCTTCGAGGCGGGCGGTGTGTCAAAGTGAAACCTAAGTAGGCGAAGTTTTAGACGTGAGGCCACCGAGCCAAGGCATAGCCTTCGAGGCCGACGGTGTGTCAAAGTAAAGCCTATGTAGGCGAAGTCTTGGACACGAGGCCGCCGAGCCGAGGCATAGCCTTCGAGGCTGGCGGTGCGTCGAAGCGAAGCCTAAGCAGGCGAAGTCTTAGAAGCGAGGCCACCGAGCCGAGGCATAGCCTTCGAGGCCGGCGGTGATCGAAGCGAAGCCTAAGTAGGCGAAGTCTTGGACGCGAGGCCGCCGAGCCGGGGCATAGCCTTCGAGGCCGGCGGTGCGTTGAAGCGGAGCCTATGTAGGCGAAGTCTTAGACGCGAGGCCATCGAGCCGAGGCATAGCCTTCGAGGCCGACGGTGCATCGAAACGAAGCCTAAGCAGGCGAAGTCTTAGACGCGAGGCCGCCGAACCGAGGCATAGCCTTCGAGGCCGGCGGTGTGTCGAAGTGAAGCCTAAGTAGGCGAAGTCTTAGACGTGAGGCCGCCGAGCTGAGGCATAGCCCTCGAGGCCGGCGGTGCGTCAGCGGGTTTCTAAGTAGGCGAAGTCTTGGACGTGAGGCCGCCGAGCCGAGGCATAGCCTTCGAGGCCGGGCGGTGCGTCAAGCGGGCCTGGCAGCGGTTATGAACGCGAGGCCACCGAGCCGAGGCATAGCCTTCGAGGCCGGGCGGTGTGTCGGGCGAAGCCTGGCAGGCGGTTATGAACGCGAGGCCGCCGAGCTAAGGCATAGCCTTCGAGGCCGGCGGTGCGTCGAAGCGAAGCCTAAGTAGGCGAAGTTGCGAATGCGAGGCCGCCGAGCCGAGGCATAGCCTTCGAGGCGGACGGTGTGTCAAAGTGAAAACTAAGTAGGCGAAGTTTTAGACGTGAGGCCGTCGAGCCGAGGCATAGCCTTCGAGGCCAGCGGTGCGTCGAAGTGAAGCCTATGTGGGCGATGTCTTAGACGCGAGGCCGCCGAGCCGAGGCATAGCCTTCGAGGCCGGCGGTGCATCAAAGTGAAACCTAAGTAGGTGAAGTTTTAGACGTGAGGCCGCCGAACCGAGGCAAAGCCTTCGAGGCCGGCGGTGTGTCGAAGTGAAGCCTATGTGGGCGAAGTCTTGGACGCGAGGCCGCCGAGCCAAGGCATAGCCTTCGAGGCCGGTGGTGCGTCGAAGCGAAGCCTAAGCAGGCGAAGTCTTAGACGCGAGGCCACTGAGCCGAGGCATAGCCTTCGAGGCCGGCGGTGCGTCGAAGCGAAACCTAAGTAGGCGAAGTCTTAGACGTGAGGCCGCCGAGCCGAAGTATAGCCCTCGAGGCCGGCGGTGCGTCGAAGCGAAGCCTAAGTAGGCGAAGTCTTGGACGCGACGCCGCCGAGCCGAGGCATAGCCTTTGAGGCCGGCGGTGCGTCGAAGCAATGCCTAAGCAAGCGAAGTTGCGAACGCAAGGCCGCCGAGCCAAGGCATAGCCTTCGAGGCCGGCGGTGCGTCGAAGTGAAGCCTAAGTAGACGAAGTCTTGGACACGAGGCCACCGAGCTGAGGCACATCCTTCGAGACTGGCGGTGCGTCGAAGCGAAGCCTAAGTAGACGAAGTCTTGGACACGAGGCCGCCGAGCCGAGGCATAGCCTTCGAGGTCGGCGGTGCGTCGAAGCAAAGCCTAAGTAGGCGAAGTCTTAAACGCGAAGCCGCTGAGCCAGGGCATAGCCTTCGAGGCGGATGGCGCGTTGGAGAGAAGCCTGTGTAGGCGAAGTTGTCCTCCTCTTGCTTCGCGGCTTGATGAGAGTTGTCGAAGTAGATCTCCTTAGAATGGTCGCGGTTCGAGCTAGAAACGTTGCAGTGACTGGTAGATAACACGAGCGTCTCTGCGGGAAAGAGAGAATGATCAACACTTATTTCTTGTAGCAAGATAACATTAGTTTGACATGAGCATTGATCGAAGTGTTGCCGAGGGACTAGTAGAGTCCCATCACTTTCGATACTAAGATCTCCGACGTGATAGCCTTATGCGAGCATGATGGTCCTTGATCAATATTCGAGCCAAGTCGACGGTATATGATTCGAGCTGCCAATAAGACTGAGTCATGGACATATCAGCGGGGTGGCCACGAGACTAAGTCGTGGGGCACCGAATGGCCCATAGGGGTGGTAGCCCCCTAGTGGACTTGGAGGCACCCATGAGGCTAACTCATGTGTATCTTGAAGGTGTGCCCACAACACTAAATCATAGGCACACCGGAGGGGCGTCCACGAGACTAAGTCGTGGGGCACCGAATGGCCACTAGGGGTGGTAGCTCCCAGTGGACTTGGAGGTGCCCATAAGGCTAACTCATGGGCACCTTGACGGTGCCCTCGACAAGAAGTCACGGGCACATCTCGTGGCGCCCACGAGGCTAAATTGTGGGCACCGAACTATGGGGGCGATGGAGCCCTTTTACCCCGTAGGTGGGTTTTTTGTTATGATCGGGAATGCATGAGAGTGGTTAACCCTTGCGAAGCAATGAAGCTAGGTGTGCGGGGACCCAGAGGTCGTTCGGCGCGTGGCCTGGAGTCTAAGGGGGACGAGTCCTCAACACATCCATCAACTTGGTACTGGGCCAAAGTTGTCGCTCATGCCCTAGGTCTAGTAGGACACGAGCCGCCATGGTGGAGGCGACGGACGCCCAAGCCACCATGGACTTTTGCTAGGGGAGACCGCGGAGTTCGTACGCCCTATGTACCACGAGGGTGGTCGCTCATGACCTAGGGCCAGTAAGACACGAACCGCCATGGTGGAGGCGACGGACGCCCAAGCCACTATGGACTTTTGTTAGGGGAGACCGCGGAGGTCGTACGCCCTACGCACCACGAGGGTGGTCGCCATGCCCTAGGGCGATGAGATTTAACCGCCATGGTGGAGGCGACGGACGCCCAAGCCACCATGGACTTTTGTTAGGGGAGACCGCGGAGGTCGTACGCCCTACGCACCACGAGGGTGGTCGCTCATGCCCTAGGGCCAGTAGGACACGAACCGCCATGGTGGAGGCGACGGACGCCCAAGCTACCATGGACTTTTGTTAGGGGAGACCACGGAAGTCGTACACCCTATGCACCATGAGGGTGAAATCTCTTGGAGGGAAAGTTTCTTGAGAGTCCATACGAGATTTATATGTCGGGACTGTCCCCTAACAGTAGCGCGTTAGGGGGCAGCCCTCGTAGCGAGCCTTCATTGCTCATGCCGCATGGATGTCATGCGTCCTGGGGGTGATGGTTGGCCTCAGAATCCTTAGCCTTCTAGCTGCGAGGGTGCCTTAAACTGCTCGCCCTTGGCTGGGCCTCGCATCGACCCGTACAAGGGAGGAGGACGCACGTGGGAGCCCTAGGGCATGTAGGACGTTGCCATCCCGAGGTGGATGGCCCTAATCTCCGATGAGGGTGCTCGGCTGGGGCTCCTTCAAAGAGCGGATGGGTCGTCCACGAGATCATTGCCCTCCGGAGCCGGAGGAGGTTTCATGGACTTAGAGTATTTTTTGGTAGGAGACATATCCTTTCATCGATTAGCTACGTCCCCACGGTCGGAGCCAATGTTGTAAGTGTAAAAACCAAACACAAGTGAGGGGGTGGACGTCAGCCGTCTGATGGGCCATCGTCCACCAGGGTAAAAAATGACACGAGGATTTATACAGGTTCGGGGGTCCGAAAGGACCGCCCTACTCCTGTCGGTGAGCCAACAGGGGGTTACCTCCGGAGAGGGAGCCCCTGAGGGCTCACCAGTTTGAATATACTTCCTTATTACTCAAGAGAGCCATCCTCTTGAAAGGAGGGATACAGGGGGTATTTATAGGCACCCAAGCCTGTACAAATGACGAAAATACCCTTCAGTGGGATTGCTAGCCTAGGGGTACAAGCAAGGGGTATTACAGTCTTTCACGAGTATAACAGCATTTCTTGGGTCTATACGCGTGTCTTCTGAAAGGCGAGGTCCGGCCAGTGTGATTGAATTATTCTTACAACAAGTGCCTTGTGCGGTGGTGTGTTGTGTCATCGGTAGATCTGTTTGTTTGCTGTATGCTGGTCGGTTTTGGTGGATTGACTCATCAGGATCGATATTTTTATTGCTATTGGTCGCTTGACTTTACCGCCATCTTGATGCGTTGGAATTGTTGGTTTTGACCGCCGTGATCAAACTGCTTTTCCGATGCGATCGTTGTTTATCCGAGCTCATGCGTGTGAGTTGTTGATTCAATCTGTGAGCCGTGCGCTGAGGAAAAATCTCGAGCCTGTAAGAAATCGCAGTGTTTTGCCTGCTGCAAAATCAGGTCCTCTTGTGAGATTATTTTGTTGCCCGTGGCTCCGTAAATGATCCGAGTGAGTTCTGTCTTTTAATTGCTTCACCATCGTGTTGGATTAGTTTTTGGGTACCATCTTTTCTGCTCTGATTGCTTGGTTGCGGTTCTTGCCTTGGGTGCTTGCTGATTCGACCGAATCCCAGATCTAGTAGTTTTGCTGTTTGCGGTTGTTTAATCAAGATCAAGGCTGTGAGTTGTTTTTGTCTTTTGGCTTCGGCGTTTGATCAGACTCAACATAGGATTCGCTGTGCCTGTATATAGATCTTCATAGCTTTTATAGCTATTGGAGTGAAAGTAGTGTTGAGGTCGATCGAGGTGAAAAATAGTGAAAGCGTCTATTCGCCCCCCCTCTAGTCGCCTTTCCGGTCCTACAATTGGTATTAGAGCAAAGTTTGCTCTTTTGTGATCTTTACTAATCTTTGAGCATGGCGACAAATATGAGGACTTGTGAGCGTTTCCTTGCATCTTGTCGTGGTTCTTTTTACCAATGGTGTTGGTCGTAACAAGATATTTGAATGTATGATAAGTCTAATGGCGATGGAGGAGGAAGTCTCCTGTGATATCTGTGGCAAATCCTTTTGTTTTGATTGTCCTAGTTTCAGGGATGAGTCACTTTTAGAGCCTGAGGAGAAGAATCCCAGTGGCGTATGTGCAGCAGCTTTTGAGGATGAACATGATGGAGAGGATTTTGTTGATGAGCCTTTTGATGATAGTGATGACTCTTATGAGGATGATCCCCTACTCAAGCTAAGCAAGGTGAGCAAAGAAAAACTCATTGATGGCTTGATTTCATATGAATACAAATTGCATACTCTTAAGAAGAAAATGAAATTGCTGAAAAGAGAAAAGAACGATTTGTCTCATGAGCTCACAAAATTGAAAATGTCCATGTGTGATTTTGATTCATTGCTTATAGACATGGATAATCTGAATAATTCTCTTGCATGCCTAAAAGCTGAAAATGAATTATTGAAATCAAATGCTTCTATGCCATGTGATTCTTGTATTGCCTTACATCATGAGCTTGACAATGCTAAGTTAGAAATAGTCAATCTTAGATCTATAGGTAGAAATAATTGTGATTCTTGTGTAGGCATGCTTGCTGAAATTGAGAAGCTTAAATTGACTAATTTCATGCATCTTGAGCAATTAGAAAATGCTAGGGCTGAGATTATTGAAATTGAAGCTAGGCCTTGTAGCATGTGCTTAGAACATGAAAAATTGCTTAAGGATGGTTTAGTCTCTTGCAAGAATTGTGCTTGTTTAGAAACTGAAATTGATGCTTTGAACTGCATGCTTAATTCGAAAGCATTATTAATTTCTTACACATCTTGCATTTCATTGAAGAGCGAGGTTGAGTCTTTGCGCGATGATATGAGCGCCAAGTCATGTGACTCTTATATTTGCCTTCACTCCAAGATTGATGTTTTTAAGATTTCTCTAGCATCTTTACATTCGGAGTTGGAGTCTTTTTGTGCTAAATGTGAGTCTCCTGATGTTGGTTTTTGTGCCATCGCTTTAGATAGCTCTTCTTTGGTGAGTTCGACTCTTTCGGACTCTTCTTGTGTTGTCCAAAGGATTTCAAAAGACAAATGTGCTTCTTTCTCAAATGGTACTAAATCTTCAAAAGAGAAGTACCATTGCACATTTTGTAAGAAAAATGGACACACTCTTGAGTTTTGCTTTCGCCGTTTGAAACTTGAGCGTCGAGTGCGTCGTCGTACCTCTAGGAACACGCATAGCCTTTCTCATGGCATGTCTGGGTCTAGTGCTGATGCGAGGACGAGTCATGATGTTAGTTCTTCCAAGGCTTCTTCTTTGAGCGACAATGGTGCTTCGTCCTCTCGGATCGTGTCTACTAGTAGACCTCTACACCAATGCTCATTTTGTGGGAAGAATGGACATTATGTGGATTTTTGCTTTCGGCGTGCAAAACACTTGCGTCGAGCTCATGCTTCTAAGTCTCCTAGTGGGCATAGTCTTTTTCATGACATGCACACTAAAGAGCTGAGCACGAGGACTCGCTTTGTTGATGGCTTCTTTGACACGCTTTCTAGTGGTGTCAGACAGCACCGTGGACATGGTTTGCATAGTTTTGGTTTTGGTCCACGAGCTGCCCCGAGGCAGGATTTCGGCCGTTGTCCAAGAGGTGGACCCCATTTTGTTCATCAAGATACACACCCACGGCGAGGTTGTGTGAGTTTCTTTGATGCTTCTGTTGGTTCTCATCATGGTGCTTTCAAGCAAGGCCATCGCGCGCTTTTCTAGAGATGGACCTCGTTTTCCTCTTCGAGTTGTCCACTCGCGGCGTGCCTCCAAGGATGAGATTGGATTTTCTTGCATAGACCATCATTTGCATCATGCTAACTCACATAATATTTCGACTGCTTCTGGTGGTGGTGTGTCCAAGGTTTGGGTTCCCAAGCATTTGCTCTCTAACCCTTCGGGATCCAAGACTTGGACACCTTGCCTTTCTCATGTGTAGGTACCGAGAACGCGGGTTGGAGAACATGGACTTAAAGGATTCTGATCTTTTGCTTCTTTACATGATCGAGACACTTGATGGTTCTCTACCCCAATGATGGCCTCCAAGAGGCATGTGCTTTAATGATCGGGATCTACACCTGTTTTGTGAGCTATCTTTTACCTTCATGCCTTTATCTTCATGATTATTCAGACTTGGCATGTTGTGCTTGTCTTTGTGTTCATCTGTACCATATTGGCATGTTTTTCTCTTATGATATCTGTCATCATGCCTTTTCCTTTACCTTGCTTGTATATCCATGAATCTCATAGTTGTTCCTAATTTCCATGGGTATATGAGTTTAACTTTGTCATCATGAGCTTGTGCTGTCTTGTACCCTTATTATCTTGCTCATGATTGTTTCTTGCTTTTATATCCATGTATCATTTTGTAGTTCTTAATTTCCATGGATGTATAAGTTTGGTTTTGTCTTCAAGAGCTTGTACTGATTTCATACATTTATCATATTGCTCTTGTTGATTTTTGTCTTATGTATCCACTTGTTCACTTGATATCCATGTTAGCATTCATTATTCATGATTTGTTCTAACATGCTTTATGCTTACATGGTTATTGTGCCTTACTGTTAATTGTGGATGCATGAGTCTTGCCATAGCTTTCACTAGCATGCTTTACTTTCGACTGTATATATGATGGGTGATATGCTATGTGCTTGTTTGCTTGCTCCTATGCCTTATTGTGGATTAAGGATAGTTTGAGCTTTATCATATCTTGGATAGCATGTGCTGAAATTGTCTTGTCTATCTCCATGCTCATGTCTTAAATTATTGATTATATGCTTTTATGAGCTTTGGATCATTTGCTGCTATCCTTGCTAGTCATGTGTCTTGGTACTGTTTCCCTAGACAATGTTTCACTAACCCAGTACCAAGGCATAGACTTTTTCTGTCTCTTTGGTGTAGTCTTTCAGCTGAGAAGAAGAACATGTGGTCCAACAAGTGTTATCACCTCAAGCTGTTGGTTCTTCTTCATTGTGCCTTCAATGATGACTATCACTTCTCGGAGACAAAGGAATTTGAGATGAGGATGATGGGTGAGCGCAACTACCTTTTGGAGCTTTAAGGAATGGATCTTCATCCATCATGACTACATCTCACTGCCAAGCAGTGCGACTCAAGTTCGAGCTTCTATACCTTTTATTTATGTATGGTATCCCTAGTCTACCTTGCATAGCATCTGTTTTGTGTCAGGTGTTGGGCTTGTTGTGTTCAGGGTAGATAGGAGGCTCTGTTCTAGCACGTGTCTCTTCTAGGCACTCTTCTTATCCCATGGTTGCTAGGATGCATTCTTCTCACAGCCTAGGTCGAGCTTGTCTCCCAATCACTAGTGTTAGCAGGTTTTTGAGTTGCCTGTAAGCTTTTTAGTGTTGGTGTTTCGCTCCCTAGCTTTTCGAGTTGCTGTCCCTAGAGATCTTGTGGTGTTTGAAGTTTTTGTGCTAGTTTTTGTGGAGTCTAAGGAAAATTGGCAGATCTCCCCTCAAAGCTTTTTGACCCAACAAGGTTTGCCACCTTGAGATGCGAGTAAGGGATAATTTATCCCTATGGGTTGGTTTGAGGGGGAGTTGGTTCTTTTCGAAACTTTCTTAGTTCTTTTCTGAACCTTTTCTGTTCATCTGAACTTTCCTTGTTTATGTGAACTTTTGTGTGGATCTTTTCTGATACCTTCTTCAAGTGGTATCTTCTTTGGATCTTTTTGATCCTTGTGATCTTTTTAGGCTTTTTTTTTGTCTTTTGTGCATCTCATTGTATCATATTACATACATATGAAAAATCCAAAAAGATGCATTGTAATATAAGCTTTACCGCTTTCTTCTTTTAATTAATGAAGCTTTGCTTATTACCCTCTTGAGCTTTGGTATTTCAATTCTTGCTCAAGATTGTGTCTAGTTCTTTGACTTGCTAGAATTATCATGCTTTCACATGTGCAGCAATGTCTTTGCTAATTGAGCTAGAACTTTTAAACAACTTGAACTAAAAATAGTAATTTGTGGATCTTTTAGCTAGTTGCACAATTAGTGATCCTTTTGTGACATTGGCCCTGTCAAAATTGCTTTGTTAGCTCTGGAATCTAGTATTGAACATCTTTGAGCCTTTTGTTCCTTTAAAGAATCTAAAACAGCCTTTGTGCAAAATGAAAAATGATCTCTTTTGTGCGAAAAAACTGATCTCACCAATCCTTTCTCATGAGACGGCTTGCCATTGTACTAGGCATGAATTCAGGGGGAGTTTTGGATGACCTAGACCACTCTCTTAAGCTTTTGTTGCTTGGGATGGTCGTAGTGAGGCTTGAGATCTAGCACATAGCTAAAAATGCAAATTGTCAAAATTGGTTGAAGCTTAAGAAGAGGTTGTGGATGGCTCCTAGTCTAGGACCTTCTTTACTAAGATATACCTTTTATCAACTTGAATATTCATTGTAAATGAGGAACATTTGAAAATTGGGCTTTTAACAAAAATTGAGCTAAATTATTCAATTCAGGACTTTTTGTCTCTAAAGATGGTCTTTGCTAGCTTCTGGATCTCACAATGACATTCTGACAAGGCCATTATCACTTTAGGATAACTGTTGTTGAACTTGCTAATTTTGATGCGTTGCTTAATTTTACCCAACAACTTGTGATATATTGAGCTCATTAGCCTAGCTTTGCTATATATGTCTTAACATGATCTTGCTAGCTTTGTGAGGCTTGTTGTATCTTGAGTAATGGTAGAAATGCTAGCCTGTTCAATTGAGTAATCCCCAAAGCTTCTTTTACCTAAAAATTGAAAAATCAAAACAAAAATGAAGCCACCCCATTGCATTTCATGCATGCTCTTTCTTTTGCTTCTTCCTTGCTTATGCATTTGTCATCTCTGGATGAGAGGAAGGGATGATTCCTTGATGAATCCATTGTCAAAGGGGGAGAAGATATAGCAAAAATGTAATGTTAATAAAGAGCTTTTTGGTTATGGGGGAGTAGTTTTGTAAGGGGAAGAAATGGAGAAATTGAAATTTAAAATTCTCTCTTTTAAAATGATGATCATAGTGAGGGGGAGCATTCATATTGTATTCTTTTGGTCTTATTGCCTTTTCTGAACTTGAATTGCAAATCTTGAAGCCTCACAATGATCTAAGGTCAAATAGAACAATTATTTTTTCATATGGACTTTAAGTGAGATTTTTGTCGATTCTCTGGTTTTGGAAGCTTTCTTGCTTTCTTTGGTTGTATCTCACTTGCCCTTGCTATTCTGAAGCCAGCTTGGTCATTTCCATTGCTTTTTCTTGCTAATGGACCAAGTTGTGCCTTTGTGCGAAAACTGCGAGTTCTTTTCTTTTCAAACCACAAACTTACATTTTCTGAGAGATTGCCAATGTGTTCATCAAAGGGGAGATTGTGGATATCATGGGGATATGCCCATGATCTTAGGATGATGAAACAAATGGCAATGTGGCTTTTGGTTTGAAGTTTCACGCGTTTTCGACAAAGTTTCAGATCTGTCAGGTCAGCGGCGGTCTGACTGGCTTTTGTGTTGTTTGATAATATAATTGGTGAATTGATTTTGGGATAGGTCATATCCATATTTGTTAATGCATATCTTTTCTGCTCTGATTGCTGTTTGCGGTTGTTTAATCAAGATCAAGGCTGTGAGTTGTTTTTGTCTTTTGGCTTCGGGGTTTGATCAGACTCAACATAGGATTCGCTGTGCCTGTATATAGATCTTCATAGCTTTTATAGCTATTGGAGTGAAAGTAGTGTTGAGGTCGATCGAGGTGAAAAATAGTGAAAGCGTCTATTCACCCCCCCCCTCTAGTCGTCTTTCCGTTCCTACAACAGCAAACTCTTCATTTTTGGTGATGGCCACCAACCTGCAAATAAACCACCAAAATTAGTTTTCTGCATTATTGAGTATTTCTTTAACGATGTGTGGTTTGTACTTAAAAGACATTGTTCAAGTCGAATCTGTACAAAAGACAAAAATTTGGACAAAATAAGGATCATTATTTATTTTTGCAGATCACCCACATGAATCTCCGACTTCTAAAGTACTACATGCTTACTATCATGCTTTACGGGATGGACTAATAAGTAAGAATAGTCAGTAGCTAACTTCAAAAACCAAAATAGAGAATCCAAAGGCTTAAAAGAATAACACCCATCAATCTAGTGTTACTTTTCAAATTTAAGGTGGTGAACACAACAAGAGCAACTAAATACTTTCTCTCAAATTGAGCTCACGGTAATGTCCAACACCAACAGAACACTCGTCCTTCAGCAATGAACATCTAAGGTGTGTAAGTTGCCAATTTTTAAACTAGTATGACATGTTAGCATGCTCAACAACTATAGAATATTTGAATTGCAGGCCCTTTCAACCATGAAAAATAGGTTAGTGCTATTAATTAAGATTTATTTGAAATATGTGATCTATCTGTTTCAGAGTTCTTCAAGAATAGGTAGTTAAATTATGTTTGTTTTCCTTTTGGCCACTAATTAGCTAGGCTTCATGTTGAACTAAAACTATAGTGCCCCTCAGAAAAAAAAGAAAAACTAATATTATAATAGATAGATTCTTGGGTTTACTACCATATTATTGATTACTGCTAGTTATGGTTGTTGGGCCACGGGTAGGCTACGATAGCTATAAATCAAAAATTTCTACCACGCAAACCAGGAAGCCAAGTAAGTAGATGATCACAGATCATTACCACCAGACGCGCAGAGCAGCGGAAGAAGGGTTGGAGCAGCCTGGTCCAACGAAGAGTGCGTCGATGTAGTAGTCGTAGTCGATCATCCAGCGTCCTCGCGAGTCGATCGTCTCCTCCAGTAACTTCTGCAGTTCCTTGTGAAGATCGCGGATCGTCCTCAAGCCCAACAATCACAGTAGCGCCTCTATGGTATCCACACGTCCAGGGAAAGAACAACCATACGCAGGTGTGCTAGCACCAAGTCGCACGGTAGAGCTCTCAGGAAGATGGCGGCTAGAGTTTCGGTGGTGATTCACCCCTCCTTCCCAACAGCCTCATGCATCTCCTTATATAGTGCTCGTGACGGATCCTATCCGAACACGTTTGTCGAATCTTATTCATACTGGTTTATTCCAACCCGTTAAGTGTGTGACCCTATAGGTTCATGCGTAATTGGTTGTGACTCGGAAACCCTTTCTGATCACGAGTCGTAGCGGCTCCTAGCAGAACATAACGATTACTGAATACACACAAATTATATCGGACGAACCTTAATGCAATATGATCTACAACCAGGTCCTCATCACTTACGACCGGGTCCTATCTCTATACGACTAGTTCGTATTTGGTCACGACCAGTTCGTAATTCCTTACGACCAGGTTACGACCACCCTGTGACTACGTTTGACGATCTACGACCAGCTCAGATCTCCATACGACCAATTCAGAATCGTTCGAACTAAGCGACCTACTCGTGTATACTCCCTTTGCCTCACGATGTCTGGTTGAACTCCAGGTGAGATGTTGTGTCATCCATAGACTGTTCAATACTTTCTCGATCGAGTGTTGGATTACTTCACATGGTTGAACACTTCGACTACTAGTGGCATGGCCATGCACTTTCTTTATCCGACCACAACGAGGGGCCCAGAGACATCTCTCCTGTTATGTTAGGAGGGGCAAATCACATATCCGACCAGTCACATTCCTCTGCATGTTTCATAGCATACCCGAAAGCTACCTTTATAACTACCCAGTTACGGTGTAGCGTTTGGCAACCCCTAAGAGTGCTATTACATATGTAGGAAACCATGCTGACCTCAGGTCTAAGGATTATACATCAACATTGCTTGAGACCATCTAACGACACATAGAATCATAACAATCTCAATAGTGTCTCAAGGTGGGTCTAATCCAACACCATGTTCTCTAACATGTGTCCATATTATTGGTTTGATATCTCCATATCCATGACCCGTGAAACATAGTCATCAACCAATACATATTCTAGTCTATTCATACGTGTCCTCATATGTTTCGGACCAGGGATCGTATAAATATAATTATCGCAGAAATATAGAGTTACACAATCAAGTCACATACTTGATAATCAATATTAACAATATTATTCTTGGAACAAGATAACATTTTATCCAATATTATGAACATAAGGAAATATAATCATCTCTATGATTGCCTCTAGGGCATATTTCCAACAATTGTTACCAGTTAAGCACCTACTCAAGTGCATTTCAACTACAGGTGCCATACAGATGGGCTGATCTATACAATTCCACCAAGGCACCACAACCTATACATCCGTAAGAATGCACACCACAAGTAAACTGGTAACAAACCATGTTTTAGTAGCATTATTCGGATAGCGACATACTTTCCAATTACTTTGCTATTGACTATTCATACCACAAAATCCATTCGAAGGTTGCAGTAGTATGTAAACAAGTTAATCGAGAGCACTAAAAGTGCTATCGACAGTCAACACACTAAAAAGAACTGTCAACCAACACAGAGAAACAAACATATAGATGACAAAAAAGAAGAAGACATGAGCATGCTTACCTTTGTGAAAACCCTGAGCAGAGAGGACAGTCTCGCACAAGAACCCAATAACCAAGAAGTAATCAAGCGATCGGTCACATTCCTCCAACTTCAAAACCTAACCTAACCTAATGTCATTGAATTGATACTAGTACTATCGACTATTAGTCCGATTGCATCGTTAGGGTCGCGAAGACCTAACCTTCTCGCGATCGATGGGTTCAAGGTGGGCGCGAGGCATGGGAGGAGGGCCCGGTCTTTGCATCGGTGGCCCTAGTCTGCGGCCTCATCGACATCTCGCCCATGCCCATCTCTCCTCAACAAGAAGAAGGCTCGCCAAGATCAAAACAAGAAGATAAGCGCGATCGAAAGATGCACAGCAAGCACGAATCTATCTGCAGTTTTGTTCCCCAAATCAAAAATCGCTAGCTAACTAAGAAGGAAAGAATCGGGCGCGCTGACCTGCTCTGCTGCTGCGAGTCCGTCAGCAAGTGAAGGCAAGAAGACGACACCAAATAAGAACCCGTGAAACAAACCTACCTGTAGAGCGGATCGACGTCGCCCTCGGAGGTGGCCACTGCCCCAGCAGTGACTCCCCCTACCTTGAGCTGCACCTCCCGCCCATATTCGACGACCGGCGCTGTGCCACTGAGACTCACCTCCGAGCTATGCCTCCCGCCCGGATCCAACGCCCCAAGCCTCGATGCCCCGGGCCTCCCCTGTTCCATTTCCCACCTGGATCCAGCACCCCTGGCCTCCCCTGCTCTGCCTCGGCTACCCGATGCTGCCCCGAACCACCCCACCCTGGATCCGGTCGCTGCCCCGAGCTCTGAGCGCCACCTCGAGCCACCCCACACCTGATACGCACAACAGGAGAGGGCGCTGGGATTAGGGGTAGCTAGGGAGGAGGGCAGCTGGGGAGGAGGGCGGCACTGGGAGCTGGAAGGGGTGGTGCTGGGAGGAAGGGCAGCCGGGGAGGAGGGGCGGTGTTGGGAGGAGGGTTGTCGAGGAGAAGGAGGTGCTGGGAGAGGAATGGTTTCAGAAATTTGGGGATAAAGTTCGTGGTCCACTGGTATTCGTGGGGTTAACGGGTGAGTTGAGTGGGTTAGTGTTTGCTAAATGGGCTGGGCTCTGAATGTTGGGACACATTCTAGAACATATTGAGAAACGTCTTTATGTGCTATCTGATTCTGGGTGTAGAGACGCAATAAAAGGCGTCTAAATAAAAACGTCCCTCATAGACTATTTTGTTGTAGTGATTGTACTACCAACTTGGGTTGTATTATGCTTAGCCATGCTTAGTCGCGATGGATTCTTGATCACTTACTCAAAGAATAAACAAACATGACTTAACGAATTATGGAATTGTGGCGGAGCCACTGTTGATAAAAAATTGTTGTGCCACGGCAAGGGTTGCCATTTGGCTGGGTTGAACCCAAAATGATTTGTACTCAGGTGAATGATCGTGCAGTAAAGGGGGTGTGGGAAGCACATTTGGGATGATGATGTTTCACCTAAGTAGCCTTTAAGGACTTAACTTTGTGCGTCATTGATCTGGGCCATACCGTACAACCACAAGTCTATTTATGGGGTGGACTTGGCCAACTAATTAGCAATATTTTGAGTCGGTTCTGTTTGGGTTGATAAGCGGTGCAAGAAGGGGCCAGATCGAGGCAAATCTTTAGCGAGCAGAACTGAGTCAAAATAGAGCTTTGTAAAAGCCTTATGATAATCGTTTAGTCGCACACCTTCGGAAGTGTGTCAGACGAACAGTATAAACTGATTATCTCTTATGGGTCAAGCTGTACAACCTCTGCAGAGTGTAAAACTATTCAGATAGCCATGTCCCCGATTATGGACAATGCCTGGTGATTTCACACGAGAGGTAAACTTTATCAAAAATGTTGGAATGGTTTGGTTGGAATGTTTAGAAGTGAACGGGTTGTTCATTACTTGTTGGTTGGGAAGTGAACGGGGTGTTCACTAGTTGTTTTAAAGAAACTTGATTAATTATGTATTAATCTTTTAAATTGTGCTTTACAATCTACTTACTGTATTTACTGTCAATATTGCTTTCTGCAAAATAGCCATAAAGCTATCCTTGTCAAGCCTTGCATGAATATTATTTGCATACATTTCCCTATGACTTGCTGAGTACTTTAAAGTATTCACGGCTTTGCGCTACTTGTTGATCAATCGCCGGAGAAGAACCAGGAAACACCGAGTTCTACGAGGAAGACTACTATGAAGACTATGCAAATTAGGTCACATCCTCCACTCGATTGCCTGTGGGCATGTCGGATGGCCACCACAAGATGTTTTGTTCACCGCTGCAAGTTATCTTTCGTTGTTAAGCCCTGCGTGGCAAACTTTGTAAGACTTGACCATAAGATCGTTTTGCTACTAAGTATTAATTTATCTGCTTCATCCGTTGTTTTGTTGTATGGATATGATTACATCAATGTTGCAACTGTGTGAGCTATCTACTGATCTGGGACTAGTTCAGAATACACAGAGGGTCCCAGAGTTGCATATCTGGGGTCCCGACATAGACTATAACATTTTCAATAAAACTTGAAATCGGGTGGTACGAATAGGTAATTCATGCTATGTTGTGGTGGCTGTTGGGCAGCCACTTGTAGGATGTTATTTATGTTTATAATGTTGTCTCGCTATTATTTAAATGAATAAAAACATATTTGACAAATTTCTTTACAATCTATTACTCCATTGCAAAGAAAACTGCTTTATGCTGAAATCTGCTTAGTGTAGTAGCCTTCCTTTGATACATGAATGCATCTAATTATTCTGTTGTTTGTAAGACTTGCAAGTACAACTTTGTACTTAATCGGATTGTCCACTTGTTTAGAGGAGGTTGATCCCCAAGGGGTCAACTGTTGTGAGACCAACTTCGAGTGGGACAACTAGCTCGGCGTTTCCGGTCAGTTAACTTGTGGGTAAGGGCAGCTGGTTGGCTTTTGTTTTTCACCATCTTATGGCTTATATTCCCGATGCGACTTTAGTTCTTTATCTTGTCATTCGGCTGGCCGGCCCTATTTATGTAATATGATTTTTGAATGTCTTTTGTGTTGTAAATTATGAAGACTCGGTATATTGTAATAACTTGTGTATGGAGTTGATACTATGTTTTGTGAAAGTGTATATGTGTACCGTTGTCTTGGGAGGTACACAATACACCGAGAGTGTGGAGATTTGATTTGTAATGTTAGGACCAATTGGAGGGTTAAGTATTACAAGTTAAATCGTTCGGCGGCTCTCACAACTTTGATTGAAGATGTGTGTATGGATTAGCTCTTATAGCTAGAAACAATTAAAATAGTGTGATTTATTTTATTTTTTTTGTAATTTCCTTTTTCCCGATAGTGTGCCATCTCAACAACAAAATAACGCATACCCTGACGGAACTAACAGATAGGAATAATATCCGCGATATTTTTTCCTGACTATTAACTGTCACGGATATTCCTAGGAAAAACCTGACGCGGGAGAAATTTCCTTGTTGGTGACTGTCAGAGAATGTCATGGGATAATTTTCTTGTTGGTTAACCATCAGGCAATTTCTTTTTTCGGGTGCTCATTCACCTCATGGTTATTTCCTAACGATTACTCGACAAAAAAAAATTATTCCCAACGGTAATCCATATTTTCCTGATAGTTTTTCCGTCGCAAAAGATGCCAATTTTGGTAGTGCATGGATAAGCTTGAGAGGTGGGGATGGGAACAAAACAGAGGCAATATTGTCCAATATATGTGAAAGATGTAGAGGAGTGATGGTTTTTTTTTGAGAAAACGGCAAGAGTGCCATTATTGCATTAAAGAAGGAAGCAGGTTACAAAAAGGAACCAAAGAAGAGAAAACACACTCACACCCTAACTACAAATAAGAAGAAAAAACAGGACAAAAACACACTAATTACTAACGAAAGAAACAACTAGACGGGAGCCCCCTCCCTATCGTAAAGAAAGGCCTGCAACTTAGTTGCACCGCTTTGAGTCCAGGCCCAGGCCTCTTCCATAATTAACTCCTTCAGTCCCGTCGGAGTCTGCCGCAAGTGCTGGAAGATTCGTCTGTTTCTCTCTTTCCAAATGTGCCAAAGAGTGAGGATTATGCACGAAGCTTGACCCTTCCTGGTAGAGCCACTCAAGGAATGAAAAACATCAGTCCACCAGTCAACAATTCTTTGGCGAGGCGTCCAATTAATGGGATTTAAACTCGGGCGCTGCGCCCAGGTAGCTACTAGGGACCAAGTATGTCGGGCGTAAGGGCATTCAACGAACAGGTGGACAGCCGTTTCCGGAATATTGGTGCATAGAGGGCACCAGTGATCGTTCTGCATACGGCGGCGTGTAAGGATGTCCGCTGTCGGCAACCTGTGTTGAATGAGAAGCCAAGCGAAGATTTTGCACTTCTGCGGTGCCCAGATGTTCCAGATTATCTTTTGGAATGGTGTCTCCACCGCACCTATGAATTGTGCATAGTAAGCTGATTTCGCAGAGTAGCTGCCTGAGGTTGTCCAATTCCAGGAGATGTCATCATCAGCTTGAGATAATGTGACTTGACTTAACATGGAAAATACTTGGACAAAAATTGGGATTAGGTGAACTGTGATTTTTCTTCTCAGGTCCGCTATCCATTTTCCTTCTTGCATTGCATCCTGCACCGTACGGTTCTTCCTTGCTGTGATGCGAAAGAGACCTGGGGCCAGATCTTTGAGAGGTGTTGCACCTAACCATTTGTCCTTCCAGAAGCATGCTTTGTTTCCATTGCCAATATGAATTGTTGTAGATGCCCAAAAAAGGTCGTGGTCCGTCTAGGATAACGGCAATAGCATTCCATTCCACTGCTTATTCGGTGCCTTCCATTGATACCATAACCAACGGAGGTGGAGTGCACGACTGAATTGTTCTAGCGCGAGGACCCCAAGTCCCCCAAATTTTTTGGGGCGGCAAATTGTGCTCCAGGATACCTAGCAGCTCCCACCATAGCAGATATCCTCTCCAGTCCAGAACCAAGCTCTGCGCCATCTATCTATTTGCTTCCTGACCCAGGACGGAATCTCCATTGCAGTTTGGTGATATGTCGGTATAGCTGTGATGACCGCATTTAAAACAACCAGCCTTCCTGCTCTAGAAAGCATGCTCTTATTGTAGTCGCTTAATCTGCTTGAATCTTGTCCAAGAAGGTTGAAACAAGGTCTTCCTCGACTTACGACATGAAAGCGGTAGGCCAAGATAGTTGCAGGGAAGCTGTAAACGGTTGGCAGGAAGATTTTGAAGTATTTCATCCAGAGGGAGTGATTGGCATTGGATTGGGATGATAGCACTTTTGGAGAAGTTTATGTTGAGTCCCGTGATCTCTCCAAAGACCTGCAAGATCTTTGTAATGTTCTGAACGTCTTCCTTGGTTGGCGATAGGACGATCATCGCGTCGTCAGCATACATAGACAACCTTGCCTTTGTGAACTTTCCGGGGAGTGGCGTAAGCCATCGCTGGTGGTCTGCCAGCTGCAAGAGGCATTGTAGGGCATCAATTGCCAAGATAAAGAGGAAGGGTGATAAGCAATCCCCCTGTCGGACCCCACATTGATGTCTAATGCTTGGTCCCTGGATGCCATTGAGCATGATCCTTGAAGTGGAGGTGGCAAGCAACATTGCAATCCAAGCCCTCCATTTGTGGCCAAACCCCCTGTGAACAAGCATATCCATCAAATAAGGCCATGAGATGGAGTCAAAAGCCTTAGCTATGTCTAGCTTGAGAAGGAACATCGGTGACTTGGATCGATGGCAGCTTCGGACAACGTTTTGCACATAGAGGAAATTATCTTGAATTGACCGTTGTTTTAAGAAAGTGCTTTGACTTGCTGGAATGAGGTCATGTATGTACTTGGACAGCCTGAGTGAGAGCAGCTTTGAAAGGATCTTGACGATGCTGTGGATTAAACTAATTGGCCTAAAATCATATATCTCCGACCTTTGCCCTTTTTTGGTAGCAAGATAATAATGGTCAGTTGACTTTTGAAATGCACCGCTGAGGTTGTGAATTTTACAAACACTTGCTAAGATAGTCTCCTTGATGATGTCGAAAGACGTTCGGAAGAAATGTACCAGATATACGCTTTGGGCTGGGGCCTTATCCGTGACATTTGAAAGATTGCGAATAAATTTCTTGTTCTCGTGAAAGGTCGCTCTAGGTGCGTAGATGCAATCAATGGCAATCCTTTCATACCTAGAGTGGCCCACATGAAGGTAGAAGCAACGCTTAGCCATTCCCAAGGATCTCTGTGTAGTGCTTGGTCAAAGCCTCTTCCTTTTCTGAATGAGTTGTGTACGTATTCCCTTGATGCCGCAAGGTGAGAATTAACTTCTTCCTTCTTCTGAAACTCGCCTTTAGATGAAAATTTTTGTGTTGGCATCACCGAGCCGCAGCCAGTTCAGTCTAGATCGTTGTTTCCATTTGATCCTTTTGAGCCGCCATCCTGAGTCGAGTTTTAATGCGGCGAAGTTCAAGTTAAATCCGAGAAAGTGGCGTTGCTCTTGCGCCCTGTCGAACTGGAGGATTACCCCGAGGGCTAGCTGCAATTGTATTTTAAGATCCCCAATGTGAGACCTTTTCCAAGACATGAGTGCCCTTGCAGTTCTTTGCAATTTAGCTAAGAGGCATTTTATCGGATCCACCTCCTGCACTGGCTGAGACCAAGCCTCTTGAACCACCTCATTGTATCCAGTCATTAACGGCCAATAATTCTCGAAAGTAAAACATCTAGGTGCATAGACCTGCTCCATCTCAGAAATAAACAGAGGACTATGATCAGAAATGGAGGAAGAAAGTGACCGAAGGAAGCAATCCGGGAACATTTGGTCCCATTGCGGATTGCAGAAGGCTTTGTCAATCCTTTCTAAGGTTGGATTGCGATGCCCATTAGACCAGGTGAACCTGCGATCCTGCAGATGAATCTCTTTTAACTCGCAGTAATCGATCGCCGTCCGAAATTGACTCATGCGCCTGCGGTTGAGATTGAGATTATTCTTGTCCGCGGCCTGATAGACAAGATTAAAGTCACCAATTAACAACCAGGGGCCAGTGATGCCGTCATGGATCTGCTTTAACTCCTCGATGAAGGCTTGTTTATCCTGATCAGTGTGTGGGCCATACACAACGGTTAGAGACCAAGAGTGGGTACCATCAAGAGGGTTGACACACATTGTGATGGATCAGTTTAAAATGAGCACGCTACTCATTTGCATTAGTGATTGGTTCCAACAAACCAGTATGCCTCCCCTGGTTTCATCTGCCGGCTTATAAGCCATTCCCTGGAGGCTTGCTCCCGCAATTTCAGTTGCAATTCCGGGTGTAATTACTGCCAGCTTTGTTTCTTGGAGACAAAGAAGTGAGCATCTCGTGTCTAACACAAGGTCTCTCACCGTTGCCCTTCGAGCTGGCGCATTGAGACCTCTCACATTCCAATTCAATATTTTGCATAAACCAGTCATGGGGTTTTAAAAGGATCATACAACAACAACTGCACACCTGCAATACAAACATATAGGATCATGCCACAACAATATGTAAACCTGCAGCCCATATATAATTTCATGCCGAACGAGTACATAGCGTTTCGTGTCCCTGCAAAAGACAGAAGGCCCCATGACATGCAGATCCCACATAGCAACCCACCAAGTGCTAACGGCGCCCAACAAACTGGGGATAGGCGCGGTGGGCTGCCAACCATCACCTGGACAAAGATACAAACTTGGAAAGGAAAACGAAAATGATACAAAGACGGAGGGCCTTTGCATAAAGTCCTAAGAAAGTCTGGCTGGTCGGCATCATGGGCATCATGCCGCTACTACTGTTGTGTCATTGCATAACCTCTTGAGAGAGAGGCCAAGTGCGAGCAAGTCCACATGCCTTGCCATCCACACGGTGAGGGCCACGATGGCTAGCAGGGAGCTGGGTCAAGCGGGGTGGTGAGGATGTTGGCGGCTCTCCTTAGCATCTGGCTGTAGCCGACGAGTCACCACTCTTCATACTTCTTCGCAAAGAACAGGAGGCTGCTGCGCGCCCGACGTCGGAGCCACCCTTCTTCTTTCTTTGCTAGCCGACCACTGCGACGGACCGGGGGCTCCACTGTGCGGCAGAGCTCACCGGCGGCGAGTCCAGCGAGGATGGTGGCGTGGGCGTACAAAGGCATTCATGCGGCGAGGACCTTGGTGCAACCTCGCTGCCAGGAGCGTCCTCCGCCACGGCAAAGTCTTCAAGCTGCGCTGCATTCAGAGGAGGATCAACCTGGAGAAGGCCGGGCTGATGAAGAACCAACGAAGCCAGCCCAGTCTCCTCGTCCAGGGTGGTCGGCTCAACGAAGGAGGAACTGCCAGGGGTGGGTCACCCATCAGTAGCTCAAGCAGGGCGGCCCATCTGGGGCAATAGCGAAGCAAAGCAGACGATGAGTGCAACTCGAGGACACCACCCAGAGTGGGCAGTTCCAAAAGCAAGAGGTCAGGAAGTGGAACCGGCGAAGGATGAACCAACACACCTGTGCCAAAGCCGACAGTCTTGCGATCTCCCATAGCTGCTTCAAGCAGCATTGGATCAACACGTGCGGGCAGGGAGTCCTCCGCCCCCAGCTTGAGGTCGCCAAGGGCCAGCAGGACGCCAGCTTGCCCCTCCGGGTCATGACGCGGCATTCGACTCCCAGGAGCAGAGGAGCACCGCGCCGGGGTGGAGCGGCCCTTGCTGCCAAGAAGAAAATGGTGCGGCGGAGATCTGGTGCGGCTACAGCCACGGCGACGCCCGTCGAGCCCCGCACTGGCGCAGCGCCTATACCGGCCATAGGGGGAGCGCGATCTGCATTGACCCTGGGGGTCCTGGCGGGATGTCCCCCCACGAGCTGAGGGCCGTCCCCGACCACGGCCCAGCGCCCGATCAAGGCCGTCGAAGTAGGCCTTTTCACGGGCCAAACTGTCGTCGCGATCATCATCGCGGTCGTCGTCGCGCCTTGGCCGCGGGCGAGGCATGGCCTCAGAGGTCACCCTACGCAGCGGCCGCTCCACGCCGTCGGGGACCCCCGCCGTCCAGAAGAAGTGGTCACGTTTGGGGTAATCCTCGTCAGGCCCGTCCTGAGCGTCGCTCTGACTGTGGCCGCTAGCTGGAGAACGAGCGCGTGGCGAGAAGTCTTCCAGAATGCTCAAATGCACGAGCACCCGGTACTTCTGCCCCCTCTCTTGAAGTGCCTGAAGGAGGTTCTGTGTCAGGTGCAGCATCCACCAAAGGGTCCAGGAGAGTGAGGTAGGTGCACTTTGGGAGAGCATCAGGGTCTCGCAGCCAGACCCAGACTGCCTAGATGGAGGCACTCCGCTCCCTCTGGGAGCGGTCGTCCACGCAATCAAAGAGGCAGTTGCCCCCCGCCAAGCGCTCAGCCAACACCGGCCGCCAAGCGAAAAGCGGGATGCCCTCCAAGCAGAGAAGAGCACGATAACGCCAAATGTTGCAGTGGGAGCCGGCCTTGAAGTCCCATTGCTGAAACTTGAACTGGAAGCCGTCGAGGGAGCAGCCGCCAGCTTCCAGTGCGGCATCATGTTGCCGCTGGGTGTCGAACTCGACCAGGAAGTCCTCCGGGAGATAGCGGGAGACGTGGATGTCCCGCAATGTATCGTAGTCAAGACTTTTGAATGGCACGCGCCACGGACTCGATGATTTGTTCGTGGGAACCCACCATCGAGACTAGGATCGCCGTGTCTCAAAGACGTAGGAATTCCGCCTCCATATCCCGGGTAATGGGATGAGCACAGAAGTCCTCGCTTGGCCGATTGATTGCCTGACCAGGGGCGAAGTCATCCATGGCGCAAGGTGGAGGTGGGTGGAGTTTGGTGGGTGGAGCTTGCTCCAGAGGGAGCCCGCAGGCAGGGCGGGTTTGGGGCAGTGGACTATGGAAGGAACGAGGACGACAAGCAGTAGCTATATGAGAACAGCGACGCGCTATGTGACCATTGCGCCCACACCTGAAGCAGCGAAGTGGAGACTTGCAGTGTGCACGCTTGTGGCCAGTTGCAAGGCATTTGAAGCAGGTGTCAGGGCCAAATCGGCCAAAAAAATGCTGGTAGGTGGAGCTTTGATAGCGTCTCAAGGATCTTGCATTTTAAGCCTACCGAGAACGCCACCAGAACCGGGGCTTAACTTCTTGCCAACTACCCAGCCCGGACGATTAAAGCGGGATGGAGTTATCTTGATGACGAGTAGATGACCCGCGTGTACCTCCTTGCATTGACTGAGCTTGTAGAGTATGAGCAGCCTTACTAGCCATTTGCACCCAGATTGAAGGCTGGGCAGGGTAGGGGCTAGGAGCGGCTGCCTTGCTGCTCTCGCCAACCTCCGCCACACCCTCTGTAAAGAGACAAGACGAAAGCTTGTTCTTACCAAGGTCGGTGTCGAGCTCAGAACAGCGGTGGGATCTTTGCATCATGGACTTCACAAGCTGCATTGGAAAGGGGCGAGGCCGAAGCACAAGCCGGAGTAGCTGGTGTAGGGACAATCGCCCTACTAGAGCACAAAAGTGTGCCCGAGGAAGATCTATGCCCAGGACTAGCCAGATCTGGGCGAAAACACGGGGAGGAAGCAGCGATGGAACTTCCATCAACCGAGGTTCCGTAGTCTAGAAGATCTAGGCTAGGACTCAGGGGATCCGGGGCAGCCTTGCGCCATGAAAAAAAGGTGTGGGGGGGTTGGGGGAGGTGGGGGTGTCTTGGGGTGGGGGTGCGGGTGGGGCGAGAGTGAGGAGCTCTGAGGCGGGGAGGACCTTGTGCTGAAGGGGACTGGAGGGCAGTGGCAGGTGTTGGGAGTGGCACCGGCGGAAGGGGAGGGGAGAATCGCCTAGTGAGTCGCCGAGAAGGGGGTGAGGGTCACTTCCAACTTTTCACTCACCATCCTGTCGGTTTTTTTAGAAAGCGATCTTTGGAATGGAATTTTTAGGTGTCACTTTGCAGTGGTATTTCTCTGAATTGGTCACTTAGTAGTAGTGGAAGAAAGACCTAATACTTGATTTGACACCAATTCTTTAGGGAATGTGACATTAATCCTCTATACCTCTATGACATCTTGCGTACAAAAGTGTATAGAGTATGTATCCTTCTAAATCATGGTGCAAATGATCATAAAAAATTCCGAACCAAAATTTTAGGAGTTGAGCATGGGAAGTGCTGGGTATGCTCTCCAGGACACTTTCCTTTTTCAATGTTGCAAAGATACTATTTTTTCTTCAACAATGCAGAGAAATTGCAATGATTTTTTTCACGAATTAGATATTGGAATGATATTAATTACTCCATGGTGTTAAATATCTAGCTATTCTAATGCCATTTTTTTACGCTTGAGTTAGCTAGCTAGCTAGGTCCCTTCTACCTATATGTAAGGTCGGTGCAGCCCAAGCAGAAGTCGAACAGTCGAGGTGAGAAGATAAGCAAGACGAGCACCGCCACACCGGCAATACACAGGCCGGCCGGAAAGAATATATCAATATATAGTACATATCTAACGCTAACGACCGAGTATATGACCCAAGTTAACCTGAGTCCAACATTGCATGCATATGATCGAGGAGGAGCAATGCCAATGTATAATCAACTACCTAATACTAACCAGGTTGTCAGAATCGCGATCCTGAATCGGATCGGAGGTTGTTTAGCAAGATTACGAATCATAGAATCGACGTAAAATCTAAGATCCTATCCGATTCTACCAAAGAAACATTTTTAGATTATACCTTGTATTTTAACACTTCAACATTTTTAAAACTATACTTTTAGAAGTTTTGTTTACCAAAATATAGTGCAAAGAAAAGATCATTTGTTATTTATGCAAATAATAATGGACATGAGGAAATAAAAAGTAAAAATTTACAATGATAGGGACATATGTAAATAATTATTTATAATAAATCACTAGAATCGGGTAAGATCATTTGAAAATTTTGATCACGATTCTATATTTTTTTTGTTAGAATCATAATAATATAAAGATTCTACCAAATTAAGACTCTACCATAGAATCAGATCAGTCCAGTCAATCTAGGTCGTAGAAACATAGGATCATATGACAAATTGAGATTCTGACAACCTTGATGCTAACGATTCCAACATTGCACGGCTTGTACCTCCAGGTCGACAAAAAGAACACTAGTATATCAGCAAAAGATTGGTCAGTGCTTATGTTGATTTGCCGGAACAGCATTTTTAGAAGATGCATGAGTGCATCTTACACGGCTGGCTACAACTTAGTGTGTGTGTATAGATATCTTCATGCATTGCAGAATATTCACAACGATATGATCGATCGATTAGTTGCGAGTAGATGACACACTACTCTGAGCAGACCTTTGGTCCGGGCCTAAGGGCCTCTAGTCCGATTATAGAGCCGGACTAGGAATCGAGACTAAATGTCTCACCTTTAGTCCGGGTCCCGGGCCGGGACTAAAACCGACAACTAGTCGGTTGGTAATACCAACCGGGACTAAAATCCAGTGGCCGGACTAAAGGCCGACCTTTAGTCGGTTAATACCAAGGGACAAAAAGGTCATTGAGGTCACCCGTCAGGCATTTGGTCGTTTTAATCCGTTGGTATTACCAACCGGGACTAAAGGTGTTTTTTTTTCTTTTTGTTTCCATTTCAATTCATTATTGATTTTGGTTTTACAATTACATTAGGTTTTCAAATCGTATTCTTATTTGCTAATATATGTATATGCCCACATATAATTTAGTTTGGAACATTATTACACACAAATAAAGTATGAAACTATATATATTATGGAGCTATATATATATGTATAATATATATATATGCACATAAAATTTACAACATTATTCATGCATTCTTGGTATTTACAACACAAATGTTGTCCTCCACTTAAATGTCATACAAATGTTAAATCTGGTTTGGCTTCAATTGTTCATCTGGGTTAAAGTAGAACTTCGATGTCGGGCTTGAGGACATGCTCATTAAGAAATCTGCGATTGTCTCTTGAATTCCTTTGAGGCGGTCCATATCCAACACTGTTCCTTCAACCATATCTCCTTCAATTTGCATTAAGCGAAAAGAGTATTAATATACATAAGATTTATTTAATAGCAACAAATAAATAAAATGGATTTATTATATATACTTATTACGTACTTTCGCATCTGTAGATGGGTTCTTTTGCATACACCATGAGGAACTCATAAGCGTAGTATCCACACAAATTGTTGCTGGTGGCTGCCGTAGAACCCATCATGCGATATAAAAGATTACTCTCGTCATCTGTGGCGTGAGTGAAGCATGATAAGGTAAAGATGCGAGGAGCTAGTACAACTTACATCCGATCGGTGTGGATCGGAAGTGGCGCTTCGGATCCGGACGGTGTAGTGAATCGAACCAAGCCCAAACCACGCCTAATAATTGGATCGTTAATTAACTATTGCGAGTTAAAGAGCAGGAATAAATATTTAAAGATCGAAGTTACCCTGGATAATGTCTATCATATCTTGGTAATCTTCTGCGGTTTTCTCAACGAGTCATAGATTAGCAAATGACCGTCGGAGAGATCGAAGACAATCGATTATCCAATGAAAAGTCGCATTTGTTTATAGAGTCAACATATATATCTTTATGTTGGATTGAGTAAGTAAAGTAAAATGTGCACACGATAACAACACTCACCCAAAGTTGTAGGGAAGAGTATAAATCTTTTGTTCTTTTGGTTGATCAAGAACCTCCGGAAATTCCTCTCCGTTTGAGGTCTCCATTGATCGTAGGGAGTGTTTGAGTCCTTGAATACGATATATGGATCAATGAAACCAATGTTCTTGTCCTTTCTCGTGTGAGGTCTCTCATCATGTCTCTGCATATGTATAGACATGCTAGCTAGTGTGAGGATAATTACTTATACATATACATATGCTAGAGTGAGATTATTAAAAGAAAGAATCACGTCTGCACAAAAGCGGTGATGAGAGATTTGTCTAGAGCGTTCATGTGGCATAGCCGGTGTAACTCATTAAACTGAACCATTATAATGTCATCGCCATACGGTAATGATGGTTTCTAATTTTGAGCGCAAATATAGTCATCCGCTTTTCTGCGACACGCCGCCATGTACCACTTGTTTAACAAGTACATTTGCGTACGAAGTTCCATGAGCTTCTCAGGGTTGTATAGACTCTTGCCATATACATATTCCTTCTTCCAATGATCAACTTCCGGAGCACTTTTGATGTGTGCTCCGCGAGCATTGGGAAATGCTTAGACCGATTTCATGAAAAATTCATCAAGTTGATCCAAATGCACATTTCCGGATATCTGTTCTAGCACGTTCGTGTTTGAACCATATTCATTCCCAATAACTAGCGGGGCCCCTGATTGTTGTGATTGTTCCCCGAGCTGTGCAACACCCTTCCGTGCTCTCTTCTCTTTCTTCTTCGCCTCCTCAATTGACTTGGTGAGAGTGAGGTCATAGTCCGATAGTGGCGAATCCTTACGAGCATGGCGTAACTTTTTCGGTGGCGTCCACCTTTGCCTTAGAACTTCGGGCGTCTGAAGAAGCACGGCTTCTCGAGGTTTCGCCGCTTCACTTTTAGCCTTGACTTTCGCGAAGAAACTGTCCACATCTGTTTTCCTCAAGCATCTATTTCCTCGGCGGTCTTCTCATAGGAAAGTTTAAATGCGTCTTAGAAATAGCCGGTGTTCTCCACGAGGCTTTCTTCTTCGGCGGTGGGGCCGACGCCTGCGTTGTGGTGCGCCTCTTCTTTGGCGATGGGGCGGTGGCGGCGTTGGAGCCCGCCGTGGAAGCGATGGGCGGCGGTGTCGGCGTTGGAGCCGCCGTGGAAGCGATGGAGCGGCCGGTGGCGGCGTTGGAGCCCGCCGTGGAGGCGATGGGGCCAGTGGCGGCGTTGGAGCCCGCCGTGGAGGCGATGGGGCGGCCGGTGTCAGCGTTGGAGCCCGCCGTGGAGGCGATGGGGCCGGTGGGGATGCAGCCGTGTCTTCCACTTCATTGTCATCGCCCGCTTCTCCTAAACCGGGTGGTGAATGGATAATTGGACTTAGGTTGGGGGAGGTTCTGCTGTGAAAACAACTTGGTATGAGTAAACCGTTATTTAAGCCAATACATAATTAGTGAAAAAATGTTTCGTTCACTTTCATCCGCACCTAGGGTTAGGTTGTTGAGGAGGAGGAGGTGACGCCCTAGGAATAATGATATAGCGCTTGCGCCAACATATGAATGTCTTCTCCGCTTCTCCTAAAGTCTTCTCCCCATCACCTCCTTCAATGTCAAGAGGCACATTGCTATTACCTTTCACAACTCTATCCACCGAGACGCTAGCATATCCGGGAGGTATTAATGCCCCATGGCATCTTGGTGTCTTCGTAGGGTCGACACGAGATACAACACCGATAGCCACCATGGTGTGGCATTCCCTCTCGAATGTGCAACTCACATGTCGTGAGAGGATCGGTGATGTCATCCACGGAAGCGCAGCCTGCGTCATCTTGAATCACCGGCACCTCCGTGGAAGCGCAAGCGCTTTTCAACCGATTAGGGGCTGATGTTGACTCCGGCTCGATGCGCTTTGCCTTTGGATGGAACTTCTTGCTATCTGCACTTGCCTTTTGATTTCCTCATTCATTTTGGCTTCAAGTGCTTTTTCTCGCTCTACTGCTTCACGAGCCACTTCCCGTGACTCAAGAACCATTTCCTCCATCCTGCGCATCCGCTCTACCTCCTCGTACTTCTTTCTCTGGCGGCTTCTATAGGTGGCTTTGTCTTTAGGGAAGGCATGCTCCCACGACACCTCCCCATAGCCGTTGGGCAGGGGACTTTTATTCCCGGTTGGTGTTACCAACCGGGACTAAAGATCTTTTTGTACAGATAGTTCATAGCCTAATTAGATGGCAAAACAATTTTCAGAATTTTTGGATCATTAATTTAGCCTACAAAATTCATGGAATAATAATTAAATAAATAAGCATCAAATAGGTATAAATTCAACTTTGTCCAAATAGTCTTAAAATTTTTATATGGACTGTTCACAGTGTAACTTAGTGGAAAAACAAATTTCATGATTTTTGGAAATTTATTGTGGCCTACAAAAATCATGAAAGTTCCATTTATGAATTAATTGGCAATTTTATAACATATAAAAATTATTCAAATTTCACATTTCATATTTTTCATAATGGGCGGCAGGTTAGCATCGAGAGCTTACATGAACACGCCGGTGAATACGGTTGAGTGAATGAGCGGCTCGGCGGTGGTGACAATGGCAATGTCGGCGTGTCGGCGGCGGCAGCGGCGTTCCCGGCTCTGTGATTTAACGCCAAACAGAGTTTAAATAGAAGGACATTTAGTCGGTTGGTGTTACCAACCGGGACTAAATCTTAACCTAGTCGGTTGGTACTACAATCCGGGACTAAAGATTTAGTCCCGGATTGTAGTACCAACCGGACTAAAGGTTAACATTAGTCGGTTGGTAACACCAACCGACTAAATGTCCTCTCCGCAAAAGCTCGCCACCGAGCCGTTGGGCGGGGACTTTTAGTCGGTTGGTGTTACCAACCGGACTAAAATCTTTTGGTCCCGGGCGTAATTTTCTCCGAGACTATTGCCCATTTGGCAGTTCGACCAAAGGTCTGTTCTGTAGTAGTGACAGAAAAGGGAAGATTTTGAATGGTTGATCGCACGGACCATTATCCGTTCGTCTTGGAATATTGGTCAGTGGCTATGTTGATTTGCCGGGACAGCTATTTTATTAGATGCATGAGTAGTGCATCCCTACACGGCTGGCTACAACTTAGTGTGTATATAGCTATCGTCATGCATGGCAGAATATTCACAACAATATGATCGATCGATTAGGTGCGAGTAGATGACAGAAAAGGGGAGATTTTGAATGATTGATCGCACCGACCATTATCCGTCTTGGAATATTGGTCAGTGGCTATGTTGATTTGCCGGAACAGCTATTTTATTAGAAGATGCATTAGTGCATCTTACACGGCTGACTACAACTTAGTGTGTGTGTGTGTATAGCTATCTTCATGCATGGCAGAATATTCACAACGATATGATCGATCGATTAGGTGCGAGTAGATGACAGAAAAGGGAAGATTTTGAATGATTGATCGCACCGACCATTATCCGTTCGTCTTGGAATCTCTCTCTCTCTCTCTCTCTCCATGAATTGCATGCTTCTAGCTAGGTTTGGTGAGGGTTGGGATTAAGCTCAGACCGGCCGGCCGGGACCTTCTCCCATGCATCTATAATATTCACTAGATATTTAGGACGGCATTTTCATAATGTAGCTAGGCGATATGATCAAGATACTGATGGTTATTTAACGTGCATAATGATGTATCCCTGTGCATAAGGATGAATAGATAAGATATGCAATGCGAAATCTTTAATTTTGGTATTCTTTATTACAAAATAGTAAGGATAATGCAAGGGGCAAAATTCACACAAAATTCTTTTTCTGTAAAAAAAGGAGGGGGAGGGCAAAATTCGAAGCTCCGTATATGTAGTCCACACTCCATAGTGCTGACTAATATGTCCGGCGAGAGGGATATAATTAGTTGTAGTACTTGCAGAACTCTCAAGCTAGTCTTAAGAATTTTGGACGCTGTTAGCCCCTAAGCATACAAAAAATTCCAAATCTAGTCTCAACTCGGCTGCAGCAGGCACGTGCTGCGCTCCCCCGAGCGCAGCACCATCACATTTTGCACTACACAGCCGCAGCAAGCAAGCAAAGGAGAGAGAAAAGAGGAAAGAAAAGAGAAAAAATCTAGAATTTTTTTAAAAAAAAAACAGAAATTTCAAGAAAATTTAATAAAATAAATTTGAATTTAATTGAAGTTTATTTTATTCATTTAAAATGTTTTTCAGTTTCTAGAATTTTACAATTAAGCATTAATTAATTCAATAAAGTAGAAATTGTTTTTTTTTTGTACTTATTCACTTTCACATGCATCATTGCATTTAGATTGCTAAATTATGAATCGAGCTCATGGTTAAATTTAATTTGTACTTCATTCATGGAATTTCAATTCTCGATTAATCCTTCCGATCCAAATTAATTTCCTTTGATTGTAACTCATGTTTTGCTTGTAAAGAGACAAGATTTGAAATTGAATTTAATCGGGTCATGAAAAGCTATTGCAATGATAGGTGTTGCTCATCGTCACTTTCGTGCCTACTTCCAGAACATGTTTTTTTTATGTTGTAGGATGCTTTGCTACGGGAAGAATTGAATGCAAAAAGATGACGAGATTTGCAGTTGCCTACTTCTGGAAAACTATCTGTTAGACTGGCAATAACATTTTGTGATCTTCGTATGTTGTTGTAGTACGATAAATTTCTGAAGAATTTTGTGAAGATGATAGAGGTAGCAATGATTCGTAAGTACGAAGTTTCTTTTATTCATTTAAAATGTTTTTTCAGTTTCTGGAATTTTACAATTAAGCATTAATTAATGGGAAAATTAGCCCAGTGACATCGTGTTAGAGCATAATCAGAGGAACGACACTCCGTTCGTTACGCACTAGAAAATAACATCGCAAACACCAAAATATTAGATGAATGACATCGCCGCCGGTTACTTCCGTTTCCATTTTTTTTTAAATATAGAAACTGAGCTCAAAAAATTATCAATTTTTTTGTAGAGCCTTCCGACATAGTTTAATTGCTTGTATATTTTTTAAAAACTTTATACATTGTGATTTTGTCTGTAAAATTTATTTAATTATACTATTTGCAGGAATTTTCTAATATATAAAATGAGGTCCAAACATTATGAATTTTTTTCAGGCTCCTTACATAGTGTACTTGATTGTGTAATTTTTCTAGAATTTTACAAAATTAAGTAATACAATTTCATAATATCCACTGTGTGAGGAGTATAATATTTCATAATGTAAGAACATTATGAAATTACATTAATTAATTTTGTAAAAATTCTAGAAAAATTACACAATCAAGTCCACTATGTAAGGAGCCTGAAAAAAAGTTTCATAATGTTTGGACCTAATTTTCTATATTAGAAAATTCCTATATATAGTATAATTAAATATATTTTAGAGACAAAATCAGAATGTATAAAGTTTTGAAAAAAATACACAAGCAATTAAACTATGTCGAGAGGTGCCACAAAAAAATTGATAATTTTTTGAGCTTAGTTTCTATATTTAAAAATTATGGAAACGGAAGTTACCGGCGGCGACGTCATTCGTCTAATTTTTTTGGTGTTCGCGATGTTATTTTTCAGTGCGTGACGAACGGAGTGCCGTTCCTCTGATTACGCTCTAACGTGATGTCATTGAGCTAATTTCCCCTTAATTAATTCAATAAAGTAGAAATTGTTTTTTTTTGTACTCATTCACTTTTGCATGCATCATTGCATTTAGATTGCTAAATTATGAATCGAGCTCATGATTGAATTTAATTTGTACTTCATTTATGGAATTTTGATTCTCGATTAATCCTTTCGATCCAAATTAATTTCCTTTGATTGTAACTCATGTTTTGCTGGTAAAGAGACAAGATTTGAAATTGAATTTAATTGGGTCATGAAAAGCTATTGCAATGATAGGTGTTGCGCTTCGTCACTTTGGGGTCGTAGACCATTTCGTACATACTTCCAGAACAAGTTTTCTTATGTTGTTGGATGCCTTGCTACGTGAAGAATTTAATACAAAAAGATAACAAAATTCTTCTCTACTTCTAGAAAACTATCTGTTAGACTGGCAATAACATTTTGTGATTGTCGTATGTTGTTTTAGTGCGATAAATTTCTGAAGAATTTTGTGAGGACGATAGAGGTAGCAATGATTCGTAAGTACGAAGGTAGGTGATAATGTGATGCGCTAGGAAATTCATACACGGTGGAGAACTTTGGAGAAATGGCGCAACAATAACAACACGACAGTTGATCCGACAACGGGGTTATATGGCACGCAGGCTAACGAACCAAGGACGGTACATGCATGCCTTTAGAGAATTAGAAATACATAGGACATATGGACGAAGTGGGTCAGACTACTGCGTGGACTGGGGCTATTTCCCCTTCCTTGTGAGCTCAACGTTGTACTCCTCGCCGGCCGCCATGGCCTCGGTCGCCATTTTCCTCTTTTTCTTGTGCTCCCTCTCGCAAGCCTCACGCTCCCTGCGCCTGCACGCCTCGAGATAGGCCTGTGTCTCCCGCCAGATACGCTGGTTGTGCTCTTCGGTGCGGCGCTCCTCCTCCCTCCTCTTGCGGTCCCTGTTAGCATCCCATTCCTCATGGTCGAGAGTCCACTGGTCGTGTGGGTGGATCTCTGGGTCGATCCACTTGCGGTAGCCACATAGCGGATTTGAGGACTACGGGTAGACAGGAGAGGTTGTTAGGGCAGACTTTGAAAGAGAAATGGTAGGGGAACATATTGTAACATGTCCTTACCGGCTGCCGATAGCGGCTCGTGTCCCAACGGTGGTCGGGATTGTCGCAAGAGTAGTTCGCGCAACCCCAGTAACGCATGCCCAGGCTGAGTCGGTGCTTGGACTTGAAGAACTTGCATTTATCCCTGCACCAACAGAGGGGCGGCGCCTCCCCCTCGGGCGGGTGTTGCGGCGAAAGCTCAGTTGGGATGTTCTGGTAGGGGTTGCTACTACGGGGGACGGTGTCATTGTAGGGAGGTGGCCTTCTGGTACACTCCCTTTGTTCCTCCTGGGCCGCATACTCCCTTTGTAGTTCGTAGATCTCCTCCAAGTGCTTCTCCATCTGAGCGATATTATGTTGAAGTTTGGATGCAGGATAACCCAGCGTGGAAGGGGTAGTACTTATATACCAAGCTAGCACTACGTACGCAACTGAATTGTAATTCGGTTGAAGAAAATTCATGTCCACGAGGCAACGGCCTTGAGGAGGCTCGTTGGGTCATGTTGTTGCGCAAAGCTAACTCGTCGGGTCACGTCGCTGTGCAAAGCTGACTCACTGGGTAATGATGGACGGGAAGCAGACCTGACGAGGAATCATGTGGCAGCACTGCGTCACGTCTCTGCTGGAAGCAGACCCATTGGGTCATGTCGCTGCGAGAAGTGGCCTCGTCAGGTCACGTCATCCTGAAAAGCTGAAAAGGTAGAGTTGTCATTTCCCTCTGAATCGTGTGGTCTTATCGTTTGGAAAAGTTGCTGGCGAGGCAGAGTGCTATCATGTCAATCTGAAAAGCTGGCGAGGCAGAGTGTTGCCATGTCTTACTTTGCAAAGAGTGGTCATGTCCTGCTTTGCAGAGTCCTGTCTTTTCGGTTTGAAAAGCGGGCGAGGCAGAGTGTTGTCACGTCTTACTTTGTACAGAGTGGTCATGTCCTGCTTTGTAGCAAAAAGTCGTGTTATCTTGTCATTTTGAAAAGTAAGTGTTCTAAAATTGTCTCGAACATTAAAGATTTATGTCTGCAAAATTTAGATTTTAGGTTTCGGAAATTAAGGTTTCATGAATTCCCACACAAAGTATTCATAACGGAATTAGACAGAGGTATGCATGATACAGAGGAGTACAACAACATCACAAAGGACTGTGATTGATAATGTTACTGGTTTGTTCTCATTCATGACGGACTGCGATGCATACATAAAGAGTGGACATTACAATCTCATTATAATTGAACTTCTACTTAGGAACAACAAAAAATAATAGAAGAAAGACCGCAAAACTAACTATCTTAACTAATTTCTGAAGCATTTTCTCAACTCTTTCTATCCTTTCATCCAGTCTTTTAAGTCTATTCTCTTCATTTTGCGTTAGTGGATCAGAGAGTCAAGCCACTGGATGAAATACAACAACACCACGAGAATCATCTTGCAAGGCAGCAATTTGCATTGCAATATCTCGAACCATTGGGACTGCTTCATCAGCCCACAGCCAAAACCAACATATTGTGCTCTGAAAAAATTGCAGCTTCAAGTGAAAAAAAAACAACATGCTGTTTCGAATGGAATTCATTCGGGGTGATTAGGCACAAGTTGCCGTAAGATTTGAACACTTCATGAACACTCGGGATGGATTCGTTGGCCTATGAGAGGTGAACACACCGGATTCCTGCAACGAGAGCGAACCATATGCTGCCGCAGTGATTCTAATTGTCTACTCACTCAAAAGTTAGATGAGGCCGAAGACATTCCATTAAAGACTGGAAGAAAGGAGAAGAGGAAGTGAAAAGTGAGGTGAATGGCAGCCAACGCATCCATATATAGCCAGCGGCTGAATTGAAATTGGGTTGAAGGAAATTCGCGTCCACGAGGCAATGGCCCCGAGGAGGAATCGTGTGCAGCGTTGCGTCAGGTCTTTTTGGTTTAGTACATTAAAATCAGGAGGTACAGTTGTCATTTGTACTCACTATTTCGGAGAACATTTTGTGTCGATAAATCACAATGTTGACGTTACATAAATCACAATGGCACAATGCGCAATAATATTACATAACATGCATTATACGGACATAACATTACTTATGGTAGATCCTCCCGCTGCTTGCCCCAACGGTGTAGCTGATCCTCAAGGAAGGTGAGCCTGTTAGGGGAGTGGCGTACGTCTCGGAAGCCGCAGTAGGGGCGCTGCGTGGGAGGTGTCGCTACAGTGATCTCAGTGTAGGTGTCTGGTTGAGGCTCGAGCATATCGTCAACCCACTGCTGCTCATCCTGCGGGAAGGGTACTGGGTGAGTTAGTCCTTGGTTTCGTTCAATGGGGAAATTGTTGTAACTACGTTAAAGTGTACCTAAGTATGTAGTTGTGTGGCTGAGGATCCTCCTAGCCAGTCTACATCGTAATGCTACACGGTGTACCCTTGGTAAGTCTTGTCAAACCACTAGCCGCACTCCCGCGTGTGTGACTGAACACCATGTGCCAATGAGCCTAACACGTCGTCCCGACGCTGTGGCGAGTCAGGGTCTCTGTCTGTAGTGGAACAGCATCACCCCGGTGAGGAAGTCCTGTCCTGCGCCTCCCTCCGTGATGACGACGGCTAAAGCAGAGTGTTGTCCCCTCGCAAGTGCTGCAAGAACAAACAATAGTGTCAGATACGTTCAAAAGGCGTGCATGGACAAATACTGAAGACAACAACCTGTTGCCCGAGGCGCATCGAGGCTGAGCGACCGTAGTTGCGATGACTCCCGGAGTACGATGGACGTGCGGAGGGCGCTGCCGAGGGAGGTGCAAAGGGAGGTGCCGAAGGCGGTGGGGGTGGAGGGTGCCCTCCGTGTCTGCGATGTTGTACGTGAACATCGATGTGGCGACCATAAGTTATGGTCCTCATTGCAGCCCTCACATCATTAGTCATGGTGCACACCGTGCGTAGGAGGCGATCAAAGGTGTTATTGTTCCCACGGTGTAGAGCGTCAGCACCCTCTCACTGGATACGATCAAGGGGGTAGTACTGCAAGGAAACCAACAGTCAGTTAGAAACGTCTTGCGGGACAAAAATTCTACGAAGAATGTTTTAACGTCTCGTCATGGTGTGCCGCCCAGTGACGGTCGGGACCTACAAGTACAACGTCATCGTGCATGACCTCCACTGGACGTTGTGGCACTGCCCCAGTAAGCCTGCACTAGGTGCGCGGAACGTACCACCCCAAGTATGCAGTATACGTCTCGATGTTGTAGCCTCGTAACTCATGCACCATGTTCATCGCCTCCCTCGATGCCCATAGTGTCGTCCACACCTGCTGTGTCTGCCTCCAGTCGTCACTCTTACGGCCTTTCCACGTTTGCCTGCAATTGAATTCAAATGTCAGAAAATCCAAGTCAGACATGTGGCTAATAGGTAGAGCAATGATACCAAACAACGACATACCTGTGGGCCTTCGCTGGAAGCGGTCGTCCCGACATCAGTGGCACCTGCTAGTAAAGGCCAAACTGTCTCATGACCCACTAGGGGCAGTACGGCTCAACCATGTGGGAGAAGACAAGGTGGTAGGTCGTCAACCAGTGTGTTTCGTCTTGAGTTCACTACAAGGATAATCCATAGGGGGGCGTGTCTGCAAGGAACTGTGCTGTCCATGGCCACTAGGTGGCCTCATCCTCATGCAGAGTCTCGAACAGGTTATGGAACTCAGAGTACACACGCCTCGGTCTCTCCCTAGCCTACCCTAGTGTACCACATGTCCAACGCGTACCCATTGTAGGCTCATCGACGGGGTTGTCACCTCCACCATGACCATAAAGCTCGGCGCTCAACTGGAAAGGGTGCACGGTGCTCTAGAAATACGGCCAGCCAACCGGGAAGTGCTCCCATGACCATAACTGCAGCAGGGTGTTGCATACCACGAGGACTGTTTTGCCACCTGTACTGCACTGAGACGCATCACACAACCCTCGGTTAGAGGCGCAAAGCATCGTGGAGCCCCAACTGTACTATGGCACCTCGTCGGGCTAGGTGTCCACCAAAGACTCTCCGAGATGGATGTAGCTAGGGTACATGCAGTCTCCCTAAGAGGTAGGAAACAAGATCCATCTGAACAGGAATAAAAGGTACGTGAGTAAGTGTGTCCTCACTGCCTCCTCAATTGCATGGATAGGGCAGGTCATGTACTCGTGTAGCCACGAATGTGGCACACCCGAAATGTTATCAGGGATCGGGTGACCGAATCTATCAGCCATACGCACCTTCTAGTCTACTCGCCTAGCAAGCAGTGCTACTGGAAGACCACGTAGCGGTAGACCTGTAAGCATAGCTACGTCCTCTAGAGTTACGATCATCTCCCCCCCCACCCCCTCACCAGAAGTGGAAGGTGTGGGTCTTCGGTCTCCAACGGTCCACGAGCGCAGATAGAAGTGTCATGTCAAACTGGAACATGTGCGGTACGTCCAACATGCGGCCAATGGGTAGGAGACCGGTGTCCCGCAGTCTTGGGACATACCGCTCGTCTAGAGGCCAACGCTCCCTGGGGCAGCTCAGGACCAGGCTCGGAGGGCCGATGCTGGACGACCATGCCTGGCATCGGTGTTGCCCATCCTAGTGTGCGTCAAGCAGCTCGTACACGTTGTCAACTAGAGGTTGTGCCATCACCTATCGAGAGTGAAACAACATGTTTGTCCGCAGGAAAAACAGGATGTACAACTTAAAAAATAAAGCGAAATATATGATAGGAGATCAAATCATGCGTACCATTCTTGAATGTAATTAAAACGTAAACAAAGTAGGGTTGTGATATGACCATAATGTACTGTTAACATATGACCTAGACAACATAACACTACGGCCGTACACAATGCAACAATACAACTCATACAAGGCATTAAAATAAGCATGCAACATCACAACAGGGTAATTATATCTTGGTCACTACGGTACGCTGCTTGTGCTAGGTCTATTAGGGCAGCAGCTGATGGAGTGCCCAACCATCTTGCATAGTCTGCATCAGGGGCGGCGAACCTGTTGCCCTCGCTGGTTGTTGTCCATGTTGTTTTGGGTGCATCATGACTGGCGTCTTCCACGGTCGGGCTATTCAGTGTGTCGTTCGGCACCCACTTCACCTGCCCCGGCCAGAGGTCCCTGTAGTGCATGTGTAGACCGTACGAATGGAACTCGGCACTCTAAGTGCCATACAGGTGGTGGATATGGTAGTACTTGGAGATGTAATGCTCCGAGGCCTGGCGCCATGCTGCGCACGCCGCGTACACATGGGAGCATGGTTTTGGAGAAGCCATGGCTTGTTGCAGGCGTACGACACTTCATCACCAATCGTGCAGACCTACTTCCGATCCCCTCTAGCGTGGCCCATGACGTACTTCTCCCTGAGCCGAATCTCGTACTTCTGCCTGACGCCATCCATGGTACGAGCAATGTGCGAACAAGCCTTGCAGATCTTCTTCTCCATGTACACGTGCATTACTTCTGAGAATTCCTTGCCATCCTCTAGATGCTTCTTGGCCACCATGGCTCTATTAACGAAGTACCCGACAGTATGGTTCTAGCTCTTCTCCATGATCATAGTGATCGGCAGGGATTGGACGCCCTTGAGGACACCGTTGTACACCTCCAACATGTTGGTTGTCATGATCTTGTACCTTCCATCACCGGTGTTGTGCAGCAGGGACCATTTCTCCAAGTCGGGTGCGTGCAAGTTAACCCACTGCGTGAACTCCCCAACTCTCACAGACCCTCCTACCGGTGCCCCTACCTCGGCGTTCGCTGAGTTACTTAGATGCTTCATGGTCTCCTCGTCGAGCTATCTCCACACTGTATTGAACTTCCGCCTTTGATTCTACATGCAGAGCTTCTTGAACATCTTCATCAGGTCCTTGCTTCGAAACCTTGTGTGGAAGTTCGCCGCGAGATGCCTCATGCACCAACGGCTTCTAACATTGTTCCACTGGAACGGCGGCTGTGTCCCGTTTTGCATCGTGCTCAACGCGGATAGCAACTCAGCATTGCGGTCCAAGATGACACACACATCTGGGCAGTCTTGGACCACCGAATGCTTCACATTGGACTGGAACCACAACCAGCTATCAGTGTTCTCACTCTCAACAATTGCGAAGGCCACGGGGAGTAACTGGTCGTTCGCATCGGTTGCAACCGCGGTGAGGATGGTACCCATGTACTTCCCACATAGGAAGGTGACATCCATCGTTAGCACAAGAAGACAATGCTTGAACCCTTCGATCGCCTGACGGAAGGCCCAGATGACCCTATCAAGAACAAAACAATTGGGCCCCTCCATCGGATGCACCCGGTCAAGCTTATTTATGTATGTCTCGGGATTTGATTCTGCGATTTGATGCAACATTCTTGGGACTAGGTTGTAAGCCTCTTCGAATGTGTTAAACATTCTCTCCACGACCTTCCATTTCGCCCACCATGCCTTCTTGTAGCTAACCTGGAACCCCACCATATCGGCAACATCCGCCAGTAGAAGTTTTGGCAAAATGAAAACATCTCTAGCGACAAGGTGGCTTATCAGGCTGGAAACATACAAGGACATCAAGTTGTACTGCCTATGAAGTGGCTCAGTTAGCTCACATGTGTAGTCCTTCAGCACCGTTATCCGGAAGCCCGTGGCCGCAGTCGTGAACCGCTACACACAGACCTTGCCAGCACAGAATTCATCAACACACCTAAGGATGTAGGTGTTGGGGTTGGACCTCTGCACCCGATACGTCCGGTCAATGTTAACGGCGTATCTAGCAATAGCATGCTGGGCAACGCTCTTATTAGGGAAGCGTTGCCCTAGGAGCAGGGTGTCTTCATTGAACCCCCACTCGGCCCCCTCCGACTATGGCAGAACCAGCGATGTCGTTGTGACATCGTCCAATCTTGAGGGGATGTAAGCAATGTCGGTAGTCACAACACCACCAACTGCACCTCCCGTGGTAGCTTCTCCATTTTCCTTGTCTTCAGAACTAGTTGTTTCCACGTCCTCCTACTTCTCGCTTTCCACCTCTTCCACCTGGTCAGCCAGGTACTCATGGTAATCAATATGGGCTACCCACTATCTCTCCACTCCTTCGTTGGGCTCGAAATTGTCAACACGCCTCCTCCGATCTATATCGCCCACTTCCTCACCCACGTCTCCACCAACACCGGAGACCAATGTAGGCTCCTCCTCACCAGCACCTTCACCGGGACCACCCACACTGGATGTCCCCGTCCTCTCCACGAACTGAACATAAACCATATGGCTGCGCATATATCGCAGTAGTGGGGTTGCAAATAACCTCCATGTAATTGGGCCATGAAGTGACACTTGTCACCTTCATAAGTTGCCAAACGGTCTCCCCTGCACCACCCACCACGGACGCATACAACGCCTCGATGTGCATCTTCTTCCTTGCAGTGGCGCGATCGAACACGGAACGTACGCACTGCCTAAGCACTGAGAGACTCATGTCCTTCAGACCTAGTGCCCGGATCACTGTCCAGTCGCAATTCAAAAGATCCGCCCTGTACAGTCTGTCGCGTACGAGCGCGTTCCCATGGAACACGAATAGATCTTGAATCTCCGCCATGAAGTACCTAACACAGGTGCATATGAAGAATGAAACCACTTATATGCAATGCTCGTACCATCTAGCAACTGCTATCGTACGTTAGACGGCTTTCTTCAGATGAAACTGCAGCTACCATTTTGACAATATGTTCCAAATTGTTTCAACATTTTATTTGTAGTTATGTAAATATATTTGTCGAATTACGTGCTAATCACATAATAGCATTTATGGCGAACATCGTGGTACATACTATCTACATAAATATGGCAACATACAAGAAATGCATAAATACAGTAGACAAGTTTCCATGAGCTAATGTCTTTGGACAAGTAAGTTATTTTGTGTCGTGAGTAAATGGAGCAAAATTACAGAGACATACAGTACGAGCAAATTGGATGAAAAGACTGCAAAGACAACATTATTATGGAAAGTAGCTAATTAATCAACCTTACCTAATGTAGAACTACAACATTACAAATGTTACTAAGTGCAAAGAAAACTATTTGTACTAAGTACTAACAATCCAACATTTACTCATACATGTCATTAATGAGATTCTTATTAATGCGCCATACCTTCCAAACAAGAACAAATACTTTTTTATATCCGTAAGGTCATCTAATTTCACATCTGAGTAAATTTTGAATAAGAAAAAGACAACTCACAAAGTAGTACCCTAAATCTTACTGCCGTTCAACTTCCAGGATTCATTCTCACTACTTTTTTCTATTCATTTAACCTAGCATACATTACTGTACCTACATATGTGCCAATCAAATTGCTAAACCTATAGCCGCATGTTGGTAACAATTAACTTTTCTTCGCGCTCACAGGACGATGCACAACTTCCGCAACTCCGCAAACTTCAACTACTCTCTGTCTCGTGCCTCCTTTAGCTTCTTCTCTGGTTCTCTTCTTCTCTGTTTATCTCCTTCTCTACTTCTCTCATTCCTGCCTCAACGAGCAAACAAACATGGAATGCTCGCATAGCGCTCATTTCCTCGTTTTAACGTTGCCATCTCCACATCGCGGGACCGTGGGCGTGGCATAGCATTCTGCGGCGAGGGCGGGTTGTCATGAGCGACGCAGCGGCGCTGCTGCTTGCATCTTGGAGCATGCGTGGGGCGGGCGGCAAGGCGATGAATCATAGACGCAGTGAGTCGTGGGCCAAGTGCTGAGGCGGCGACGCGTCAACACACTTGCTGCGACTAGGGAAAGCGGCAGTAACCGCAAGCTACTCTGATGGGCCAAAGCAGCACAAGGTCTTTGCAATCGGCACGCAGCAGCGGTATTCTTCTGATCGGGCGTGTGAGCAATGCTGCGGCTGGTGTCGGACCCAAGAGTAACAACCCTAAATCCTCTGTGTATTTCTGAACTAGTCCCATGATCGGTAGCTAGTTCACATAGTAAACAAATATGGTAACATCCATAAATCGCACAACTTTATTAATAAATATCAGAGTTGATTATAAGAAAGGCGCAAGCCAACAATAAATAAACACAGCGGAAGACGTAGTAGAGTCCAGCTGATCTACCACAGGCAATCGACTTGGGTAGCGGCCTAGTCGTCGCAATCCACACCGATAGCGAAGTCCTTCTCCTCTGAAATTTATTTGCATTAAGCAAGGGTGAGCACAACTTTTGTGCTCGCAAGTTACACCCAATAACAGATTATAATGCATGCAAGGATATATCAAAGGAAGGCTTATTGGTTGAATTTGTATAAAAAGCAATGTTTTCTTTAAATATTTGTACTAAGTTCCAAAGCGGTTATTTTATAACTAAAATTCATTTTTATAAATTCTCAAGTTTTATGGTAGGATAACCTCCATACGAAATATGGTGATGGATACCCTCCTATCACATGGCTAACCGCCTAATTTTTCAGTTAGATAAACTATCCAAATTCATTTGTCAAAATCTTTTAAAATCAAAACCAAAGTCTAACTTTGAGTGGCTTTGCTCAGCATGTCCATGACCGTGGACATGGCTATTTGAATAGTTTTACATTTTGCAGATGTTGTACAACTTTACCTACAAGAGATAATCACCTTATAATGTCCGTCTGACACACTTCTGTAGGTGTGCGACTAAGTGATTATCACGAGGCCTTTACAATGCATTATTCCAAAGCAGTCATGCCCGCTAAGGTTTTACTTCCATTGGATTAATCATCCGCTAGAAGCCCCATCTTGCGCCAAGTGGGAATACTATCTGACCAACACTTGCACATCAAAATGGCATAACTAATAATGGAACATTGCAAATTATTTAGCCTAGTCTGTCCCATTCCAGACTTGTGGTAGTACGATGGGGCGTAGCAAAATATGCTCAAAGACCGGTCCTATCGCTGACATCATGCCTACGTCATAAGTCAATTTTCCTTTAGAAAAATTAATCGGTAAAATCTAAAAAATCCTTTTTAGGGTTTTTCTTTAGATTTAAAATTCTAGGAGCCCGTTCTCCATCGTACGAGCTCCAATTTTGACGATTCAAATTTCTAAATTCATCTAAAATCAAGATCTAGCTAACAAAAACAAAATCTATTAATTTGGAGTTCATTTGAATTTTATTTGAATTTGTCTTGTTTACGCGTATAGATTTCTACGACTTCGGAGAACCGAATTTCGATGCCGTTTGAGAACAACGATTAATCAAGCAAGACAAGTTATACCTTTGATCATATTTGATCCCATTATTTTAAATTATTATTATATGCATATTTCTATTCAATGTAATTTAAATACCTGCTTTTAAATTATAGTTATGCCTAAATCCTTTGTACTGCCAATCTTGACATTTAAATAAACCTGCCTTGACACCTTAGATGAAAATCTAGTTTATGTAATAGTATGAACTAGAATATTTTGGGAAAAATTATGCTTAGCCATACCTGAAATGCTTGATTTGGGAATTTATAGCCAAAAATCAAATGTTGTTTAAAAGTCTATGACATTGATTTGTCATGGAAGATTTTGCAAATGATTTTGAAAAGCAAAAAGGAAAAGTTGGTTTGTATTTGGGCAAATGGATGGTTGGTGGGAGTAAGTTTATGCACGGGCTCAATCCGAGTAGGATTGAGGCCCAAGGGTTATTTTGGAAGTCGTCCAAGTCAGTTACGGACCTATCTTTGAGCCGCATCTTGCAAAGCTCCACTATACTACCACAACTCTAGAATGGGACAGGCTAGGCTAAATAATTTGCAACATTCCAATGTTAGTTGTGCCATTTTGATGTGTAGGTGTCGGTTAGACAGTATCCCCACTTGGCGTAAGAGGGGCTTCTAGCGGATGGTTAGTCCAAAGGAAGTGAAACCTTAGCGGGCATGACTACTTTGGAATGACGCATTGTAAAGGCCTCGTGATACTCACTTAGTCGCACACCTTCGAAAGTGTGTCAGACGGACATTAAAAGTGGATTATCTCTTGTGGGTAAAGTTATACAACCTCTGCAGAGTGTAAAACTATTCGAATAGCCGTGTCCATGGTCATGGACATACTGAGCAAAGCCACTCAAAGTTAGATCTTGATTTTGATTTCAAAAGATTTTGACAAATGATTTTGGATAGTTTATCCAACTGGAAAATTGGGCGGTTAGCCATGTGATAGGAGGGTATCCATCACCATATTTCGTATGGAGGTTATCCTACTATAAAACTTGAGAATTTATAAAATGAATTTTAGTTATAGAATAACCGCTTTGGAACTTAGTACAAATATTTAAAGAAAACATTGCTTTATGCAAATTCAACCAATAAGCCTTCCTTTGATATATCCTTGCATGTATTATAATCTGTTATTGGGTGTAACTTGCGAGCATGGAAGTTGTGCTCACCCTTGCTTAATGCAAATAAATTTCAGAGGAGAAGGACTTCGCTATCGGTGTGGATTACGATGACTAGGCCGCTACCCTAGTCGATTGCCTGTGGCAGATTAGCTGGACTCTACTACTTCTTCTTCATCTTCCACTGTGTTTGTTTAATGTTGGCTTGTAAGCCTTTCTTGTAAATAACCCTGTTGATTATTAATAAAGTTATGCGATTTATGAATGTTGCCACATCTGTTTGCTGTGTGAACTAACTACTGATCATGGGACTAGTTCTAAATACACAGAGGATTTGGGGGTGTTACTCCTGGGTCCAACAGAAATGGTATTCTAAATTTAGATGAATTTATAAATTTGAATCGTCAAAATCAGAGTTCGTATGAGGAAGTACGAGCTCCTAGAAGTTAAAAACCTAAAGAAAACCCTAAAAAGGAATTTCTAAATTTTCCTGATTAATTTTTCTAAAGCAAATTCAATTTATGACATAGGCTGACACCAGCGGGCATTTTTGGTTTTCCTGTTGAATTAAATTTGTAAAGGAAAATGGGAATGTAAACCTAACATGTGGGCCCGGGTTCATAGACTGGGTCCATGAGATCAAGATTGGTCCAGCATGGACCGGGCTCCCAAAATAGTGGCTTTGCCACGTCATCAGCTACACAAGTAGACACGCAAGTGGCCATGTCAGCAAAAAGGATGAGGTGGCGACCTCGTGGCGGTGTGGTGGCGGCCACGTCGGCACAAGGCCAGCGGCGCTCGGTGTTGAGCTCGCCGGCGCTGTGCGCCATGGCGAGCTCTGGCGAGGGGCTCAAAAGGAAGAGGAGGGCGCGGGAATCACAATGCTTACCACGGTGGCGCAAGGGCTCGCACAACTCGCCAGCGGCCAGGGGTTTGGCGGTGGTGTGGAGCGGGTCAACGACGGCGCGGCACTCCGGTGGCTCTCTGGTGATGGCGAGGTGCGCACCAGGTAGACCGCATCTGTGCAAAGCCGGCAGTGGTGACGAGGGCGGCGGAGATCCACTGGAGGCGGCGCTTGAGGCGGCGGAAGGGAGCTCGGGCGGCGATGAAGAAACGTCGATTCCGGCGAGGTGGGAGCGAGGAAGGAGGTGTGAGTTGAGGGGATGGATTGAGGAGGAGGATGCGCACCCAGTGCTCCGTTTTATAGGCCAAGGGGAGGCCGGGAGGAGGAGATCATCGCGGCGACGTTACAAAAATCCGGTGAAACGGTTGCGCGATAAAGGGTGAGATGGCCAAAATTGGGGGAGGCGTGAGACAAGGAAATGAATGCGCTTGATTGAGGGAAGAGAAGGGGAGGGAATCACAGAGATTTGAATGAGCTCGAGAGGTGTTAATGGCGGCCGCGTGCGGTTCGGTGTGAGGAGGAAGAGAGGAGGTGGGGAAGAAGGGTGACGTGGACGGGGTGGGGCCCACCTAGAAGTGAGGCGGAGAGAGGGAGGTGTGGGCAGGCAAAGACAGGCCAAAATTAGGCCAAAGGCACGTGAAAAATGGAGATGGGCCAAGGAGTTTCGGCCCAGATTAATTTTCGGATTTTTAAGGTTTTAATGATTTCAGAAATTGAGTTAATTCAATTTGGCTTCTAGAAAATAGCAAATAGAATAAAAAATTCTAGAAAAATTCACAAAAATTCTTAAATTATTTTGAACTTAATAAAAATAATTCTAACTTAAAGTTGGCTTTTATTTTTGTACAGTAATTATTTATATTTTACGAAAAATAGGAAAAACCTTTTAAATACTAGAAAATTCCAAAAATTAATTAAAATTTTATTTTTCACTTTAAATCAAATAAAATCTTAGAAAACTCAATAAATTTTTATTTTTGATTTTAAAAGCCAAGAAATTAAATAATTGATTTTATTATTATTATTTGTTTATCCAAGAAACACTTTTAAATTACTGAGAAGTCAAGAAAATTCTTTTCTGACGAAAATGTAGTAAAATAATATATTTATTAATTTTTATTTTGGTAATGAACTTTGGGATGTTACAGTAATGGCAATAATTGCATGTTATTTCTGCTTAGACTACACACACAGCGTGGCGGGCCTCTGAGGGCTAGATTAGGAATTAGTGGTCTAGAGCGGCTAGATTAGGAATTCTACAGGTTTCTGGTCCAATAGCACCCAGATTTGAACTCTCAATTGCATAGACCCTACACACGGACAAAAGTTGGCTTGGAAAGCACATTGCTAGATCTGTAATCTTGAACATGCAACGCACGCTCTACGAAGTACAAAGATCAAGGCCTACGGCGTCAAACGAAAACAAACCCCAAACAGTCACGGCAAGCTGCTGTGGACGACCAAACTCTGTGGTTTGTTTACACGACTTCGCCTGAGACGAGAAGGGAAAATGGGCCGAACCATCGTGCCGACCCACCCCAACGACCGATGAGCGACGAGTTCCCGATTTCCACCAACCCGTGCGCCTGAAAATGTACTCCACCGCAGTGGCGGCGGCGACGAGCGCGAAGCCTTGCGGCCAACGGTGGCTGGAACTCCAGCACGGATGGTGCCGGACGGCGGAGGGGAACGGCTCGGTCATAGCCCACGGAGAAGCCACTCCTCACTGGTACCGCACCGCTCGACGGGCTCAACACTGTTGGCCTAGCCCACACTGTTAATAGGCCGGCTCGACACGGTACAAAGGCCCGTGCTGTGTTTGGGCTGCACACCTGACACGATGGGTCGATCCGGCCGCAACCGCGAAAAAGATGTCGGGTCGTACCGAACACGACGGCCAAGACACGGCGTTAAGCCCTCAAGCGGAGAGGCCAAGAGCCCAAGACGGTGAGCCGGCGAGGGAGGGAGGACGAGGGCAGGGCGGCGCCGGCGTAGAGGAAGGAGAAGGGGCGGTGAGGGGGTGCACGGGCCCAGCGATGAGGAGGAGAGGAAGAGCAGGAGGAGGGCGGGGCGGCGCCGACGGCCGGCACGGAGGGAGGAGAAGGCGGTGGGAGACGAAGGGCTCACGGGCGCGGCAATGAGGAGAAGAGGAGGTGGATGAGAGGAGGAGGAGGGCGGTGCGGCGCCGGTGGCCGACGCGAAGGGAGGAGAAGGAGGCCGGGCGCACGAGCGGAGGGAGGACAAGGTGAGGCGGTGAACTCGGGACGAGAGGGAGGCAAGGAGCCGGGAGTGGGTGGTGAAGGGGGTAGGGGTAGCCGGGTAGGTAGGGGGCATGGCCCGAGTGAATATAGCTGTTACGGGCTATTTTGGCTCATTGGGTCGTGCCCAGCACGGCATGGCCCATTTGGCCCATTTAACCCTTAATATTTGGATTTTCAAAAAATGCAACCGTTTTTTGATCGTTCGGGTTTTAAAAATAGCAAAAAAATCAAAAAATCTCGAAAATTTTTCTATAAATAGCCACTATACACGCCCTCCCCCCCCCCTATTCAGCACACATCCAGTCCTCGATCTCTCTTTTTAAATCTGTTGTAAAAAAATTCAAATTCGTTGTGAGATAATTTGGCAAAATTCAAAAAACTTGTGCCAATTTTTTGAAAATTCTATGAGAACCCGGATGATTTAACTTGTAATGCTTAACCCTTCAATTGATCTTAGCATCAGAAATTAAAATTTTTGTTCTCGGTGTATTGTGTACCTCCCAGGAGCGGTACACATACACCATCACAAACATCATTTTCAATCCATACACAAGTTCTTACAATATCGAAACTTCGTAATTTATAACATATTGAACTTGCAAGGTTCAGTTTCATACAAAAGGGTCGACCAGCCAAATAACAAGATAAATATCGAGTATGCAGTGAAAAACAGTGAATAAACTGAAATAAAAACATGAATCAATTATAAATAAAGTCCCAATGGCTTGTCATAACCTGCAGGGCAGCCGACTGGGTTCAAACCATAGCAAATCGACGTTCCTGCGCAATCTTTCCTTACCCGATTCGATCTCACACCTGCTGTCCAGATTAGTAATAAAAGCAAACAGTGAGTACACAAATGTACTCCGCAAGACTTTACCAAGCCTATACATAGCTACATGCAAGCTCTACTCAAAGGAGAAGGCTATAGGGTTATTTTCAGCACAGAGCAATATTTCAATTTAAATACAATGTAGTAGATTCAAATGGCAAGTGAGCAAACATTTTTAATATTTTAAATAACAGCGAGTAATAACATTAGACATCAATAAAACATCTACAGGTGGCTGCCCCTATAGCACACAAACGTAGCATGAGAACCACTCTCAATACGACCCATCAAGTTTTAAGTTAAAATTCCAAAATGTTGAGTCTAACTCTTGCAAAACCTAACCAAGCGTGTCATAACCAAGAACGTGGATACTCGAGTAGATTAAACCCTACAGAGGTGTACAACTTTATCCACATGTCAGAACGCTCCTTTTGCCACCGGATAAAGCACACTTCCAAAGGTATGCCAGCAGAGCTAAGTCCTACGAGATGTTTCCAATATAATGTATTAACTATGAGTCGCCCGTACGAATAGAAACCCATAAATTGTGTCAGAGTCATCGGTAAAGCTTCGGTCAACTACCCCTTGGGGTAAAGCCTCGGATAACTACCGATGCCCCTCGGTGTGGAGAACCTGGACAGGAACCCACCCCAGCACACCCAACAACAATAGAACATTTCTTTTTAACACAACACACAACTACCTCCTGCGACTCGGAGCTAACATACGCCTAGGTACTAAGACAAGAGGGGTCTCATATGTCCCTCATGTGGATGCACGCAATAATACTTGGATAGTGTGACACAAGATGTTTGATTCTTGTTGACTCAGGCACGAGCCACACACCCAATAACCACACCAACAATCATTTGTCCAAGTCCAAATCGTTTTATTTTCATTTTTAGTTTTCTAAATATAATAGCACAGGATGCTAGATATAACATAATAAAATGATTTATGTGATCAAGGTCATCGACAAAGTCGACAACCGCCCAATCTACCAGAAGCTAAGTATTGCTAAGCATGACACCAAATAAACATAAATAGACCATATAACATCCACTGGGCTCTAATTCACCAGCGGAATTATTAACTTAGGCTAGTGGAAGGGGATGAACAATTTAAGGGAATTCATGCAATAGGATTAACTACCTCTAATCGTAAACATAACTTGACAAATAAAGCATACATACATACATACAGTTGCAAAACAAGATAATAATTTTTGAATGTAATAGGATCAACATGCATCAATGGAATGGGTACTTGACTTTGTTTGCTAGTACTCTAGACATTGACAAAATCATCTCTGTTGCATTCCCGAATCATCATCATCTAGCAATAAGTACCGACAAAGCAAAAACACTGATAAACACCAAATTCCAAAAGTCTTCAAAAATTATGAAATTAATACAAAAGGTAGATTAAGATTTTATATGAATTTAGAAACAAACATTATTAGATTTGGAGTTCGGACCTAGTAGGAGGGTCTGGTCGGACCTGGTTAGATGGTCTGGTCGAAACCGAGTGGTTCTGTTCAAAAAGTCTGGTCGAAACCGAGTGGGCTGGTCGAAAACGAGTGGCTGGTCGAAATCAAGTGGCTAGTCAAAACAAAGAGGGTGGTCGAAATCGAGTGTCTGGTCGAAATCGAGTGCCGATCGAAATTGAGTGCATGTCGAAATCGAGTCGAGTCAACTCGATTGGTTTGACCAAGTTGATTTCAAAAGGCTGAAAGGGTTGCGAATTTTTAGAAAGAGTTTTCGAGCTCCTAAAATCATAAAAAAATTTGGGGAGTCTAAAGACACAGCTGAGATCCTTGCATAATTTTTCCAAGGGTTTTAGAGAAATAATTTTCCTATACAAATGTTTTAAGTCTCTGGTTTAGATGCTTGACCAAGGACTAACTAGTTTGACTGGCCTTTTTAAAATAGCAAAATAATTCTAGAAAATTATTAAATTTTCAGGTGAGTCAAATTGATGTTGTAGAACCTAGGAAAAATATTTCTAGGTACTATTCACATGATTTGTTTGCATTTTAAATTCAAATTCAAATAGAACAAGCAAATAAAATAGTGAACCAAATAACCTCCAAAAATTCCAGAAAAATTCCAAACAAGAAACAGGGCATATAAAATCCAAATACAATATTCTCAGCTATGGGTATTACTATATTTTCAAAATAAAAGATAGTTTGTATTTCTGAGATAAAGAAAGTATATTTGCAAAATGAATTTTTGAGAATTCTTTTGAAAGTACCTCAAGCATTCTAGGAGCATATGAGGTTTTAATATTTATGATTTGAATCCCAAAATAAACATTCACATATTTGAAACCTTTTTAGTTTTACCACAAGTTCAATTTGAGCTTTTGAATTGGAGATGGAGTATTGGATTAGTAGGTTTAAATTCTAGTTTTCAAAATCAAAGGATTTTCAACATAGGGTTTTATACTCCACTCTGAACTAAGTTTTTAAAATCTTGACAAACTTTTATTTTGTTTTAGAAATTTCATTTCTAGGTTTTGGAAAACCAGGTTATAACCTAATTGCTTCACAATAAAAAGTTTTAAGAAGTCCAAAATTTCACAAATGCACATTAGATGCTTAACTAATCCAACTTATGGATCTAGGGCTATTACAAATTCAAATTCTGGCAGCAAGTTAGCAAAAAAGGTATAATATTGTTTTTTGTATAATTTTATTGTTATTATTTGTTATGCTAAGACGAAAGTAATAATAGTGTTAGTTTCGATTTTGAAGTTTTCATTTTGGAAAATTATGATAGCTTTGCTCTTAATGATTATGGACTGCAGTTGTTACCGGAAGGGCAAGAGGAACTTCCATCATCAAACTCCACAGCAGCATCTTCGTCGGCGACCACTAGAGCAAAGAGGTCGAGGCCGTCTACATCCGAAGTCTGGGAGAATTTCAACAGGACAACCAAGCCATACGCACATGGAAATAAGGTACCATATGCTATTTGCAAAATTTATCGCAAATGAATTGTCTGTCAGGTCTACAGGTGGAATGGGGCACTTGCTTGGACATGTTACAAGATGTAAGGCCAAGTAAGGATTGATGATGAGGCAGACGCAGCTGTAATACAACCCCGACGGTACGATACGTAGCTGGGACTATGATCCAGAGGTAGCTCGTCAATATCTCTATCGTTTAATTGCTTTTGAGGATTTATCGTTAGGACGGTCTCGCCCAACAAAGCCCAAGGCAAAGGCGGCTCCCAAGCCGAAGGCCTCGACCGTGACAAAGATGAAGGCGACCTCCAGCGACGGGCGACGGCGTTGGGTCTTCCCAACGATTCCAGTAGCAGCGGCGAGTCCTCTCCGGCAGCGGAAGGAAGCAAGCAGCGTCGTGTCGGGGGGGGGGCGGCGTCGCGTCAGCTGGCAGCCCGATTCGGACGAGGCGACCTCTGGTGGCGTCACAGCAGTAGCCTCTGGCGGCTTCGACGATGGTGGCAATGGTGGTGGGATGGCAGCTGAAGAGCTAGGTTAGTGCGCTAGCTCTGATAGCATGTTATGAGTATTGTATGTATATTCAAGAGGCCCGATGGGCAATATATATAGGGAGTATAAGGGGATATATGCCATACATATATAAGAAAATATAAAATAATTCCTATTCTAACACCATAAATAGTATGGTTTGCTATTTTTCATGTTGTAGAAAAATAGTTACGAAATTGTAAAGTCTATTGTGCTGTTAAATTCCATAATATCCTTCAGGTTGGAAATAAGGACCTGTATGGAAAAATCAGAGTATTTGCATAACTAAGATATTGTAGGGAGGCAATTTCGTGTAGATTCCAGAAAATATAGAGTTTGCTATGTTTGGAGTCCAGAAACAAAAGTTATTGACAGTTGATCACTGGGATAACGGGTGGGTTGTCCAGTGAAGTTATAGCGTATTGTTTGATGATTGTGTACTATTGTGGCATGTTTTAAGATGTATTATTGATGTTTGTCTAGGGAGTGTTGCTTCAAGTTTGGTGTCGCCTTTGCATCGTCCTGAATTTCGTGGCTAAAAGGCAAGTGCATGATAGAGTGGTAGACATCAGTTTGTCGACTCTTGTCTTTATAATTGAATTGACATGACATTTACTTATGCTTTACTTATGTTTATTTAAATGCCATGGTATGATGATGATTTAATTAGGTTGTGACATGATAAATTGATGACATGAGAAATTGAGGACACAATATGGTAATAATGATGATGAATTATGTTAATGAACAATTAAAAGATGTTGCATCATTTACATTCATCATTACAGGAGTTGTATGAACCAAACCAGTGAGAAAGTTACATGACTAGTCTAGAGTGCTCTACAAAAAAAACCTACTTCGGTGGAAACATCACGGGAGTGAAGGACAGAGTGGTTCACCGATGGGTGATCACTCCGCTATACCGGTATTAGCTGATGGAGTTGCATATGAGCATGAGCATAATGGAGCATTGCATGCAAGAGATGATATGATTATTTGAGTAAAGAATGACAACGGCATTGATAATGACCATGATAATGATTAAATTGAATGATAAATTGTATTGTGTCATGGGCGTGGTTACTGTTCACATGTGCATTGTTCATGTGTAGCCTACTAATGGGTCGTGGCTCCCCTGGGCCCACGCCCATGACACTTCACCCCTACCGAACGAGTAGCTCATCCTCGAGTTGCAGAATGGCGACCATGGCTACAACCCAAGGTGTCCCCATGTCAACGAGAGGTGGTGGCGTCGGCAGAGCGTCGCATGGAAGAGGATCAGCAACGCTCCAATGGACAGCAGTGAGGATTGCGGTCCCTTGGCATGGCTTGATGTTGCACAAGACGCCGACAGCATAGACAAGCAGCGCGGGGTAGCAGCAACGCTCTTCCCGACGGTGGTTGGGAGAACACAACATCATCGTGGTTCTGGCTCTCACCACGGCCCACACCTATGAAGCCATGTCATCGGCCGGCTGGGTGGAGAAGACGGCTGCTGGGAAGCAACCTTCTTCCTCAGTGAGGGCACCATTTGTGCAACCACAAGCAGTGAGGTTGATGATGGGTAAGTCATCGAAATCTGAGACGCCTCCGGCAGTGCAGATCACACAACAGCAGCTGCCCGTGCCTTCTTCTTCTCCTCCTTTTCCATCAGCTTGGCCACCATAGCCGCCATGTCTACTAAGATGACTTTCATGTCATCTACGTCGACACTCATCTCGTTGAGGGTGGCCCTCATTGCCTTGAAATTCTCGGCAACAGAAACCATGGTGTTGGCTCTGTCATGGGCGTGGGCCCAGGGGAGCCACGGGCCATTAGGAGGCTATGTGTGAACAGTGCACGTGTCAACAATGACCATGCCTTTATTATGTACTTATTGGGTTGTGGACTTACACTTGCTTTGTTGTTGCTTTTAGATGACCGTTGAAGGTGACATGTATGGGATAGAGTGGCACATGACATGAGCATAACATGCAACTATCACACAGACATTATCAATTAGTTTGCTTTAATTAAATCTAGTGATATAATTATTCCCTTTAGGAGATATTCAATGTTAGACTTAGCTATTATTGGTTTGTCATTTAGAGTTGTGGTTGATTTAATAATAGTTTGATTTGTTTGATTTAATTAATTTCTTATTATTAATTGCTATCATCCTATGTATCGGGAGTATGGTCCCGGCGTTCCTTGGGTGTGTGTATCCCAAGCGTTTCTCGAGTGCAGGTATCTCAGGCTTTTCTCGAGTGCGTATATCTCAAGCGATCTTGGCGTGTGACTAAGTTGTGAATCCTTATGTATTTACTTTTGTCTTTATTGATTCTCCTGTGACCCGTGGACGGGTTTTTATTCCATGCATACATGCTGGAATTATTGTTAAATTAAGGTTTAAATTGATATCTAGAATAGTTTAGGTGATATTCTGGGCTCAATGTTAGACCGAGATGTTACAAAATGGAATATAGGAATGTTATCTCATGGACAGCTGTGATTTCTGGCCTTGCACATAATGGTTTTTCTCGTAAGACCCTGGCACGGTTCAAAGCCATGGAAGATGATGACTTCAAACCTGACAAGGTAGCAATTCTGGCAGTCCTTTCAGATTGTAGACAAAGTGGACATGCTATGCAAGTGTGGTCACGTAAAAGAAGCCGACGCTGTGATTAGAGGCATGCCTTTCCGTCCAAGTACTGTCATATGGCGCACATTCCTCCAAGGATGCAAGACATATGGCATGACAGATACACGTCTTTCGCTAGTGATTGTGTTGGTAAACAATGGAGGTGTATGTTTTCTCACATTACTCTGTCAAACAATAGATCATACTGGATATCAAATTCATTTTGCTTGACTATGCACAAAATGTTTTTTTTTCGTTTTGAAATTGGCAAGGACTTGGGTGGGGGAGGTTAAATAGCTTCCCTACCACCAGGCCTGTTACCACTTTGCACAAAATGATGATATTGCAACAATAATATTGTTTATCATGCAAATTATATGCTTCAAGATCTAGTAATAGATGATATGTAATTGTTAGACATCTTCACTGATCACCTCACCTCTTTGCTAACTCCGCTGTATCTATGAGGGGTGTTGATTGTAAACGTCCTCATTGATGAAGCTTTTCTGGTTGGTTGTTCATTGTGGGTTTGCGTCTCTTTGTTCCCTCCGTTTGGTTTGGCTTTGTTTCTACCATCATCTGGTGGCTAATTACAGAAGGAAAACACATTCCTTGCTCTACATGTAGCAATGCCAACTAGTAGGGGCCTAGGAGGTGTATATGTTGCCACTATCATGATGAAGATTGGGCAAGAAAAAAAGAGACTAGAAGGATGGCTGCTATTTTAGTGACCTGGAGAACCGTGGCACTTAAAGATCCAGCACTCCATGTCCTCAATGACAATGCTCCCTTGGCAGTTGAAACTTGAAACTGGTCTTCATAAGCTGCAAGGGAGGTGTTCAGATCCACAAAGCAAAATGGAAATGAGAACCAAGTTGGAAATATCCCAAAACATACTGTACCGTCACTGAGATTCAGGTAAGAGATGGAATGTAAAGAAACAAAGAATGGCGTCATGGCTTAAAGTTTTAGTGAGCATCAAGTATCTACTATTATCTGTGGCCCATTTTGTTTACCTAAAAAGAGGTACTTTCAGTAGACAGCCAAAAGGAGGGCAAAATGACTTCAGTAAGTTCCCCTTTATTACCATGCTTGAATCTAATTGGCGGTGGCCTGCATCCAATAAGACCAATGCGTTTAAAATGTTTGGTACTTTGAGGATACCTGTTGACAGGTGTGTTTTCTACTCAATAAGTATCTGAAAGTGGATTCCGTTTGTTAAACAAGTGGCTCTTATTTATTATCTCTTGGTTCGATTTGAAATGATTATCACGTAAAATTCTGCAAGTTGCCTTTTTGCATTATGAGGAGGTCAGAGAAGGCTGTCTTTTTTCTAGGGTGTGGCAAATCGGTTGCAAAGATGATAAAGCACAAGTCTGGGACAGAGAGATCAACTAATTCTGAGGTATTTCAGGCTTTTGACGAAGCATGCACATTAGTAGAGAAATATGGCTTATATAGCATCCAAGCATTGGTTTTTATTGGCTGTTGCTTTCATTTCCACTAGGCACTGTCTACATAACTACAAAGGTTCTCATTTAACTAATGGCTGGTGATCAGGCACTCTTGTGCTGATACTGGAAAGGTGCTTTGATCAAACAATTCAAAGCATTTTGTATTATAAACAATTGCAAGTTATCTAATGTAATGGCTGGTGGCCTTAAAAGGCACATATATCACGAGTTTTGTATCAAGTTGAGATTGCAAAGATTGACAGTTCCAGAACACTCCAATTTACTGAATGTAAGTCTTGGAACTCCGAATCCTGGTCAATTTTGGTTGCATTCATCTCATGCTGTTACAAGGCTCTTATTGTGTCTCTGAATTTTAAGCAGGAAAGTGCCATTGTCCCTGGTGTGACACCGTGCTGCGGAATGGCAAGGTGGCAACTATGATTTTTATCTCTACCAGCTTACACTACTATAAAAAGGTTAATACCGGACGCCTCATCACAGACGGTTGACCAAAACTGTCAGTATTAAATACAATCACAGGCGGTTTTGGTTTAGCGACCGTCTGTTACTGGCTGCACTGATGTCTGTGATAATTAACTCATCACAGACGGTTTGTATTAAAAAATCATTTGTGATATGTTCAATTCTTCGGCTCCCGCACGATGCGACTCTTCGTCTCGCGCGTCGACGTTACGATGCGTCTCATCGATGTTTTATAATAATGATCATCGCGCGCCATGGTGAGCACACACGGTATTGAATACGTACACTATGGTGAGCACGCGGAGCATGACAGTGAGGACAAGGCAAGGAGGTCGGTGATCGCCGTCGCTCTTCCTCATGATGTCATCATCCACATCGTCGGCCTCGTGGTCGCGAACTCTCCTCAGCTCATGGCTGACCTCTATAGCCTACGAGCCACATACGTACTATGTTCTTTTGTTTTTGGTAGGTCTGAAAGGAGTTAGTATTCTATTCTGTCTTTGTTCAGAGTCAGTTTCTGAAGATGACTGTAGCGTATCATCCTAGTTGTCGGAAAGCTTCAGGTGTTCATTTCGGTTTCAGAGGCCAATAGAGAATCTGATCATAATTCCTCTGAAAATCTATAAAAAGGAGAAAAATTGAATCAGTTGATACGGCATAAAATAATCTCATGTTGATTTCGTTTTGTGTCCAATATCCAGTTTTGAACTGAAGGAGAAAGTCTCGGTTGTGTTTGTTCTATCTGAAATATTGGCAAATTTAGTTTCGACAGAAACATGCATCGATTTTGGTTCTTGTTTCAACAAACATGTCACTAATCTGACTAGCAACAACAACCTTAATTTGACCTTTTTAATTTTCTCTTCTCGAGTAATTTTTGTATTAAGATTATGTCATCTTGAATTTTAGTTGCAAGACCATGTACAAGACGTCCAAGGAGCGCACTGTGGGGAGGCACATAGCGCTGGAGCGGAAAGAGGCAATGAAGTGGCTGGACAACGAACGCTACCTCACCGTCGTCAACCACCTGGCCAGCACCGGCAACCCAGAGGCCTGCTTCATCGTCGACCTCATGCTCGTCTTAGCGCACCAGGACATGCAGTGTGGCCTCGTGTGCCTCGACCGGGCGGCCGTCGTCGGCCACAAGGTTGCGGCCTACGTGCTCAGCCTCCTCCTCTACACGACCAGCGAGGCACGCGATATTGGGAAGCACTACATCAACCAAGTCGAGGGTGAGCCGGTCGGCGACAAGTGTGAGACGGCCAAGAGGACCAACCGGGAGTGCAGGCGGTGCTGGAGGCTCGTTGTGAACGCGGTCCAAGTAGCGACGTGGAAGAAGATGGCAGGGCGCAGGGCTGGGTGTTGGCGCTACCGAAGGACGGCCACTAGTGTACGAGCACCGACTGCGGCATGACACAAGGGTGGGACGACTATGTCGTCTTCTACAGCGACGACTATAGGATTAGGCATGAGTACGCTAAGTTCTTTGCACGTGTATTGAACTACTTGTCATAAAATTAGCGGTTTTAGCATAGTTTTAGCAAATATTCAGATATAATTCTTTACTAATATGTGAATATGTCATATTCTAAATTTTTATTTATGTATGTATATTATCACAGATGGTTATTTATTTGAACCATCTGTGATGTTATTTATCACCGACGGTTCTACTTTAGAACTGTCTGTGATGTCCAACTGTATTTATATTTAGATTCTAGGGTTTGCACACGCCCCCCACTCAAACAATTAAGTTTCTCCTCCCCCGAGCCCGTCGCCGCCGTCGTCGACGCCGCCTCCTCCTCGAGCCTGGCGTGCCTCCTCCCTGAGCCCGCCTCATCCCCTCCTCACACCCATCGGCGCCGTCCTCGATGTCGCCTTCTCCATCGAGCCCGCCTCATACCCCGAGCCCACCTCCTCCACCCTGAGCATGAACCGTTGCCTCCCCGAGCCCAGTGCACCTCCTCCCCGAGCCCTTCGTCCTCGACACCACCTCCTCCTCGAGCCCGCCTCGCCTCCTCCCCCGAGCGCCTCCCCAACACCACCAAGGTAAGCCGGCCACCCCCCGGCCATCCCATTTCTTTCATATCACCTTGCATATGTGTTGTGCTATTAGATATATTCAATTTGTGTGATTTGTATGTGCCTAGCACTGGGAGATGTTGCAAAGTGATTTTTTGTGGGCTCGATGAATTGCTCTATGATGAATTGATGTCACAAATACAATTGGATGTGATATTATATAGATTGTGCCCTGAGTTGTTAGATTACCTGTTGTTATCTATTGTTTCGAGCATGCAATTTATACATTCTGATATACTTGTTGTCCTGTAGAAGTTTCAGTCTTCGATCTTTTTTACGGATTATTTACAATCACCGATCTACATCACGATTGATAGTATCTTGATAGATTTTGTTCCTATGTACAGCAAAGTTAATTTTGGATGATTTGCTTGAACTAGTCTGAATAGATTAGCAAGTTTTATTTTAAGCTTAATGCCTAATCTATAAAGTGTCATATTCAATTTGTGATTACATTTCACCTGAGTGCTGTGATGGCCAAGTTTTAATCTTGTGCAACTATCCTTCTGAGAGCAATAATCATAATGCTTATATGTCAATTATGTCATTTAATTGGTGCTGGAAATATACTTTATTCATAATTAATTTTGTAATACAAAAGAATATCACAGAAGGCAAAATTTGCTATTACATTCCAAAACAAGACTAAATGAGTCAAAAACTACTACAACACCTCTTCACCTGCCTCTCGCCGTTCGTTTCACCTTTGTCGGTGTAACCGTGTTCGATCATGTCGGTCAAGTTCTAGTTCTTCTTCCTTGCGTCCCAAGTACATCCTACCATTCCATTCATGATCTCTTCTCTATAAAATCTCCAAGAAGTTCGTAGTCCCTTGTTAGCTAACTCGAGGTCTGAATTCAGCTAGCTAGCTCGCTCCTTGGGTGTTCATCCTAAACATGCAGGAGAAACCACAACCTACACACTGGATTGTGTGATTACGCCTAAGAAAGCAACCAAGTCCACCACGAAGTATGATTTTTTTCGGGGGGTCGTCCACGCAGCATGAGGATGAGACAGCAGCCATGGCCTACTTCATCAAGCCTGCAAGTTCAAGAAGCATAGCTGCCAGGAGGGCGCATGGACATCCAATTACCTGGATGTCGTCGATAGGTAATTAGACGTCGCTATGTTCAGAAAGTGGCGTAGATGCGCAGGTACTCCGACTGGGAAGTGGCATCATATATCAGCAACCAACCACTCCTTGATGTCAAGTTCTACGATGAGGCCATCCTTACATATAAACCAGAACTCAAGTTGCTTAGTGCTCTTGTTGGGATTAAAGACAATTACATGCTTATAATTAATAACTTCAACTTTAGTTCTACTACTATTACTTCTGAGGTTCTGAGGTCGTGGTTTAGGAGGATTCTACAAGCACTTAGAGGATTGGCATGAAGCAAATCACATACTCCAGTGTGTTAGGTTCGATGAAGTAAGCCGTGGTTCATCTGCACGTTTAGGTTGAATGCCCAAGGAGCGAGCTAGCTAGTGAATTCGAGGCCTCGAGTTAGCTAACAAGGGACTATATATATATATATATATATATATATATATATATATATATATATATATATATATATATATATATATATATATATATATATATATATACTATTATTTTCGTACTCTTGGGAGTATGTACTCCCACTTCCAATATACCACTTAAACGTACATATTATACTTATTTATCACTTTCACTATACTTAAATATCAATTCTAAGATACTCCAATGTGACTTGATTGAAACTTTTTCATTAAAGCCCTTTGTTTTTTTGCTATATACCCTTTTTGTATATAAAAGAAGTATTTACATAAATTTTGCTATAAAAAATGGACTTCCATGAAATTTTTCATTGTCGTAGCAAAAAGGACTAGACAGTAAAAGAGGGGGGACCCCTAGTACACACAAGGTGTCCGAAGAGTCCTCGAGGAGGGGACTAGTTGTCAGGAAAATGTACTGTGTATTAATGTTCTGAAAAAAGCTCTCCTCTTACATGGGGGGATGGAGAGCTATTTATAGCCAAAATGATAGGATACATGAGATTACATAAGCACCCCTACAAAAGTACTACTAATGTAGGGACTACAGGATCCTTTCCTCTCCCTATGTGTAACGTCTGGTTCACTTGTCTTCTTCCTTTCCACTGGCCAGGTCTCCTTCGAACACCCTTCGCAGGCTTCGGGTTACCCTCGAGGTACCTCCTGTACCCCTCAGGAGACCATTTGCAGGCTTCGGGTCGCCATTGAGGCACCTCCTGTACCCCTCGGGAGACCCTTCGAAGGCTTCGGGCCGAGGTACTCTTCGACGACCCTCCGGAGACTTCGGGCCGAGGCACACTTCAATGACCCTCCGAAGACTTCGGGCCGAGGCACCCTTCGGCTACCCTCCAGAGGCTTCTGGCTACCCTCAAGGCACCTACTGTAGCTTTGGGGCTATTTCGCCAGGCTGGTGGGGCTGGTGGGCTACCCCTACGACAAACCCCTCGCGGTCAATGCCTTGCTTCGTCAAGGCTGAAACCGTGCCTTTGCCCCGAAGGGTCCAGGCACACCGTCCCCTTCAGCCTGGCGAAGCGCTTTGTTTGCTCCGAGGGGTTTGCCCCCACATGCGCTCGGGTTGGGCGCGCCGTTTTTGCATTGATGGTGGTCGTTCCAGCGTCTGTTCGGGTCCTGTACGTCGTTTTTGTCATGAAGACGCCCCCTTGGGGGGCGTGCGCGGTAGGTGGACATTGCATGCCATTAAGGCTTTGGTTTTTTGACATGTGTCAAAGTTAAACTGGTTCGTGGCTCTTCGATTTCGTCGCCAGTTTGTCCGTTGCTCTTTGGCGGCTATAAATATACACCCCCCGGTTCCTGTCGTTATCGGCTTTCATTTTGTGGCCTTTGTGTTGCTTTGTTTCTTCGCTACGCTACCGTGAGTTGCGAGGGTGTGTTTTCTACGCTTCGGGTATGGCGAGGCATGCCAGGGACGGAGGGGGTGACGTTTCGTATACGAGCGATTTGGGAAGATCTGTTGTGACAAGGCTTTTTCTTGAGACGCTTGTGAGCGAGGGAAAGCTCGAGGATATTACGAAGGTCCGTGTTCCTGGATCGGAGACGGTTCCTCATCCCCGGGATGATGAAGCCGTTGTGTTTGTCGTGTTTCTAGATGCTGGCCTTCGGATTCCTTGCGTCGATCTGGTGTTCGAAGTTTTGCGGTTATATGGGGTGGAGTTGGCGCAACTGACGCCAAATTCTATTGTAAAACTTTGTGTGTTCGAGTGGATGCTAAGGTCTACCGGGGTTGCTATTGAGGGGGATGAGGGTTGTCTCTTCACCTACCTTCATGACGGACGCTGTCAGCCGAAGAAGAAAAAGAGCTCGGGCGAGACTCTTAACTTTGGCAGTGTGAACTTTCAACCAAAGCCACGTTGCCAAGCATATGTTCCTACTCCGGCGGCGCGTAATCGTTGGGATACAGATTGGACACGGAAGTGGTTTTATCACACTAGCCCCGCAACGGATGATCTTCCATCTGAGGGCGAGCTGATTCAGCTGATAGCTACACCCACGATTGTGCTTAGCTCCTGAGAGGAGGCCCTCCTCCATCTTCTTCTCGACATGACGAAGCGGCTTTCTACGCGGGACCTGGTGGAGGAGTTCTGCGCTTTTGGGATTTGGCCTTTGGCCAAGGAGTGGAAGCTAGAGCTTGGGGCTTCGGATATGGGGCTCTCGTCTTTGACCGCGGAGGGCTGCAAAGGTATGCTTTTTTATTTGATTTGACGTTCGCCCTAACATGAACACGGTAACTTTGTTGTTTTGCCTATCACCAAGGCTGCACGTGCTGCGGAGGTGCTTCTCATCCCATATACAGGCGAAGAGCACTCGAGGCGTCGCACTGTTGTTAGGGAGCCTCATTTGAACCATGTGTACAATGCGTCGATTCGTCTTGCTGAGCGAGCCGACCCTGACGCAGGGAAGAAGAAGCGTTCCTACGCGCCTGAGGTCGACGTCGTGGGACCAATTGTTGTGCCGCCTCTTCGTGCCATACGGCCTGGCGATGGCGCTGGTGCTTCGCGTGACTTGGGTGCTTTCGGGGAGTGGCCGGCCGAGGAGGTTGCCGAAGACCCCCCCTAGGTGCGTGCTGAGTGCTTTGTGTCCAGCAGCGCATCTTCCAATGATGGGGTTGCTTCGCGTGCGGAGGTTGCTGGAACCGGGGTCATTGGTCGTACCGCGTCGCAAGTGCACAAAGCGATAGGTACAATTCGTTTTCTGGTTCTCGATGCGACAGAGTCTTCCAGCGGTGGTATTCCGTCTCATGGCCGTAGAACGGACCTCGAAGACCTTGGAGAAGTGCCTGCCACACCGCAGGTGAATGTTGGTGAGTAATATCTACATATTTATATTTGAATCCTGCGTTTTGCTAGCTGTTGCTGAGTTGTTGGTTGCCCAGTGCTGAGCTAGGGCGGGGGCAACGATGAGGATGAGGAGGGTTCCGCAGGCCGTGCGTCGGCGGGTTCCGAGCCGAACACTTCGACCCTGCGTGTGACCGCTGTTGATAGCGCAGTGAACTTGGGTCGAATGCGCCTAAGCGATTTCAAGGTGACACCGGGCACCGCTAATGTCTGCAAAGAGGTTGCTGATTTTGCTGCACCTTCGTTTGTGCGGCAGCTTTTTGAGAAAGCTCCGCTGAAGGACATGTTTGTGAGCATTGAGGCAAATGCAGCGAGGGTTAGATTTGTTTATTACGCGTGCTCGTTATTGCCTATATGATTATTTGTGTGTATGACCTTTTGTTTTGCGCGCAGACTTTGATGTTGTCCCGAGCCCTTAGTGCCGATGTCTCCCATGCGTACGAGGATATTCAGCAAAAGGTCGATGAGGAGCACGCGCAGAACAAGGCTTTGAGCTCTGAGCGGGAGACGCTTCTTGAGAAAGTTAAGAGCTTGGAGTCCAAGCTGGCGGAGGTGGAGGCGGAGCGCGCTACACTTCGAAGCGAAGTGGCAGACGCCAACAAGGAGCGTACTGCCCTTCAGGATGAAGTGAAGGATCTACGAAGTGTTCGCACTTCGCTCGAAGAGGATATTCAGTACGAGAAGCAGCTATCCGCCACCGTTGGTCAGTCCGCTTGGGAGTCCATGGAGGCTCTGGAGGGTTCCTTGGCGAAGCTAGGTGCTATCCCTCCAGAGCGAAGCCACTAGCCGGCCGAGATGGATATTACCTTGGAGTGCCTCCGACGGGGCAACGAGGTATGCGTGCCTGCGGCTCATGCTTATGGTGACCACTGTGCGAGGGTTACTTGGTTGGCGACCCTTGCGACCCTTGATAAGGCAGGGTGTGCTCAAATGGACGGGGTTGGCACTCGTTTCGTTCCCGTGGCTACAGCGGAGGACATTGTCGCTGCGCATCCCCAGATTCGGAAGGCGAGCAAAGTCTTGCAACGGGACTTTTGGACGTTGCGCGGACATGATGCTGCCAAGGAGTCCTTCTGAGCTGCTCAAGCCTATCAAGCCAAGGGCAAAGCTACAGAGGAGGATGTTTAAGTTGGCAAGCGGGGGTCCACCCACGGAGACAAGGTGTGAACCCCCTGCTTGTTGTTTGGAATGCTAGGGTCTGGATATTTTGCAGTTGGCGTGCTCCAGCTTTGTTTGTTGTTTAACGGAGCCGCTTTTTTGTGTAGAGGTTGGCCTCTTTTTGTGTAACGACCTTTGTTCTTTAAATGGAATATCTTTGGCCATGATTGGGCATTTATTGGCCGTTTTGCGCTTTGCTTGATTGCTGCCTTAAAGTTGAACCTCGCATTCTATACAGGTGGAACGATGTTTGTTTAAACGTGTCGCGGAACGGGGTCCTTGGCCGCCCCTGGGGCATAGGACTAAGAGTACTGTTCCTACGCGAGCGTCGAAGTATGAACGAACTCTTCTATCGAAGTGGCCTTTGCGTATATGCTACCGGGGCGTCACATGCCACAGTGCTAAATGGCAGCGTTGGAAGAAGGCCAACCCTACGGGCTCTATGAAGGCATTCTTCCGTTTTCACGCGTAGAAGGCTACGAGGGCTCAGGAGGAGATCCGGTCTTTCTAGGAGCGCAGGGGTGTGGCGTTTGCACCTGGATGACCTTCGCAGGGCTGGGCCTCCGTGGAGGCTTCGACGAGCTCATCCGGTACACCCGAAGATTTGGCGACGGCGAGGGAATACACGGCGCTAGTGGCTGCTCAAGCCTCGGATGAGGAGCTTCTGGAGTGGGCTACCCGCAAGGAGGAGTGGGACTTTGTCCCTTAGGTGTACGACGATGCTGCTGCATTGTGCGACTTGTAACAAATAATGGCGTGTATTGCTGGTGTGAATTGAGTTGTGATGTACTGTTTCGCAGATCGCTGTTTCGGACAATTCCTTGTATGCGTGTACTTGTTATGCAGAGTGTAATAAAAAATGGCGTGATTGCCCTTGTACATTATTATTTGTTGTGAGGGGGAAGCGAAGCCTCGTGCCATCCCCTATACTTTTTTAGATAGGGCTCTAGAGAGCCCTAGCTCTATTTTTTTTGTGAGGGGGAGGCGGAGCCTCGCGTCGTCCCCTATACTTTTTTAGATAGGGCTCTGGGGAGCCCTAGCTGTATATTTTTTGCGAGGGGGAGGCGAAGCCTCGTGCCGTCCCCCATAATTTTTTAGATAGGGCTCTGGACCCTGTCTATTTTAATCATGCGGCTGCAAGGGTCCACCTATCATTGTTCGTAATAATTTCAATAGTTCACATGATCACAGACAGTACCTCTTACTTCTTAGGATTTAATTGATATATGCCACGACAAAGGTGATATTTCACAAATATACCTCTGAAAAGTTTTTTCTTTTAAAATTGTCACTCCCTAGTGTAAAGTTTTACACTAGAGAGTGACATTTTTAGAATTGAAAACTTTTTAGTGACATATTTAGATCCATAAACTCTACAATGACACATATTAAAACTTCCCTACTTCTTAAGGGCTCATTTGGCTCGCACGAATAGGCCGTAGTTTTGTAGCGCATTATGCTCAGACAGCACAGTGTACGGACTAAGGCAGCGGCTGCCATATCCACATCCCTGGGATCCCTCTGTGCCAGTGTGCCGCACGAGGTGAGCAACTGTGCAAGGTGAACATAGTGTTAAGTAACCGACGTTAGTGAGTTCAGTCCAAACGATTACCTCGTAGACAATAGTGAGTTCAGTCCAAACGATTACCTCGTAGACAAACTCAGAACCGTAAGAATAATGCAAGAACACAAGAACAGAATAGTAGATTGAACACAGAGATATGAGGGGACTTCAGGCTTCTCTTTATTGCTCTTCTGAAATGATTACAATATTGGGGGTCCCCCCTCTATATATAGGCTACTGGATGGATGAGGAGCCCACCTAGACCAGGACTATCTAGTTTGGGCCTGGTTTCTTAACACTCCCCCTTAGGCACTCATCTGACATGTTCATGTCTCGTTAAAACTCTATAAAAACCTAGTGAAAAAAAATTTAGAGAAAGAGTACATGACACGCGTTCCGCTGCGTTGCATGAATTGCCTCGTTAAAAACCTTAGCTTAGAAACTTCAGGAAAACTCGTGAATGGAAAAAGAGTACAATCCACCCAATTTCATTTAATCTCCAGGATTTATTGTTTGGATACTCGACCTTCATAATCAAGCTTTAATAAAGAGTTCGTGAAGGTTCTCCCCCTGAATTCTGCACTTCTCTATGTCTCATCATTCCAATTCCTCGTATGCATCTTTCAAAGTTAGATGCTGGAAGTGACTTAGTGAATAAATCTGTTAGATTTCCACATAACTTAGTATGCAGTACTTTAATTTCGTCCATCTTTTACAATTCATGAGCATAGAAGAACTTGGGGTTGATATGCTTAGTGAGACGATTCTTCACATAACCCATCTGTACAAGATGTATTACCTTCATAGATAATAGTAGGAGTTTGCGCGGTATTCAATCCACACGACTGCTGGATGTGGTGAATCATCCGCCGAAGCCAAGAACATTCTCGTGCGGCCTTGTACAGTGCTATAATTTCTGAGTGGTTCGTCGAAGTCGATACAAGACTTTGCTTAGACGATTTTCCTGAAATTGCAGTTCCACCACACAGGAATACATAGCATGTTTGCGACTTAGCTGTATGCGGGTCTAACAGGTACCCGGCATTTGCATAGCCAGTCATAGTTAGGTCTTGGTTCTTTCTATAGAACAGTCCAAGATCTTTGCTTCCTTGGAGGTATCGAAAGATGTTATTTATTCCCTGCCAATGCCTTTTGGTAGGTTCTGCACTATACCTTGCTAGTAGGTTTACTGCAAATGCAATGTCCGGTCTAGTACAGTTTGCTAAATACATGAGTGCTCCTACTGCGCTCAAGTATGGGAATTCCGGTCCCAGGACTTCCTCCCCCTCTTCTTTAGGTCTGAACGGGTCCTTGTCTTGCTGCAAGGATCTCCCGACCATTGGCACTTTCGAAAGGTTTTCAAAACCGAACCTTTCTAACACTTTCTGAGTGTAGATTGACTAATGTACTAAAATCCCTTCAGGGGTATGGTAAAGCTGCAAGCCTAGGCAATATGTGGTTTTACCCAAATCTTTCATTTCGAACTCCGACTCTAGGTAGAGCTTACTTTCTTAATATCTTCCAGGGTCCCGATGATATTCAGATCATCTACATATACTGAGATTATACAAAATCCATCCTGGGATATTCATATAAATACACAGGGATAATCCTCATTATTCGTGTAGTCTTTCTTGCAGAGAATGTCGCTTAAGCGATTATACCATATCCCTTTGATTGCTTGATCCATCTGTTGACTTTACGAGTTGCACATCAGATAGATTTCTATTTGCTCTGTCTTGGTTCGGGACAGTGATACCTTTAGGTACCTTCATATAAATGTCCGAATCCAAGTTTTCATAAAGGTATGCAGTTACCACATCCATCTATTTCGTTTCCAAATTCAGGTTTACTGCCATTGAGATTAAATATCTAAGGGTAGTTCCGCCCATGACCGGGGAATAGGTTTCTTCATAATCAACTCCTGGTTGTTGAGAAAAACCTTGTGCAACAAGCCTTACTTTATATCTTACAACTTCATTGTTTTCATTTCTCTTTCGAACAAATGCCCACTTATACTCTACGGGGTGCACATGGGGAGGCGTGCGGCTTACAGGCCCAAACACCTCTCTTTTATTCGGAGATAATAATTATATTTCTATTGCCTTCTTTCAGTCTTTCCAATCTGATCTTTTCTTACATTCAGCGTGTGATGCAAGCTCTAGATCAAGATCGATGATTATGGCAATTTTCTTTGCAAAATAAATATCGACGTGTGCGCACACATCCATGCTGATGTCTCCCTCCGTGGGAATATTCAAATTTGGTATGCCTTTTACTGAAGGTTCCATACTGGTGCCAGGTCTCAACTGGCTCCCCTTCTTATTCTGGGGAACTTCAGTGATCAGTTGTGTCAAGTCCTTCTTATCCTTTTTCACCAAATGTCCCCGGTTACTTAGGATTCGAGGGGCCGGAGTTCTCGTCCTTTTATTCTGAGGCCTCCGGACGGGATTAGAGATATCTTCAATTTTCTTTGGTATTTCAACCATCTCTGGTGCATTGCGTGCAGGCATATACGACTTGGTCACGCTCTTTAAATCACTAAAGTGGTCAGGCAGTTGATTTGCTAATGCTGGCAAATCATCTTCTGGACTTCTCTATTTGCTTCACTAGTGCGCGGATCATGTGTATGGATTCCCTTTGCTTGCCATATTATTTCCCGACATTTTTCATCAAGAGGTTAATTTCCTCCCCCTAATGACGAGAAACTATCCTCATCAAATATGCTATTAGCGAGACGGGCTGTATGCAAATCTCCAGTCATAGGGTCTAGATACCTAATTATAGATGCTGTCTCATAACCAATGTATATCCCAGACTTTCGAAGAGGTCCCATTGCAGTTCGCTGCGGTGGTGTTATAGGTACATAAACCTTGCAACCAAACCCACGGAGATGAGAGATTTTTTGTGATGACCCTTGCGCTAGTTGCATAGGTGAATGGATGTTATATGCCGACGGTCTAAAATTGATGAGTTGCTGCATGCAGGACTGCGTGTCCCCAACATGTAGTTGGTAAATTACAATTATGCAAAAGCGGTCGGGCAATAAATTTAATTCTTTTAATTAATGCCTCTACTAGTCCATTCTGGGTATGGACATGCGGTACTGAATGCTCAACGGTAATTCCCAATGCCATGCAATAATCATCAAATGTCTTTGAAGTAAATTCTTCGACGTTGTCTATTCTGATGGACTTCACATGATGATCAGGAAAATTATTCTTAATTTTAATTATCTACGATATTAGCTATGCAAAAGCGTGGTTTCTCGTAGACAATAGGCATACATGCGACCATTTCGAGGAAGTATCGATGAGCACCATAAATACCTAAATGGCGCTATAGGGGCTGTATAGGACCGCAAATGTCTCCCTGGATACGGTCCAGGAAAGCATGGATTTCATCCTTCACTTTCAGAGCAGAAGATCTAGTAATTAATTTTCTAGTGGCACATGCAGGGCACACAAAATCTTCTTGATTCGGGAAATTCTTTACATTAATATTATGTCCTTGAGAATTGGTAATTACATTTCTCATCATCTTAAGACCGGGGTGGCCTAATCTATCATGTCAGAGACAAAAAAAAGTTCAAAGCTTCTAAATGTTGTTTTCAGGACAGTATAGACTACAGGTGCCTTAATATTAGTGTAATATAGCCCAGATTCATATGAAGAAAGTCATTCTAATACCCCTTTTCTATGTTCTTCATACTTTGAAATGAGCAGGTATTCCTTACCATACTCTTCTTCAGTCTCTACATAGAGACTGTTAGCGTGAATATCCTTAAAGCTTAAGAGAGTTTTAATCGATTCTGGGTACAACAAGGCTTCTTCAATGACCAATGTTGTGCCCATCGGGAGTATAATTGTGGCTCTTCCTGAGCCTATTATACAAGTAAAGCTTCCTACGATTGTCGTAAGACTACCAGCATTCTTGCTGATCAACTGAAAAAATTTCGTCTCTCTCAATATGGTATTCGTTGTGCCGCTATCCGCTAAGTACACTTCCTCCATAGGGCGCCACACGTGTTTTGATATATAAAGTATTTATTAATATGGGGTAAAAAGCAATCCACACATAAATAAAATACTCCAAAACAAAACATAACTTGCTATTATTAATACGAGAAAAGTCTTGCAAGACTCAATATATGAATGTGATTCTTTGCTCTCCTAGAGCTTACAACCATTATTCAATAATTCAATGTTCTATCACAACCATAAACTGCAAATGACTATAAAATCTGAGTGAAATGCATGCACTAGATTGAATCAGTGAAGTATGAAGAAACTTTTGCCTGAATCTGCTCCATGTTCATCTTCTCTTCTTCGGCAACTACAGCTACTACCGCTGCGATGTCCAAAGAAGGTGTGATGGGGGCTGCTTCTAGGCTGTCCACATCCACGGGTGGAATCAATGATTGTGGATCCTCTATGCCTGCAATGGCGAGGTGTGCATCATGCTATCCTTTTCCCTTCTTCTTAGCCTTGAAAGCATCAATCACGTGCTGCGACTCATGGCAAACACGTGACCAATGTCCCCAAGTGCCATATTTGTAGCAACTTTGGTCCTACTGACCATAGAGCTTCTCGTCACGCTTCTTTTCTTTGCCCTTCTTGGCTTGAGCATTCTGCTTAGTCTTGCGACCCTTACCCTTCTTGCCTCTTTCTTTTCAGTGAGGCTTCCTCACCTTGTAGCTGCTAGCGTTGACTTCATGGCCAACTTTGCTACTAGACTGCTGTGAGATGTAGTTCTTCCTTAGAACCTCATCTTAAGCTTTCGCAACTTGCATAATGTCAATCAGTTCAGCATACTCCTTGTAGCCACCTTGACGGTAGTTGCGTGCGGATTGCACCGCATTCGGGTGAAAGGTAGAGAGGGTTTTCTCAATCTTCTCCTCGTCCGTGATTGCCTTACCACAAAACTGAAGATTGGTACAAATTCTGTGCAAAGCAGAGTTATACTCCCCCACGGTCTTGTAGTCTGCAAAATGTAGTCGGTTCCATTCTTGCTCTGCATGAGGAAGGATGGTGTACTTTAGCTTCTCGAACCGCTTCTTCATGGTGGTCCATAAAGCTAGTGCGTTCTTCTCCACCATATACTCATTCTTGAGCGTTATGCAGAGATGGTGTCCAAGGAAATGAAGTACTTGATCATTCTCCTCAACAGTTGGAGTGACATCCTTCGAGGTGCCAAGTTCGATAGCAGCACGGAGCTTCTTGGCTCCTAGTACGATCTTGACATCTGATGCCCAAGTCAAGTAGTTCTGGTCATGCTGGGCTAGCTCTTCGAACTCCTGGTTCGTAATGCCAGTCATCTTCATATTCATACAAAAGGTGCATAACATTACTGTGGGTAATTTGCATAAAATGGTTGCAAAGATTCTCATAATGTTCCTGTATTATTCTATGCATTTTTCATGATTTACTGCTATTTTCAGTGACTAAAAGCAATATAAACAATCACAGATAATCAAAATAGTAAATACAATAAATAAATTACATAGAAATAACAATAACAAAGTTGAACATGCTTCAAATGCAAAAATGGATTCAAAAATTTGAATCCCCGAGACCCTTTTTTGCTGGAAAATGATTTTTTGGCGAATTCTGCAATTTTTGAGGGGGAAATCATGAAGTTTCAGTTTTGAGAAAAAAATCATGTAATTTTCAAAGATTCCGAGGGGTTTTCCGCAAAATTTCCTTATTCATGAAAAATTTCTCGCAATTTTCGGAATTTCGAGGTCCTTTTGCAAAAAAATTAGGATTTTTTCCATCGCCCCTTTTTTCCGGCTTCCTTTTCCGACACGATTAATGGACCGGCCCCCTTTTCCTTTCAGCTCATACAGCCCAAAGCACCCAGGTCAAAAAGGGGTGTAGGGTTTCCCCTACCCCTATGCTTCAAGTGGCGGCAGTGATCAGCAGGGCTTGCTTGGCCGGCCGTGTGGTGGCGGCAGCGGTGGCGGTGGCGGCTCGAGCGCAACCACAATGGTGGGGTGGTGGCACCGCCGCGGCGGGAGGCCGTGGGCGGGGCTACGTGCGGGCAATGCTCCAAGCGCGGGGTGGCACTTCATGGCAACCGGAGGCGACGCTGGTCCGGGCGGCCGAGGTGGCGCCGTCGCATGCTGTGATGGTTCCAAGCGGCGTCGTTGCCGCCGCTCACCCCCCCCCCTCTCCTTTTCTCTCAGGCTATTCGTGGCCGTGTGGGGCGGCACGGTGCGGGACCATGGTGGCATGATCGCCCATCGCGGCGGGCCGATCTGGGCTCGGCGAGGCGGCGGTCCGCACCCATGCGGAGGTGGGGCGAAGCGACGCGTCGGTGGTGCGCGGAGGAGCCCATCGCGGGGCGATCTTGAGGGTCGGCGCGCACGGATAGGCGTGGGACCACGTTCCGGCGGTGGCCATGGCGCGGCATCATCGCCGCCGTCTTGGGCGGCGGCGAGTGGCCTTCTGGAGGCTCGGGGTGCGTCACGATGGCATGGAGGCCGGGCTGCCAGCTTCAAGCCGGTGGCAGCGCCATCCCTTTTTTTCGTACTGTTAATGCGATGCAATGTATGTACTGTTAATGAGATACAATTATCGTTAATGCAATTACTGATCGGCTTGGCCGGTGACTTCAAGTTGGCTCACGGTAGATTTAGAACGAATTTGCAATTTTCAATCTACGGTACAATCGACATCCACCTTTTCATGGAATCTGCCGATCAACATTGTGTCGGCGACTTCAAGTCGGCTCGCGGTAGATTAGAGCGGATTTGCACCGTATGATACAATCTAGAAAGCCAAATTTGCATAATTGAAAGCAATCTAGAAAAAAACGATTCGATCTACGAGTGTCGTTCTTCGATGGTTACCTTTCGATCCAAGGAGAGTCGATCGTGCTGATAACGTATTAAGGAACCGTCGCTGGCGAGTCCAGTCCAAGCGATTTTCTCATAGACAAACTCAGAATCGTAAGAACAATGCAAGAACACAAGAACAAAATAGTAGATTGAACACAGAGATATGAGGTGACTTAGGTTTCTCTTTATTGCTCTTCTGAAACGATTACAATACTGAGGGTCCCCCTCCTATATATAGGCTATTGGATGGATAAGGAACCCACCTAGATCAGGACTCTCTAGCTTAAGCCCGGTTTCTTAACACATAGGAGCAGAACATTGGCTCATGTGTGGCTCATATGGTAATGCAAAAGGCGGTGGCCGTTGCAAGATCAGATCACGCACCCTCGCAAAAAGAGGGGAAATCACGCATTATGAATTATCTACTACCCAGCAGTGGTGGCCACGGGGACGAGGGCTTCATCCAACGGCACGCTACGTGGTCTGCTTTGTCGTTGGCACACAATGCGGTGGTTGATTGCTGGATCAACTACCCACCAATTATCCACAACGCCCGGCCCCACAATATATGCTTCTTTCGTAACTGTTCGTCCGTCCCATTGGCCCTATAAATAGCGCGCGGCACCTGGGCATGGAAAGATACAGCTCTCGAGTCTCGACACAGACCTTGTATTTGTATAGCTAGGTACGCGCGTGCACCTCAATCTCACAACGCGTTCTATGGCTGCTCGCATCGGCATTGTGCTCTGCCTAGTCCTGATCGTCAGCGCGGGGCTCGCAGCCACGCCGACCGAAGCTCGCGCTGTGGCGGACTATGTTGCCGCGAACATCAATGTGGCCGGCGGCGCGGCCACTGGCGGTGGCAAATGGGGCCGCATTCGTCGGGGGAGGTGGAACGTGCGGAGCCTGCAAGGAAGCGACCACAAACGGGAGGTGCCCGGCGGCCCAGACCCGCAGCACCATTACTAGAGATGGAGTGAATAAGAGCATTTTTAGTGTATTGAACCGACGTCGATTCAAAGTTATGCCATGTAAGCATTCTAGGAACTGAGCGTGTTTTTCTCCAATGTATTGAACCGATTCCTACTAATAACTGAGACCCACGTTACATTAAAAAAACCACAAAATAATAATATTCTCTCTCAACCGCACTCTATTCTATGTAGTTGTTTAATGCTCATATGAGTTGTTTGAGTTCGGTTTTATATATTTTTTTTGTTGGAATCGACCCCTCCAATATATTGAATCGATTCCTAAGTAAAGTTCGGTTTTATTTTATTTTTTTGTTGGAATCGACCCCTCCAATATATTGAATCGATTTAATGCATTCTCTCTCCTTATTTAAACCGGCTAAAACACAATATTGGAGATAGTCTAAGGATGCAGCCACATAGAGCATGTTCGCATACATATATAGCGCTAGCTTCGAATGGCACGTTAGACCATACGAAATCATTGGATCCCCGCGCGGTTCGCGTCGCTATTTTTTCGGTGTTGTGTCGCAAAGGTAAGTATAATTTGCATTTGGTTCAAGCTGATGTGTTTAGAGTTATGCATCCTATATGTGCATGCGACAATACAATCTGAGGCTAGCTAGGTACTAAGCGCAAGCTTGAAGAAGGCAGCCAATAATATTTCTGTAGCTACATCATCTATCGGTGAAAGAGTCCTGGTCTTGGTTAGGCCATGTACGTAGTTGCGGAATAGTTGGTACGGTGTCGTTTAATTTGTGTTACCACATATTGTTGTGAAGAGTTGACTTGGGTTATCAATATGAACATCTGCCAATCGGTTCTTTACGTTATTATTTTGGCACTCATGATTTGCAGTACATACATGACATATTGACATGGGAAATTTTGATAAACGCCACTGCTAAGTGGCTGTATCAGAAAAATGCTACCGCTTATTTCGAAATTCAAAAGATGCCATTGCATACGTCTTTTTCTCATAGAAATGCCACCGATCTACATATTTCACAAATATTGACGTTATTGCCTCCGTCTTCTTCGATTCCCATGTCACCATCGCCATCCATGGCTGCCTCTCGAACACACACCGCCGCCGCCACCCTGGCTGCAGTCCCTGGCCATGTGGTCCTCCTCACCGCACTTGTACCACCCACAGCCGCCTCCGCCACCGCCCCTGTAGCCGCCTCCGCCGCCACCTCCGTAGCTGCCGCCGCCGCCGCCGTAGCCGCGGTCGCTCCTTCTTCTTACGGCATCTTCTTCTTCTTCACACGAGCAACACACCGCCGCCGCCGCCCTGGCTACAGCTCTGCTTCCTAGCCATGTGGCCCTCCTCACCGCACTTGTACCACCCACGATCGCCTCCGCCACCACCTCAGCTGCCTCCGCCGCCACCTCCAGTGCCGCCGCCGCCATTGCCAGCGTGATCGCTCCCGCCGCCAGAGCCACCTCCACGTGCGCCTCACTGGGGCGAGAGCCGCCGTGAGCAGGGCGCCACCGGGGCCGGTGACGTCAATGGCCTTGGTGCGGCCATCGTCGCCGGAGTCGATGACGAACTCGACGAGTTCGCCCTCGTTGAGGCTGCAGAAGCTGTCGGACTTGGAGGATTGGTGCATGAAGAGGTCCTCGCCGCCATCCTCGGGGGAGATGAAGTCGAACCCCTTGGTGGTGTTGAACCACTTCACCGTCCCCTTCACCCTCTGACATCTTGCCTCACCGCCGAACACGAAGACCAAAGAAACGGCGCCGTGGGGAGACCCAGAGAGAGAGAGAGGCGTCGGGCCAAGGCGACGACGGGCTAGCGGCAGGGAGCCAGCGGCGGCGGGGGCGACACCATGAGGAGCACGAGGACGAGGGGAGATGCGGCGTGGAGCTCTAATGGGGAAATTTTGATAAAAAGGACAGTGTGAGAAGTGAGGAAGGAGAATGTAGGGGCAATTTGGTCCAATACTGATAGAATACGTATACTAGTGGCATTTGTAAGATGTTCCAAGCTTTCCAGTGGCATCTTTCGAATTTCGAAATAAGCGGTGGCATTTCTCTGATACGGCCACTTAGCAGTGGCGTTTATCAAAATTTCCCTATTAACATCGACCGTAAGATCACAGAAAAGTTTCCCTTAAAAAATAATAACTAGCAGGGTGGCCCACGTATTTGCGCGCCTAAATTTTGTTTCGAATTTTATAAATGCTTGAGAATATATTTACGTAACTAATTGTAGACTATTTAGATTTTTAATATATCCTAAACATTCAAAATGACAATAGAGGCTCGAAGGAAAATACAACCCGATGAACGTAATGGAAGTATGAGATTTGATGGAAGAAAATCATTGAGCATAATAAGTTGTTGGGGGTTCTTAGAAACTAACCACTCTCCATTATGCATAGATCATGTAGTTGCATGCCCCTATTCTTACTATATTAGTTTTTTTCAAATTGTATGTCTGCACATGTACCTCGATTTAAACTCAAGCAATACGATTTGATTATGTGTGCGATAAATTATCTTATTAGTTTATATGGTATTAAAGTACCTTGCTTACGTATACACCGATGTACCATGGGTGACCTACTTTGAACTTATCTTCCCTCACACGTTGGCTACCCCACCGAACCATGTGTCATCTATATCTTCTCGCCGTCACAAATTTTTATTTACTTCAACCTCCAACAATAAGCCCAAATCTTGATCGATCCTTCTCAGCTACAACTCCTTCCAATGCAATAATTTACCACATAGTTATATTCTATTTCTCCCCAATTACTGCTTAATGCTAACCGTTGCAACATCAACATGCATACACATGCAATCATCACCAATCCTAGCTAGGGACACGTGTCACACTCTCTCCGGTGACCCCGAGCCTATTCCCTACAACTGCATTGTCTCTACTCCAATTTTTTTGCTCCTATGCTTCTGTACACCGATGCTTCTATTTGTACGAATGCATGCATGTACATACACATGCATGATGTTATACATGCTTGATGCCCTCTTCTCTCGTGTCGGTCGCTCCTCTTCTTCGACGTTTGCCAACTCAACGTTGTGCCTTCTCACTAACCATAAAAACCTCTCATCTTTACTGATGTCGACATGTCTACTTTTCTCATTGTGTAACAATATGGAGAATCTTTTCGCCATCGCCGGCGACGACATGCTCCTCACCAATGATGGCATGCTCCTAGCTACCCGATGACTCTATATTGTCCATAGCTCATCTTCAATGCAAAGCTTTATCTTCTATTTGCCAGGGCTTTACCATCATTGAGCTTTTTTGGCCACAAACTTCTTCAACAATGCTGACGCTCACCACTTGTCATCATGGCTCTTGGTCCCTTAAATGTTGGACTATCTCTTCAATGGCTCTAGCGAGCAACACGATATTATCCTCGTTGAACGACTAAGGTGAGTGTGTATGATTGGAACACGGGGTTCCCTATCGAGGTTATCTAGGAAAATGATACGAGAACACTATCAAAACGAAGACCCTTTATTACTATGAACACATTGAGTGTTTGTATGAGAATACAATGTGGATGTTACAGAATCGAGTACTCTTAACTTGACTAATCGATGTTGATGATGCTTATAACAGAATACGTGGGATACCCCCTTTATAGTATTTGAAGGGGTGGCAGTTAATGCCACTAAAGGCGTCTCTAATCTTCACTCATGTTCGTCAGGAAAGTCTTGAAATGTTGCATCCTTTAGTCAACTATCTTAAATTGCCATATGCGCCAATAGCCACATTCCCGCTAGTCACGTGGGTAACTGTCATATCTCCCGACCAGTTAGTTGGTCGGGGATTGTCCAAACCTGTATAGTGGTCGGACAGTATCCATAGTTGATCGTCTCATGACTCAAACTGGTCATCGACCAGTTTGGCCGTAATAAAGAGAATTAGACTTTATTTATACACCAGTCACAGGTTCATAATTGTTATAAAGTGGGACTCTATTAAGTGGGTCTCCTTTGATAGGAACTCTAACTTTGGCCCAAAAAGGGTTGACCTGGTCAAGCATCCTCATAAGTGAGCAGCACAACGTTGTACTCATATCCATCGTCACCGCTTCGGCTCCTTGTTTCCCAGTGGATCAATATCTATTCGCAGGACAAATCGATATTATTGCACTCTTTCATCGTCTCCTCCAACACTATTCATGCTATCATTGTTATAACTTTTATTTTTTATTCAAGATTTTAGTTATTTTTTATTTTTATTACATAGGAAGCAACAATATAAAGACATGACATTGAGAGCGACCATGATGGCTTCTTTTGGTCTCATCCGACACTATTCGTCACATCCTCCTTATAACTTTTATTTTTATTCAATATTTTAGTTATTTTTATTAAAGTTCGTCTTTGAACTAGCACTTGGACCCGGTTCCAAGTACATACCATCCATGTGAGGAATGGAACATGTGTCTTAATTGATCCAAACCACATGACGTTTCTGGCCCTAAGTTACTGACAATAACCACAATATGGTTTTGTCTCCCACTGACATCAACCGCTAATCAGTTGGCATTTCACTAATTGTCACTATCCCTCCGACCAGATGCACTTCTTCAAAAGGGTGTCTCTTTTAGGAGTAACAAACACCTCTTCACTAGTTATTTAAGGATAGATGATGAACAACGGAAGGACGATCGGAAGAAGATACGAAGACAACCAAGGGAAAATAACCGCAACACATCTGATTCATCAGAAGGCAATTAGATTCAAGCAATACACTCAATGTAACTAGGGCTAGTTTGTCGTCTTATTCAAGGTACCCCTGTAAAGATCCAGTTCATTGCAATAAAGAGCAGCCCTACTCTCATCCAAGAACTTTTAGTCATTTTCCTCGTTTTATTTTCGTAAGATCGGCGACTTGATCATCGACAGCTGGCACCGTCCGTGGGGTAGAAGGCGTTGAGTTCTTGAAGATTTCTTCGCTCAGCAATGCTCATCTTCCTTCTATTCCGTTATTGAGCTAGATTGACTTGGCGAACTACTCCAACCTCGACATAGACGTATGCATCCGCGCCATGAAACATGACGCAATGTTGTCATCATCCTCTTCCATCGTAGGCTCGTCGCTCGCTGAAACCAGCGGGATCTACCGAAAGGAGGAAGATTCACCGTCATAATCAATGGCGCTCCCAAAGGAATCGGTCGTTCCGACCAGTTCGGAATATCCGAACGCCTCTACAAACCCGGTTCTTCCGACCGGCAAGAACGGCGATAAAAGCTTAGCGTTGCAATCAAAGGGTCAATGTACTTTTCGACGATTGAGTCGTCGATCTTACGAAATAAAATAGGAAAATGATGTGATATTTCCTGGGATAGAATGGGGCTGCTCTTTATTGATATGAACTGGATTTACAAGGGGGTGCTTACGACCCGATTCAGGACTAATCCTAATGACACTGAATATGAATATTGATATGCTCTAATCTGATGATGTTGTCTTGCTTGTCTCAGATCAGATTGTGATTATCGATGTGCTTCTCGATATCCCTTGGCTTCTCTGTGTGCCTCTTTCTCCCTCCCCCCTTTGGTCTTCTGTGCTCTACCTTTAAACAACTTTTGAAGGGGTGGCAGTTACTCCTGGAGAAGGCGTCCCTAGTGAAGCGTTGCGACTGGTCGGGGCGAGGCGTCAGTTAACAATGTGTTAACTGCTCTGTGGTTAAGTGTCTTAGAGACACTCAACCATATTATGGTTGTTGTCAGTGTCTTTAGGACTATGTAACCGTGTGACATGAAGTATACACCATATGCTATATTCATCGCACGGTAAGAATATACTTAGGATCAGTTATAGATACCAGTTCATAGCTTTTCCGAGCAGCTACCTGGTCGGAGACTAGGTGCAGGACCTTGTCCGACCAGGGTATCCTTATGTAACCTCTAGAATCCTTACGGCCAGTGAGGTCGTTAGCCTTAGGGGTTACGACCATGAAGATGTATGGTCTTTTGTAGGACCGGAAAGGCGACTAGAGGGGGGGTGAATAGACGCTTTCTCTATTTTTCACCTCAATCGAACTCAACACTACTTTCACTCCAATAGCTATAATAGCTATGAAGATCTGTATACAGGCATAGCGGATGACCTGTTTTGAATCCGATCAAACCCCGAAGCTAAAGACCAAAAACAACTCACAACTGCATGCACAAAATCTAAAGCATCCCCTCATGGATCAAACCACACAGATCTGACACGCACACACTAGCACGACCAAAGCAATCCACAAAACACGATCTGACTAGCAAGGACAGAGCACAGCAGCCCAAGCATTAAACAAACTCAAAACTGCTGACAAATAAAGATCCAGTCGAGTCATGAAGGTAGCCACAGCAATTAACACCAAAGCCTCAAGCAATAAACAATTATAAACCTTGTGTTTCCACGAACCGATGAAACCAAAGCTGACTGGTCTTTCCTGGAGCTCTACCTACAGCCACGCCGGCCAGGAGCTCCTTTTTCTTGCCGAGGTACAGCCGCTGCCCAGCTCCATTTCTACAGGCGCGAGCACTGGCCGCCACCAGAAATTTTTTTCCTTTGGGGCTTCAAGCGCACTCAAAACTGAAATTTTGTCTGATCATTGAAAGCATCAAGCAGCTGAGGCAGTAAACAATACAAACAGCAAAACGCCAGCACAAGGAATCACAAATTTAGACACAACATTGAGGGGCGTAGCCGAGTAAAAATCTTGCCACAGCAAACGACTATAGCTTGCAGCGATCTCATTTCTCTGAGCAGACACCACTCTCTAGATCCTTCAGTTTTTTTTAAGTGGCTACAAGTTGCCACCGCAGGGAAACCTATCGAAAGAAAACACACAGTGCTGAGTCGACAAGCATGCAGAAAAGAACAGCAAACTGCAGCAGGACTCAACTACGAGGAACTGGCCGCAGCCCAGGAAAAAACTCGTTTTTCTTTTACAGGACAACACCGAGGCGCTTCCAGGGGCTTCCGATTTTCCAGTCAAAGACCGCACGCAAGAGCCAAACCGACCAGCATACAGCAAACAAACAGATCTACCGATGGCCCAACACATCACCACACATGGCATCTAAATCTGATTTCTCCCGAGGAACTGGCCGCCCAAAAACTCTAGTTTTTTCGGGACAGACTACAGCAGCCGCCATCAACTACAAGCGCCACATTTCTGCAGGAGGGAGTACCCTACCAGCGCTACACTACAGCCGCCCTGGCTCTGCTTCTGCGGGGAGGACAACCCGCCGCACAGGCCTCCAGATTTTTCTATGACTACAGCCGGGGACAAGCAGTAAACTGCCGGCAAGACTTCCTGATGTTGCGGGCGCACAGATTTCCAACGCAAAACACACAGCAAAAATCAAATCTGATCCAAGCCGACAAGGAGCTCTGGAATCAAAACCGAAACTCAGTTGGTAGTCAAACTCAGAGATTCTCACGCATCAATGAGCAGTCGGCAGAAAACAAAACCAAACAGATTACAGCCGCGCATATTTTTTTTGGGAGAAGCCGGCCGCCGCAGCTCTGATTTTTCCTGTCTGCTCTCGAGGATACAGGCCGCCGCCACTCATTTTCCAGGGCAGCACAGGCCGCCACACAACTCTCTTTTTGGGCAGCCAAAACCTAATGTCCCATTTCCAAAAACCTTATATAGGGTAGCCTCTAACTCTAAAAACCAAATGGGCTTCCGTTAAGGCCTAACAACAACGGAACACACATGCACGCATCTCAAAGCGCCGTCTTCATCGTCGATTGATCTAAACCGCTTCACCATGCGCCGACCCGTGCCGCGGCTTAGTCAAAAGGTCACCAAGGCGGTATTTGGTGAAATTACCAAAATACCCCTTCTCGATCTTTCTCCAAAAGACCGAGTCCACAGATCGTGAAGCAATCCCATGCTTCGCCACGTGTAGGTTGATCAACGGCTCCATGTCATCAAGTCTCTCCCGTCCGGATCCCACCGGCACCACTGAGCACTTGCAACGACTCCCGCGCCGCTTGATCCAACCAGTCGCATCGAACTGTCCGTTCGGTCATCCTTGTCCATTCTGCGCCACGCTTGAGTCACTTGACCTCACACGGCATCCATGATTGTTCTGGACCTCAGCTCTCCAAGCTTAGTCCCGATACTCCTCGCCGTTGACCGTCATTGACCTGCAGGCCACCTGCACAGCAATAGACAAGCAAACACGAATTCGGGAACAAGTTCTTCACAACTTGACCCACGTTAGCCAAAACATGCAATATGCAACACACATGCATTAACAAATATGGATATGACCTATCCCAAAATCAATTCACCACTTATATCAACATTGAGCACAAAAGCGGTCGATCCTTGTGACCGACGATTCTGAAACTTTGCCGAAAACGCGTGAAACTTCAAACCATCAAAGCCATTGCCAATTGTTTCATCATCCTAAGATCATGAGCATATCCTCATGATATCCACATCTTTTATTATTTATTAAGATAATGCATAGAAGTTTTAATCCTCGTCAGCTAGCCCTCGAACTTTAAATGAACAGGTCGTGTGAACACTTTTCTTTCGATGAAGTCGTATCGGGCAGACATTGAGCACAAAAGCGGTCGGACCGCCACGACCGACAGCTGAAACTTTGCAGCGCGTGAAACTTCAAACCATCAAAGCCATTGCCAATTGTTTCATCATCCTAAGATCATGAGCATATCCTCATGATATCCACATCTTTTATTATTTATTAAGATAATGCATAGAAGTTTTAATCCTCGTCAGCTAGCCCTCGAACTTTAAATGAACAGGTCGTGTGAACACTTTTCTTTCGATGAAGTCGTATCGGGCAGACCCTATTTAATGTCGTGATTTACGAAGTGGTCTGTGTTCACTTTAAAGTTGAGAACTTGCCTTGGGAACCTAAGAGTTTTTTTTTGTCTGTTGGACTTTTTAGATAACTCCAGATTGCAGTTAAGGACCTGAAGCTATAAAATCCCTATTGCTGGGCTTTAGAGTTTTTACTCTTCCAGATCTTCCTCTGATCCTCTTCAGTTCTTTGCTAAGAAAATCTTTCCGACCTCTGATTGTCTTCCCAACCTCAAAGCCTCCTCCAACCACTACTCATCCCTTTGAGAAATTTCACCATGTTGGAGCAAATCACAAAGTGGATGGCTTCGGATCTGAGTGAGAAGAAGCTTGAAGCGTTGGAGAAGATGGGAATGCTCCCAAACAAGAATCCGATCGGATGGAGGTCAGCGGCCGGGGAGCACTTTCCTAGCTGCGAAGATGGGGAAATTCCAATCTTCCTCGCCCACATCGAGTGCGGGCTGAGGGTACCGGTGCGCAAATTTCTTCCTTGTGTTTTAGAGTATTACGAGGTGGAATTGGTGAATTTGGCCCCTAATTCCATCGCTAATATTAGTATTTTCATCTACCTATGTGAGGCGTACCTAGGAGTGCGTCCAAACTTGAGGCTCTTTAGGTATTTCTATCGAATGGCGATGTGAGGGAGATCCATGGGGGCTCCTAGAGAATGCACGCTGTGCCTTCACGACGGGAAGGCCGATGAGTACATCCAAATGTACTCGAAATCCTCTTGGTCGTCATGGAAAAAGAATCGGTTCTACATGACGGTTACGAGGGATAATGGCCTCTACTTCACCGGAATTAGGGCGAACGAGAATCCTAAGTGGAGGAAAACCGTGAAGAAGGCAGGGGTGGTCGGAAGATGGGTGGATGCCATCTATGACCTGAAGATCAAGGGCTTGACTTCTTGGCATGTGGTGAGAGATTTCACCAAACGCCAAATTAGTCCTCTAAGGCTCCGACCTCATTCCCTGCTCTGGTCCATTGGTCGTGATGAAGCTATTTCACGAGATGGTAAGTCTTTGAAAGAAGCTCCGACCAGTATGACTTATTACTTGATTATCGTAACACCTTAAAATCTGCTCTTGTCTCCTTCCCTTTTTTTTAAAAGCCCTTTTTCCTGAGAAAATCAGAGAGCGGATCAGGATGATCTACGCCGGAGAGCCTGGTGAGAAGGTTGCATTCCCCGATATCTTGGCAATAGTCTCTGTTGAAGAGAGACTGGCAAGACTTAAGGTAGATAATCAAATCTCTTTTATCATGTATACACATTCTCCGATCAGTTTATTGATCTTGCTCTATTTTTGTAGGCAGTCGGATTGCGAGTCGTACAATCTGGTGAGGATCAAAATCCCACCATGGCTCCAACCAATTCGTGCCTAGATGCACTGGAAGAAGATGAATCTCCCGAGGTAATACAATATTTTTAAAAGAAGAATATATATACTTTTGATAGAAAATTTCATCACCTAACCAAACTTGTTTTTTGATTTAGGTGGAGAAGACTGAAGGCCTGCAGAGCATAGCTACAGAGGTCGTAGACTCCAGATTGGTCGTTCACGACTTTACAGTTGTTACTGAAACAATTGATCTGGAGGTTAATGAAACCACTCCCTCTGACCCGATGGTCAGGAATGTAACCCTTGATGAAAGGACATTGCTTCCGACATCATGTTAGAGGATGTGAAGGGTTTCACCAACCCTGCCAGTTCGAAATCGGCAAAATTGGATGAAAAGAAACGGAAGGCTAGCAGTACAGAGTTTTCTCTACCGCAATTCAAAGTCAAATCCAAGAAATTAACTAGGTATGTACAAATGAAAAAGGTCATATAAGTGCATACCTTTAATGGTTTTGGGTGATTTGGTGTTTTGAACTTCCCTTCTTTGTTTTGTATAGGTAAATGCGGCATTTGATTGATTACGGTCCGACCGAAATCTTCACGAGACCGAGCACCGTGGAAGTCCTCGTCCAAGGTACATCCCAGACAAAGTTCACAGGGATAAAGTGGTCGAGAATCCCCGGCAGTGGTGAAGCCAACGGTCGAGCTGGATCCATTGGTGATCCTAACTCCTTCTGTGGAGGTAGTTGCCCTTGAAGGTTCTCAACAAGTCCCGACCCCTGTTGGTAATCCCTCCCAACCTAACAAGTTCCCTTTTGTTCCCCAATTTATCGAGAATAAGGAGTTTGATGAGGCATGGGGAAGAATATCAGACTATCAAATTAATATAGGTTCTGATATTATTTTTGCCGATTATAACGAAGTGGCAATCCGGGTAAGTATCTATGACCAGTTTCATAATTTCCCTTTTAAAAGTTTACAGGAAACTTAAAGAGAAAATGCTATTTGTGTAGCATATGGTCGAGAACTTTCTTTGTGGTCGGAGGATGACCCAAATAATTAAGGATTTGGAGAAAAAGCACTCCGAATTGGAAAGTAAGAACTTTCCTCTTAACCTTTTTCCTTCTTCAATACTTTGTCCTTCTCTAATTATTCTCCCTTATCATATTTGATAGATTTGGAGAAAATATAAGAAGAAGTCGTGGCTGATAAAGCCAGAATAGCTCTGCTTGAGGAAGAAAATCAGGCTAAGGATCGGTCGATTTCAGAGGCGTCGACCAGAAATGAGACTCTTAACAAGAAAATTGAAGGTAAGGTTGTAGACTTGACTTATTATCCTCCTCTGATCATGTTGTACTTACTGCTTGTTTTACTCATGTAGAACAAACGCAAGCGCTGAACAGAGCAAAAAAGGCTCTGAAATTTGAGCAGGATAAGGAGGCAACTCTTGTGCAAAATCCTGATGAAAAGATTCATGCTTTAAACAAGATGATATTTGATATGGGATCAGGATCAAGTGTGCCTGACTTAAGAGATCCAATAGAGAAAATAAACTTCTTGTGCCAACTTCTAGAAGATCTCAGTGGTCTGCTCAAGACTACTCGAAAGAATTATGCTCAGACTATGAAAGAAGGCGTTGCCAATGGAGTTAGTTTTATACCGCAAAAGCGAAGGCTTCGATCCTCCATTGATCTCAAGCCGTTGAAGATGACTTCAACTGCCTGCCTGATGAGGCGACCAAGTTTATGAAAGAACTAAAGTCGCTTGGAGACAAAGTTGTAAAGGAGATGGATGTCGGATCTCCATCAAGCAGTAATTAGTTTGGAGACATTCTGGAGTAGGACATTGTAATATAAGAATTATAAAAATGCATAAAACTTACCTTTTTACCATCAGCAAGTCTTTTGTTTATCCTTTTGAATTTTTGAAATTCTCGTATACTTCCTAGCCCCCGACTGCTTTGTAGTAGAACAGCCTTACTAGACAAGCAGTTTAGCCAAGAAAGAGAATAAAAGTTGAAACCATTGTTTTGAAGGCATATACTGATCATAAGACAAAACTGATCGTAACAATACTAGGAAATCATTTTGGTCGGAACCAGTGTATGATTTCAACTAGTTATAGATCTTTGTTTGTCATAATCGAAATACCAAACAAAACTGTACATAGTCGGAAAAAAGATTTGTTGGGATGACAAAAGTAGAAATGCAAGAATGTATGCAAAAAAAAATGATAAGTGATCGTATTTATATATACAACCCAAAACTGGTCGGAGAGTACTACTAAGAACAGAAGATATAGAAAAACATTTCATAAAACGTGCTCGAGCTCAAGTCCGACCGCGGCGAGGATCATAAGAAAAGAACCGTCGCTAGGAAGCTCCTTCCAGTGGGCAGGACCACGTGCGAAAAAGGAGAGACTTCGACTAGGAGGCTTTTCGTGTCCCAACCAGTAGCCAAACGAGAGTCGAACAAAATTTTAAAATGAAGAAATATAGTCTTCATAATCTTAACAGTATAAGGCACTATATGAAGTTATTTGTATTATGCTCTGTTTACTTGTATGGTCAAGCGAGGAATCATGAAATGATCACGACTAGGACCTATACACCGTATGACACAGATGTTGTTGCCAAAAAGTAATAGAGATCCTGATAAAGGATATCGGGGAGAAAAATTGTCTTCTTCGACCATCTCAAATAAACAATAGTAGGTGACCAGATTATAGGCATAGATATATAAATCATATCACTCGTTGAAAATAAATGAATGAATGTACTAATGAAATGAAAAAGAATTGAAATAATGTACAAAAGATTTAGATATAGAACTTACGCAATTGATCAATGTTCCAAGAATTTCACAAAACTTGCCCGTCCAACATGGCTAGTCGTACAGAACCTGGTCGGGTGACTTCGACCATAGTGTAAGGACCTTCCCACTTAAGGGAAAGCTTGTTGCAATTTGCTTGGTTCTGAATCTTTCTGAGAACCAGATCACCTACAGCGAGGCTGCGAGGTTGTAACTTATGACTATGGTACCTTCGCATGGCTTGTTGATAGACTACGGATCATACCAAGGCATGATTTCATCGTTCTTCAAGGAAATTGATGTCGTCAAGTCGTCATTCATTCTGATCATTTTCGTTGAAACAATCAGTCTAAGCAGAGCCAATTTTTAGTTCTGGAGGAAGCATGGCTTCCGCACCATAAACCAAGAAAAATGGTGTTTCACTTGTCGCACGACTGGTCGTGGTTCGAACGGCCCATAATACAAACGGGAGTTCTTGAACCCAAGCTCCTGACCGTTTGATTAACTGGTCGAACACTCGGCGTTTTATCCCCTACATAATGATACCATTAGCTCGCTCAACTGCTCTGTTGCTCTGCGGATGAGCAACAGAAGTAAAATGAACTTTAATACCAAGTTCGTCGCAGAATTCTTGGAATTGACTGCTTGAGAACTGGGCACCATTGTCTATGATTATACGACTGGGTACACCAAATCGTGTGATCACATTTTTCGTGAGAAATCTCTTAGCAGCCTCAGTTGTTGTTTTAACAACAGGCTCGGCTTTGATCCTTTTTGTAAACGTGTCAATCATGATGAAGAGGAATTCGAAGCCCCCAGGTGCTCTTGGAAAAGGTCCCAGAATGTCCAGTCCCCAGGTTGCAAAAGGCCAGGAAAGAGGAATTGTCTGCAAGGCTTGTGCCTGGTGATGTACTTGTCGGCTATGAAGCCGACATTATGCGCTTCGTCACGAGCTCTTTTGCATCATGAAGGGCAGTTGGCCAATAGTATCCTTGCCTGAAGGCTTTACCAACTAGTGTTCTGTAGGAATGATGTGCTCCACAGACTCCTTCATGGATTTCGGTTAGCAATTTAATGACATCCGTTTGAGATATGCATCTCATCAACACTCCGTGAGATCCTCGTTTATACAAGATATGTTCAATTAGAGTGTATGATTTGGCTCTTCGTGCTAGACGATCAGCCTCTACATCATCTTCTGGAATTATGTCATGCTGAAGATAATTGTAGATCAATGTCATCCAATCTCTACCTTGATTGTGACAACGCCAACCGTCAACGACCTGTGGAGCATCCATGTTTTCACGATTGGTTTGTACGACCTGTAGAGAATCATGTATGTTCTCGGAAGGCTCGACCACCGAGAGTGAATCGAGTTGCTCGAGAAAAACTCTGGGCGGGACGATCGACCTTGTGGAGGCCATCTGTGCCAACTGGTCTGCTAGAAAGTTTTCCTTTCTAGGAATATGTTGGATTTGGAAACCGAAGAAGTGCTTTTCGAGTTTCCGTACTTCCGCCAGATAAGATGACATCTTGGTACTCGAGCATTGATACTCTTTCCCTACTTGATTCGCTACTAGTTGAGAATCGCCTTTCACTAGTGTCTGCGAATCCGAGCTTAACGAGTGCTCGAGTCCCGATAAACCTTCATATTCTGCCATGTTGTTTCTGGCAGGAAAATTTAAATGGATGGTGTACTTGACGTGTTCGCCAGTAGGGGATATCAAGACAACTCCAGCCCCCGAGCCTTTTAGCATCAAGGAACCATCAAAGTACATTGTCCACTCTTCGTGGTGTTTGTACTCGGGCCCTTGGGTGGGTTCAGGGTTTGTCCATTCGGCAATGAATTCTGCTATTGTCTAGGACTTGATTGCTGTTTGTGAGATGAAATAGAGGTCAAACGCCCCTAGCTCAACCGCCCATTTTGCTATTTGTCCTGATGATTCCCTGTTTCCAAGGACTTGACCAAGAGGATATCTAGTTGATATGACCACTTTGTGGGCCTGAAAGTAATGCATCAATTTTCTTGAAGACTGTCACATCCTCAATTTAATAAAGAGAATTATTATGCATCTCATTAGCATGCATCATGATTTCTAGCATTTACCTTACATATTGCACTAGGAAAATCTGTGAAAGACATTAAAACATATATTGTAAATGGAACTCCAAAAAGGAAACAAGAACAAAACCTTATGAACATCTCCTGGAAATAATTTATTCAAATACTATAGCAATTATAACGAATTAATATAATTTTTCCTAAATTTATGGAACAGGTTTTAACCCTATTAAAATTCAAACACAGTCTTATGACCTAGTTTAAGTTTGAAATGGTAAAATACAAAGTATACCATGAACAGTATGATATTATAATTTTTATGAACACTAGACTACCCCAGGAACCCCTGTGATTTATTTCACATTTTTATGAAATTTATTTCTATTTTTAACACCTTGGTCAAAGTGGAGAAAACAATTTAATTACCAGTCAAACTAAAGTCCAGACCCTAGCCGATACTGTTCATCGGGCTCGAGTTTGACTTGGCGAATTGGCGCAGCCCAACCGCCTAATTGCACCATCACATGCAAGCGTTGGATCAAAGACCGACGGCCCAGATCGTCGCACCCCTTCAACAGCTCAAGACATCACCTTATATCGTAGCCGTCAAATCCTGATCTAATGGTGTTCGTTGAGCCACGTCGCCCTGTTTCTCTTCCGCGCCTTGAGTCGCCGCCTCGGACCCACAGCCGGTCTGTCTTCTCCATCGGCGAGTGGCTCACAGAGCCGAGCTCCACGCTGCCATGAAATCTCTTGATCTGTTGAGCCTGTCCGCTTCACGCCCAAATTGGCCACTCGGGCGTTCCTCTCAGACACCGCACCCACTCCTCCTTTTTCTCGGGTTAAGACCTCTCGCACCCTTTCTTCTCCCTCACTTCTCCTCTGTTGACCGAGGAGAGGGAGGCTGGCTTGAGCTCACCTCTCAGGTAAGCTCCCATTGGGAGGTACCTTTGGTTTCCATGCTCAATGCCTTTTCCGTTTTAGCTAACTTGAGCTCCCTCGATGGCTTGTAGCTCCTGAACCAGTTTCGTGCTCTCTGGAACCCTAGGGCGCGCACCCGAGGAGCTCAACTTGCTTTCTTCGTGTCCGGGAGGTAAGACCCTGAATCTTGCGCGTCAAAATGTGCATTAGGGTGTCTTGACTCTTTTCCCTCAATTAATTTCATGATTGCTTCACAGGAAGTGTCGGATCTTGGAATTAATCTTTTGTCAACCGCCGTCATTGTTCATCTTCCCCAGCTCAGGCTGGTAAGCCATTGTCAAATTATTTGTGCCTACATCTTATCCTAGACTTGCTTGAGCTAACCCGAGCACCCATTGTTCTCCCTTTTTGCCCAGAGCATCTTGTTTGCTTGGAGCCGTGCCGCCACCATCGTCTTCTTCGACCCCGACGAAGATCCGGCAACCCCAAAGCTTCCCGAGCACCTTCCTGAGTTTAGGTAACACACTAATAGTCCCTAGGACCTGGGCACATGCTTAGCTAGTGCTGCGGAGCTTCATATCGCTGTTGTCTAGTTTCCAGTACTTAGTAGCGCCGCTCGCCGCCGGCTACCTGCCGGTGCAGAGCCGCACCATCGCAAAGGATGCCACCACTGGGTGCGCAATACTATTGTGCACTTGGGCATGGCCTTGGCACGCGCCACCGTGGCGCCTACCGGCGAAATCACCGGGAACCGCACGGAACGGTTTCGTTGTCGGTTTGAGAGATCATGGTGATGATTAGGTTTTAATTACAATCATTATCTTTTAAACGGTGTCTTAACGCATTAACAAGTCTATTACATGTGGGCCCCAGTGCACGGAAAACCAGCACGCTTTAGAAATCAAACCACTCACTGCCGTGTGGACCCAAGCTTATAGGCACGTGCTTTGCTCTAAATCAGCCACGTATAACTAATTGTGTTCTAGACCTTTGGATGTGAGATCGACAGCTCTGATTCGATGGAACGTTCGGACCGCTCCGGACGTGCCGCGAATCTGAGCCGTGCGTTGCGCATTGAACGGTCACGATCGATGTGCCGATCAGACCACTTCTTCAGCCACGCTTGGTGACCGTTGGATTTAAATCCAACGGCTCACGAGCTTTATCTGTTTATCACATCGCGCGCCAAGATCTTGCATGGGCCGCTGGCGAAGCAGGCCCACTGTCAGTGGCAGGGGCTAGCCCACGCTCGGTGAGAAAAGTAATAAATGAATTAGAAAATCTGAAAACGAAATATTTGTGCACTGAAAAATATGTGTAACTTCGAAAATGTATAACTAATTCATTTCAACTCCAAAATGGGTGAAACCACTTCTGGTATTTTTCATTTTTGATGAACTTTATATTAAAATTGGTTTCAACCATGTCTATGCAACAGAGAGTATTATTATGGAAAAAGAACCATAAACTCGTTAAGTTTACACTAGAAAAAGGCTGACAACTTTGAAAATAGATAACTAATTCATAAAAATTGCAAATGGAGTGAACTCAACTGTTTTGAACTTGTAATGATAATACCTAATTATCTATGTAATCCTTGTATGCACTACTGTGCTGCAAATTTTATCCAAACAATTATATTTAGTGAACAGTGACAGATTGCAATTAATTTGGATTTTTCTGAAAGCTGAACTTGAAACACTTATAACTCTCACATACTAAATGCAAATGGAATAATTCTTTCACCTAAATTCATCTAAAATCATGACCTATCTTCTGTAGAAAAATCATGCATTTTTGAGCATTTTGAGTTTTTGAGTATTTCTCGATGTTTATTCGATACTATATTTATCTAGATACCGAGCCTATTGATATTGACTTATACGCTACTGAGGAAGAGCAACTGACTTACCAGCAAGGCAAGCATCATTTAAACTTTCTTTTACACCATATTTGATCCCAGTTTTGTTAAGTTAGTGCAATGGTAATTGCTTGCATGCTATTTTTTGATAATGTCGCTATTTTTATGATGAATAGTTAGATACATCCTATTACTTTGTCATGGTGGTTATCCATGAATTACTCCAGTACTGAAATGCTTAAGATAGGATTGTGTGAAGTATATTATGTTCGGGTTTGCTTAGCCATGCAAGTCTAGAACGGTAGCTGATTGTTGAGAATAACCCGACAATTATGGGATACACACAACTTTTAATTTATACTTTTGTTTCAGATCTTCGTATCTGTTTTATGAGTTAAGTTTTGTCAATTTAAATGGGCTTTTGGTCTGGACAAGTGGTTGGTTATGGAGGGTGCCTTCGTGCACACTTTGGGTTGTGGCTTGTCTTGTTTGGACAATTGAGGACCGAACTTTGGGTACCTACGGTTCAAGAAAAACTCGTGCTATCACACGCGGTGTATGGGTGCTGCTTAGTTAAGTAAGGGGTTGGTATTGTTGAGTTGATGACTGGTGGTGTGAGGGCGTAAACGTGTTCCATCGCATATACGTTCCATAAGGGTGCCGATTGCAATTCTTTATTGTGAGGGTGAGCCCTCTTTAAACTTTATTAATTGGGTTGGCATTTCCGGCACAACTTGCGTGCCGTTTAGATGTAGGAGGCTAGCCTACACTTAAACGGGGTTACGTCGCGTTTGGGCGATTCAACTCAATGATATCAACTTGCTAAAAAATACTAAGTCTTGGTTCACCCGGCCGGTATACCATAGGAAGTATGCTATATTCGGAGGCATCTGGAGGCTTACGGGCTAATCAAGTCATGTGGGTAAGTAGTACACCCTGCAGGTATAAATCTATTCAATAGCCGTGTCCACGGTTATGGACGACCGCTTGAGTTTGTGGCTGCTTATTGTTAGACTTGGAATTAAAATTGTGGTATAACTTGGTATTGTCATGAATGGGATGTTCATGCTTGTCGTAGTGTCAAAGTGGACAGCCACTTTGTCATTTGTATGGTTCATTTGTTATTCAATTCACAACGTATTCACACGCTTTACTTCTACTTCAAATCTGATTTTGAAATGGCACTTGAAAAACTAGTATGTGTAGGTTGTAAATTGTTGCGTCTCTTTTGCAAAACTAAGCCAATATGAGCCATCCTTTGGAACAACCTCTAGCATAACTAATTTTTATTTGTGTAAGACTTGCGAGTACCCTTTGTACTCAACCCGGTTGCTACAATTTCAGGTGAGGAAGTGTATGAGCCCGTTGAGCTTGTTAGCGCTGATTTTGGCGACGCTAATGAGTAATGCTAGCATTTAACTCCCAGTCGGTTGCCAATGGGTTATGGGGCATACCATGCTGGACCTTTTGGTTTATTTACTTGCTTCCGCTGCTACTTAAGGCTCTCATTTGAATTTGGCCGGTCGGCCGCTTGTAATAGATGTAAACTTTAACTATTACGTTGTATGCCTTTTGAACTATCTATGTATGTTGTTGTATGGATGTGATCAACGTTGTATGAGAGTATGAGCATATTGGTCGCTGATCTTGGGAGCCAATATGATTGCATACTGCTGTTCGTGGCTTCTGCTTAACTCACTAAGTGTAGTGCTTGACTTGTTGGAGAACCGACAATCATGTAGTGCTTGCAGGGGAGCAGCATGCATGATCGCCGGGGCTCTAGTTTATAGTTAAGCCTTTCACTAAGATCGAGTTAAGTTGGAACCCATTTACTTGAGGCTCTAGAGTTATGTCCTTAAGACCATGTTTAATCTCGGTCTTATGGAGATAACCCGGGGGTCCTCACAAAGATATAAGGAGACCATAGAGCAACTTTTGTACCTGTGAGTATCTTTCCTTTGGTCCATGTAAGACTTTACTTACATAATATACTGGTCGTTGGATGTTATCCCGTTCTACGACCAATACACTACTAACTGTCTGTGGCATTGTAGCCACGTAAATTAGCAATGTTTCTCCCGATCTTGGAGAAACTAAGATCGGGGGGCTCGTAAGGTACTTCTTAAGTTCTTCAAAGGCATCGTTTGCCTGTTTAGTTCACTTGAAACTCCCATGTTTCCGAAAAAGCTTAAAGAATGGTAATCCTTTTTCTCCTAACCTTGCTATGAAACGACTTAACGCTGCCATACAGCCGGTTAGTTTCTGGACCTCTTTCTTCATGGTCGGAGGGCGCATCTGGTCGATAGCCGATATTTTTACTGGATTTGCTTCAATACCTCTAGCCGAGACTAGGAAACCGAACAGTTTTCTAGTAGAAACTCCGAACACACACTTCTCCGGATTCAACTTGAGGTTATGCCTTCTCAAGTTGTTGAAAGTCTCTTGTAGGTCGAGGATATGATTGCTATCGTTGGTGCTCTTTACGACTAGATCATCAACGTAGGCTTCTAGATTCTGACCTATCTGTGGACTAAAGGTTTTCTGCATCAATCTTTGAAAAGTTGCACTAACGTTTTTGAGACCAAATGGCATCTTAACATAGCAAAAGGTGCCATATGGAGTGATAAAGGAAGTTTTCTCTTCATCTTCTTTACACATATTAATCTGGTGGTACCCTGAATATTCATCTAAAAAACTTAGTAACTCACACCCGGAAGTAGAGTCTACAAGTTGGTCAATGCGTGGAAGGGGAAAATCATCCTTCGGACAATCTTTATTAAGATCTGTAAAGTCAATACACAGTCGCCATTTCCCATTATTTTTCCTAACCATTACAGGATTGGCGAGCCACTGAGGGTGGTCGACTTCACGAATAAACCCAGCTTTGAGGAGCTTGTCAATCTCCGACTGGATTGCCTCCTTCTGATCAAGTGCAAAATGCCTCAGCTTTTGCTTGATCGGTTTATTCTCAGGCTGGAGAGCTAGCCTGTGCTCGATCACCTCCCGGGGGACTCCGGGCATGTTGGACGCCTGCCAGGCAAATACGTCCTGATTTGCTCGGAGGAAGGAGACGAGCGACTCTTCCTATTTGGGGACAAGTCTTGCCCTGACCAGTATCTTGCGGGTAGATGGGTCAGTGTTTCCTGACCCAAGTGGCGACTTGGTGCTGTCCGGAGAAGCACCTTTGTCGAGCAGTACCTCTTTTGTCTGGTCGGATGGCTTTGGCGTCATCTTTGGCCTCGAGTGCTTGATCTGCACGGTAGATGGATTAGCCTCTCTGGTCGGAAGTTCATCGACCAGTTCTAAAGATTTTCGATCACACACGTAAGCCATTTTCTTATCTCCTCGAACCGTGATGACTCCTTTCGGTCCCGGCATTTTTAAACTTTGATAACCGTAGTGCGTGGCTATCAAGAACTTTGCTAAGGCCGGTCGACCAAGGATTCCATTGTATGCAGATTCAAAATCCACTACATTGAATGGGATCTTTTCTGTTCAGAAGTTGTTAGGTCTTCCGAATGTAACCGGTAGGGAAACTTATCCTATCGGTTTAGTGGTGGAGCCAGCGACTATACCGTGAAAGGCATATTTCACTGGTTTCACCTTGGACTTGGGAACTTGCATGTCTTCTAAAGTTCTCGTAAATAAAATGTTTAAAGAACTACCACCATCTTTCAAAACTCGATTAACCCTACAGTTATTAATAGTAGGTTCAACAACAATAGGGAACCTACCTGGTCGAGCTAAAGGGATGGGACAGTCTTCTTTGGTGAAGGAGATTGTCGTGTCTGACCACTTTGACAGATTGATGATGGTCGGAGGCTTGACGAGGTTGACCTCCCGCTCCATGGCCTTCAGATGACGCCTCGACTCGTATGAAGAAGAACCTCCAAAGATCATGTTGACCATGTGTTGTGGCTCCTGGTACTCCATTTCTTCGTCGCCATCTTTGTCCTTTTTGGAGCTCGTTTCTCTGAGCTCCTGTATTGCGGGAAATTGTCCTTTACCTGCATAATAGTCCTCCAGTTTCTTTTGCTAGGCTCGGTAGGTGCGGAGGTCGTGTCCTGCCTGCTAGTGAAGTGGACACCGCTTCTTGTTTTTCTGGAATCCTTCGGTCAGGGCTTTTGCTTTGCCTCGACCAGTATAGTCCTTTTTACCCTTCGTAAACTTTTCAGGGATAGCCAGGACTTCTTTCTCGTCAGGTCTGCGGTTCTTCTTCTTCTTGAGAGTTTTCTTATTCTTTTTCTCTGATTTGTCCAAGCTAGGCTGGGGGATTTTGTCCTTCCGATCAATGGCCTCACACCACTCTATTGCTTCGCTAGCGGTGGCGTACTTGTTGGCAACGTCAAAAAGTTCGACGGTTGTTCGTGGAGGGTTCATTGCTATATCCTTCGTAAACCGTCGATTCCTCAGACCTGTTTTAAAAGCCTGGATAAAATAAGACTCTACGACCTCCAGTATGGAATTACGAACCTGGCTGAATCTCTTGATGTATTGACGGAGAGTCTCATCAGAGCCTTTTCGGATTCGGTGGAGGTCGTCCACCTTTTCAAGGCGGTCGTACATACCCTGGAAGTTCACGATTAGAAGGTCGTAGAGTTGCTCCCAAGTATAGATTGATCCGACCGGTAGATTAAGTAACCATGACCGGGCAGACCCTTCGAGCACGGTGGGCAGATAGTTAGCCATTACATTTTTGTCACCACCAGTAGCTCTGATAGCGGTGGTATATATTTAGAGAAACTCTAATGGGTTCTGAGTCCCATTGAACTTGTCCAAGTTGGCCGGTCGGAACCTATTTGGCCAACACACAGCTTGGAGCCCTACAGAGAAGGCTCGACAACCTGTGGTCGATTCATGGCGTCTTCCTTGGAAAGGTGCCGGATTGTAATCAGTCAGAGACCGGTTCCTAGGGTTGGAATGCTGGAGCTCCGGTGTGCTAATCCGGTCGTAGACATTGGTATGATGCCTTCGACCGCTTGCTTGATTTAGATGATGTCGGAGATTGTCAGGTCCAAGCGATTGTTCTTCTCGACATGGTGAGGGAGTGGCTACCTGGAATAACCTTCTTCCCTTATGACTCCTTGGTCGGAATCGTCGAGGAGGCCTTAGTATTGATTGTTCCCCAACACGACCATGTTGCCCTCTACTGAGGGAGGAGCGTTGGGACGAAGTCATGGTCTGACTTCCTGAATTCCTCTGTTCCCGATACGCTTCTGTTCGTTGCATGGTTTGTTGTAGAATCTCCGATACTTGGCCTACGAACTGTACAAAACCTAGGGTTTCTGCTAGAACAGGGTTAGAATTATTCAATATATCTTGAACACGCTGCAGGTTTCGTACAGTTACCGAGGATCTCGGGGGGTTCATACTGGTAGAAGGTGTACACAGGTCTGAACCTTCCCCTGACCTCCGGATTTGTTCCGTCCAACCAGCTACTCTTGGTGGGGCAGTGCCAGGCAAGTTAACTGATGGACGTCGACCAGTTCTGTTGCCTGCGGAAGTTGGTGCTTGATGGCCCATAACATCTCCACCAACACGTGGTGGCATGGTAGAGTGTGTAGGACCGTGCAAGGCATCTTGATTTGCATCTCTGATCGTATTGACCTCGTGCCTCCAGCAACGATCCTCCGACGAGCTTTCATTGTAACTAATGAAGAGCCTTCTAGTGCTTCTACTAGGAGTTTCTACGACGGAGAGTGGTCGGAGATGAGCACATCCTGAGGTCTTCTTGGTGGGCTCAGCCTGATCCGACGGACTGCCGATTGTATGCTGAGCCTTACCATCCCCACTTGGCCTATAACCAGTGGAGGCTTCATCGACACTGTTACCAGATGTCGGTTGGCTCCTGGAATTGCCAGAAGCCGTAGGTGAGTACCTTTCAGCCATGATTTCATCGAGAGTATAAAAATTCTCGAGTGGCGGTGCTGATTTTTCTTCACATGTTTCACTGGTCGGAAGGATTGGGCTTGGAGTGGCTTCTGGACATTCCGAGCTGGTCGGAATGTCTGGAACCGCCACTTGTCGTAGTGGCGGATCCTCATCCATCCGGTTGATTTCGCTAACATCGGCGACGTGCAAACCAGCGGAGGAGGAGGAGGAGGATGACATGCCGTTTTGTTGCATGGCACGGATGCATCCTTCCATGTCGAGGTTGGAGTAGTTCGCCAGGTCGAACCAATTCTCCTCGTCCCAAACTCCAGCCATAGTCACATAAGCGATTACGAGGAGTGAGCGAGGATTTGATGAGTGGAGTTTCTCCAGGAAACTTACGTATTCTTCCCCACGGACGGCGCTAGCTGTTGACAATTGAGTCGCCGATCTTACAAAATAAAAGAGGAAAATGATGTGATATTTCCTGGGATAGAATGGGGACGCTCTTATTGATATGAACTAGATTTACAAGGGGGTGCTTACGACCCGATTCGGGACTAATCCTAATGACACTGAATATGAAGATTACTATGCTCTAATTTGATGATGCTGTCTTGCTTGTCTCAGACCAGATTGTGATTATTGATGTGCTTCTCGATATCCCTTGGCTTCTCTGTGTGCCTCTTTCTCCCTCCCCCCTTTGGTCTTCTGTGCTCCACCTTTAAATAACTTCCGAATGGGTGGCAGTTACTCCTGGAGAAGGCATCCCTAGTAAAGCGTTGCAACTGGTCGGGGCGAGGCATCAGTTAACAATGTGTTAACTGCTTTGCGGTTAAGTGTCTTAGAGACACTCAATCGTATTATGGTTGTTGTTAGTGTCTTTAGGACTATGTAACCGTGTGACATAAAGTATACAACACATGCTATATTCATCGCACGGTAAGAATATACTTGGGATCAGTTATAGATACTAGATCATAGCTTTTCCGAGCAGCTACCTGGTCGGAGACTAGGTGTAGGACCTTGTCCGACCAGGGCACCCTTATGTAACCTCTGGAATCCTTACGACCAGTGAGGTCGTTAGCCTTAGGGGTTACGACCATAAAGACGTATGGTTTTTTTATGTATTAAGATAATACATAGAGGTTTTAATCCTCGTCAGTACTCTCGATACGGTCATGGGCGATCGATATTCGCCGACGGATCCTACATATTTCGGGGGCCAACCGACACCTGGTGAAGGTGTTAATGAAGTTGCCACCATTCGAAGGCCAGGTGGGGATGATCAAACTCAGCATACAATCGGAAATCCACTGAATCAGGTTGAGTCCACCACAAAGCCCACCGGAGGTGGTAACCTCAAACCGCTCCCCATCATGGAGACTCCATGCCGAAGCAGTGGAAGGCTCTCCCTTAGTTACGATGGGAGCTCGTCGAAGGACTGCTGTTGGAGGCATGAGGTTAACGTAATCGGTGATACCAATCAAGATGACGTGCATGATCCTCCACACCTTAACCCGCCACCACCCATTGGTGGAAATGGTACGACCACTCAAGTACCAACCCGAGATGGTAAAGGTAATCGAACTAATGGACACCAATCGGTTAATTCGCCTGTTTCTACCCCGACTGCGCATGAGGGGTCGAACAGGGCAAGACAGAGGGTCGGAAGGCAACTCAAGTCATTGAACACCTTCTGCCAGTAAGAATCCTTCAAGACCATCGGTAACAATTCAAAACCTACAATGAGTTTATGATATTCTAAATAACCCAGACCCTACTTTGGCAGAGTCTCCGGGATATGCTCAGCTTGCAAGACAGGTATCAAAGATTCTTCAACAGACCAAGCAGTGTACAGAGATGTACAGGGAACAAAGGAATTCACAAAGCCAAACTTTGACTTTGTCCCAGCGTTCCTTCCTTACCAGGGGTCAGCATGGTCGAACTGTGAATCAATCAATACCCAGACCTCCTCAGAGATTCCAACCAAGGAGTCATGAGGGAAGACGGCTCTTCGAAGCAGCCACTCCTCCCCCTCGTCACGAGGAGTGACCGCTTGGCTCGGATGATCTTTGACATTATCTAAACCAAGCGGGTGGTCAAAGGCGTTATACCAACGTCCACGACCAAATTGGGACACCGGATACTCGGTATATCAACCTGAGAAATCGATCCCCAACCGATTACAATCTAGCTCCTTTTCAAAGAAGGCGTCATGACTTAGTTACGGGCTGTCGAGCATTCTCAGCAGGGCTCCAACCAATATGCTGGTCGGATAAATTCTGACCAGCAAACATGGAGAAGCTCAATGGGACTCAAAACCCATTTGAGTTTCTCCAAATCTATACTACCACCATCAAAGCAGCAGGTGGTGATGACAACATGAAGGCAAACTATCTGCCCATGGTTCTTGAGGGATCTGGCCGGTCTTGATTGCTCAACCTACCGGTCGGATCGATTTACACTTGGGAGTAGCTCTACGACCTATTAATCGCCAACTTTCAAGGGACCTACGATCGCCCTGGAAAGGAGGATGATCTCCATCGGATCCGGCAAGAACGCAATTAAACTCTTTGGCGGTACATTAAAAGGTTCATTCAGGTTCGTAACTCTATTCTCGAGGTCGCAGACTCATTTGTTATTCAGGCTTTTAAAGTAGGGTTTAGGAATCGACGGTTTACAGAGGACATCGCAGTGATTCCCCCACGAATGACCGTCAAACTTTTCTACATGGTTGATAGATATGAAGTCACTAGTGAGGCAGTTGAATGGAACAAAGTCATTGATCGGAAAGAGAAAATCCCTCAACCCAGCCTGGATAAACTAGAGAAGAAACACAAAAAGGCTCTTAAGGGTAACAAAAATTGCAAACCCGATAATAAAGTGGTTCTTGCGATTCTTGAAAAGTTTACCAAGGGTAAGAAGGATTATTTCGGTCATAACAAGACAAAAGCTCCGACCGATGAACACAAAAAAGAATAAGAAGTGGTGTCCACTTCATCAAGCAGCAGGGCATGATCTACGCACTTGCCGAGCCTGGCAAAAGAAGCTGGAGGACTATTATTCATGTAAATATCATTTTCCTTCCGTACAAGAGCTTGCAGAGCCAAGCTCCAAAAAGGACAAGGATGGCGACGAAGAAATAGAGTATCAGGAGCCACAACACACCGTCGATATGATCTTTAGCGGATCCTCTTCATATGAGTCAAGGCACCATCTGAAGACCATGGAGCAGAAAGTGAACCTCACCGAATCTCCGATCACCGTCAAGCCATCTAGATGGTCGGAGATAGTCATCTCCTTCAGCAAAGAAGAGTGCCCCATCCTTTCAACTCGACCAGGTAGGTTCTCTATTGTTGTATAACCTACTATTAATAATTGCAAAGTTAATCGAGTTTTAGTAGATGGTGGTAGTTCTTTAAATATCTTATTTATGGGAGCATTGGAAAAGATGCAAGTTCCCAAGTCAAAAGTAAAGCCTGTGAAAAATGTCTTTCATGGTATAGTCCCAGAGTCTACTGCCAAACCGATAGGGTAGCTTTCCCTACCGGTTACGTTCAGAAGACCAGATAACTTCCGAAGAGAAAAGATTCCATTTGATGTAGCAGATTTCGAAACTGCATTCAATGGAATTCTTGGTCATCCGGCATTGGCAAAGTTCTTGATAGCTACGCATTACGGCTATCAGAGTTTAAAAATGCTAGGATCGAAAGGGGTCATTACGGTTCGAGGGGATAGAAAGATGGCATACGCATGCGATCGTAAATCCCTAGAATTGGTTGATGAAGTTTCACACAAGTCAAGCACTCAAGACCAAAGATGGCCCCGAAACCATTCGACCAGACTAAGGAGGTTCCACTCGACAAGACCGCTTCTCTGGAAAGTGTCAAAATGTCAACTAGACCTGCAAATGCTAGCGCTACCACCCAAAAGGTACTGGTCAAAGTAGGACTCGACCCTAAATAGGAAGATTTGGTCATCTCCTTCCTCTGAGCCAATTCAAATGTATTTGCTTAGCAGACATCCAATATGCCCGGAGTCCCCAGGGAGGTGATCGAGCACAAGCTAGCTCTCTGGCCTGACAAGAAACCAGACAAGCAGAAGCTAAGGCACTTTGCACCAGATCGGAAGCAAGCAATTCAGTCAAAGATTGACAAGCTTCTCAACGCTAGATTTATTCATGAGGTCGATCACCCAGAGTGGCTTGCCAATCTTGTAATGGTTAGAAAAAGTAACGTGAAATGGCAAATGTGTATCGATTTCACAGGTCTCAATAAAGCTTGTCTGAATGATTTTCGGGAGTGAGTTATTAAACTTTTTTGACACGTATTCAGGGTACCACAAGATTAATATGAGTAACGATGATTAAAAGAAAACTTCCTTCATCACCCCATATGGCACTTACTGTTATGTTTAAGATGTCATTTGGTCTAAAAAATATTGATGCTACTTTTGAGAGGCTAATGCAAAAGTCCTTTAGTCCACAGATAGGTCAAATTTTAGAAGTCTACGTTGATGACTTGATCATAAAAAACATCAATGTTGGTGATCATATTTCTAACCTACACGAAACTTTCAACAACTTAAGAAGACATAACCTTAAGTTAAATCCAGAAAAGTGTGTGTTCGAAGTTTCCTCTGGAAAGCTTCTTGGATTCCTAGTTTCGGCTAGAGGAATTGAAGCAAACCTAGTAAAATATCAGTTATCGAACAAATGTGCCCTCCGACAACAAAGAAAGAACTCAAAAAACTAACCGACTGTATGGCAGCCCTATATCGTTTCATAGCACGGTTAGAAGAAAAAATATTACCTTTCTTTAAGCTTCTTCGAAAACATGGGAGTTTCGAGTGGAGTAAAGATGCAAACGATGCCTTTGAAGAGCTCAAGAGGTACCTTACGAATGCCTCGATCTTAGTATCCCCAAGATAGGAAGAAACATTGCTGATATACATGGCTGCAATGCCACAAGCAGTCTGCACTGTATTGGTCGTTGAACATGACAATATCCAACGACCAGTATATTATGTAAGCGAAGCCTTACATGGACCAAAGGAACGATATCCATAGGTACAAAAGTTTTTATACGTTCTCCTTATGGCTTTAAGGAAACTAAGGCATTACTTTTAGGCTCACAGAGTGGTCGTACCAACTGGATATCCTCTTGGTCAAGTTCTCGGAAAAAGAGAATCATCAGGATGAATAGGAAAATGGGTGGTCGAGCTTGGGTGCTCAACCTCCATTTCATTTCACGAACAGCAATTAAGTCCCAGGCTTTAGCAGAATTCATGGCCAAATGGATGAACCCTGAACCCACCCAAGGGCTCGAGTACGAACACCACAAAGAGTGGACCATATACTTTGACGGTTCCTTAATGCTCAAAGGCTTAGGGGCTAGAGTTGTCCTGGTATCTCCTACTGGAGAACACATTAAATATGCCATTCAGTTAAATTTTCCTGCTACAAACAATGTAGCAGAATATGAGGGTTTACTGGCAGGACTCCGAGCAGCCAGAGTGCTCAGGATTCGCAGATTACTAGTGAAGGAGATTCTCAACTAGTAGCGAATCAAGTCGGGAAAAAGTATCAATGCTCAAGTCCCAAGATGTCGTCTTATTTGGTGGAAGTACGGAAACTCAAAAAACACTTCTTCGGGTTCTAGATCCAACATATTCCTAGAAAGGACAACTTTCTAACAGACCAGTTGGCATGGATGGCCTCATCAAAGTCACCTGTCATGTTCGAAATTTTTATTGAGCAACTTGATTTACCCTTGGTGGTCGAGAATTCTGAAGACACAAATGCTCCACTAGAGGTCATACAGATCTATCCCAGTAGTGATTTGATGATATCAATCTACAATTATCTTCAGCGTGGCACAATTCCTGAAGACGATGTAGAGGCTCATCGTATAGCTCGAAAAAACAAATCATACACTCTGATTGAATGTACCCTTTACAAACGGGGAGCTCACGGAGTGTTGATGAGATGTATATCTCAAACGGATGGTATTAAGTTATTATCCGACATCCACGGAGGAGTCTGTGGAGCATATCATTCCTACAAACCTCTAGTCGGTAAAGCCTTCAGGCAAGGATACTACTGGCCAACTGTCCTCCATGATGCAAAAGAACTCGTGAAAAAATGTGTACAATGTCAATTTCATAGTCAACAAGGACATCAATCAGCGCAAGCTTTGCAAACAATACCTTTTTCTTGGATTTTTGTAACCTGGAGACTAGACATTTTGGGACCTTTCCCAAAGACACCCGGGGGCTTTGAATTCCTTTTTGTCATGATTGATACATTTACAAATGGATCGAAGTTGAGACAGTCGTTAAAGTAACAACTGAAGCTGCCAAGAAATTCCTCACAAAAAATGTGATCGCACGATTTGGTATACCTAGTCGTATAATCAAAGATAATGCTGCCCAGTTCTCAAGCGGGAACTTTCAGGAGTTCTGCAAAGATCTAACAATCAAGATACATTATGCTTCCGTGGCTCACCCACAGAGTAACGGAGTAGTCGAGCGAGCTAATGGCATAATAATACAAGGAGCGAAATGCCAAGTGTTCAACTAGTTAATAAAATGGTCAGGAGGTTGGATTCAACAACTTCCTTCTGTATTATGGGCCATTTGAACCACGGCCAATCGTGGACCGGTGAAACACCATTTTTTCTGGTTTACGGTGCTGAAGCCATGCTTCCTCCGGAACTGAAAATTAGCTCTGCTCGAACTGATTGTTTTAATGAGAATGATCAAACAGAACAATGACTCGACGACGTCAATTTCCTTGAGGAACGATAAAACAAAGCCCTGATACGATCAACAGATTACCAACAAGCCATGAGAAGGTACCACAGTCCTAAGGTGCAACCTCGCAGCCTAGCTATAGGTGATCCGGTTCTCAAAAAAATTCAGAGCCAAGCAAATCACAACAAACTTTCATCAAAATGGGAAGGTCCATACACTGTGGTTGATGTAACCAGACCTAGTTTACTACGACTTGCCATGTCTGACAGATGTGTTTTGTCTAATTCTAGGAATATTGATCAATTACGTAAGTTTTATGTGTAAATTTTTTTTATTTCAATAAAGATGCATCATTTCTTTACTTTCCAATGAGTGATTGTAACATCCCAAAGATCTGTTACCAATTTTAAAATTAAGAAAATATTATTTTATTGGATTTCCTGAGTTTTAAAATAGTTTTATTGCTTTTCTTGAATTCCTAAGTTATAAAAAGCCAAAAATAAAATATATTGATTTTTTGAGATTTTCTTGTATTTAAAGTTAAAAAGGAAAACTTAATTAATTCCTTGAATCTTCTGGTATTTAAAAAGGTTTTTCCCGTCTTTCAAAAATTAAAAATAGTTATGTGCAAAAATAAAAGCCAGCTTTAAGTTGGAAGTAATTTTGATTATTTCAAAGCTAATCTGTTTGATTTTCAGTCCTTTTGGAAGTTTTCCAAATAAAAATTACCATTTGATTTTTTCTGATTTGTTAAAGCTTAATTTGACATTTCAGAAATAAAAATAATTTAAACGTGAGTAAAATAAACTCCAATTAAATAAAAATTGTTTCATTCTATTTCTAGAGTCTTTTGAAGCTTTAAAAATAAAATAAACTATTTCAATTTTGCCGATTTAATTTAAAGCTTAAATTGAATTTCTGAAGGAAAAATATTTTAATTGGCTAAAATAAACTTCAAAAAAAATCTAAAACTATTTTATTTGGTCTATTCAGGTTCCAAATTATTTTATAAAATTTTCTAGAATTTATTTATTTATTTATTTTTCCAGAATTTTTCTTTATTCTTTTTCTTTTTCTCTCTCCTCTCCTTTCTTCTTTCTCTCTCCTCTCCTTTCTTCTTTCTTTCTCCCGTGCGATGTTCTTCTTCTCGTTGAAGCCAACTGCCACCATGGGCGCCCCATGCCCTGGCTCTTCTGGCTCCCGACCGCCCCCTTTGACCCGACGGCCTTCCCCCCTGCCTTGGCCGCCCCACACCTCGCCTCTTGGTCGTTGCTCTGCCCATCCCAACAGACGTGTTCTCGCCATAGCCATGTTGCCCATCTGCCTTATCGCCTCTCTCGCGCCTCCCCATGCCGGCCAAATTACTCCCCTCTCTTCCCCCCTATAAATAGGAGCGCAGCACCCTCCTGCCCCTTCTCCCCCGACTCCTCCCCTCTCCCCCCACCCCCACCAAAGCCTCTGCCCGAAGCCCAGCTCCTTCTCCAACTCCGGCCGGCCATCGCCATCCTCCCTCCGTCGAGCTCCGCGCTGATTGTTCGCTTCTGAAGCACCCCCTAGCCCTCCACGTTCATCCCCCACCACCACCTCCGGCATTCCCTCTCCCCAACATCACGCTGCCGCGAGCTCCTCCCCACTGGCCATGGCTGTCGTGGCGCCACCGTTCCGGGCCATCTCTAGCCTCCCCTCCCCGACCTACGGCTTCCCCATGGCCAGGCGCTGTTCGTTCTCGCTCTGGCTTTCTCCCCACACCTCCCTGCCACCGGCGCCATGCGTGGTCATGCTCCTCGCGTCGCCACAAGGGCTGCCACCACCAGCCCTGTGTTGCCCCGCCGGCGCCGCCACCACCTGGGACACCCCTACCTCGTTGGGATCCCATTTTGCCCCTTTTCTACTGCCGCCACCCCTTCCTTTGCCGGCGCCGCCCCATGGACCGAGCCGCCTAGAGCTGTGCCCCTGTGCATTGCCTTCTTCTTCCTCCTTTCATCTTCTTCTTGAGTCACTTGCTTGTGGGCCACGCTATGTCATACTCCCATCCATTGCCTTCCTTCTCTCTTGCTCTCACTAGCAAGAGGGACCCACAAATCAGCCACTTTATTTTAATCCATTCCAGAAGAATCAGATTCCATAATTTTCTAATCATTTTCTATTTTCTATCATTTCATGTGATTTTCGAACTTCCGGATGCTCGTTCTCACTCATACGAAGTCCGATTTCGCCGATTCTTGTTCCTAAATTCATCTAAAGGCGGTATCTTCCTTTTGGTATTTATTTTAGAATTTTGGTTTTATTTTGATTTTTTATATTTATTTGGCTCGTTTTACGTATAGATTACAACGACTTCGACGAACTGGATTTCGACACTTCTCCACATTTCGACACCGTTTAAGAACAACAACTAAATAAGCAAGGCAAGTTACATCCTTTGATCATATTTGAATCCTAGTATTTTAAATTATTTAGACTCTGTTTTACATTACTATTGCATGCTTATTTAAATTCAAGTAATTTAAATTCCTGTTTTAAGCTTTATAGTTATTCCCAATTCCACTTGTATAGCCATTTATTATCAAGATAGACAGCATGAATAATCTTTCTGATTGTCGTGTATTTAGTAGTTAGAAATTGAAAAGACTTGATTACGAGAATACCTTATTGTTGGATTATAGCACTATACGATGCATGGAGATTGGATTGTACGAATACATAATTCTTGGATATTGATTATATAATTATACAATTGTTGATTGTTGGATTACAGGATTGAATTATTATTGGAGATTGAATCATAGAAATGCAATATTGACGGATGTGGATTATAGAAATAAATGGTTGATGGATGTTGGATTTTAGGAATAAATCTTGGTGGGATTATAGAAATAAATCTTGATGGATTGTAAAAATATATCTTGGATGGGTTATAGAAATATATCTTGGTTGGGTTATACAGGTATATTTTGCTGGATTATTAGAATATATCATTGTTAAGATCAGATTAGTGATATCGGATTATAGAAATGGATTATGGTTGGATGTTGGATTTTTAGAGATATATGATTGTTGGATATTGGATTGTAGAAACACATTATTGTTGGATTATAGAAATGTATAATTGGGGAGATATTGGATTATGAGACTACATTAATGTTGGATATTGGATTATAGGTTGTGCCATCCGGGTGCATGGGTGTCTTTTATGACCTACTTTTATATATTTTCACCTGGCGCAAGAGGGGGCCTGAACCCGATGGGTTTCTATCCAAAGGGGGGAACCTTAGTGAGGCGGGACTACGGTGGGATGGTACATTGTAAAGGCCTTATGATAATTACTTAGTCGCACACCTACGGAAGTGTGTGAGCAAACAGTATAATTAATTATCTCTTGTGGGTAAAGTTGTACACCTCTGCAAAGTGTAAAACTATTCGAATAGCCATGTCCATGGTCATGGACATGCTAGCAAAGCCACTCCAAGTTAGATTTTGGGTTTTGATTTCAAAAGACTTTATCAAATGGTTTTGGATTTCTATCCAAATGGGAATTGGGTAGGTAACCATGTGATAGGAGGGTATCCTTCACCACTTGTTGATGAATGTTATCTGACTATAAAACTTGAGAATTTAGAAAATGAATTTTAGTTAGAGAATATCTTCTTTGGAACTTAGTACAAGTATTTGGAAAGAAACATTGCTTTATGCAAAACAGCCATATAAGCCTTCTTTTGATATATCCCTACATTCATTCGTACTCACTCTTGCTTAATAAAATGTTGTTCAGAGGAGAAGGACTTTGCACCTACTGAAGATCTCGACGACTAGGCCGCTACCCCAGTCGATTACCTGTGGTAGATTAGCTGGGCTCTACCGCTTCTTGTTTTGTCTTCTGCTGTGTTCTGTTCTGTTGGCTCGAAAGCCTGTCTGGTAATCAACTCTGTTGTTCATTAATAAATTTTTATGATTATGGTTGTGGTACTATGTTTGTTTACTGTGTGGGCTAGCCACTGATCATGAGACTAGTTCAGAAATGCTCAGGGGATTTGGGGTGTTAATCCTGGGTTATTACAGTGATGTTATTTATATTTCCATTATCCATTGCTTGAACACAAACTATTGTTGTCTACGATCATCGAAGAAGTTCGATTAACCTCCGACATCCTTTTTCGAGGATATCTTTTACGTCTTGTCTTTGATGCCATAAGGATCTTTATCGTGACCGTCACAGAGATGGTTCTCACAAAAGACCGCACACTCTTTTCTCCAAAGAAAAAAGGAGTAAAGGAGAATCACACAGACAACTTGATATAGTTTCTTACATGCTTAAGGCATCAAAGACTTTCTTTCTCCACTTCAACATTTTGTTCTTCTCTTGATTTCCAACTGGTTGAGACACGGAAAGCCTACTAGTCAAAATCTCTCTTCTCTGCATGTGGTCCTGCCCACTGGAAGGAGTTTCCTAGCGACGGTCATTTTCTTACGATCTTTGCTACTAGTCGAAACTTGAGAACGAATACATTTTGCGAAGTGTCAATCATGTCTTTGATTCTTAGCAACTTTTTTGACCAGCTCGGATAATACGTATAAATAAAAACACTTATCATTTTTTGCACACATTTTTGCATATTGTCTTCTCATCAACATAAGTCTTATGATATCTTACGACTATACAATGTATTACATAGTATTTTGATTGTGGAAATAGATCTAAAACTAGTCAAAATCATACACTGGTTCCGACCAAATTGGTTTTAGAGTGTAATTAGATCATTTTTACAACATAATCAGTACATGCTTTGTATAGTGGTCATGAAGAGTGCTCTTTTTTCTTGGTCTACTGCTTCTGTAGTAAGTGTTTCTACTACACAAGCAGTCGGGGGCTAGAAAATATATGAGTACTCAAGTTGAGAGATAAACATAAGCTTTACTGGTGACAAAAGGTAAGTTTTTACAATTTTATATTACATCCATTCACTCTTCGGGACCACCAAACTGGTCGCTATGGGATGGAGATTCGACCTTCATCTCCTCGGCAACCTTGTTTTCGAAGGGTATCACTCCCTCGAAGATCTTGGCTGCTTCTTCCTCTGAGCAGTCGAGGTCCGCTTCAAGAGCTTGGAGGTTGATGGAGGGGTCGGGAGCCTTGAGCTTTGCCAAAGTAAAGCTAACTCCATCTGCAACAGTATTTTTCATGGTCTAAGCGTGATTTCTCCAGGAGGTGGTGAGCAGATCTTAGAGAACCTCGAGTTGTAGACTAAGGCAATTCGCCTTCTCCAGTGGCTCTCTTGAAGAGGTCAGGAATGCTTCCGCTCCCATGTCGGAAAGCATCTTATTGAAAGCAATAATTTTCTCTTCAAGATTCCGCTCAAGTTCTTTTTCCTTATCATGCTCGAACTTAAGAGCTTTCTCTATTTTTTCTAATTTTTGAGCTTGCTCTCCATGAGTAGTTCAAAAGTTAAAGAAATATAACTAAAACACACAGTAAACTGGTCAGGTTCACGACCAGTTACCTTGATTTTTCTTCTCAAAAGCCTCGATGGATTCCTTGTGCTTAAGAGAGACCTCATTAACCTGGTTGACCAGTCTTTGATCAGTCAGTCTCTTGCATTTGCACCTCTCCTCAAGTGAGGTTATAATGGCTTCCTTAGCCTTAACCTCTTTCTCAAAATTCTTCATTTCTGTCAAATATGATAAGGGGAGAAGTTGAGAAATAACAAGGAACGAAATAACCAAAAAGGGAAGAAGAAGTCAAGAAGAAGTACTTACTTTTCAATTCGGGGTATTTCTTCTCCAAAGAAGTTAGTCACTGAGTCAATTCTCCGACTATAGTGACGTTCTCCAACATATGCTATAAAAATATATAGTAAACTTTATTAGGTTTTAAATAAAACTTCATAAAAATGCCATAAGAGTGGTCTTAGGTATTTACCTGGACCGCCTTGTCCGCATATTTGGAATAAAAAAATCCAGAGTCTATCTTCGATTGACAGTCTAAGATTTTCCTCCAAGCCTCCTCGAGTCTTTTATCATCAAAGACTCGAGATTGGTTGGGGATGTCATTGAGGTGAGGAGACCTCCTCTCCACAAGATCAGTCACCTCAACTGTTTGAGCCTCTGCCTCCATAGGCAGGATCGGAGCCACCAAGGGTTCCTGAGCACGCATTGGTGCTTCCACCTGCTCGGGGGGGGGGGCTGGCTCGACCACCCTTTCCTCAGGAGTTTCTCCTGAGGAGTGCTTTGATCATAAGCTATCGGAACACCAGTAGATCTGTGGAAATAAAAAGAAAGGAAGATTTCAGAATACATGAAAAAACTAAAGGTATGAATTTATGCAAAATCTTTATTTTACATACCTAGTCTTTTTGGTCTTGATTTTGAAACGCCCTGGAGCAAAGTCCAGAGCGTGTGCCTTCCTCTTTTTCTTTTCGACTGATTTTACCGGTTCTGATCCGGTAGGGTTGGTCAAACCCCTCACATCCTCCGACGGGAGGTTGGAAGTAATATCCTCGACCACTCGTTCGGAAATAAATACCATGACCATCTGTTTGGAGATTGTGGTCTCGTCGACCTCTGAAATAGTTTCTTCAGGGACAATTGACTCGTCGAACACGACCGCTCTAGAGTCCACGACCACTGCAGTTTCGGTCTGCAGATTTTCTTTCTCTCCCGCCTAATTATAAATCAAAGTTTGTTTGGCGATCATATTCTTCATCTGGAATGTACATTTATTTTTGGTACTCTTTTTTACCTCTGAAAGGCCACCATCCTGAGTGGTCGTTGGGGCAGAAGTGATCGGGACATCGACTGGATTAGAGCTCTCAGAAGGCTCGCTAATCTCCGACCCGACCAACTGTACATTAAAGGAGTATTGTAAAATACCGATCAAAAAAATACATGAACGATGAAAAGAAGTTGTTATCTTTTTACCTTAAGCCTCTCTATTCTCTCCTTTGGAGAGATGGCAGCCAAAATTCGAGGAACATCAACCTTATCGTCGGGATTCTCGGCACAAATCATCTTGATCTGGTCTCTAATTTCTTCAGAAGAAAGGGTTGTAAAAGAGAAAGAGAGAAGCTTAAAGATTACAAAATAAACAACTAAAATAAATTAAACTAGTCGAGATTTTACAAGAATTATATTCCAAAGAATCTCTGGTCGCATTATCCTGACCAACGTACCAAAGCATGGTACGTGATCCAAGCTTCAAATGTCTTATCCGGCATGTGGAGAAATCTTTCACCACATGCCAACTTGTCAATCCTTTGATACTAAGCTGGTGGATGGTATCAATCCATCTCCCCACCTTTCCTTCCTTCTTCGCAGAACATCGTCGATTTGGGTTTTCGGTCGCCACTTTGCCCGCGAAGCAAAGGCTATCATCCTTCATAGCCGTCATGTAGAACCCGTTCTTCTTTCATGACGACCATGAAGAATTGGAATACATGCGGATGTACTCCTCGGCCATCCCGTTGTGGAGGCGTAGAGCGCACTCCCTAGGCGCAGCCGTTGACTTCCCTGACTTCATCATCTTGTGCAAATACCTAATAACCTCCAAATCTGGCTTGATCCCTAGGCATGCTTCACGAAGATAGATGAAGATGCTGAGGCTGGCGATCGAATTAGATGCGAGGTTCACCAACTCAACCTTGTAATATCCAAGAACCTTGGAGAGGAACGGGTGCACCGGTAGTCTAAACCTGTACTTGATGTATGCGAGAAAGACATGGATTTCTCCGTCATTGCCACTCGGGAAATGCTCTCTGACCGCAGATCTCCAAGAGATCAAATTCTTATCAGGAAGCATCCCGCTCTTCTCCAAAGCCTTAAGCTTCTTCTCGCTCAAATCATAAATCAACTAGTTGGTGATTGAGTCCGGCATTGTTGGATTTTGGGCGAGAAGATGAAAGGGAGTTGAAGAAAGTTCTTGGTGAAAAGATGAAAAGAAAAGAAAATCTGAGAGCATAAAACCCTAAAGCAATGCGCCAAAGGGATTTTATAGGCTCACCTCATTAACTACAAAAGGGGAGTTGCCCGAAGCACAACAGGCACAAACTTCTTCGGTTTCTCAGACAGTTTCTCAACTTTAAAGTGAATACAGACCACTTTGTTATCTATGCCATTAAACAAGGGTTTTTCCCGAATTCACTGAAAATTCAGGGGCTAGCTGATGAAGATTAAATTCTAAAATATTAATTAAAAGCCACATAGCTTATGTGGTCGTAAACCTCGAAGCTAACGACCCTTGTGGTCGTTAGAATCTCAGGGGTTGCTCTGTGAGTAACCTAAAGGTGTTCAAACGCTGGGCCGAGCCAGGTTTGAAAAGCCCAACCTCAAATGGATAGACCCGAGCCTGGCCCGAAAATCAGTTTTTTATTTAAAAACATTATTTTAATTATTTTTTGGAATAAAAAAATAATATTTAATTTATTTTTAGAATTAAATAAATAATTTTTTTATTTTTTAATCCTATTTCTCAGGCTTTCGGGCCGGAAACTAGTCCTAAGCCCGGCGCGAAATGGCTTGGGCTCAGGCCGCTCGTGAACACCTCTAGAGTAACCTGGTCAGAGGGGGTTTTATACCCATTGCTCGACCAGGTGACTGCTCGAAGAGTCTTTGAACTGGCACTTGGACCCGGTTCCAAGTACATACCTTCCGTGTGATGAATGGGACATGTGTCTTAATTGCTCTAAACCACATAACGTTTTCGGCCATAAGTCACTAACAATAACCACTATATGGTTTTGTCTCCCACTGACATCAACCGCTGATCAGTTGTCATTTCACTAACTGTCACTATCCCTCCGACCAAATGCGCTTCTTCTAAAGGGTGTCTCTTCAAGGAGTAACTGCCACCTCTTCGCTAGTTATTTAAGGATAGATGACAAAGAACGGAAGGACGATCCGAAGAAGATCCGAAGACAACCAAGGGAGAATAACCGCAACACATCTGATTCATCATAAAGCAATTAGATTCAAGCAATACACTCAGTGTAACTAGGGCTAGTTTGTCGTCTTATTCAAGGCACCCTCTGTAAAGATCCAGTTCATTGCAATAAAGAGCGACCCTACTTTCATCCAAGAACTTTAGTTATTTTCCTCTTTTTATTTTCGTCAAGTCGGCAACTTGATCGTCGACAATATGAAAATCAAATTGCTAATTTTATTTTATTTTATTATTCCAGATTTCTGTTTTATTTTACTTGATATGGACTATTTCTTTTAATCTAGACCGTTATAATATGGACCCACCATGATCGATGGTGTAGATCTTTATTTTTTTCACTAATTAACGTAAGAATTTCTAGCCCTTAAAAACAAGTGTGATCGTTTTTTAGTCTGCTTTAACAAGATAATAGATAACTTAATAAAGTTAGAGCAATTTTTAACATATCATTGATTGTGATCATAAGCCGACCACGATTACGAATAACAAATACGGGATCATCACGTCGTGCATCTGGCACAGACGTGGCTGGCTCAAAAATGACATTGCGCGGTCATCACGTCATGCACAAAGGTCTTAACAAGGTCAGATGAAAGTCGAGGCAGGGAAAAGTAGTTCAGAACTCGGAAAGTACTCGGCATGCACGGTGGTTCTGACGAACCGTGCAAACAAAAACGAGGCACCTTCCGTTACGTACCACGGGGGATCAATGATGCCTTGGCCGGCCTCGGCCTGTCAACTTTGGGCCGCGTAGGCGCCTGCAGCCGCGCCTTGCTTGTGCCGGGTGGTGCAGACGTGCAGTGGTACTCGGTGGGACTGTGGCGAGCACGTACTTATTCGGTAAATTAAAATGCTCGCGTGTCGATTGCCCGCGCGCCGTCGAGCGGCACATTCGTACGTTGCCCCCGCCGTCTCGCGGCCGCGCATGCCGCGCATCCTTGTGCCGTTCCCGTCGCGTGCCCGCCTGGTGCCGGTGCGATGGTGCCGTCCTTTCTACCCGAATTCCCCCGGTGGCATCACTGGCTGCGCGCACGCATGGCGCTGGTCCGCGTGCATATAGCGCGGTGCCACCATGCTGCACTAGCTGGCTGGCTCAGCGGCTCAGTCAAGGTCTTGCTGCCCATTCTCAGACCGCGAGTTTGCCTTGCCTACGGGCTTCGTAATTCGAAAGAAATTATCATAGTTTGAACTATTGGACTGACCTCGTTTCAAACTTTTAATACCATACAAAACCTTGTTTGGCCCAACGAACAAATGATCCAAAATTCCAAATAGCCCATAGACCATAAGTAGTACTCTGATAAACAAAAGGGCTGGATTCACGGATTCACGATGGGCTGATGGCGAGATCACTGGAAATCCCGGGAGCATCAGGAATATATTTTTTCCACTGTTGAATTGTGCTCTCACACCCTTCTCTCCTTCACTCCCTCTCTCTCTCCCCGCCGTTCAGTCCTCGAAGGAGTAGCCACGCGCACTCGAAGGCGGTGAGAAAGGGCATTTTTTAAATAATACATTTTTAATTAGAATTACAAAATTAAATATTTATTTAATAAAATTACAAAAATAGGAATGGCGAAATGACCGTGTCGCCAACCAACCTGTCGTAGATACGCGTCTAGACAATAAATTTGTAGGTACCCTCGGTCGGCTACCTCGACGTTCGGGAATACGTGAGCGGGGGGATGAAGCGCAAGCATGCATGTGGATCACTCAACTTATATTGCTCAAGTGTGAAATGATGCACAAGTAGCCTTCACCTATATTACAATGGAGTCCTATGTACGGTGGCATATCTCATGCACATGGCTTCAATTGTGGACATATGCGCATAGCAGATCTGATCCGTTGAATGCAAAAATCTGCGGCCGAGATGGAGCGAGCCAATCCCACCTCCCACTTAACACACTTTTGCAAAAAAACCCCGTCCCGGAAGAATTCTTTACTGTTTCGCCCCCGCGCTCTCCTCCTCCAGCCCGATTGCCCCCCTCTGCGCCGCAATTCCTTCCCCGCCTCCCGCATCTATTCCCGTCGGGATCCAACGCCTCCGATGAACGTGCCCCAGGACGTCGGGCATCGGGTACCTCTCCGTACCAACCGTGTCCTCAACAACCTAGGGTTCCCCTGCGTCACCTGCCGGAGCCACTCCGACGCCGCCCCCCGCAACACCCACCGGAGCCCCTCCGACGCCGCCCCCCGCAACGCCCACCAGAGCCGAGCCGACCCTATCTTTGGCCCTGGGTCACACCCCCGCCAGAGCTCTCACACGATCCCCAGACCACCCCGCCAGAGCCTATGCATCGTCAAGCTGCTGAGCCCCCCGCGCCTCAGATCCACCCTTGGGCCGAGCCCCCCTACGCCCGCCCGAGTCCTTGCCCCGCCACTCCCTCTCGGCCTCCTTGTTCAGGCTTCACAATTTGAAGACAAGCCAAAAACTCGTAATGGTAGTCCTTGTCTTACATTGTCTGAGTACAATACCATGTTACCAATTGACATGTTGATGTTTTCACTCATGATTCATTTTTTATGTGCACTGACTTCTGCTTTCTCGATTCATCTGAGATACCTACTGATTTATTCCACTCCATTTGTACCAGTTTTATTTTCGACCATGTCAATCCCTCTCATTTTGGGTACTTTTTTCAGGTGACTAATTTAGTCGGTCAGATGCTCGGGAATCATCCTCAGATGTGAACTAAGAAGCAGTAGTTGCATTCTATAGTAGAATATTGTCGCTATGTTTCTCCATTTCAGTTTAGAAAGTAGCCACTTGCTAAGTACAGCACCAATGATTGACCAGTTCATCGACATGTTGTATGGACTTGTAATATTTGCTTTGATGTATGGATGTAGTGTAGCTGAATGTTGGACATGTTGAGCTTCAGATTTTTGAACTCATGGACATGTTGTATGGACATGTAATATTTGCTTTGTTCTATGGATGAAGTGCTGCTGAAAATGTTTGGTCAATTGTTAGTTCTATCGGTTGTATAATATCTTGATGTGTGCAATCAAAAAATGCAACATAATAAAGCAATGCTACAGCATCAGGTATTTGCAAATTTCGGGCGTAGGCTCTCTCTCGGAAATCCTTCTTTGACAACAATGCTCTAAGAACACCATGCACCTAGCAAAGCTCTAGGGTGGTAAACTTTTTCGAGTGCTCCCGGTCATCTTTGTCAAAGGGCTGTTCAATGTAGACAATTGGGTACTCTAGTGTAGAAAAAAGGAAATATGACCTTCATGAAATCAAAAGATGTACCCCCCAAAACATGTCAATCCACAAACAAGTGATACCTGAACAAAGCTGACTATACATCTCAATCAAATCGTCACCAGTTTTGAAGTTCTACCCTAGTTTCTTTGCAGACTTGAACTCCATATCATATTTGTTGAACATAGCTATCGACGATCGAGTCGCCAATCTTACAAAATAAACAGAAGAAAATCGCAAAGATTTCTTGAGAGAGAATGGGAATGCTCTTTATAGCTATGAACTGGATCCTTTATAGGGGGTGCCCTCGACAAGGCAGTGGACTAATCCTAATTACACTGAGCGTAATGCTTGCTATGCTATTGAATCAGACTTGAAACATAAATCTAATGCTGATTGCCGTGCTCCAATCTGATGACTTTGTTCCTCCGTGCTCCATCCTTAAATAATAATTGAAGGGGCGGTAGTTACTCCTGAAGAAGATGAATATTGGAAGAGATGCGTCCGGTCGGAGGGTCAGTTATGGTTATCGAAACAGTAACTGATCGTCGGTTGGTCTCTGTGGGACACAGAACCGTATGATGGTTGTTGTCAGTGTCTTAGGACTATGAAACGTTGCGTGGTATGGACCAAATATGACATGTGTTTCATTTATCACACGGTAAGGAATATACTTAGAGTTAGATCCAAATGCCAGTTCATTGCTTCCTCGAGTAGTCATTTGGTCGGGGACTGGGTACAGGACCTCATCTGACTAGGATACCCATTATGTAACATCTGGAATCCTTACGACCACAGGGGTCATTAGCCTTAGGGGTTACGACCATGAAGACTTATGGTCTTTTATTATGTATTAAAGTAACACATAGAGATTTTTATCCTCGTCAACTAGCCCCCGAACTTTAAAATGAATTGGTCGTGTGAACACTATCTCCCGACAAAAGTCGTATCGAGTAGACCCCCATTTAATGTCATGACAAATGAGGTGGTTTGTATTCACTTTAAAGTTCAGAAACTGCCTTGGGACCCGAAGAGTTTTTCTGTCCGTTGGACTTTGGGTAACTCCCCGATGCAGTTAAAGAATTACGGCTATAAAATCCCTTCAACGCAGGGCTTTAGGGGTTTTACGCTCTCATATTTTTCTCCAATCCTTTTCATCTTCTTGTGAGGAATCTTCTCCGGCCTCCCCTCACTTTCTCATCGAAAGTTTCCTCCAACCTCTGTTCATCCACTAAAAGATCTCATCATGTCGGACTCGATCACCAAATGGTTGGTTTCAAATCTGAGTGGGAAGAGGCTCAAGGCGCTGGAGGAGGTCGGAATGCTTCTAGACAAGAGTTTGATCAAATGGAGGTCGGCGGCCGGAGAGCACTTTCTGAGCCGCGAAGAATGGGAAATCCCGATTTTCCTCGCCTACATCGAGTGCGGGCTTAAGTTCCCAGTTCACAAGTTTCTTTCCCGAGTCCTGGAGTACTACGAGATCGAGTTGGTGAATCTAGCCCCCAATTTCATCGCCAACCTCAGCATCTTTGTCCACCTTTGTGAGGCATACCTGGGGATCCGACCAACTCTGAAGGTCTTTAGGGATTTCTACAAGATGGCGAGGTCAAGGAAATCGATAACTGAACCTGGGAATGCTCACTTCGACTCCATGACGGGAAGACTGACGAGTACATTCGGATGTACCCTAAGTCCTTGTGGTCGTCATGGAAGAAAAGTTGGTTCTACATAACTGTCACAAAAGAGGATGGCCTCTACTTCACCAGCAAGACGGCGAGCGAGAACCTGAACTGGCGGTCCACCGAAAAGAAAGAAGGACGGGTTGGAAGGGTGGTCAATGCCATCCAAGACCTTAGTGCCAAGGGATTAACTGTTTGGCACGTGGTTAGGGACTTTTTCCTGCGCCGGATTAGTCCCTTGAAGCTCCGATCACATTCTCTGCTCTAGCATATTGGTTTATTTAGTTGATTATTTTGTAACCTTGAAATCTCTTTATCCTTTTGAAACCCTTAATTTCTTCTAACGAGGTTAGAGAGCGGATCAAAATGATCTGCGCTGGGGAGCCTGATATGAAGAATGATTTCCCCAATGTTCTAGTTGTTGTCTCTCTAGAAGAGAGGATTAGGAGACTTGAAGTAAATATCAATTTTTCCTCATCTTTTATATGCTCTCCGATCAGTATATGATTATGCTTTAATATGCAAGTGGTTGGCTTGAGGGAAAAAGAGTCCAATGATAGCTCTACTCCGATGACTGTTCCGACCGACGCCTACTCTGCGGTCATGCAAGATGATGGCCTTCTAGAGGTAAGAAGAGCATTTTTGTGATAGAGCATATATCTTAGATGGAAATTTCATCACCTAATCCGATTATATTTATGTCTTTGGTGGGGAAAAAAAGAGAACTGGTAGCGAAAAGTTGCGGAGGTCGTAGGTCCCAAAGTGGTCGTTCACGACCTGACAGTTGCTACTGAAGCAATTGTTCTAGAGACCGACGAGACCACACCCTCCGACCCGATGGTCAGGTATCTTATGCTAGACCAGCTGGTCGAGAATATTTCTTCCGACCTCCATTCAGTGAATGTGAGGGGTCTAACCAGCCCTACCGGTTCAAGACCGGTAAAGTCAATTGAAAAAGAAGAAAAGAAAGGCAAGCGCGACGGACTTTGCTCCAGCGCGCTTCAAGCTCAAGACCAAGAAGATGACCAAGTATGTATACATGAAAGAAAAAACACATGTAAGTACTTACCTCTGGTGTTCTAGAGTCTAAATCTTCTTTTCTTCTTTCTTTATAGGTCATCCGGTGTTCTGGTTACTTCCGACCAGAGAACCCCTCAAGAGAAACTTCCTGAGGAAAAAAAGGAAGAGCCATCCCCTGAGCAGGTAGCAAAGCCAGTGCTTGCTTAGGAACCCGTGGCGGCTCCAACTCTACCTATGGAGGTGGAGGTTCCTGAGGAATCCCAGCAGGTTCTGGCCCCTGCTAGGAAGTCTCCTCTCCTAGGCACCTTCCCCTATTGCCCTCGTTTCATTGATGACAAAGAACTCGATGAGGCCTAGGGGAGGATATCGGACCGTCAAGCGGAGATGAGTCCTGATACCATCTTTGCTGAATATAATGACGTAGCAATCCGGGTAAGCATCCACGACCAATTTAGTAGTTACTTCGTAAAAGTTTATCAAGAAACTTAAAGAAGTTTACTATTTTATAGCACATGGTGGAAAATTTCGCTGTTATCGGAGGGTTAACCCAGTGAATCAACTTCTTGGAGAAGAAGAACTCCGAATTAGAAAGTAAGTACTCCTTCCATGTCTTTCCTTCCTCTTTTTTATCATCTGGCTCTCTTTCTATTGATTAACTTCTCCCTTTATCATATTTGATAGATTCAGAGAAGCTTAAAGAAGAGGTTATGGCTAAGAAATCCATAATAGCCAAGCTTAAAGAGGAATGCCAAAACAAGGACCTGTCGATCGAATATTTGACGACCAGGCACAAGGAAGTGTTTGAGACTACCAAGAAGAAGATTGAAGGTAACCGGTCGTAGACTCGACTAGTGTACTATCTTTTCTAATTATATGTATTTATTCTTTGGTCTACTCATGCAGAGCAAACTCAAGCATTGAAAAGAACAGAAAAAGCTCTTGAGTTTGAGCGTAGCAAGGAGGCAGCCTTTGGGCATAATCTTGAAGAGAAGGTCAAGGCCTTCAATAAGATGCTCTTCGATATGGGATCAGAAATGCAACTGCCCAACTTAAGAGATCCCACAGAGAAGATCAACTTCCTTGGCCAACAACTCGAAGACCTTAGGAGCCTGCTCAACACTACTTGGGAGAATCATGCGTAGATCACGAAGGAAGCTGTGGCCAGTGGAGTTAGCCTTGATTTAGCAAAGTTGAAGGCTTCTGACCCTTCTATTCCCATTCAAGTTGTTGAAGAAGACTTCAACTGCTCGAGTGAAGAAGTGACCAAGTTGTTCGAGGAAGTAATGCCTCTCAGAAACAAGGTCGCAGAGGAAATTGTGATCCTAAGGAGTAGATTATTGTAATATAAGAATTATGAATGTAAAAAACTTACCTTTTTAGCATTAATAAAGTCTTTGTTTATCCTTTTGACTTATGAAGTACTCACATATTTCCTAGCCCCCGACTACTCGTATAGTAGAAGATCTTTACTAAGGAAGCAGTAAGCCAAGAATAAGAGTAAATGCCACGACCACTGTTAAAAGTATGTTCTGATTATGTGACAAAAACTGGTCGTATTAATTCTAGGAAATCAATTTTGGTCGAAACCAGTGTATGACTTCAACTAGTTGTATATCTGTTTTCCATAATCAAAATACCAAACAATAGATTACATAGTCGGAAGATAAGACTTGTCTTGATGAGAAAGAAATTATACAAGGATGTATGCGATATACAATAAGTGGTCTTGTTTATACATAGTATCCAAACTGGTCGTAAGGGTTGCTAAGACCTGAAAACTTGAAAAACACTTCGTGAAACGTGCTCATGCTCAAGTCCGACTAGCAGCGAAGATCGTAGGAAAAGAACCATCGCTAGAAAACTCCTTCCAGTGGGCAGAACCACATGCAAAGAGGACAGATTTCAGCTAGGAGGCTTTCCGTGTCCCGACCAGTAGCCAAACGAGAGTAAAACAGAATGCTGAAGTGAAGAAATGTAGCCTCCGAAGTCTTAAGCATGTAATTAACTATTTGTGTTATGCTCCTTTAATTGTTTACTTCTTTTAAGAAAAGAGTGTATGGTCGTGCGTGAGAACCATAGCTATGATGGTCACGTGACAGACCTTTTTGGCTTGTGACGATTAAATCAAGGCTAGAAAAGTGAAAAAAAGAGAGAGAGATCCTTTAAAAGGATATCGAAGAGAATTTGGCCTTCTCCGATCAGTTAAACAATAATAATATGCAACCAGACTATGGGTACAGTCATATAAACAACATCACTCATCAAAGAAAGTAAAGAAATGATGAATCATTATTGAAATTGATAGAATGTAAAATACATTTATATAAAGAACTTACGCAATTAGTCAATATTCCATGAATTAGACAAAACACGCCCATCTGACATGGCTAGTCGTACCGAACCAGGTTTGGTGACTTCGACCACAGTGTAAGGACCTTCCTATTTGAGAGAAAGTTTGTTGCGGTTTGCTTGGCTCTGAATTTTTCTGAGAACCAGATCATCTACAGTTAGGCTACGAGGTTTCACCTTACGACTGTGGTACCATCCCATGGCTTATTAGTAAATCGTTGATCGTATTAGGGCTTGGTTTCGTCGTTCTTCAAGGAAATTGATGTCGTCGAGTCTTTGTTTTATCTGATCATTTTCGTTGTAGCAATCAGTTCGAGCAAAGCCAATTTTTAGTTTCGAAGGAAGCATGGCTTCAACACCGTAAACCAGAAAAAATGGTGTTTCACTGGTCATACGACTGGTCGCGGTTCGAATGGCCCATAACATAGAAGGAAGCTATTGGACCCAAGCTCCTGACCGTTTTGTTAACTGGTCGAACACTTGACATTTCACTCGTTGCATTATGATACCATTAGCTTGCTCGACTGCTCCATTGCTCTGCGGATGAGTGACATAAGCGAAATGTATCTTGGTACCTAGATCTTTGCAGAATTTCTAAAAATTCCTACTAGAGAACTGCATACCATTATCTATGATTATACAACTGGGTATATCGAATCGTGTGATCACGTTTTTGTGAGGAACCTCTTAACGGCTTCAGTTGTTGTTTTGAAAACTGGGTCAGCTTCTATCCATTTTATAAATGTGTCAATCATGACGAAAAAGAATTCGAAGGCCCCGGGTGCTCTTGGGAAAGGTCATATAATGTCTAGTCTCTAGGTTGCAAAAGGCCAAGAAAGATGTATTGTTTGCAAAGCTTGTGTCGGCTGATGTACTTGTCGACTATGAAATTGACATTGTACGCACTTCGTCATGAGCTCTTTTGCATCATGAAGGGCTGTTGGCCAGTAGTATCCTTGCTTGAAGGCTTTACCGATCAGTGTTCTGTAGGAATGATGTGCTCCACAGATTCCTCCATGAATGTCGGATAGCAACTCGGTGCCATCCATTTGAGATATGCATCTCATCAACACTCCGTGAGATCCTCGTTTATACAAGGTAGTTTCGATCAGAGTGTATCATTTGGCTTTTCGAGCTATACGATCAGCCTCTACATCATCTTTAGGAATAATGTCATGCTGAAGATAATTGTAGATCGATGTTATCCAATTTCTACCGGGATCGTGAGTTACTACCTCCTGTGGAGCATCCATGTTCTAGGGATCGATTTGTAAGACCTCCCATGTAACATCTTTGTCCTCGAAATGCTCGACTACCAAGGGTGAATCAAGTTGCTCGAGAAAAACTCCGGGCGGGACAGGTGGCCTTGTTGAGGCCATCTATGCCAACTAGTCTGCCAGAAAGTTTCCCTTTCTAGGAATATGTTGGATCTGGAAACCGAAGAGGTGTTTTTCAAGTTTCCGTACTTCCACCAAATAAGATGACATCTTGGTACTTGAACATTGATACTCTTTCTCGACTTGATTCGCTAATAGTTGAGAATCACCTTTCACTAGTAATCTGCGAATCCTGAGCACTCTGGCTGCTCGGAGTCCTACCAGTAAACCTTCATATTCTGCTACATTGTTGGTAGCAGGAAAGTTTAGCTGAATGACATATTTGATGTGTTCTCTCGTAGGTGATATCAATACAACTCCAGCTCCTGAGCCTTTGAGCATCAAGGAACCGTCAAAGTACATTATCCGCTTGTCCTCGTGTTCGTACTCGGGCCCTTGGGTGGGTTCAGGGTTCATCCATTCGGCAATGAATTCTACTATTGCCTAAGACTTGATTGCTGTTCGTGAGATGAAATGGAGGTCGAACGCCCCAAGCTCGACCGCCCATTTTGATATTCGTCCTGATGATTCCCTATTTCCGAGAACTTGACCTAGGGGATATCCGGTTGGTATGACCACTCTGTGGATCTGAAAATAATGTCTTAGTTTTCTTTAAGCCATAAGGACACCATAGAGCAACTTTTGTACCTGTGGGTATCTTTTCTTAGGTCCATGTAAGATTTCGCATACATAATATACCGGTCGTTGAACGTTTTCACGTTCTACGACTAGCACACTGCTTATGGTGTTGTAGCCACGTAAATCAACAATGTTTCTCCTGATCTTGGAGAAACTAAGATCGAGACACTCGTAAGGTATTTTTTAAGTTCTTCAAATGCGTCATTTGCCTCTTTGGTCCACTCGAAACTCCCAAGTTTCCGAAGAAGTTTGAAGAAAGGGAGTCCTTTTTCACCTAACCGTGCTATGAAATGACTTAGCACTGCCATACAGCCGATTAGTTTTTGGACTTCCTTCTTTGTGGTCAGAGGACACATCTGGTCGATGGCCGACATTTTTGCTGGGTTTATTTCAATTCCTCTAGCCGAAACTAGGAATCTAAGAAGCTTTCCCGAAGAAACTTCAAACACATGCTTCTCTGGATTTAACTCAAGGCTATGTCTTCTTAAATTGTTGAAAGTCTCTTGTAGGTCGGAAATGTGGTTGCCAGCGTTGATGCTTTTCACAACCAAGTCATCAACATAGGTTTCTAGGTTTCGACCTATCTAAGGATTAAAGGTTTTTTGCATTAACCTTTGAAAAGTTGCACCAGCATTTTTGTGTCCAAATGGCATTTTAACATAGCAGTAAGTGCCATATGGCACATTTCAAATAAACCGCAAGTTACAAAACTTGACTTCAATCTCAAATATTTCTACTTCACTCTTTCCTTTAACAAAGAAAGTTATTTTCCATGATTATTACATCACTTTGCCAGCTTAACACAAGATAAGTTCTTAAGACCAAATCGTATGTACCACTTAAGAACCAATAAAATCTTTCAACACGTCACTTTGCTCGAAACAGTTTCAGCTACCACATAAATCATGAGCTACAAAAGATCACGAATGCAAAACTCCAACCTTTTTCGTTTAACCGATATTACGAAAGATGATTAAATTACTTTCTTTCTAAAAGAATCATCACCACCCCCACAAGTCATAATCCCTTACAGACAATCTCACTAACATCAAAAATAATTCACTCTTAACACGAATCGCCAGCGTCTACTCTTCTATTATGAAGCCCCCCAAAGGCTCACCAAATTGTTACATACCACTTTATCATTTCATCCTCAAATTGAGAGTATACCAAAATCTTACAATCTCACTACAACAACCACTTTATTTCAGAGGGAATCTACTACATAATTTAAAAGGTTAAACCAAAACCCTTTCATCATGGACATGCTATGTAACATCCCGATTTTCAGGCCTTTTTGAAAATTTTTAAAATAAAAATAACCATTTGATTTTGTTGAAGTTCTAAAGCTTAACTTGAGATTTTGGAATTAAAAGTGATTTAAATGACTAAATCGAACTTCAACTAATCCAGAAGTTTGGTTTATTTTGAGTTTGTTGGAGTTATCTGGTGTTGAAATTCCCTTTCTCTGTTCGTTCCATTTTCCCCTTGGCCCAGCTCTTTCTTGTCCAGACCTCCCTCTCATTTGGACCTCCCCCTCAGCCCAGACCTCCCTCTCGTCTAGACCTCCCTCTCAGTCCAAGACCTCCGGGTGGTCCTGGGAGACCTCCTGGGTGGTCCTAGAAGACCTCTGGGTGGTCCTGAAGACCGGTCATGACCACCTCTTTGATCATGACCACCCTATTGGTTGGACCACCCTCCCGAGTTTTGACCAGCCCCACCACCGTCCACCGCCACCTTCTTTTTCCTCCCACAAGATCATTTGTTGATTTAAAAGTCTTCACGCATTAAATGTCGTTGTGCCGCATTAAATGTTATCACTTCTGCAGTACATGTTCCCCCTCTTGTCTCCTTCCCTACCTGCCCCCATCTCCTCCTTTACATACCCTTGAACGCGTGCGCCTCTGAGTCTTTCAGCGACTCTCCCCATCTCCCCTGGCTATAAAAGCCTGAGCAGCCCTCTTTCATCGCCTTATTCCGCACCCAACTCTCTTACTCTTGCCCAGTTCCTCTGTGCTACGAGTTTCGCCACCGCTGGCTGAAGCCTGCGCCATCGCCTCCCCATCGCCAAGGAGTCCGCTGAAGCCTGCAGCGTCGCCTCCCCGTCGCCAAGGAGTCCGCTGAAGCCTGCGCAGTCGCCTCCTCGTCGCCAAGGAGTCCACTGGAGCCTGCTCCATCTTCAACCACCTCGCTGCCGAAGGATTCACCGGAGCGCCCGTGCCGTCTTCAACCGCCACCCGCCGTCCCACGACTCCCCTCCCCTTCGCTCTCTCTCGGCCCGTGAGTTTCTCCGTGCCTCGTTCTCTTCCTTTGTTCCTACGACCACGCTATGTAGTCAGATCCTTCCTACGACCACGCCAGTAGTCGTATCCTTCTTGTATTCTTCATACGACCACGTTGAGTAGTCGTATCCTTCTTGTATTCTTTGTATGACCACGTTGAGTAGTCGTACCCCTTCTGTATTCTTTGTACGACCACGTTGAGTAGTCGTATCCTTCTTGTATTCTTTGTACGACCGCGTTGAGTAGTCGTACCCCTTCTATATTCTTCGCACGACCACGTTGAGTAGTCGTATCCTTCATTGGATCTCCCTTGGCCTCCTCAGGACCTCTAGGATCTCCTCAGGACCTCCCTTGACCTCCTCAGGACCTCCAGGATCTCCTCAGGACCACCCTTGATCTCCTCAGGACCTCTCTTGACCTCTTCAGGACCTCCAGGATCTCCTCAGGACCTCTCTTGACCTCTTCAGGACCTCCAGGATCTCCTCAGGACCTCCCTTGACCTCCTTAGGACCTTTAGGGTCTCCCTTGACCTCCTCAGGACCTCCCTTGACCTCCTCAGGACCTCCCTCGACCACCCTCCTAGTTGGACCTCCTCCCGACTAGTCAAGCCTCCTCCCGAGAACCCGTTCCTAATTCATCTAATTCAGTACCTTGCTATTGGTTCTAGTTCGGTTTGTTTTGGAGTTCATTTGGATTTTATTTGGTTTTTATTTGAATTTGCTTCGTTCTCACGTGTAGATTTCGACGACTCCGGAGAACCTGAGTACTCCAAAGAAGTAGACCCTCAAGCTTTCAAGCAAGGCAAGTTACACCTTTGATCATATTGAATCCCAGTATCTCAAATTATTTAAGTTCTGTTTCAAATTATTATTGCATGCTTATTTAAATTCAAGTAATTTAAATCCTTGTTTTAACTTTATAGTTATTCCTAATTCCTTTGTGCATCCAAACTTGATTATTGATTCAACCACCCCTTGTTACCATAGTAAAGAGCTAGTTGGTACATTAGTATGAACTAGCACATGTTTCAAAACTCTCTCCTTAGTCAAAGCTTAGACCCAAAAATCTTGATTTGGGGAATTTACTGCCAAAGACCAATGTTGTCGAAATGTTTTAACCATGACATTGGGTTGTCGTGGAAGTTTGCAATTTTTTTTGAAAAGTAAAGGAAAAGGAAAATTTGTTTGGACTTGGACGAATTGGTTTTTTGGAAGGGTGCATGTTCATGCACGGGATCGATTCATTTCTATGATCGAGGCCCAGGGTTCTGTTGGAAGTCGCCCAAGTCAGTTAAGGACCGGTCTTCGAATGTATTTTGTTATGACCAATCGTACTACCACATGTTCTGAATGGTTAGAACCTGGCTACCTAATTTGCAACGTTTCACCGTGGTCGTTCCATCTGGTTGTGTGGGTGTCTTGATGACCTACTTTTATGTATTCCCACCAGGCGCAAGAGGGGGCCTGAACTCGGCGGATGGTTAATCCAAAGGGGGCGAAACCTTAGCGAGAGGGGACTGCGGTGGAATGGCGCTCTGTAAAGGCCTTGTCACATGCTCTAGACCGCTTACCTACGGTAGTGAGCGGTGGTATCGACGGATGCCAAACAAACTAGAGAAGTCGTGTCATGTGGGTAAAGCTGTACACCTCTGCAGAGTGTAAAACTATTCGAATAGCCGTGTCCACAGTCATGGACATGCTAACAAAGCTGCTCCAAGTTAGATTTTGGTTTTGTTTTCCAAAGACTTTATGAAATGGTTTTGGATGTCTATCCAAATGGGTTTTGGGCGGGTAGCCCTGTGATAGGAGGGTATCCTTCACCACTTGTTGATGAATATTATCCGACTATAAAACTGAGATTTAGAAAATAAATTTTAGCTATTGTATAACTATTTTGGAACTTAGTACAAGTATTTGGAAAGAAACATGGCTTTATGCAAATCAACGCTATAAGCCTTCCTTTGAGATATCCTTGCATACATTACAATCTGTTACTTGACGGGTATGACTTGCAAGCGTGGTTTTTGTGCTCATGATTAATTCAATAATTGAGCAGGAGAAGAGGTCTACGAGGAGCCTGAGAACCAGGACGACTAGGCTACGCCCTTCAGACGATTGCCTGTGGCGAATCGTGTAGTCTACTTGCTTTTGTCTTCCGCTGTGTTTTGTTTTGTCGGCCTATAAGCCGTTCTTGTAATCAACTCTATTGTTTATTAATAAAGTTTGTGTTTATGGTTGTTACCATATTTGTTTACTGTGTGAGCTAGCCGCTGATCTTGGGACTAGTTCGGTTTGCACAGAGGATTTGGGGTAATCCCAGGTCCAACCCCGCGACAAAAGTGGTATCAAAGTCATCTCACTGCAAATTGTAACCTAGTAGAATGGCTACTGGTTGAAAATTTCAAAATTTATTTTATACAACAAGAAAGATAATTTGTTCTCTCTTCATCTTGGTCATCTTTCTGTCCTTACCTCCTTCTTGGTAATTTTTCCTTACCTTATTCTCTCCTCACCATTTTACAATATCAAATGGATCCTCTTTCCCTTGAAATTTCTATAGGTGGTCTCACGATTAGCTAACTTGGTGTTTAAGACCTCAAGACTTGAAGCTGTCAAAGGAGCATCGCCACACAAGAACCACCGAGGACCGCGAGCGTCAAGTAGAACGTTGTATAAAACTATTACAGTATTCGAAAAAGCTTTTTGTGTTGGTTGTTTTGCTTAGGTGGGTTGTTTCGCCCTATTCCCCTTAGTTGCTCCTCTTCTTTCCTTAGTCTGTGGAGTTCTAGCAGATGGTGACTACTCGCAATGGCAGTGGCAACACCAGCAATCAGAACAGAGAGAATATGCAAGAGAACCCAATTCCACCGCCACCACCCCCTCCAGCTGAAGGACCCGACTGGAGCCAGATGATGGGCAACCAAGCTTAGCTGATTAATCTGCTCGCGCAATCCATCAACAACACCCAGAACATGTAAGCGGTAGCAGCAGCTCAATCTCCAGCTTTCGCTCCACCTCCCCCAAGGGCCAATATATCAGAGTTTATGAGGTTACGTCCACCGACTTTCTCCAGTAGCGCTGAGCCAATGGAGGCTGATGATTGGCTTAGGGCAGTCGACAGGAAACTGGATATGATCCAGTGCACTGATCGTGAGAGGGTTCTGTTTGCCTCTCACCAGCTGAACGGACCTACGTTAGAGTGGTGGGATAATTTCACCTAGTCCCACGCGGATGCTCAGACCATCACTTAGGACGAATTCGTGCAGGCTTTTTGCCGTGCACACATTCCACCGGGCATGATGGCCCTGAAGAAGAAAGAGTTCCGCACCTTGCACCAAGACAACCGCTCAGTCAATGAGTATTTGCACAAGTTCAACCAGTTAGCCCGCTATGCACCAGAAGATGTGGCAACTGATGAAGCCAAGCAAAAGCGTTTCTTGGAAGGACTCAACGATGACCTCGCAGTCCTCCTCATTGCCCAAGACTACACCGACTTTCAGCAATAGGTGAGCAAGGCTATCCGTCAGGAGGGTAAGCACCTAGAAATAGAGAACCGCAAGAGAAAGAAGGCATCCTAGAAATTCCACTCTGGGGGTTTTCCCAAGCCCTGCACCACTCAGCCGTAGACACCTCAGCGTAGGACGTTCCAGTCCTCTCCGTCCAAGGCACTGGCCTTGAATACCTTGATCTGCTCGGGTTTCATAATACTTCTCCTGGAGGCTAGTTTTCGAAGAAGACACCTACTACCTCCACTGCAGGAGTTACTTGCTAAAGGACTTGCAAAAGGAAAATTTTCATTATCCAAAACATCAAGCGAATAAATGAGTCATGTTTTCCAATAAGAAAGGCAGAACTCTAATACAAAGGTCAATCTTGACAATTAACCAAGTTCACCAGCCGCAAGAATAACTTAGCAATTAGGAAAACAATAATTGCTTTAAGGGACAAATTAAACCAATGGAAACACATCAACTGCTTTGTAACCACTAACCCAAGAAAATTCATCAAATAATAGCGAGTAGTCAGAATAACCAAATGTAAACTCAAGGAAAACATCAACCTTTCTCAAAGAAACCCATCCCCAACATTTGTAACTAAGTGCCCATCTCTACCTCTCAACATCCTCTAACATCACACATAACAATCTTGTAATCAAATCATAAGCAGTCATAATCAATTCTCATCAGCAATCATCAATGCGACATATTAGAAATGTAATGCAATGCTTTGCCCATTCCCATTCTATTGTGCACCAGTGTGTCAAATTTTAAGTTAATTAGCCATTAGCAATTTTTTAATTAATCTATTCACCACGGACCTAAAGCCCGCTCTGATACCAACTATAACACCCCAGCCCAACCTGAGCCTGGAATGTTAGTAAAACAACAAGATAACAATTTAAATTCTAAGATATTACACTAAATTTCGGCAGAACCTCCTTTGTATAGTTAACCATACAAGAGGTTCCAACAATTATCAATAACGTAATCAATTATTTCAAACATCCAACTTAAATCATAACCATAGAAACTTTCATGCAACGCTAGTAAATTCTATTACAAAGCAACAGGTGCATAAGGACATAACCAATAAGAATCATCTTAGCAGTTTGCTCAATTATAAAATCATTATTCCAAAATTTATCATTCATGAGGTTGCTCGTGGTAGAGTGCATCAATTCTTAATACTAGCCCTTCCCATGCATGACGTCCGTGTTTTAGGTACCTAAAATATAAACAAACAACAAGTGTGAGTCCATGACTCAGCAAAGTGCAAATAAGTAAGTATTCCAACATTCATCTTTAACACAATCTCTCAATCACAATACTTCATATCAAAACAGCTCATATGCTTATGCAATGCAAATGCCACAAATGCACCTTTTCTTTTCTCTTTGTATTTACTGGTAATGCGAAGTATGTATCTGTCGATGCATACCCATGCATGTGCCTTCTAGCACAGGGACCATAAGCCCACACTTCATGAGTGTGGGGACCTCAAGCCCGTCTAATACATGACGGGGACCTCAAAATCAATACTTGGCCACCACGTGGCCAAGTCTCAAGGATAATAACATGATGCATATGAGTCTATTCATTTATTCAACATAAGAATGTAACGACCAGCAGCGACATTCATGAGTAAAGAATATAATCATAATACAAGCATTCATGAGCATTCACTTCAATTTTTCTACCCACTAATTGCACTTGCCTCAACCGTGTGAAGCTTGATGACGCGAAGAGGGCACTACCCCCCAAATCAAACCACCACCTAAACATTTTTACCAACCATACCAAGAGGACATTTTTTAACATGGCATTGCTAAAAAAAAGTATACGATTAACTACAATCCCTAGCGCAACCCAAAATACCAACTCCCATGAACATCGATCTGTCCCAAAATAGAACAGTCTTCTTCTAAAAATCATAAACTTTCGTCTATTTACCCATAAATTGTGATCTTCGATTCTCTGGAAAGATTACTAAATTACCCACATAAAACTAGTTGGTGAGATTCCCAGATTCTGTCATTCTCTATCTCTACTAAACAGATTACTAAAACTGCTAAATCCTAGCAGAGGTTCTGGACAGCAGAACTAGAACGTACATAACTTTCAGTACAGTGATCCAAAAATTATGTTATCTAGCTTTCTGGAAACCTTAGTAAACAACCTACAACTCTCATGTTGGTGAAATCCTCTAAATAATTCGTTAGCTAATTTCTAATAACCAGTTAATACCAATTGCCAGAATTCTGATAGAGCCTCTGAACAGCGACGTTGTAAAAACCATAACTTATGATCCGTTCATCCAAATGACTTGATCCAAGATCCTACAGAAATCTAAAGATGCTACCCACAATTCTCTAGGAGATGACCAGACCGAAATTTGCAGCTAACAACCGTAAAACTGCCGAGCATTACAAACTGCAAGAAATCGATCTAATACTCGATATTGCCAAATCGCAAAACTACAAGACTAATCGAACGGAATTGAGGGTTACCCTTGGATAGTGCACTGAAGGTTGCAAGATAAACCACGGGATCCCCTTCCCCTTCTCACTTTCCTTCTCCTTCTCCTCCCTCTCTTACTTGGCCGGCAGCATCCAAGGGGGTCCTCCCTCCCTTCTTCTTCTTGGCCGGCAGCACCCAAAGGAGGCAGCACAAGGAGGGGGGGTACTATAGCACAGCGACACTGTAGCAGATGGCAGCACTACTGTAGAAGTGTGTGCTATAGTGCCATTCTAGGGTTTCCCCTCTCCCTCCTTCTTTTGTTGGTGGGCGGCCCACTTCTTGGGTATGGGCCAAAGGCCCGTAACTATTTTCCTCATTTTCCTCCTAAATTCATATTATTACTCCTTTTCTAATTCATTAAATACTTATTTAACAAAATGGGATATTACATCATCTTTACTCATATTGATCTTGTGGTACCCTGAGTACGCATCTAAAAAACTTAATAACTCACATCTGGAAATAGAGTCAACAAGTTGATCAATGTGCAGAAGGGGAAAGTCATCCTTTGGACAAGCTTTATTAAGATCTATGAAGTCAATACACATTTTCCATTTCCGATTGCTTTTTGCAAACCATTAGAGGGTTGGCGAGCCATTCTGGGTGGTCGACTTCACGAATGAATCCAACCTCGAGAAGTTTGTCTATCTCCGACTGGATTGCCTCCTTCCGATCAAGGGCGAAATGCCTTAGCTTCTGCTTGACCTGTTTTTTGTCAGGCTAGAAAGCTAGCCTGTGCTCGATCACCTCCCTGGGGACTCTGGGCATATCGGACGCCTGCTAGACGAATACATCTAGGTTTGCTCGGAGGAAGGAGACGAGCGAATCTTCCTATTTGGGGTTCAGTCCTGCCCCGACTAGTACCTTTCGGGTAGATGTGCTAGCATTTTCTGACCTAGACGCCATTTTGGCGCTTTTTGGAGAAACGCCTTTGTCGAGCGGGACTGCCTTGGTCTGGTCGGAAGGCTTCGGCGCCATCTTTGGTCTTGAGTGCTTGATCTACATGCTAGGTGGATTAGTTTCCCTGATCGAAAGTTCATCGACCAGTTCTAAGGATTTTTTTTTTATCACATGCATAAGCCATTTTTTGATCTCCTTGAACTGTGATAACTCCTTTTGGTCCTGGCATTTTTAAACTCTAATAACCGTAATACGTGGCTATCAGGAATTTTCCTAATGCCGGACGACCGAGGAATCCATTATATGCGGTTTCAAAATCTACCATATCAAATGGAATCTTTTCTGTTCAGAAGTTGTCAGGTCTTCCGAACATAACCAACAGGGACAGTTGCCCTATCGGAGATAGAATCTTTTCTCCTATCCATGAGGGCTAAAGACAAGGAGTGAAGGTGGTGAGGAAATGGTCGAGGCCGAAGAGCCTATAGTGGACCTCATGCAGATTCACAGTGATAACTATGCTTTACTTCGACATGTTAATCAATATGAGAAGCCCAACAGTTCCATAGATGCAAGGTTTCACACCAGATTTCAGTAGTAAGTTTTTGGTCAGCTCTACTGTCATCACCGACAATTCGCAGATCACAAGTATGTGGACTGGGCTCATTTCAATTCTCTTGACAAATATGAGGGAGCCTACAGGTTGTTTCAGGCAGTTGGTCTTCATGATATCGTGGCATTAAATTGTGACTACAATGAGGAGATTATCGGACAATTCTATGCCACTGTCCATGTGTGAGCAACCTTTGATCATTTAATATGGATGACTAGAACTCAAAGATATCAAGCCTCCAAGGCTGACTTTGAACATGCCTTAAGGTCCTACATGGGGACTCAAGAAAAGAATGATGATAGAGAAGCTCTCAGAGTCCCAGCATGGAGTCAGTTCTATGACCAAAATGTAAACTTTGTACCTGGAAAAATTAGAGGCCTTCTCCCATTGCCAAACTTGATCAACAAGATCATCAACCATACATTCTTTCCCAAGAGTGGGAACTTTGATGCCATTAGAGGGCATGCATGGAACATTATTGACAATATTATGCATGGCAGAAAGTTTGATGTGGTTGACGTGATTATAAGAGAGATTAGCTCATCCAAAAATGACAGAGTCAAGAGGATCTACTTTGCACCTGATAAGCCTAGGGAAGGGGCCCCGGTGCCTGCCGTAGTCCCACCTCCTGCTCCAGCAGCACCACCTCAAGCTCTAATAGCACCTCCAGCAGATACAGTTTTAATCTCTCAGTTTTACTCAATGATCATGGAGATTAGAGATTGGAACAGAATCAATAGAGATTGGCGGAAGCTCAGACAGAAACAAATAATAGAATTCCAGCTTTGACAGATTAGGTGAACTCACTTGAGCAAGCCTTGTCAACTCCAGCTCAGTATGGATGCCGTCATCGCCTCAACACTCCTCCTCAAGATCCTCGTGCACAAGATTAAGACATATTTCACATGCTTTACCTTTGACCTGGGAATTTGCATTTCTTCCTATGCTCTCGTAAGCTACCTCCATCTATTAAGACTCGATTAACTTTACAATTATTAATAGTAGGTTCAACTAAGATAGGGAACCTACTTGGTTGAGTCGACGGGATGGGGCAGTCTTCTTTGTTGAAGGAGATTACCGTTTCCGACCAACTTGATGGCTTGACGTTGGTCGAGGACTCGACAAGGTTGACCTCCTGCTCCATAGCCTCTAGATGATGTCTTGACTCATACGAGGATGATCCACCAAAGATCATGTCAACTGTGTGTTGAGGCTCTTGGTACTCCATTTCTTAATCGCCATCTTTATCCTTTTTTAAGCTTGGTTCTCCAAGCTCCGTTACGGACGGAAAGGGACCCTTCCCCGAGTAGTAATCCTCCATTTTCTTTTGCCAAGCTCGGCAGGTGCGCAGATCATGCCCTGTCGTTTGGTGAAGTGGACACCACTTTTTGTTCTTCTTGTAGTCGTTGGTCGGAGCCTTAGCTTTGTTCCAACTGAAAAAGTTTCTTTCCCTTGCTAATTTTTTCTGGAATCGCAAGAACTTCCTTGTTGTCGGGCTTGCGATTCTTTTTACCCATGAGAGACTTCTTATTTTTCTTGTCATGTTTCTCCAAGCCAAGTTGAGGGATCTTGTCTTTCCCATCAATAGCTTCGTACCATTCAACCACTTCGCTGGCGGCTGCGTACTTGTCAGCCATGTCGAAGAGTTCGATAGTCGTACGTGGAGGATTCATTGTGATATCCCCCGTAAACCACCGATTCCTCAGCCTTGCTTTAAAGGCCTGGATAACAGAAGACTCTGTGATCTCTGAGATAGAGTTTCGAACCTGACTGAACCTCTTAATGTATTATCGAAGAGTTTTATTGGTTTTCTGCTTCATCCGATGAAGATCATCCTCTTTCCCGGGGCGGTCGTACGTCCCTTGAAAGTTGGCAATCAAAGTAACGCATAGTTGCTCCCAAGTGTAAATAGATTTGACTGGTAGGTTTGAAAGTATCTAGGCCCTCAGAATTGATTTTGGTAATTAATGTCAACATTATGTTAAGGGACAAACATGTGTGCTAAGATGTGTTAAAGGTTAAGTTCCGATGATTGATTGATGACAAGACTATTGACATTGCTAAAGTGATGGAAGATCAACATGGTTCAAGACAAAGGTATTGTGATGAGGACATCACTCGTTCGGATACGCGCACTACACAACATCCTCCAGATCCGGTCAGTCCTATGACAAGAGCTCGAGCACGTCACTTAAATTATGAGGTGAGCTCGTTTCTAGGTGCTAATAATTTATCTATGCAGAATGGTATGCTACCTAATAATTGTGATCTTCTGCTACTTAGGAATAATGGGGAGGATCCAAACCAAGTTCCCAAGGTCTACGACCAGGTGTACCCACTCTACGACCCAGATCTGCGGATCTCGACCGTGTCTTAAACCCTACGACCGATCCTCGACTCCTCGATCGATCCTCGACCGGGCCCACGACCGATGGCGACCACGTTGGGTGTTAGTCGAGACATGGAAATAAGGTCTTTGTGTCACCGTTTTGGGCCTAATAAGGCCTTGTAAGCGTGTCGAGGTCAAAGCCCAAGATGTGCATGCGGCAGTAGCACAACCCTAGGTCGACCTCCTCACGTCCCCCTATATATGTGCGTGAGCCGCCATTTGTTTAGGGGTGGGTTTTTCTTAGATTATTCGCGCCACTTTGCGGTTTAGCGCTTGTTCGGTTTGAGAACCCCACTTGTGAACTTCATCTATATTCGCAATATATTTGATTGCATCTACCTTGTTCTTGTGAGTTGCTTCGATTGCTTGCGTGAATCATAACCCTCGTGGTAAGGTCGATCGCGTGCAAGCGTGGTTGATAACGGCGATCGTGCGGGTGTAGCGAATTGCGAGGTGACGATCTGCGGGTCGGAAGCCTCAAAGCGTCAACGTCCTCACGATTTAAATCAATCAAACCTATCGGAAGATCAGACCACCGTGATTCATCAAGTGGTATCGAGCACCGGGTTGCCGTTAGGTAATCTCATTGATCCCTTTTTGTTAGTTGTTTTCATCACCTAGAGTCGAGAAAATTGCCCCACAAAAGTTTTAGATCTTAGTTCTTCCATTGCCCAAACCTCTTTGTGCCTTCGCGGTTGTGATTTCAGTTTTCGCGTTGTTGAATTTGAGTCCATCGTCGGTGTCTTTGTTCTTTGGTCTAGTCGCCGTGATCTAGTTTCTAGCGTCGAGTCTTTCTTTGGTTTAGTCATCGTGTATCTCGGCTTGCCCTTGGCTGCATCCGTTGTTTTGTCTGCTATAGCCGAGATCGTGTCATCACCCTCATCCGACCACGTGCTCAGTTTCGACCCCCCACCAACTCGTGTTCGACCACTAGTCGGATTCGGCCACCTCCTCGGGTTCGACCACCCAGTCGGATTCGACCACCACCTCGTGTTCGACCACCTATTCGAGTTCGACCACCTACTCGAGTTCGACCACCTCCTCGTGTTCAACCACCCAGTCGGATTCGACCACCACCTCGTGTTCGACCACCCAGTCGGATTCGACCACCACCTCGTGTTCGACCACCTCTTCGAGTTCGACCACCTCCTTAGATCCGACCCCCTACCCATTCGACCACCTAGCCAAAGTTCAGAGAGAGAGAGAGAGTATCTTTTTATTACCTTTATACCCCTTCTCTCCGGAAAAAGTTTGTGACCTATATATATCCGCAGACCCAGAAGAGGGTTTTTAAGAGTTGTGAGTCAAGGTCTCGCAAAAAAAAAAAAAAAAGAGAGGAACCCTAGGTAGGGTTTCGGTAGTCAAAAAAAAAAAGAGAGAAGCGAAAAAAAAAGAGACAGAAAGACCACTCCCAGTTGGCTCACGACCACCCTCAGTTGGTTTACGACCACCCTCAGTTGGTCCATGACCACCCACAGGAGAAATCAGTTGCTTTGTGAATCTTGTTCCTTGAGCTTGTATCTACCCTAATTTTCAGCTTGCTTGAGCTAGTTCTAGGAACGCTTTTGGGCGACAAGCTCGTGGCGAGTACCGTGGACTTTGATTCAGCTTTGCTAATCTGTTTTCATTACTGCTATTCCTTGCTACAAAATTTTACCTATCAGAGCTCCACATACTTTCGGCCCCAGATTTGGATCCTCGCATTCGCCATCCGCCATGATGCGTACATCCCACCTTCTCCGATCATACCACCGCCGCAATTGGTAAGAAATTCATAAGAGCTTGGTAAGGCGGCTTGAGAGTGTGTGATCCCACCTCCCACCACCTAGTAGTTGATAGGGATAATATCTTTGTGTTGTCTTTTGTCTTCTACTAAACATGGCAGGTGAGGAATTGGAGGCACAAGAGTGTGTTTTGAGGGGAGAGCTCACAAGGGTGTTGGATGAGCACCGCCATGCTATTAATGACGACATTGATAGGAAGTTTGCGAAACAAGCGCTACTGCTGCAAAGAACTCAATGATAGTATCGCAATGCTCAACACACGTATTGATGGTTTGGCCAATCAACCACTGAACAATGGGCGTGTGGGTCCTCATGGTGCAGCCCATGACCATGAGTTTGACAATGAAAATGAGATGCCCAACCACGACGCCTTTGATGCACGACAACGGCACCGGTTGAACTTCAACCGTCAAGGTATGAGGGGTAATAACGCTCAGCAACATAATGCACGTGTTAATGATGATCCATATGCTAAAGTCAAGTTCACTATACCATCTTTTGTGGGTGCTTATGATGCTGAAATGTATCTAGATTGGGAGTTGACGGTAGAACAGAAATTTAATGCTCACTTAGTTCCTGAAGTGCATAGAGTTGACAAGCCACAAGTGAATTTAAAAACTTCGCCATCATTTGGTGGAATAGAGTATGTCTTGATGGATTAGCGCCTACTACTTGGGATGCTTTAAAGGTTGCTATCGTAATGATTTGTTCCACCTTCTTTTAACGTGACCCGCTTAAGAAATTGCAGCGCTTAAACCAAGGCAATAGATCCGTAGAAGAATATTATCAGGAGCTACAGATTAGTATGTTGCGTTGTAATGTTATTGAGGATGAAGAGACTGCGATGGCACGTTTTTATGGAGGATTAACACGTGAAATTCAGGACATAGTTGATTACAAAGACTATAATAGTGTCCTAGATTGTTTCAACTTGCATGTTTGGCGAAAAAGGAATTGCGGGGGCGACAACAGAGGCCAAGGAACAATTTTGGAAGCACGTCTACACCAAGAACAACACCAGTCAAGTTAAAATAGTCCCACCTTCGGCTACGATCTGCTGCCCCTCCTCGAGTAGGCGCGTTCAAACACCTCCGACACCATCACATGCACCCGAGGTAAGCAAATCTACTAGTGTGCATGCCCGCCAAGAGTTCTTCTTCGGTTGCTTCCACGGGACGTCTGTTGGGATTATTTGCCACCACTACAAGGGAATGGGCCACGTCATGAGGGATCGCCCAAGTCGTGAAAGCATACCTTGCCATTGCAGACGGAGGCTATGTAAGTGCTAGTGATATTGAGGATGAATATGTACTTGCGGCTAACATTGCGGTGGAGGAGATGAAACAGAGCGGTGATCTTGATGATGTAGAGGAACAAGTAGGCTGCTTTGTTGACACCGGGACCATATGAGCCTTGTTGCAACGTCTTGGCGCACAAGTGGAGAGAGAAGAGCAAAATCAACGGCACAACTTGTTTCAAACCAGATTTCTCGTGAAGGAGAGAGCCCGCAGAGTAATCATTGATGGAGGGAGCTGCAATAACCTTGCAAGTTCGAGATGGTCAAGAAGCTTGGCTTGGCCACACCACACCCACATCCCTACTACATCCAATGGTTCAATTAGTGTGGTAAGTTAAAGGTAACCCAAGTTGTGAGAGTGCAATTTTCAATTTGGTAATTACAAAGATAGTACCGACTTTGACGTAGTGCCTATGCAAGCATGCTCTTTGTTGCTCGGTAGGCCTTGGATATATGATAATGATGTTTTGCACCATGGTAGAGCTAATACCTACTCATTCTCACATAGGGTAAGAAGATTAAGTTGTTGCCTTTGACACGGTGAAATTGTGAGAGATGAAGTAGGCGTGCTAAAATGAAAGAAACACCAATGAACATGATTCGAAAACAGCAAGTAGCCAAACGTGTTTTCCCACCTAAAGGGAGAAAGTGATGCCTAGTTCTAAGTCAGGGAATAAAATTGAAGGGGTGTGTTATGCTTGCCACTAAATCTGAACTTGCTGAAATTTGTGATAATGACCTGCCATGCTATGTTTTGATATGCAAAGATGCTTTATTTTCATTTGAGGATATATCTAGCTCTTTGCCTCCTGCTGTTGCTAACCTTTTGCGAGAGTATGTGGATGTATTTCGGTGAGATACCCCGGGATTACCACCTATTCGAGGATAGAGCATCAAATTGATTTGATTCCGGAGCGACTTTGCCAAACCGTCTTTGCATATAGGACCAATCCAGAGGAGACTAAGGAAATTCAGCGACAAGTCCAAGATCTTTTAGACCGTGGAGTGCGTCTGAAAGCCTTAGTCCTTGTCTTTGTTCTGTTCTTTTGGTTCCTAAGAAAGACGGTAGTTGGCGTATGTGTGTTGATTGTAGAGCCATTAATAATATTACCATAAGGTATCGTCATCCTATTCCTAGGCTAGACGACATGCTTGATGAGTTGAGTGGTTCTATTATTTTCACAAAGATTGACTTGCGGAGTGGTTACCACCAGATTAGAATGAAATTGGGAGATGAATGGAAGACTGCTTTTAAAACTAAGTTCGGACTATATGAGTGGTTAGTGATGCCTTTTGGTCTAACTAATGCACCTAGTACTTTTATGCGATTAATGAGCGAGGTTTCGTCCTTTCATTGGAAAATTTGTGGTGGTTTATTTTGATGATATCTTGATTTATAGCAAGTCACATGAGCTACACTTGAATCATATCGTGCTGTTTTTAATGCTTTGAGAGATGCACGTTTGTTTGGTAACCTCGAGAAGTGCACCTTTTGCACCAATCGAGTTGCGTTTCTTGGTTATGTTGTGACACCACAGGAATTGAGGTGGATGAGGCAAAGATTGCAGCCATCCAAAGTTGGCCGACACCTACCATTTGTGACACGGTCGCGGAGTTTCCACGGCCTTCTTTGGATTCTACCGCGTTTAGTGCGGGATTTCAGACACCTTGCCGCACCATTGAATGAATTGACAAAGAAAGGAGTGCCTTTCAATGGGGTCTGCACAAGAGAAGGCATTCAACTTATTGAAAGAGAAGCTCACCACAAGACACCCTACTCCAACTCCCCGATTTTGGTAAGACTTTTGAGATTGAATGTGGCGCTAGCGGGATTGGGATAGGTGGTGTATTGATTCAAGAAGGTAAGCCGGTTGCATATTTGGTGAGAAATTAAATGGGCCTAGTCTGAATTATTCTACCTATGATAAAGAATTGTATGCTTTAGTTAGTATGCTTCAAACTTGGCAACATTATCTATGGCCCAAAGAATTTGTTATACATTCCGATCATGAATCGCTAAAACATATTAGAAGTCAAGCTAAACTGAATAAGCGACATGCTAATTGGGTAGAATTTATTGAGTCGTTTCCATATGTCATAAAGCATAAGAAAGGTAAGGACAATGTGATTGCCGATGTGCTTTCTAGACGTTATACCATGTTATCTCAACTTGATCATAAGATTTTTGGTTTGGAGACCATTAAAGATTTATATGCTATTGATTTGGACTTTAAAGAAGTGCTTGAACATTGTAAAGGAGGAAAACATGGAATAAATATGTGTTGATTGATGGTTTGGTATATCGTGCTAACAAGCTATGCGTTCGGCTAGCTCCGTTAGTCTTTTGTTGTTGCGGGAGGCGCATGGAGGAGGTTTGATGGCGCATTTTGGAGCAAAGAAGATCAAGATGTCTTGGCCGCCCACTTCTTTTGGCCAAAGATGAGTATTGTTGTCGGCCTTCGTGGCTCATTGCACTACATGCAACAAAGCTAAGTCTCGTCTCAATCCACATGGACTTTATATGCCTCTTCCTATTCCTAGCGCCCTTGGGAGGATATTTCTATGGATTTTGTTTTAGGGTTGCCTAGGACAAAGAGGGGGAGGGACAGTATATTTGTAGTAGTGGATCTGTTTTCTAAAATGGCCCATTTTATACCTTGTCACAAGAGCGATGATGCCACAAACATAGCTGATTTGTTTTTCAGAGAAATCATTAAGCTTACATGGAGTGCCCAATACAATTGTCTCGGATCGCGATCACGAAGTTTTTGAGCCACTTTTGGAGATCACTTTGGAACAAATTGGGGACAAAGCTACTATTTTCTACTACATGCCATCCCCAAACCGATGGACAAGCAGAGGTGGTCAACCGCGTTATCCACCATGTTGCGGGCTGTTTTAAAGAAGAATTTGAAGATGTGGGAAGAGTGTTTACCGCATATTGAGTTTGCTTATAACAGCCTCGGTACACTCTACCACCAAGGTAAGTCCATTCGGGTAGTGTATGGTTTTAACCCCATACTCCTATTGATTTACTACCTTTGCCTACCTCTGAAAAAATTAATTTAGATGCTAAGAAGCGTCTTGAATTTGTTCTTAAGTTGCATGAAACAACTAAAGAGAATATAGGCGTATGACCTAAAAGTATAGAGTTCTTTGGAAGTAAAGGTAGAAAAGAAATAAAATTTGAACCAGTGATTTAGTTTGGGTGCATTTGAGAAAGGATAGGTTTCGAATTAAGAAAATCAAAGTTGATGCCTAGAGTGATGGACCATTTAAGATAATTGCAAAGATAAATGACAATGCATATCAATTGGAGCTACTGTAGATTTTGGGGTTAGCCCTACATTTAACATTTCAGATTTGAAGCCATACGTGGGGAAAGAAGATGACCTTGAGTCGAGGGCGACTCCAATTCAAGAGGGGAGGATGATGAGGACATCACTCGTTGGATCGCGCACTACACAACATCCTCCGGATCCGGTCGGTCCTATGACAAGAGCTCGAGCACGTCACTTAAATTATGAGGTGAGCTCGTTTCTAGGTGCTAATAATTTATCTATGCGAGAATGGTATGCTACCTAATAATTGTGATCTTACGCTACTTAGGAATAATGGGGAGGATCCAAACCAAGTTCCCAAGGTCTCGACCAGTGTACCCACTCTCGACCAGATCTGCGGATCTCGACCAGTCTTAAACCCTCGACCGATCCCACGACTCCTACGATCGGTCCTGACCGGGCCCACGACCGGTGGCGACCACGTTGGGTGTTAGTCGAGACATGGAAATAAGGTCTTTGTGTCACCGTTTTGGGCCTAATAAGGCCTTGTAAGCGTGTCGAGGTCAAAGCCCAAGATGTGCATGCATTGTAGCACAACCCTAGGTCGACCTCCTCCGTCCCCCCTATATATGTGCGTAGCCGCCCTTTGTTTAGGGGTGGGTTTTTCTTAGATTATTCGCCACTTTGCGGTTTAGCGCTTGTTCGGTTTGAGGAACCCCACTTGTGAACTTCATCTATATTCGCAATATATTTGATTGCATCTACCTTGTTCTTGTGAGTTGCTTCGATTGCTTGCGGAATCATAACCCTCGTGGTAAGGTCGATCGCGTGCAAGCGTGGTTGATAACGGCAGTCGTGCGGGTGTAGCGAATTGCGAGGTGACGATCTGCGGGTCGAAAGCCTCAAAGCGTCAACGTCCTCACGACGAAATCAATCGAACCTATCGGAAGATCGGGCCACCGTGATTCATCATATTGTATAGCCTAAGGACCCTTTTATAGTTTTTACCAGTCTCGGTATTTGGAGAAAAGACTGGGCTTGTAGGATAAACGTCGTACTATTAAGAGGGATCATGCCTAGTAGCTTGAGAGACTATTTATGTGCCATAACGATCAACTAGGGTTCATGCATTGCATTGATTTAAGCTTCTGGAAAACTGTTTTGAAAATCGGTATGACCGCAAGTGATAGGCGGTACTACCACAGGTCGGTAGTACCGGTTTTTAGTTGCCAGTACGTATTTTCCAGAGAGCCGTCTTTTAGTGTTTTGATCTTCTTTGATAATCGGTACGACCGTATTTGAACTACAATACTACCGCAGGTCGGTAGTACTGAAATATAATGGCGGTACGTAAATTACAGAGATTGTGTTTTTGGGAGTTTTGATCTCCCTTGAGAATCAGTATGACCGCAAATTCTTGAGCGGTACTATCGGAGTGTGGTAGTACCTATTTTTTAAATGATGGTACGTTTAAATGATGGTACGTTTTTCTGAGATTTCTTGAAGCTCTGGAAAACGGTAGTTCCGTTCTAGCCGAGCGGTACTACCGTACTGCGGTAGTACCGATTTCTAGTTGGCGGTAGTACTGTAACTTCTTTTGTAACGGCTAGTTCAGAGCATTAAATGCTACTGTTCCGACCGTTGAACCGAAAATCGGTAGTACCGAGATTCAACGGCAGTACTACCGAAAATCCTGATTTTTTCAGGAAAGTGGTTGTAATGGCTCAATTTGTTGGTGAGGGGTATAAATACACTCCCACCTGCACCAAGCTCAGAACCTTTGGCCATATTGAATACACTTGAGCCATTGGTGCTATCTCTTCTACTCATTTGCATTGAATTCTCATTTTGAGGTCGTTGAGAGCTATTAAGTGCTTTGCATCATTAGTTGATCTTGTTGGCACTTGTTTTTCCTCAAGCAAACACTAGGTATATTACTCTTGGTGCTTTTCGGAAACTAGACGGCTTTAGAGGAAGTTTGCGCGATGAGCTCTTCAAAGAAGATTGTGAAGAGTCTCGGCAATAGATTGTGAAGTGATGTTGTACTCACCACCTCCCGAGAGGAGAAAGAGTAACTCTAGTTATCGATGGTTGAGGCTTAATTCGTGGAGCCGGCTTGATTCGTTCAAGTTTCCTCAACGTGGACTAGTGAAGGCCGACAAGTCTTCAATACCATAGGAAAAACATCTTTATCTTCATTGTGGTTCACTCTTTGTCTTTACTTCCTGCATTTACATTTCTAGCAATTTACTTGTGTAGAATTGCTTAGCTAAAATTGTATCTAGTATTGGCATAAGCTCATAGTTGTCTTAAAAGGCATATTCGTTCTTTCATTATTTTTGTGCTAGGAAGCTTTATTAAGATAATATTGTTTAAAATTGTTAATTAGTTGAACAATTTTAAAAACCTCCTATTCACCCCCCCCCCCTCTCTAGTCGGTTATCCTTGATCCTACAAGGTTGAGCAACCACGATCGGGCAGACCCTTCAAGGACCGTGGGCAAGTAATTTGCCATCACATTGTCACTACCACCAGCAGCTTTGATGGCGGTAGTATAGATTTGAAGAAATTCTAATGGGTTCCGAACTGGTCGGAACGATGGGTTCCTCTGGGAGCGCCACAAATGGCGGCGGTGAATCCTCATCCATCTGGTCGATTTCGCTAGTCTCAGCGCATGGTGAGTCAACGGAGGAGGACGATGACAACAACCTGTTTTCTTCCATGGTGCGGATGCATGCGTCTATGTTGAGGTTGGAGTAGTCCAACAAGTCGAACCAGTTTTTCTCATCCCAAGTTCCCGCCATGTTCGCATGACCTATGATGGAACAAAGGGAGTGAATGAAGAATGCTTGAGCGAAGTGGTCTTCAAGAACTCAGAACGCCTTCTCTCCCCACGGACGGTGCCAGCTGTCGATGATCGAGTTGCCGATCTTACGAAATAAATAGAGAAAATGGCAAAGAGTTCTTGGGAGAGAATAGGATTGCTCTTTATTGCTATGAACTGGATCCTTTACAAGAGTGCCCTCGACAAGGTAGTGGACTAATCCTAGTTACACTGAGCATAATGCTTGTTATGCTATTGAATCAAACTTGAAACATGAATCTAATGTTGATTGACGTGCTCCAATCTAATGCCTTTGTCCCTCCATGCTCCATCCTTAAATAACCATTGAAGGAGTGGCAGTTACACCTGAAGAAGACAGCTATTGGAAGAGACGCATCCAGTCGGAGGGTCAATTATGGTTATCGAAACAGTAACTGATCGTCGGTTGGTGCCTGTGAGACACAGAACTGTATGATGGTTGTTGACAGTGTCTTAGGACTATGAAATGTCGTGTAGTATGGACCAAATATAACATGTGTTCCATTCATCACACGGTAAGGAATATACTTGGAGTTAGATCCAGATGCCAATTCATTACTTCCTCGAGCAGTCATCTGGTCAGGGATTGGGTATAGGACCTCATCTGACCAGGGTACCCATTATGTAACATCTAGAATCCTTACGACCAGAGGGGTTGTTAGCCTTAGGGGTTACGACCACAAAGAATTATGATCTTTTATTATGTATTAAAGTAATACATAGATATTTTAATTCTCGTCAATAGCCAAGGAGTTAAGTCACTGACTTGTATCATGCACACGCACTGCCATGATTTCAAGTATCAGGATGTTGATTCCATTGCTTCCATTGCCTCCAACAAAATCTGCCACACACTGCCATGATTTCTAGTTCAAACATTTCAAGTATGAGGAAAAAGCATGCAGCTCATTCATACAATACAAAACATGCTCATTTTTTTGACAGAAAGGTAGTGGATTGTCATTTATATTAATCAGATCAGGATGTAAAGGTCTATTTATAGAAACAGAGGCTGGACAAAACCCATCCAAGGCCCCTTCAATGACAACATGCCACAAGCTAAAACCAATCAGTCCATGCAATCTATACACATAGGTCATAGAATAAAAAAAGACATTCATGAATCCTTTAGCTTATCCTAATGCTTGTCCATTTGCACCCATGCAATCCATGCACTGAAATCTCCCAATGTGTGCTTGTGCACAGGAGATGTCGCCTTCAACTAGCAGCAAAAATAAAATTCAGCTTGTGCACAGGATCCTTCGGCTTCTCCTAATGCTTCTCCTAGTAGGTGGCACAGGGGGCGTGGAAGACTCGGTAGGGTTGGCTCGGCGTAGTGCAGAGGGGGAAGGACCTCATGCGCAAGGGGGTGTGGGGGGCGCAGGGGAGCGACACCGAACCGTTGAGTAGGGGCTGGCGCGGAGAAGGGGCCAACGCGGAGAAGGGACCGGCGTGGAGCAAGGGACGGCGTACAACATGGGGCAGCGAGGGGTAGGGCGATAGCTTCGGGCGGGCGTCGCGAGCGAGGCGATCTTGGCGCAGGGTGGTTCTGGTAGAAACGTCGCCGAGTAGGGGCTAGGCGCGGCGCAGGGGGCCAACGGCAAGGCGAGCAGGGGGCGACGTAGGAGGGTGGCACCGAACCCTAGCAAAGGGGAATGGCTAGTCAGGGGCTCGGGGCTGCTCGTGTTGGAGGTGGTGAGCGCGGGGCGGGGGCAAAATGCATATTGGTTGTAAGTAGGAAGGCGTTCCACCGCTTTAGATCTGATACGTCGATTTCAGATCGAACGGTCAGGATGCACTATGTGCATGTGTTCACCAATATGTGCTTGTGCACAGGATATGTCACCCCTATGTATAGGGTGGAGCGGAGAGAAGGTGAAGTTACATAAATGACCCTAGTTCTAGGGCAACCCTAGGGGTAGCCTCATCCTTTCCTGTCAGGTAGGGCTGCCCATGCCGGGCCACCGGTTGACGTTACACTTGCCAGCTGCGTAGAGGGGTCTTACTCTTGCCAACTGCGTAGAGGGGCTTGATTACGAAACCAAGGTCACGTTTCATGTCGTTGTCCCGTGTAACCGCCATGCTTCGCAGTTAGCCCTTCATTGACGTTGGTTGGACTGACCTAGACGTCAACCTGGGGAAACGCAGAGACCCTCACTCAACACAACTCGGAGTAAATTCCCCTATCGCCATTCCAAATGGCGATTGGCATCCAAATCGTCATTAGGAATGGCAACAGGGGCCTGCGGAGTCTCTGCCGCCATTCCAATTGGCGACAGAGAACATGCTATAAAAGGGCCCAAAAAAATAGGGCATAATTCACTTTTAATCCGTGAAAAACAAAAAGGTGAGAGGGGAGAGGAGAAGATGTAGCAAAGCCATGTCCGTCCATAGCCGAGGAATGGAGAGTGTGAGCAGATTCGATCACCCGCATCGCAGGTATTTTTTGTAACTTTACATTTCAATTCGAAACCCTCGTAGGTTAGCAACTAAAACTAGTAGGTTCATAATTTAATGGATTAGATAGTTTTATATGGATGGTTATGTAGTGTAGTTCGTTGTAGTACATTTTTTTAGGTATATGTGGTTTAGTTATGGAAATGTGGTTAGTCGTAAAGATTTCATTTATGGTTTAGTAATTGAATGGTTTAGATAGCTTTAGATGTATGGTTATGTAGTTTAGCTCTTTGTAGTAAATCTTTTTAGGTGTGTGTAGTTTAGTTGTAGATATGTCGTTAATCATGTAGATATTTTTATGGTGCAATAATTGAATGGATTAGATAATTTGAGATGTATGGTTTTGTAGTGTAGTAAATATTTTTTAGGTGTGTGTAGTTTAGTTGTAGATATGTTGCTAATGTTTCAATTTTAATAGTACTTTTTAATAGAACCATAGAAATAAATGCATGTTTAATAAAATTAGAAAAAATGGGCTTATGTTGCCGTTTGAAATTGCGACATGGCTCTGTCGCCGGTCCGACTGGGGACATGCCCCTGTTGCCAGTTGGATTGGCGATAGGAGCCCTGTCGCCGATTGGATCGGCGACAGTAGCCTTGTCCCCACCAATTGCCTCTATTGTCATTTGCAATGTCGATTGGCTTGAGAATACCATTAATATTGTTTTTTATTTATGTTTCTTATTAATAATAATGTAAGCACTCTTTATTGTTTCACACTATTTCAAATATGGTGTCCGCGGGAGGTTCTGCGCAATGGCCCTTCGAGCTACTAGACCCGATCATTGACACAGGCCACCATAGCCGCCTCAGTACCGTATAGCCCTAGCCTGGCGAGGCACCCATCGAGCTTGGCGTGTTGTGCCTGCACACGTCCACGAGGGTATGGAGGGTCAACCCACGTTGGGTTCCCAGATACATGCATTTGTGACATTTATGTACTAAATTTAAATCCGACTTGTGTGGGTCTACTAACGACAGGGGGTCCTGGTCCCCTGGGGGGAACCATTGTCACAGAATGTCCACGGGTAACTTCATCTTGAATATAATATCTTAATCATTTTTCATGTGTACTAACATTTTGGTCTTGTTGCTTTCCACAGTCACACTAGGAAGGGTGCCCTAGCTACCACATCTTGTGCAGTACGCATGGAGTCGTGTGCGCAGCGGTGGGCAAATGCATTGGAGAACATGGTCCGGGAGGCTGCCCCGTATGACCACCGGATGTACCACGACTACATCGAGTGGTACAGCACAGACGAGAGTGTGTTGCGTCCGGGTCTTGGACGACCCACTGCTACACGTCCTCACGAAGAGCGATACCTACCCCACGCAGCCGGACTCTGCATCCCACCACGCGTTACGTGGTGAATGGTCCATGCCATTTATTTGCTTGTCATGTTTTTTCTTTCTAACTAGTTCTTCGTGCCTTACAAATAGGGGTGAAAACGGATCGGATACGGACGGATAATGGCTTTGCCATATTTGTTTTTATATTTTTCCAGATCTGGATACGAATACGAATACCCCGAATATGAATACAAATACGAATACGAATACGGAGCGAATACAAATCGAAACGAATATGGTCGCGGATATTTTTCGAAACATGAAAACCCCTTAAATTGTATGGCAGAAATTAACGAAAATATATAACTAGTTTATTTGATACAAACATTCATGAGTTTTTCATATTTTCAGTAACCACACATAATATTGGCACTAGCAAGCTGCATTAACTAGTTTATCACAAACATAACACTTAGTTTACCATATGTAGCTCATAAGTTATAACTCACAAAGTCACAAGTCATCACGCATTCACACTTAGTTCATCACGTACATAAAACTTAGTTCACACTAACATTGATTAGGTTGGATGGTTAATCTATACGCAAATAACTGTAACATCCCAAAGTATGTTACCAAAAATAAAATTAATAAAGTTATTATTTTATTAGATTTTACGAGATTTAAAATAGTTTTCTTGGTTAAAAAGAATAAATAATTTCCTAATTTTAATGTCAAAATAAATTTTATTGAGTTTTCTAGGATTTTATTGGATTTAAAGTGAAAAAGTAAATTTTAATTACTTTCTTGAATTTTACGGATTTTAAAAGGGTTTTCCTATTTTTAGAAATTAAAAATAATTTATGTGCAAAAAACCAACTTTAAGTTGGAATTAATTTTATTAAGTTCAAAATAATTCAAGGAATTTCTGTGATTTTTCTAGAATTTTTTTTAACTCTATTTGCTATTTTCTAAAAGGCTATTTGATTTGTTGCATTTTCTTAAATTCAAAAATCAATTAAAATTTCCTTTTCTCTATTGGGCCGAAATCCGGATATCCGGACTTCATCTTATCCTGATAATCCATATCCGTATCTACTGGATAGCATGCCTACTGTATTCATTTTCGTTTTCGACGAAAAAAACCGAATTCGTTTCCGATCCGAAAATTATCCGAGAAAAATCCGATCCGAGATAATCCAAATCTGTTTCCGTCCGGATCGGTCAGAAACTATCCGATCCATTTTCACCCCTACTTACAGAGTGATCTCGGATGGGCGGTGCACTTGCAGGCGAGCTCTGTTCTATCCCGGATCGGAGACTGCCTCGACATGACATTGCAAGAGCTAAGAGAGGTCATGGTCTAGCTCAGGGGCTATGGGAGGCGTGTCGGTGAGCTCACATCCTGTCGGAGGCCGAGTGATGCGGTGGATGCACCTTCACACACCGAAAAAGTATGTGGACAGGGGGTAGGCCACAGTGCATCATGCCCAATGTACACGATGGCGGAACCGCACCCAGACGTCCCAAGCAGGTCCTCGTGGCACCATGCAAGTAGTATCCCTACTGAGTTCGCATGTACAACTCTATATTCATTTATAACTATTTTTTAACTAACACGAATTTGTTTCAACAGGATCTAAGTTCCATGCGTACACGAGGTCGGAGCACGGGGAACATCTCTTTCGATGCAATGACTAGGATGGTTACTGCTCCCTCGTCGTGTATCGGTTTTGCATTTGCATTACATTTAAACATATGTCTCACTGTTTGACATAGCATCAGCATGGTTGGGAGGAGGGACACAAAACCGAGGGGATACAAGTCTCGGACTACGACGTCAACGAGTACCTGTATTTGCAAGACGACGGTGTGCCTTTGTAGCACGAAGGCGCTCCCAGCCAGATCTCCATTCAGGCTTCACAACTCGATGTGCGCCTCCACTGTCCCAACCGCCGACACTACTGGGATTCACCACACCCGCGAAGGTTCCTTGCCCCTCTAGGGTAGTTCGGGCACCAAAGCCCTTGACGTACTCGCACCAGCAATGGGTCCGTCGGACGAGGGCAGGGGCCACCCATGGAGTACGCCCCAAGAGGGGCTGCAACTAGATGCATCACTGGTATCATGTAAATATTAATTTTTGTACGACTAACATTTTGCTTCTATCTAGTTTTTGATCTCATTTATTAGTGTGCGTACGACTGACCATGTGCGAGAGTTAGCATCGCAACACCCCACACATCGTGTAGACCAAACAAACGTGTAGACCCCACCAAAATGACATATACATTGACGCCAACGGAATCCAAGACTAGCTCTATAAAATCCCATCCAACCAACTGAACTTCATACCATTCTCTTCTAATCTACTTGCACTTGTCCCACTACTCTCCTCAATGCCATGTCTTAGTCATCTAGTTTGATGAGTCGAAGAGCTGTGGCGCTAGCAAATGCAAGGGGCATCAACTGCCCAAATTGCGGGGTCCAAGAAAATGTCATGTACTCTAACACCGAAGAGAATAGGGGGACGTGTGTTCTACAAGTGTTAGTATTTCTCAATGAGTTTCATTTCCGTGAATGTTTGTTTTTCAACATTTCTGGTTTTCTACGTCACTTCCGTTTTGACTATTCGATGTGGATTTCATGCCGACGAATGCCAATACTTTCAGTGGGTGGACTTTGTTGATGTCGTGGTAGACAAAGAAGTTGAGCGTCCACCTATAGCTCCATCTGGTTTAATGGTGAACATGTCACCTGCAGACGAGCACTTGAACAAGATTCTTGACCACCTGAGGTGGCTCGAGAAACTTATGTGTGTGTGTATCCTAGTATATGTAATATGTATAAAATAGTTTTTGTTGTCTATATAAGGGATTCATGTATCCAGGATGTTGTATGCTTATTTTATGAATTACAAGATGTCTTTAACTTTTGCCTACTGATCTGTATGAATGTAACATGTTAAGGGACAATTGCATTACAACATTCATAATATATCCATAACAGCATAAGGCTAAGTGTCATATGTTGCATACAATTACAATACCAAAATCAAACTAAGTTATGAATTCATGTTCAATTCACATTACAATACTATCACATTACAATAACACAAATAAATTAAACTATGTAGCCAGGTTCATTTCAGACCAAATTGATCACACACTACCACACCACCTTTTGAGACAGAAAAGATCACACCCTATCACGCCACACACTACCACCTTTTTAGACAGAAATAACCATACACTCCAAGCAACCTTTTTAGACTGAACTGATCACACCCTGTCACATTTTCAGACTGAAATGATCACACTCTGCCACAGCACCTTTTTAGACCAAAAAAGACCACACCATATCACATTTTTCATATCGATATGATCACACTCTGCCACACCACCTTTTCAGATCGAAAACACCACACGTTGTCACGCCACATTTTCAGACCAAAAAGGCAACACCCTATCACACCACACAATGCTACCTTTTAAGACAGAAATGACCACACACTGTCACGCCACACATTGTCACCTTTTCAGACCAAAATGACCACACTTTATCACGTCGTACACTGCTATCTTTTTAGACCGAAATGACCACACTCTACCACACCACACACTTCCACCTTTTCAGACTGAAATGATCACACTCTATCACGCCACCTTTTCAGACTGAAATGACCATACACTATCAGGCCACCTTTTTAGACCGAAACAACAACCGGGACTAGCTCACCAGACATCATAACTGCACCGAATTGTTCGACGAAGGATGCACCTGTACCACCGAAGTTTCCACGCCCACAGTGCGACTACGAAAAACTAGCTTGGATCATTCAGTCCATACACCCAGCGACCACCGTCCGGGCGTACTACACGTGCGAGAATATCCTCGTAAGAGAATCTTACACACACATCGATTTTTCACATCTTACACTGCATGCCACATATCACTAACTTCATCCGTGCATAATGGCAGTCGGAGATGTGTTGCTACTTCTTCTATTGGATCGATGGTCCGGACAAGTACGACATAGTGTTCATCGAGCAAAAGTACATGTTCAACTACGCCACCCAAGCAATACAAACATTGGAAACCTTACGTACTCAAGAACGGGGAAGACAAGGGAAACGCAACAATGGAGCCCAAGAGTGCCGAACATCAAGCTGAGGACGGCCGAGCCAAGCACATGGTGTACAAGAGGAAGGCTCCTGCTAGTGAGACCGGCGATCGTCCTAGTGCTCCTTGTCGCCCAGGCGCACTTCGGATCGAAGAGGTAACTCATGTTCAATTTGCGTCCTTATTATTCATTTGGTCATACATTCTGCTAACATCATTTCATCTTCCAACCCGTCTCGCAGTACAGGACTGCCTTGGGACTCGCCGCGCTCATGGGTTTGCAACAGACAAGGGGAAGGCGCCGAAGGACCATCAAGACTGGCTCCGTTCCTATCCAGTAGTTTTTTTAATGCCAAAAGGCACACATGTATCCTAGGTGTAGATTGGGTTGTCGATTCGTGCACGTTGTCGTTTGTGATGCACGTAATCAAACCGTATGCGCCATGTAATTAGCAAGTACATTACAAAGTCTTATTGCCACAGTTGAAATCCCACCTTCTAAATTTAACTCCTAAATTGTTTTCTATTTAATATTCCCTTTTCTTTTTTGAAAATAATCGGTTGGGCACACACTTAAAAATATTACAAAAAAAATCTGAGTCAAATCCTGTAAAATTTGAAGCTGCATTCTCTGCCAACAAGAAAAAAAAAGTTCCTGACGCCATTTGAATTGACGATATGAACTTGTTGCCATTTCAAGTGGTAATTTGATCTTTGTCGCCATTCCAAATGACTATAGAGATATTTAACACTATTTTGTTGGCGACAGGGGTATGTTGCCGATTGAATTAGCGACAGAAGCCTATTTTGTAATTTTAGTATATGAGTATTTATTTCTATAATTCTATTTTTAAAATGTATTATTTTAAAAAATATGAGAAATGGGAGGACAAGAGAGAGAGGGAAAGGCATGAACACAAATCTTGAAGCCGGTTCAGCGGCTCCGCTAGACGCCTATCTATGAGCCGTTTTAATTTTTCGGAGCACCACTCCACCACTATAAAAAAATGGGCAAATATAGAGGTGAACTTGTTCTGTATGTCTGAACAACTTCAAGGAAAAATTCTACATAAAACATCCCTGTCTTGCAGATGCAAATGAGTTTGAATTTGTATGGCTACAGAATATAACATCGCTCGTTTATATCCGGTAATTGTTTTAAAAACTTCCATGCCTACGTTCTCATGGATCAGGAACATCTGCTATTACAACTAGCAACGACAGAGACGTACAATGCACTCTGTATTAGCACTTCTCAGCTGTTAGATCGAGTGCAGACATCCGAGACACATCATAATCTAAATAGTGTTTTGTTGCTGTATTCTATCTACAGTATTTTTACCCCTGATTTGCTACAGTAAACTACTGCGGTGCTACGCTAGCTCATTGTTTACGGTGATTCTCTGCAGTAATACTGAAGATCTTAATCCTGTTCTTACGGGTAAATTTAACCATCTTCTCTCTCAAAACAAAGGCGGAAAAAAATGGACAATCCGAAGTCAGATCGAGACGCACTCGTCGCTGCAGAAAACGAGTCTTGTCTCAACCGAGACGGCGAGACCTTTGCTTAGTGTTTAACACACCAGCGGGCACAGGCCAGACCGACCAAGTCCTTCACACTGATCTTTCCTCCTCCCCACCGGTGCCAATCAACCGCCCCCCTCCTTTCCCTTCCCTTCTCCTCCAAGCAAGCTACCCATCTCACCAAAACCCTAGCCCCACGATGTCCGGCTCCGGCGCCCCCTCCGGCCGAGGCTCCGCTGGCGGCTCCCGCAGCTTCGACTTCGGCGCCGACGACGTGCTCTGCTCCTACGACGACTTCGCCGCCGCCTCCGAGCCCAAGCGCCCCGATCCGGCCGACAAGGTATCCGTTCGCCCCCTGGCTCCTCCCCCTCTTCTATCCCTTCTGCGAACAGTAGTGATTGGTGTGCGAAGCTTGGGGCTCGATTTTGGTTCGATGGTGCCGTGAATCCCTCCATTGAATTGGAAGAATTTGGAACCAGGGAAAATGAAATTCGGCTTAAAAGTTTCGGCTTCTTCATTAATTGATAGTCCACATGGAGATATGGAATAAATGTCTAGGTTCATTGTTACTATGCATCAATAGTGTTTCTGACTGCGGTATTATTCTTGCTACGTTAGTACGTTTACACAATGTGTAACTGTTTGATCTACCACGATTGAGGGAAACTCGTGACATTCTTTTACTTTGTAGAGCAAGGTTTACATCTGCAGTGCTTTTCAATTTTTGGGTCTTATTGATTTAACCCCTCCAGTGATATGCAGTGTAGGCAATAGATAGTCAACCAACAATTCACGTCAGGTTTTAAACTGAAGTTACTGAACTACCGAGTAGATTATTTCTGTGTGGAGCACCGCATGAGAATGGTGCTGTTGGACAGGAGTTGCTAGCTCGATATGCCCTTTTGCTGTTATTATATCAAATATTGTCCTGTCAAATAGGTTTGATGTAGGTCATGATTTCACTTCTAGTTTGCATGGTTCAGTAACTGACTACGTCTTTTACATACACTAGTGATCATAGGGTTTTTTTAGGAAACTGGCCATATGTCGAGCAATTTGTATTATTTAATTTTTATTTATTAATAACCCTCGCCTAACTTATTTCTAAATTTGACCCTTTTGACCATGCAAACGCCCGTGGCGTGGCAAACAACACTGCCACGCCACAAGGTAAGCTAGTTGTGAGCCAGCAAATGGCCCTTTTGACCACACCATTGGTCGTGGTGTGGCCAAACAACATTGCCACGCCAGTCGGCATGGTGTGGCAAGATTTGGTCGAGCCATGATGACTGACGTGGTAGTGTTGTTTGGCCACGTCACGACTAACGGCGTGGCCAAAAGGGTCAGATTTGGTAATAAGTTAGGTGAGGGGTTGTCAATAAAAATAAGTTAAGAAAAGGGGTTAAATAAAAAATAACATATGTCCCTAGTTGCTTGGAGCCCAGCAAATCAATACTGGTTGAGGAAAAAAGGTCTAAACTTTAGAAATAGTGACTGGACAGTTTGATTAATAGGTGCATTGCATTGTGTTGGAACTTTTCTTGTCATGCCTATTTGTTCAACCCTGAAGAGATTCTGTTTTCATGATGTTAGATAGGAATTAGGAAATTTAAGAGAGAAGGTTGAAAACCAATTGAACCGTGCTGAACATTTCATAGTAATACAAATATCCTTTGTATTGCTGGAGTCTGGAGTTCTAACTGGTGGAATATAAATCATCAAATGTTGCAATAATTGATGAACTTGGAAAGATCAGTCTGAAAATTTTGATGAGACTTTGCATTTTTAAAGATAACTTTGATCCAATCTACACAAGATTTCACTGGTGAACTAGTTTTAGGATGGTTGTAGAAAAAAAATGCTTGCCTTACATTCAGTATTTTCAGCCCTCATTCTTGTACTTTTGCAACAGGATTTTCATGACAGCAGATTGGGGAGACCATTTGTGAAAGTTTATGAACAAGAAAGTTATGGCAAAGAGGATGTACTTTCTGCTGTTGAGAAATGCATGAAAAAATATGCTGATAATTTGCTACGATCTCTTGAGGGAATCACTAGTCGGCTTTCACAACTGGAGATCTATTGCTATAAACTTGAGAGGTCCATAGGTGAACTTAGAGGTGATGTGCTTCGTGATGAGACTGATCTAAGATTGAAGTCTCTTGAGAAACATCTACATGAAGTAAGTAAATCAATATTCAACGCAAGATTCTGTTGAGAAGATAACTCTTTTAGATGTAGTTTTTTAGTATAATCGTGCCATATGTTCATCCATATGTTATCAGCCTTTTGAATTGCTTGATATGTATGCATTATTTACCTAAGATGAGACCATCTTAGTAGGATATTTATTACATCGGAACATTTTTTGTCACTTACACGTGATGTTGCTGTTTTGCTTGTAAATGTTTGCTCCAGTTTGTTGCTCTGGTATATTTATGCATGCCATTGATCATCTAGTAAATTGTGAGTTCGGACTAAGTAGTGAAAGGCATCAATGTAGAGAAGTGTTAGGTTTAATTATATTTAATCCAGACTGCGTCTCTTGATGTTCCATTGATGTTTTTGTGGGTTATGTATATCAACCTTTTTTTGTGCTGTGGTTGCTTTTGTCCCATTTCAACCAGTCTTTCTTGGTCAGTTGAAACAAATTACACATCATGTTCAATCTTAAAACAATGCATGGTGATATGCCATGCTTTAATGCAGGGGTACTTGTACAGATGGTGTGAAATAGTTATGGTCTTAGCCTTATTGATGGGATCTACAAAGCATTGTCACGTCTGAAAATTTGAATATTTCTGTTCCAATGATTGTTGAGCGCTGACAAGGTTCTAACACGGCTCCAACACATAAAAGATTGTCATATAATTCCTTATTAATAATTAAATTCAATTACGCACAGTTTCAATATGGCCTCGTATGGTTTTGGACTAGGCATGATGTGTCTTGTCACGTTTTTGCACGTGTTGCGGGTTTTGACGCTTTAAAATTAATGTGTTGTGATGTTTGTGTGGCTTGCTGAATGTAGAAGTTCATATTTTGCTTTTTTGGATTTAAGAGTTATGTAGTTGAAAACAAAACTTTTGCACATTATTTGAGTAGTGGTTCATTATGCTTGTGTTTATTGTGCACAAGTTTCTCGGTGAATAGTAAAGTATATATATAGATGTAGCATCTGTGTTATTTAAAAGTACTCTTCTACACTTTATTGTGTTTTGCATAAATACCCCCCAAATGTAGCTAATTAGTCAACTTGTCATGTCAATTTTTAGAGCCTATCATTGGCAAATGGCAATACACCTGTAAGGTATTGTATCTATGTTGTGCTGTCATGCATGATGAAGGTGCAACACAGGTTCGAGTGTACTTGCTAGTAAGCAGCCCATATGACAGCCCAATGGTCAGAGACTCTTTAACAGTTAAATGTTGAAACGCTTCATACTAGACCTGAGCACATTTTGACTAGCCTGTCCTGCCTGATCCAGTCACCTGAGCCTGAGGCCAATCGGGCCTAGCCCAAAGTTCAGGGTTGGGCTGGGCCTAACCTACGATGGTCTGAGGTTCCCAAAATTTTAAAAAAAATCCCAAGTTGAGCCAAACCTGAATTTTTTAACATGCTTCACTCAAACCTGTTAGACCCAACCCATGATGACTTTGCGCCTACCATGGCTTGGTTCTTTGCTTAGATGGCTGATCTTGTAGGAATACGCCACATTCAGAAATCTGAATTAACGTAATGAGTATGCAATTTTAATCACTAATTCGCTACAGAAATGCTGAGAGAAGTGTTAAGGGTCACTTTGGCCTCCTGCTTGGGGAGCTTCCCGCATGTTCCAGTCTTTCTTTCTCTCCTACCGCAATGGCTAAATCAGACACGCAAGCTTCACTGATCGTATGCACCATAGAGTTTCTAGATGTAACTATGAGGTGTGCCAAGGATGCTCAGGCTTGATCCTGTGCACATGGTATGGTATAACTCTAGGGAAGCTACAGCCTCTGATCCTCTTTAAGGCTTGGCTATGGGGGTGCTTGGGTAGCTACTCTAATCTAATGTCCTTCAACCATCCATCCAGTTCTCAAGACATTGTTATAGGCTTATAGCAAGGCAGCAAGCACACTGCAAGGATCAGTCATTTTCAGGGGAGGACAATCATCAGCTAGGGACTTGACTGGCTTTGCCCTTTATCTTAATGTGGCTTGTCCATGGGCTGGGCCTTATATAAGTCTCATTTGAGGAGACAACTATCAACCTATATATGCCGAATCTGTACCTTCAAAATTCTAAAGATTCATACCTCGACATTTTGCTGCCACAGCCATTGACAGCTGTGGTTGAAGCACCAATAAATAGCAACTGTGGTCGTTTTGTTCTAATATTTATCTTTTTTATTTAGAAACTCTGTAACAAAACCTGCTTGTATCTAAATTCAGAATATTCTGACCATCTTTTTTGAGCCAAACATCCTATTTTAATTGTTTAATTTCTACAGGTGCATCACATTATTGTTTATATAATTATATATTTGATAGATCTTGAACATTATTGTTTATATAATTATATATTTGATAGATCTTGAGCATTGACTCTCTGTTTAGAAGTTTTCAACTCAATTTCAAATTTTAAATGATGCAGGTGCACAGGTCTATTCAAATTCTTAGGGACAAGCAAGAGTTAACTGAAACTCAGAAGGAGTTAGCCAAATTTCAACTTACACAAGATACATCTAAAAAGAAGGAACATGTGCCGACACCATCTTTCACGGAGCCAAAGAAGCTTGAAGAAAAGCCAGATGCAGCAGGTCAGCAGCTGGCCCTTGTTTTGCCTCAGCAGGTGAACTCGCGGTCACTTGAACCTAGAGCTTCTGAACCAGTTCAACAGTACAGGGATCAACTTGTGCAGCAGCCACCTCCTAGCTCTCTTGTACCACAGCAGGACCGTTATGTTCTTAGACAAGCCATTGTTTACTACCCACAACGCCAAGCTTCAGACATCCAGGACACACAGGGGCAGCAAGTACAACCAGAGGTGCAGTACCTGCCAGCAAGGCCTCCAGCTCAAGATGTTCCGGTCCATGCTTCATCTCAACAGCCTCAGGCAGTAAATCAAACCCAGCCCCAGTCTTTCCCTCCTTACCAGCAGCAGTGGCACCAGCAATCCTCCCAGCCGGCTCCTGCACCAGTGGTCCAGCCACAGCAGACTTTCTCGCAGCCATTTCCTCCACCTGTGCAGCAGCCCCAACTATCTAATGCTCAACAGTTTCCTCCACAACCAGTGCATCAACCCCAATTATCTAATGCTCAACAGTTTTCTTCACCGCCAGTGCAACCACAGCAATCTAACCCTCAGCTTCCTCCTCAGGCAATGCAACCACAACATCCTCCTGTGCAAACTCAGGTGAGACCTCAAACTCCACCAAACTACCCACATTATCCACCCCACCAGCCCTTGAACCCTGCCCCTGAAACTCTGCCTGGCAGTGCGCCAATGCAAGGACCATACAACACTGTTGCTCCATCAGGTGGTAGCCGTTCTGAAGTGTCATATTCATACGGAGGACCTGGCATCCCGCCATCTCAGCCACCACCACAGCACAACATGCAAAGGCAGCAGCTACCTCCTCCGAGTCAGGGCTCTTTCAGGCCACCTCCAAGTAAGGGGGTCTATGCCGGTCCTCCACAATATGCGCCACAAGGCAATTCACAAGGTTACAACACAGGGTACGGCTACCCGCCGAGTGGTCCTTCAGCGGCCCAGGCGCCACATATGCCTCCAGGTGGTGTTGGTATGAATCATCCAGGTTCGCATATGATGCGCGGCCATCCATATGGGGAAATGATTGAGAAGGCAATCACCATGGGATATCCAAGGGACCAGGTGCTGAACGTGATCCAGAGGATGACGGAGAGTGGCCAGCCAGTGGATTTCAATGCATTGCTCGATAGGCTGAACGAAGCAGGGTCCAGAGCACACCCTCGTGTGTGGTGATTTCATTTTATCCAGGTTGGGGCCTGTTTCTCTGCGCGTGGTGATCAGACGTGTGCTGTGATTTGTATCGTGTAGCTAAATAAATAAGATTTGAAGTGATGCCGTCTATTGCTGAATTGCTTATCCATACAATGTACATATAAACGTTGAGCTGAAGTTTCATGTGATTCCTGCACGTGTACAACCAACTTATTTGCACTTGGACCATTCAGATCTCTTCTAAATCAAATTATTGTGAGGCATCTTGTCGTTTTGTAGTGTGTGAAATGTCAGGTGATGTTTGCTACGCTACGCTCCGTGCCGTGGCTCTGCTTTTTTGCGAGTCAAGTTGAGCTAGCTCTCAGCCTCTCACCGTGGTACCAAATGTAGGTACAGAATAGCAAATCTAGCTCGATTCATATCTCAAAACAAAAAATGGTATTGCGAAGTCACCAATATATGATACCTAGCCTCGTTCGTGCCCCCGAGGGTTGGAGCCGTGTCGTCGTCTGCGCCGCAGGGGGCTGGACCTCCTCTGCGCCACAGTGCCCCCACACGGGTTCGCGCCTCAGGGGTCGGGAATTTAAAGTTTAATTTGAATTTTCAGAAATAAAAACAATTTAGTATAATAAACCAAACTTCAATTAAAATCGAAACTGATTTATCTGAGTCCCCCGTGGTTCCAAGGTATCTTCTGGATTTTTTTGTTTTCGTTTTTTTAGTTCATTTGCTATTTATTTGAGCTAACTTCCTTTCTCCCTCGCTAACTTAATCAGTAAAAAAGGGAGTACTTTACACACTAAGAAATATGGCGCAGATTTGTCCATTTTTGGTACATGTGATAATAATATATCGAAAGTCAGACATACAAGTAAAGCGCATGATTTCATATGCCCTTTACGGATTTGCACGTATAAATAGTGTATAAATACAGATACAATGTGTACAAGCTATATAGGGAAATACACAATGAATAGGGTGCGGATTTGACCATTTTTTTACATGTGATGATACATAGAACATCAGGCATACAAGGAAAGCGCATGTTTCATGCGTCTTATTTGGAATGCGAGTTTTTGTCACGATTATAGTGTTTGCAGAACTCATTCCTTTCGAAAAAGAGAACGAAATTTGAAATAGACGAAATATTTGGGAATTAAATTGATAGGTGTCATAATGTAGTGTGAATTACATGGCGTGTAGGGCTTGTTTACGTGCATTAGAAACGTCAGCATGCACGAATCAACAAACCGAAGAACCTAGGATACATGTGCGCCTTTTTGGAATAAAAAAATAAAGGTGGATCGAAACGAAGTTAATTAGTCTTGACGGCCCATCGGTGCCTTCCCCTTGTCTCCTGCAGACCCGCGATCGCGGCCAGTCCTATACTGCGAGACGGGCTAGAAGATGGTACGATGTTAGCAGAGCGTAAATGTCCAATAAATAATCAGGACGCAAAGTGAACATAACCCACCTCTTCGATCCGAAGTGCGCCCGGGCGACTAGGAGCACTAGGAAGGCCGCAGGTCTCAATAGCAAGAGCCTTCCCCTTGTCCTCCACGCGCATGGCCCGGTCCTCCTCTGCAGTCTATTCGGGGGTCATCCACCACCACCCTAGTTTCTTGGGCTCCACCGGTGCCTTTCAATGGGATCGGGTACGTAAGGTTTCTAGCGAATGAAGATCTTAGGTCACTTTGCATAGTTGAACATATACTTCTGCTCGATAAATGCCCTATCGTACATGTCTGGTCCGTTGATCCATTGGAAGAAGATGTAACGCATCTCCGGCTACCATTATGTGCGGATGAAGTTAGCGATATGTGGAACGAAACATAAGATGTGAAAAATAGATATGTGTGTAAGATTCTCTTACGAGGATATTCTCACATGTGTAGTACGCCCGGGCGGCGGTCGCCGGGTGTATAGACTGAATGATCTAAGTCGGTTCTTCACACATACACCGTGGTCATGGAAACTCCAGTGGTATCGGCGCATCCTTCATAGAACAATCCAGGTAGGTTTTAGACTTCTAAGCAAGCCACTTGTGCTTTCGCATCATCTTCGCGTAGTAGTCTGATATCTCTAAGGCCGACCTAATATTCTCTGCCTTCCTCTCTGTTGTGCGAAACAAGTTAGAGTGAAGTGTTGGTTGTGGTGTTGTAGTGTTCTCCTCTGGCTCTCTTCTCCCTCCTTTTATAAGCAGATAGGGTGTAGTGCTGAGGGTGGTACATGTGATGGCTGGTGAGTGGTGTCTACTCACTGTAAAAGGCTGGTACATGTTATCTTTCGGTCTGAAAAGGTGTAATGGAAGGGTGTGGTCAATTCATTCTAAAAAGGTGGGATTGCTGGTGAGTGGTGTCTACTCACTACAAAAGGCTAGCCCGTGTTGTCATTTCAGTCTGAAAAAGGTGTAGTTGCAAGGTGTGGTCAATTCGTTCTAACAAGGTGGGATTGCTGGTGAGTGGTGTCAACTCACTGCAAAAGGCTGAGGCGTGTTGTCATTTCGGTCTAAAAATGTGTAGTCACAGGGTGTGGTCAATTTAGTCTAAGAAGGTGGGACGGCTGGTCAGTGTTGTCCACTCACTAAGAAAATCTGGTCTGGGTTGTCTGTTGGGTCCGAAAAGGTGTCCTAACAGTGTGTGGTCAATTCGATGTGAAGAGGTGGCATGGTGGGGTCTGGTCTATTCATTCTGAAAAGGTGGGATAGCTAGTGAGTGATGTGTACTCACTGTGAAAAGCTGGTATGGTTTGTCGTTTTGGTTTGAAAAGGTGTCGTGACAGGGTGTGGTTAATTCTTTTTGAGAAAGGTGGCCTGAAAATGTGTAATGGCACTGTCTTGCGAATTTAGGCATGTAATGTTACGAAAAATATGGTACTTATACTCTGGTTTTTGTTCTATTGTTGTAGTGTAATGTTATGTGCATAAAAATCTAGTTGCTAAAATTGAAAGACATTTGATTACCACATACATAATATATAAAATCCGATTACATACTGGCTGGTACGAAGCAAGTACATGTGCAATGCAAAGAAGTACAATGGTACACTACGAGTTACAATATGGCTCACTCGTCTGAGTCACTATATGCTCGTTGTGTTTGTGTTCGCGTCCTAGTCTTGCGTTGAGCATGTCCCGTGGGGTACGTCGACCAATTCGGAGAGTGCGTCTCTATGTGGAGAACGTAGGGAGCTTGTTGAGTTGGCTGAGATGCACCAGTAAGCTAACTCTGGCCAAGTTGAGTATGTCCAAGCTGAGACATGCCAAACGATGTCACCTTGGTACACTACTCCATATTGCTAACTGTAAACAAGGGGGCACCCTGGGTGGTATGGTCCAAATCCAAGCATCGAGTAGCCCTGCATGGCAGGAGCTGGGATGGCCACATCTTCATCGGTCGATTCGTCATCACCCCCGCGTCCAACTAAAGACTACAAGATGGAACGATGTTAACGCAACGTAAGGCGAAATCAATAATCAGGACGTAAATTGAACATAACTTACATCCTTGATCAGCAGTACGGATGACCAACGGGGAGCACTAGGATGGCCGCCGGTCTGACTAGGTCGTGTAGTGTCTCCTGCATACGCATGTGGTCGTACGGATGTGCGGTTGGAAGATGGCATGATGTTAGCACGACCTAAGACAAAAAAAAAAGACATAAAATGAGCATAACTTACCTCTTCGATCCGCAGTGCGGATGACCAACGGGGACGCTAGGACAAGCGCCGATCTCACTAGGTTGTGCCAACCTAGGGGGAAATAGGTCGGTCCACTCAGTGAGCTAGAAGCACGTCGTCTCTCGTCAGACCGCAGCTCAAGTTCTTAACGATCTGCTTGGCATCATCGTAGATGGACTTAATCACCCAGAGAAGCCCCCCAACAGTGTGACCACTCTCAACGAGGGTGGACCAGGATGCACATGTGATCTGTTGGGCCCAGTCCGACTAAAGTTACACATAAGAGCTATTGAGTCATGACGAGGATATAATGATCCTCAATTAATGGAACTATTTATCTGTAATACTTATTATGAATAATGATATCCTTAACAATCATCGAAGATGCCCCTTGTCGTTAGAGTCTACAATAACCATGGGAGATTACCACTACTTTATAGTCATAAGGTCTATCTCGACCACCCTATGGTCGTAAGTTCTACTACAACCACCTTATGGTCATAAGATCTGCTACGATCAACTCATGGTAATAAGGTTTGCTACAACCAGGTCCACTCATGACCACCTTATAGTTGATAAAATCCACAAACATGTGGACCATATTGACTAAGGACCAGGACTGGCCAAATGGGCCGCTCGACCCGACACGGGCCCAGCTAGGCACGGCCCGTTCCTACCCGTGTACTATTCGTGTCGTGTCGGGCCATCCCACGGGCCAGGGTGGCGCCCCAAGCACGGTCCGTCGAGCATTCGTGCCGTGCCGGGCCGGCCCGAGCCCGTTTGGCCCATCAAAACAAAAAAAATCCAAAAAAATTAGAAAAATGTGTAGAATTCAAAAGCAGACATGAAAAATAAAAAAAATGAGACAATCATATTGAAAATGTAATAAAGAGCTTTATTAATGTTCAACTGGCTGCCTCGTTAAAACCTTCGCCAAGTAAAAACTTAAAATGAGAAAACATTGGCAAAGGAAAAGGAGTACAGCCTATAGCTCTACAGTTCTACATATATCTTTGTTCTATGTGTCGGTGTCATTGTCTAAGTACAGATTTTCGAACACCTCCGACAACTTTGGATTTTCCACATAGTGTTGTGTTCGTGAATTAGCTTATTCCCAGTCCTTCATAGTTAGAAGGATCTCCACCATCTCACTTGTGAGACTTATTCTTCTCTCCTTCAATATTCTTCCTGAAAGACTGAAAGCATACTCGGAGAAAACCGTAGAGACAGGAACAGTTAACACATCACGTGCAAGTATGGATAGCACGGGATATGTTAACTTATGGGCTTGCCACCATTGCAAGATGTCGAAGCCTTCTGAGTTGAAATCCACCGTATCGCTGTCTAGACAGGTGGATAGTTCTCCGCTCCTTATAGGTCTTGGCTAAACAGGCGTTGGTGTAGAAGAAGAAGAAGCCCTGGACCTGGACTTGGAGGAAGAGGCACTGAAGATCGCACCCCATATATTTGTCTTCCCACTTGAGGTGGGGGCTACTGGAGGTCGTTGCGAACGGACTCCCCAAAACCTATTTTCATACCTTTGGTAAACCTCATATAACCGAGAACGAACTTCTGCAAAATAGTTAGTATAGTCTAGCCCCGTAGCATCACTAAGAAGATCAAGTACAGTACCAAATGCATCAATTTTAGCCCTAGGATCTAAAAGAAACCACATTTGACTATAAGGTTGATAATATGACAAGAGCGTCGTTGATGTAGCAAGAAGGAATGGCATATGTACTTGACGAGGATCTAATAAACCTCATTTTATTATTTATCTATAATTCTTATTATGGGTGAATATGACGTCATACAGTTCTTGAGTATACCCCTTATAATCATAAGGGAGAAGCCAACCAGTTGGTCGTAAGCTCTTCTACGACCATCCTCGTAGTCGTAAGTCTTTCTCTGTTGTTTCATGATCGCGTCTTTGCTACAATCACCATCTAGTCGTAAGTTCTTCTCGACCAAATTTCCAAGTCGTAAGTTATTCCACGACTACTTCATGGTCGTAAGCCCTTTTACGACTAAGTCATTTCGACCACCATATGATCAATAAAGCACTGCGGACAAGTAGGCCCAATTGATTAGGGAATCTAAGCGAGACAATATCTGTTGTTATTCTCGGAATAATGCGCGTTACCACCATTATCTCGACTAAAACGCGCCAGCGGCGTGGAGGAGTTAATACCCTGGCGATTACTACCAACAATGCGTCCATTACTTGGAATGATGAGGCGCCTCTTGGCCTAGAGAAATGGCTACCTCTATGAATACTATAAAGGGCTGTGCATGGCCAGAGATAATGAGGAGAGGCGGATTAGAGACATACAATCGGACATACATACTAAGTAGCAGGGAAAATGGTAGCATTTTCTACTGATTGTAACCAGTATACTCAATACATACACACAGGAGTATGGTCATTATTCTCTCCGGAGAAGGCCCGAACCTGTATAAAAATCCTCGTGTCAATCTCTCTGTGTGATTTCAGTCTTGGAGACCCCCGAATCAAACAATCTTTATGTAAGATCGGTTCTAAAACACCGACAGTTGACGCCGACCGTGGGGAACTCTTCGGTAATCTCTTGTCAACACATTCTCTTTTTCCGATTCTCATGCACTCATGGCAGGAGAATGGAACGAGGAGAACTAGTTTGACTTGGCAGATTATGCAGACGTCGACATGGATGTTGGTTTCAACTACGAGCCGAGTGATGCATCATCCGATGGTGATGCCGTCTCTGGAGATCCTTCTCCAGGAGATCATCCCACCGATGGAGTTGCAGAGGGATCCTTATCCCCCACAACAGCAATACATCCGACCGAGGAACCAGTTTTCTCCGAGAACAAGGGTCAATCTGACCGCAAACAGGACTGCACCTAGGCAAACTCACAACACGACGAGAGTTTTTCCTCCAAGTGTTCGAGTCCCTCCAAGACAATCCGATCTGGCAAGGCAAGTTCTGGAAGCCATTATTCCAGAGCTTCATCAGCATTTGGTGATCCTATCCCTCCGGTTAACCCCACAGAGAATGGGATCAAGCACGCTTTTTCTGCAAATTTGACCTTCCCTCCGCAGGACCCACCTGCGGATGGAGACGGTTATGACCCAAAATTCCCCTTCCTGGAGGGGTTTACTCTAAGTCGCTAGATGATGTCTCGCGACTACTCCTCAACCGGGGAGGCCTCTAGTGAATGTGGGGATCGTCAACGGGAGGTCTTCGTCCTTCCCTCGGATAAAGATCACTCTCCTAGAGACCGAGGTAGAGACGCTCCCTGAAGATCACACACTGCGCCCACTCGTGGCAATGGCAAGAGCACCACCGGTGATGGACAGGACCAACACTCTGATGAGCGTGAGAGAGATTCTCGACATAATCGTGCTTCATTGAGACGGTCTCAAGAATATGATTTTGAGACAGCTCGACGGAGGAAGATTGCCGCCCAGAAAAATCTGCCTGGGCGCGCTCAGTACCAGTCAAAGGAAGATCAAGAACTCCAACACATCAACGACTTGCTTGAGAATCCAACTCAAGAGCTTACTCAAGCACCAGGCTACGATCTCTTCGCTGAAGAGATCACACAAAACTTCGAGTCGATGGCAAGGCGGAGTCCCTCAAAACATCATTCAGGAAGTCGTAGCAATACAACTTCCTCAGCTACCAGTCGTTTGAACAATTCACCGTGTAGAAATCGGCGCAACAACAAGTCGCATCGTTCTCCTGCCCGAAGAAGAGTCCCTCAAATGACTCACAATCAACAAGCTTCCAGAAGTGGTGATCGATCACCACTCCAATACAAAAATCTGTAGCAGCAGATGGAATACGAGGAGTGTAAGACCGAGGCCTACTATAGGTCGGGTCCACCTGCCACTGGGTATCGTCGAGTACGATTGTCTGGTGACATCAACCCTTCTTTCCTACAAAGAAGGCGTCAGAAAGTTATTACCGGATGTCGGGCGTTCTCACCTGACCTCCGGGCAGTTCACTGGCCGCCTCGTTTTCGACCAGTAAACATGGAAAAATTCGATGGGTCTCAAAATCCTATTGAATTCCTTCAGATCTACACAACAGCTATCCGAGCAGCAGGTGGAGGAGAGCATGTAATGGCGAATTACCTTCCAACTATGCTCGAAGGATCTGCTCGGTCGTGGCTATTAAATCAATCACTCGAGTCGATCTACTCGTGGCAACACCTCTATGACCTTCTGCTAGCAAATTTCCAAGGCACTTACAACCGCCCTGGAAAGGAGGACGATCTGCACCGTGTGAGACAGAACGACCATGAGACCCTGCGTCAATTCATCAGGTGTTTCAGTCAGGTTCGTAATTCCATTCCGGAGGTTTCTGACTCATCTGTTATCAGAGCCTTCAAACAGGGAGTCCACAGCAGAAGGATAACGGAGGACATCGCTTTAAACCCTCCTGCCACCGTTGCTGAACTCTTCGAGATGGCCGATTGATATGCGACTGCTTCTGAGGCAGTCGAATGGAACAACTCCATCGATCGAGAAGACAATATTCCTCGAGAGCCAGGTGAAGGTAGCTAGAAGAAAGAGAAGAAGGCCAAGAAGTTCAAGAACAAGGCAAAGGGTCAAAACCCTCAAGCCGAAGCGGTTCAAGGAGGTCTTAGCCTGGCGATAAGGAGCCACGCGGTTCTAAACCATACTCAGACCGAGGCAAAGGTAAGTGCCCCGATCGAAAGAATGACAAGCCTAGGTGGTGTCCTTTCCACAAAAGAAGGACATGATCTTCACAATTGCCGGAGTTTTCCAGCGGAAACTCGAGGACTACTAGCGACAAGGACCACTTCCCACTCTCGGCGGGTAGGGCAAGCGAGTGGTCGTGGGCGTCGATGACAACGAGGAGATGCCATTTCAAGATCCGCACATCTGGTGGAGCACATCTATGGAGGATCATCGACATCTGAGTCAAAGCGACGACTTAAAGTCGCTGCCGACGCGAGGTAAACTCCATTGACTCTCCTATCGTCAATAAATTACGAAGTGGTCGAAGTCACCATCTCCTTAGAAAGGTATTTGCCCGATTCCTGACTCGGCTTTGAGTCGATATCCAATTGTGGTCGAACCCACCATCAACAACTGTCGGGTCAATCGAGTGTTAGTTGATGGTGGTAGCTCGTTAAACATCCTGTTTACGAGTGCCCTGGACGAGATGCAAGTACCCAGGACTAAGGTAAGACCGGTAAGATACTCTTTTCATGGTATTGTACCAGGGTCTTCGACCAAACCTATTGGTCAAGTTTCTCTTCCTTTAACATTTAGTTCACCAAGTAATTTCAGGACAGAGAAGATCTCCTTTGATGTGGTCGATTTCGATACGGCATATAACGCCATACTCAGACGACCAACATTGGCAAAATTCTTGATGGCAACTCATTATAGGTATCAATGTCTTAAGATTCCAGGTCCCAAAGGAGTGATCACAATCCATTATGATAAGAAGATGGCGCATACCTGCGGTCATTGATTCCTCGAGATGGCTGGACAGATACCAACTCGAGAAGAAAGCCAGCCTTCGACTACCAAGTCGAAGCCTAAAGCTACACCAAAGCCGAACGACCAAGTCAAAGAGGTTCCTCTGGACGCAGAGGAACCTTCAAAGATCTGATACGCATCGAGGATACTTGACCCCAAGTAGAAAAGCGCCCTCATCACCTTCCTCCGAGCTAACGCAGATGTCTTAGCGTGGCAAGCATCCGACATGCGAGTCCCCGAGAGAGGTGATCGAGCCGCGAAGCTAGCTTTACGGCCGACAAAGTACCCGTAAAACAAAAATTACAGAGATTTGCCCCTGATCGACGAGATGCTATCAAATCAGAATTGAACAAGCTACTTAAAGCATGCTTTATAAGAGAAGTCGACCACCCAGAGTGGTTGGCTAACCCTGTAATGGTTAGGAAGTCAAATGGCAAGTGGCGTATGTGTGTCGACTTTACTGATCTAAATAAAGCTTGTCCAAAAGATGATTTTCCTTTACCTCACATCGATCAGTTAGTTGATTCTACTGCTGGTTGTGAAATATTAAGTTTTCTATATGCATATTCTAGTTATCACCAGATCAATATGTGCCTAGACGATGAAGAAAAGACTACATTCATTACACCATTTGGTATCTTTTGCTATGTCAAAATGCCATTTGGTCTAAAAATGCTGGTGCTTCTTTTCAACGCTTGATGCAATCGACTTTTTTACCTCAACTAGGCTGAAATCTTAAAACCTATGTTGACGATCTAGTCGTAAAAAGCATCAAGAAACTTAATCATATTTCAGACTTGCAAGAAACATTCGACAACCTCAGAAAGCACCGCTTAAAACTCAATCCTGAGAAGTGTGTGTTCGGGGTCTCTTCAGGAAAATTGCTTGGATTCTTGGTCTCTGTACAGGGAATCAAAGCAAATCCTGAAAAGATAAAGGCCATTGTAAAAATGCGCCCTCCGACCACGAAGAAAGAAGTCCAGAAACTCACAGGGTGCATGGCGGCTCTAAGTCGTTTCATCGCATGGCTAGGAGAAAAAGGACTACCTTTTTTCAAACTTCTAAGGAAACACGAGGGTTTCGAGTGGTCGAAAGAGGCTAACGCAGCCTTTGAGGATGTCAAGAGATATCTTCTGAGTGCTCCTATTCGGTTTCTCCAAAGCGGAAGAGGCGCTTTAGTTTATCTAGTTGCCACGCCACGGTGAAGGCAGATCTTGGTCGTAGAACGTGAAAACGTACAACGACCAGTTTACTACGTAAGTGAAGTTTTACATGGGCCTAAGGAGCGTTACCCATAGGTCCAAAAACTTCTATATGCCCTCCTCATGTCTTCGAGGAAACTGCGGCAATATTTTCATGCGCACAAACTAGCTGTACCGTCTGAGTTTCCTTTGGGAGCGATCATCCAGAATAGGGAAACAGCGGGACGCATGGTAAAATGGTCAGTCGAACTTGGGGAGTTCGACCTCCATTTCGTGTCCCAAACGGCCATTAAATCCCAGATCTTGGCAGACTTTGTCGCCGAATGGACAAATCCTGAACCTGTTCAGGATCCCCAGTACGATACCCACGACCAGTGGACGATATACTTTGACGGGTCACTTACTTTAAGTGGCTCGGGGGCTAGGGTGGTCTTGGTATCTCCTACCGGAGAAACCTTAAAGTATGCCATACGATTAAACTTTCAGGCCACTAACAACGTGGCAGAGTACGAATGTTTGCTAGCTGGCATACGAGCCGCGAAAGCGCTCTCGATTCGCCGACTACTCGTGAGAGGAGACTCTCAACTGGTCGTGAATCAAGTTAGAAAAGAGTACCAGTGCTCTAATCCGACAATGTCTCGATACTTATCGGAAGTTCGTAAGCTTGAAAATCATTTTTTCAGTTTCGAGGCACAATTCATCCCTTGAAAGGATAATTTTCTCGCAGACTAGCTTGCTCGAATAGCTTCTTCCCGATCTATAGTACCAAAAGGAGTCTTCCTGGAAGAACTCCGGCAATTCGCCACAGTCGAAGAACCAGAGACACCTCCTATTGAGACAACCTCTCTAGAATACCAAGATACCTGGATGGCTCCCATCTACGAGTATCTTCAGAAGGGTTTTGTACCCGACAATGATCTCGAGGCGGATCGCTTATCGAAAGGCGTAATGTATACTTTGGTGAAGGAGTCCTCTATAAGCGAGGTACTCAAGGGGTGCTCATGCGATGCATTACGCAGGGCGAAGGATTAACACTCCTTCATGACATACACAGAGGCATCTGTGGAACTCATGCTTCCTCTGAGAACAGGGGTCGGTCGGGCCTTGAGCAAGGTTTTCTTGTACCAATGACCTGTCTGACGCTAAAGAGCTAGTTAAGAAATATGTACAATGCGAGTTTCACAGCAGGGAAATACACCAACCAGCTCAGGTGCTACAAACAATCCCTCTGTCTTGGCCTTTTGCGACCTAGGGCCTTGATATCCTAGGACCGTTCCCAAGGGCTCTAGGAGGTTTCAAGTTCCTTTTTGTGGCTATCGATACATTCACAAAATGGATCGAAGCCGAACCTGTGACTGGGATAACAACGGAAGCCACAAAACCATTCATGATGAGAAGTGTGATTACTCGATTTGGAGTCCCAAATCAAATAATCACAGACAATGGTAAACAATTTTCGAGCGCAAAATTTCAAGAATTTTGCGACGAGTTGGGTACCAAGCTCTGTTATGCCTCTGTTGCCCACCCCCAAAGAAATGGGGCAGTCGAACGAGCGAACATCCAAATCATACAGGGAATTAAAACTCGAGTCTTCGACGAGCTTGTTAAGCGCTCGGGGGCTTGGGTACAAGAATTACCCTCGGTATTATGGGCGATTCGCACATTGCTAGTCGAACAAAGGTAAACACCATTTTTTCTAGTTTTTAGTGCCGAAGCCATGCTTCCACCAGAACTAAAGATTAGGTCTACAAGGGTCGAGAATTTCAATAACTCAGCCCAAGAACAACTTCGAGCGGATGGCATTAACCTACTCGAAGAGAGGAGAAATCAAACCTTAATCCGTTCAGCAGTCTACCAGCAAGCCTTACGCAAATACTACGATCGTAAGGTTCAACCTCGCAGCCTTGCTGTAGGTGACTCGGTATTGAGAAAAATCCAATCCCAGTCTAATCGGAACAAACTTTCCCCCAAGTGGGAAGGTCCTTACAAAGTGGTCGAAGTTATACGACCAGGTTCGGTACGACTGGCAATGGAAGACGGGCGAATTCTCTCAAATTCTTAGAATATCAACCAGTTACGCAAGTTCTACGCGTAATTTGACCAGCCGAACAATAAAGCATCAGGTTCTTTCTATCTTTATTGTCTTACTTTGAGTAGCTGTAACACCCTGCCTTTTTGGAGCCTTTTTGAATTTTCAAAATAAAAAGAACTATTTTGTTTTGATGAGAATTTAAAGCTTAACTTGAGAATTTCAGAATGGACTTCAATTGACTAAACCAAACTTCAACTAAGACTCTCTTTTGGTTGTTGGGTTTGTTGGAGCTTTGGTGATCCCTTCCCTTCTATGATGGTTTTACCTTTCTCGGGTCCAGGCCTCCTCAGGTCTAGACCTCCCAAGGGGTTGGATTTTTCTCCGGCCCAGACCTCCCTTTCCAGGTCTAAACCTCACTCATGTTCATTTGAACTCACTCCCTGTGTCCTTTAGGACCCCTCTCCTTGTTCATTTGGACCTCCCCGTGTCCTTTAGGACCTCCCTGTGTCCTCTGGGACCTCCTCTGTGTCCATTTGGACCTCCCTCATACCCGTTCGAGCCTTTCGCTTGATCCAGACCTCTATCGCTTGTGTACCGTTCGATTTGTGTTAGACGGTTTGATCTTGGTGAGACGTTCGGATGGTCCGAACGTCCCACTCCTTTAGAACCGTCCGATCCGTATTGGACAATCCCGATCTGTTGGGGCATTTGCTCGGTCCGAACGGCCCAATTGCCTTGACCCGTTCGATGAAAATCCAATGGCTCCTGGTTCTCCCGCTTCTTATCTCGCTATCGCACACCTCCCTTGTTAAGATCTGGCCGTTAAGACCTCCCCTTTAGAGATCTTAACCGTCCAGACCTCCCCCTTGTTAAGATCTGGCCGTTAAGACCTCCCCTTTGGAGATCTTAACCGTCGGACCTCCCCTTGTTAAGATCTCGCCGTTAAGACCTCCCTTTGGAGATCTTAGCCGTCGGCACTCATATGCTAGATCTGGCCATTGAGACCTCCCCTTTAGAGATCTTAACCGTCCAGACCTCCCCCTTGTTAAGATCTGGCCGTTAAGACCCCCCCGCCCTTTGGAGATCTTAACCATCCAGACCTCCCCCTTGTTAAGATCTGGCCGTTAAGACCTCCCCTTTGAAGATCTTAACCGTCCAGACCTCCCCCTTGCTAGATCTGACCGTTAAGACCTCCCCTTTGGAGATCTTAACCATCCAGACCTCTCCCTTGCTAGATCTGGCCGTTAAGACCTCCCCTTTGGAGATCTTAACCGTCCAGACCCCCCCCCCTTGTTAAGATCTGGCCATTAAGACCTCCCCTTTGGAGATCTTAACCGTGGACCTCCCCCTTGCTAGATCTGGCCGTTAATACCTCCCCTTTGGAGATCTTAACCATCCAGACCTCCCCTTTGAGGATCGGACCGTCAGGACCTCCCCTTACTTTTGCGCAATCCCCTCTAGCTCTCCGCAGGACCTCCCCTTGAGCTTTGACTGGCCCCATTTGGCAGTCACACTCTTATTTCTTTGTCCTTTGACCGTGTCCTTTGCGCATGGGAATCTCCCCACATTTAATGCCTGTTGTATCGCATTAAATGCTTCTACCTTTTTGCAGCAACCGTGCTATTCTTTTGTCCCATCTTTGCCTGCTCTCATTGTCCTTTTCACCAACTCTTGAATATGTGTAATCGTGGGTATCTGGGCGGCTCTGGCTATATAAGCTTGGGCAGCCCTTCCCCTTTACCCCTTCGGCTCATTTCCACTCTTGGACCTCCTCCAAAGCTCTCTGGACCTTCTCCTGGAGCTTGGGACCTCCTCCCGCCAGCTCCTTGGATCTCCTCCAAACCGACCTAGCCTCTCTGTTGGTTTTATTTTGAAGTTTCATTAAAGTTTTCTGGGATCTTATTTGAGTTTTGTGTTGAGTTGCTTTGGTTTCCTCGTGTAGATTGTGAAGACACTAGGGAGCAAGAGCTCTCTGAAGAAGAAGACGTCCAGGCCTTTGAGCAAGGCAAGTTAAACTCTTGATCATATTGCACCCATTATTTCACCCTATGTATGTTCCATTTTAAATGTTAGTGCATGCTTACTTTACTAAGTTATTTCATTACCTGTCTTTAAACTCATACCTATGCCTATCTCCTTTGTATGGCCAATATTGAAATTGAACCAAACCTGTTGTTACCCTAGATAAACTCTGGTTGGTACAATAGTGTGAACCAGGAGTAGTTATGAAATCTTATGCTTAGTCTTGCTTAAACCAAAAGTATTTGATTTGGGAAAATTTTACCAACATGACCAACTGCTGTTTAAAGATTTTAAGCCATGTCATTGGGTTGTCATGGAAGCTTCTAAATGCTTTTGAAAAGCAAATAAAAGGAAAATAGATTTGGACTTGGGCGAAGTGGTTTGCTTGGCTGGTGCAATGTTTGTGCACGGACTCAATCCTGGGTAAGGTTGAGGTCTAGGGGTTTGTGGTGGTCGCCCAAGTCAATTGAGGACCGGCCTTTGAGCGATCCTTTGCTAGGCCTATAATGGGCTACGCCTCACTGTACAACCACATGTCTCCATAATGGGGCGTGGGACCTGGCCAACTAATTTACAAAGTTTTACCACAGTTGTTCCACTTGGATGTGTGGGAGGTCTTCTATGGCCTATGGTCTTTCATAACCTATGTTTCCCACCCAAGCAAGAGGGCCCGATCCTGTGATTTGTATCCAATGGAGGCAAAACCTTAGCGAGGAGAGTGGTGGAATAATGCATTGTAAAGGCCTTGTCATGAGCTCTAGACCTCTTACTTTCGGCGATGAGGGTGGCATTAACGAATCTTGGGACAAACTAGAGAAATCATGTCATGTGGGTAAAGTGTACAACCTCTGTAGAGTGAAAACTATTGAGCAGTAGTGTCCACGGTCATGGACGTCTTGGCAAAAGACTACTCAAAGTTAGACTTGGTTTTGTTTTCAAAGGTTGTGACAAAGCGGTTTGGATTTCTATCCCATGGGTTGGGCGAGGAGCCTTGTGACGGAGGTATCCTTCACCATTTGATGATGGATGTTATCCAACCTGAAAAATGGAATTTGGTAAATGAATTTTAGTTATTGTATAACCGCCTTGGAACTTAGTATATGTATTTGAAATAAACTTGGCTTTTACATAAAGTAACCATATTATGCCTTCCTTTGAATATCCATGTATGCATGTCATTTTGTTACCTCACGGGTGTAACTTGCGAAACACGGTTGTTGTGCTCATTCTTGCTGAAACTAATTTTTGGCGGAAAGGACTTCCTTGATGATGGCGAAGACCAGGATTAACTAAATTGCGCCCTCCGATAATTACATGGTGTATTGGATGGACTTACCTTTTGTTCCGCTGTGCATTTTTGTTATTGTCGGTCTGTAAGCAAACTTTGTAATCAACTCTTTCGCTGTTAATAAAGTCTCGTGTGGATGTGTGTTATCACTTGTTTTCTTTGGGAGAACTAGCCATTGATCCTTGGGGTGGTTCGGATCACAGAGTGCTAGGACTTCTCCAAGTTAAAGTGACCTCCTCGGGTTGGTCTCTGGACCTCCCCGAGGTTTGGTCGTGGCTCTTGGGAGGTCTGAGCCTCAAGACCTCCTCGGGTCAGTACCCTGGACCTCCAGGAGGTCCGACTGGACCTCCTGGGAGGCCTGGGAGGACTGCCCGAGAGGTCCTTAGGACCCCCTGGGAGGTTTTGGTGGACTCCCAAGGAGGTCTTGGAGGACCTCTCGGGCGGGGCCTGGCAGGATCGCTCTGATGGCGCTTTGATATTTCTTTCAACCATACCATGATCGTGGGCCCACCTCGACCGGTTCCTAGTCGTAAATTTTTTACTGCGACAAAGTCTTGATCGTAACACATTTTACGACCGATGCGAGTTCATCTTTATCTTGGTCGAAAGGAAAGTAACATCACCTGAGCGAAGACTTTCACATGTCGCGTGGTCACGCCCACTAGAAGGAACTTCACAGGGTCGATTCGTTCCTCCTTTTTGTTGTCGGCATAAAGAACTTGGGTTTTAAGCATGGTCGAAATAATATCAAGCCAACTTTTAGTACCTTAGTTTATTTCCTCATTCATCCTTTTGAAAAATAAATTAAGCTGAGTACACTTTTCAAATTTGCTCAACTGTTCTCGATAAACTTGGTTTGTTTTAACTGGTCGGAGGAAGTTGCAACACCTAGTTGAAGACTTTCCTCTCTGCATGTGGTCTTGCCCACTAGAAGGAACTTCCTAGCGTCGTTCTGTTTCTAACTCTCGCTACCAGAACGGACATACTAAGTGCATTGCAATAAGTTGAACAAATTTTTAAAAAGAAACTCCAGACGTTTATCTAATTAAAGTTGATCTTTCTTGATTTGATTAATCTGGTCAGAGATGGAAACATCACCTAGTCGAAGCCTCTCCTCTCTGCACATGGTCCTGCCTACCAGAAGGAACTTCCTAGTGTCGACTCGTTTCTACTCTTTCGACCAGTGCATGATAGTCGTGATTGAAAAACTACAAGTTAGCTAAACCTCTCTCTTTTTCAAAAAACCCTTAACAACACTATTTACTAAGTTTATCTAAATAAACTAAGCAAATAGTCGGGGGCTAGGATAAAGTAATTATCTTTAATTCAATTCTTAGTCTCACTTTTGTTAATTATCTTTTGAGTTACTAACCACTCGACAAGATGATTTGCAGGAAACAGGATGGATTATATATTACATCAACAAAAGCTTGTCTTTTCAGGTCTCTTTTATAGGTCATTTTGAAGCAAGAGATCCCAGTTGCATCTCCTCTGAAACCTTCCTACCGATTGGCTGCATTTCTTCAATCAACCGATTTATACGCTCTCGGGCAGTCAAAATCGGTTTCGATTGAATTGCGTTAAGGCTGAGGTCACGAGCTTTAAGTTTTGCCAAAGCATAACTTACTGCACCTTCGACCGCTTCCCTTATCGAGTCAGACTGGTTGGTCTTCAGAGTGGACACCAACTCTTGTTAAGTCCCGAGTTGTTCATCAATATTACTTGTGTGAGTAGCTATTGTGTCTTCTTGAGGAGTGTTTCCCTCACCACGTAGCTCACCAAGTATATTGTTTAGGAGCGAGATGTTGTTTCGCAGATTGTTCTTCATCGACTTCATCTCTTCTTGGTAACAAGTCGAAGCCTCACGAAGCTGTTTGTTTTTGGCTATTTGCTCTGAAAAGAGTAACACTGGTCAAGCAAAAGTTACTTCTAGAGGACTACAAAATGAAATTCACTACAGGTAAAGAGTTGCTTACCTGCTAGTTGAGATTTCAACATCTCGATTTGTTGATCCTTGTCCTTGGCGATGCAAGAAATCTCACGAGAACCAAGGTCTTTTCACTAACCTCGTTTTGAAGAGATCTCATTTCATCCTCTTTTTCTGAAAAGAGGCACAAGTTACAAAGGTAAAGATCTACAACATAAGCAGTCTTAAGTTCGGCACTTACTGTTTATTTTTCCTTGCAAGCTGTTGAGTCTTGCGAGTTGACCTCCGGTCGCTTGAAGGTCTTCTTTCTCATCCCTTAGCTTTTTCGTCTCGACTTTCTCATAGTCGAGTGAATAAACCAAAACCTTTTAAATAAGCTTTTAAACACCGCAAAGGTTAAAAGTGAACCTGAAACACTAACCAAATGGTCGTAAGTTCTTCTCGACCACTCCCATGGTTGTAAGCTTTTCTACAGCAGTTAGGTAGTCGTAAGCCTTTCTCGACAACCTTACGATTAAATAAGTACATGCACGACCGATACTTAGTCGTAAGTTTTTTCTCGATTTGCTACCATAAACATTGTATAAGTGGTCAAAATATAATTGACTACTAGTATCGATGACTTGCCATCTCTCGCCTACTCATGAGTTTCCGCTTTCTCTTGTCGTAGCTTGACAAACTGCTGGTTGTATTCACAAGCAAAGGCAATTTGTTACAAAGCTCTCTACAAAAAGAGTAAATAGTAAAACGCGAGGAATACGAGTATATGAATCTTGTCAAAACTTACATTCATACTCCTCAGAGCAAACATGGACACTACACTTGTTGGATCCTTGACTCATCCAACTTGTCGATTTGGTCCCACCAAACTTTTTGAGGCGCGCATCATCAAAAATATGCCCACCGGTAGGAATATCACAGGGGTGGGGACTCGATCAGCGGGTCGAATGGCGAAGATCCCATAGGAGAACCAGGTCTAAAGAAATCAGAACAGAAGTTGAAGTACTCCTCTTCTTCTGATTCGGTGACAGCGGCCTCTCTTCGGAAACTAGGAGGAACGTCTTCAGTGACTTCCTTCCCGGAACGATGATTGGATGTTCCATCACCATAACCGGAGGCTTCTCCCACCACCTCTACCGCTTCTGTCTCCATGACTGCCATCGTGGTCGTAGCAACCACATCAGCAGTCGCAATTTCCTCCACCATCCGGGCGATGGACGATCCTTCTACTGTCGCCACATTTCTCTCTTCATCCGCTGAAGAAGTGACAAGTGGCCTCTCAACAGAAGCGTCCTCGGGGGCTAAAGGAGTTGGGCTAAGATCGCAAAATTAAAAGCATGTTAAGTTGTGGAAAGCAAAAGGTAAATGCTTCTTGCACTTTTGTCTTTCTTACATACCTCTGCACATTGGACCTAACCAGGAACTTGGGAGTCAACTTCCCAATGGAAGATTTCTTTGATTTTTTTCTCTACGACCACGTCTGGTCGAGATTCAAGTTGAAGGATAGGGTTACCCACGACAACGTCTGGTCGTGGGTCTCGAGCAGGAACCACCTGGTGGGTTTCTTGATTTTCTGGAGGGCCGAACTAGTCTTGACCACTTCAAGAACAGCGCTTCGCTCGACTGTAGGCTCTGCTGGAGCAACATTGTCCTTCGCAAAAGACATAAAATCCTTCCAGTTCTCCTTTTCTAGTTGCTTGACAAAGCCAGGAAAGGCAGAAACAACAAAAACTTTCTTGTCGTAATAAAAGGGTACCTTGGTCTTGCGCGATTTGCGCTTGAGAGGTTCAGCTATTTCAATCTCTTCAGCTTCCGCAGCTTCTTCCGCTTCAATCATAGCCATATCCACAGCAGTTTTTGCGAGGAGCATAGTCGGAGCGGAAGAGCTTGAGCCTGCGCCTCCCTTATCGGCGACTCTCTCAGAACGCCGCCATTTAGCTGGAGGAGCCTGGATTGCCTCCACCATTGTCTGTTTCCCAACGGTAAACAAGACGACCTCTTCGTCATCCTGACGACTCTCCATACATACTTTCTGCAGCAGACAGAAAAAGAAGAATTACTAATCTGTCATAAGATTTTCTATGACCGATATCCGATCGTAAGTTTTACTCGACATTTTTACGATCATAAGTTCTTCTCGATCGCTATCCGATCGTAAGTTTTTCTCTGACCGGTACCTAATCCTAAGTTTTCCTACAACAACCAAGCGTTCGTAAGCCTTTCTCTGGGGTTACGTGATCGTAAATCTTTGCTACGATCACCATCCGTCGTAAGTTCTTCTCGACCACCATAAGTCGTAAGTTATTCCACGACTACTCCACGGTCATAAGTCTTTTCTACGACTAAGAAATCCTAAAGATGAAATCAACCCTTGATTACCTTTAGGCGTTCTATCTTCTCCTCTGCGGATACGACCGCTAGAATTTGGGAAACTACCATATTGGGTGGTGGAGCTTTCTACAAATAAGCTTGACTCGGACGTTAATCTCATTTTGTGAAAGGTCTAAACAAGCAGATAAGATTTTCATTAGTCAATCTGAAGATAACCAAAATGAAAGCTAAGTCAGACTTCATTTACCCTCCTCGTAGTCCTGGTTGGGTCTTGTAGCCCGTATACCTCCACATAGGAGGTACTCGTTTCTTCAAAGGGCTAATGCGGCGTGTGACGAAATCCTTCACCACATGCCACCCGGTGAGCCCATCTCTCTTCAAGTCTTTGATAGCTTGAATGTAGGGGGCAATTCGGTCAAGATCTCTGAAAGTCGAATCCCAGGAAGGGACCTTCTCGGCAGCCTTCCCCACAAAAAGAAAGGCTGTCTTCTTGAGTGGTTTTCCAGTAAAACCACTTCTTCCTCCATCCCGGCCACGACAACCGGGTGAACATCTGAATATACTCCTTCGACTTTCCGTCATGGAGTTTCAGACCACAACTCCGATAATTCGACTTGTCGAGCCATTAGTAATATCTTGAAAGAGCTCAAGGTCCGTTGGAATCCTCGGGTAAGCCTCACACAAGTACGAATCGCTTAACATTGTGATGGAATTAGGACCAAGATTAACCAGCCCACGAAAATGTTAGACGAGTGTGAGAAAGGATGAAGCGAGCAATCGGAGGCCACACTCACGATGCGCTGGAAGGCGGTTGCCCCATCTCCCCGGCGACCAATCTTTGCCCATTCTTGAAATCCACTTGACTAGGATCTTCTCTGGGATCTTCCGTGACGCGAGCACAGATCTTCACGCATCCATCTCAGGCTCATTGCCCATCGGGAAGCGGCCCGACCATTTCTCTCGGCGGGGAGGAGTTTGAGTTGGAAGGATTGAAGGAAAAGGCACGATTTGGTCGACGGCGGAGAAGGCGAGAGCTTGATGAACAGTTGAAGCAATTTGGGAAAAAGTAAGAACCCTAAAAACACCCCTGCGGTAAGTTTTTATAACCGCATGCTTGAAAGGAAACACCGTGGAAACCCAACGGTTCCCGCCGCTTCGGGAATTGCTCCAACAGACAAGATTTGGGAGAATCGATTGAGATTCTTGAACTTCCCTGTCCAAGAAAACCGAGGCTGTCTTCACACCTCAAGCGAAATTACTTCCTTGGCCAAGTCTTTTTTGGTCAAATACCAGTCGGAAAGGTTTTTCTTCCGATTACCATACTACGACCACTTTATGGTCATAAGTTTTTTCTACGACTATTTAATATTCGTAAAGGTTTTTCAACAGCCTTCTTGACTAAGTATATTTCTAGTCAAATGATATACAAACTCGAAGAGCTTTTTCCTTCGACCATCTTTTTACGACCACTTTTTGTGGTCGTAAGATCATCTATGACTCCTTTCCCAAGTAAGTACTTTCACTTGAAGCTGGGGGGCTAGATGACGAGGATCTAATAAACCTCATTTTATTATTTATCTATAATTCTTATTATGGGTGAATATGGCGTCATCTGATTGTTGAGTATACCCTTATAATCATAAGGAGAAGCCAACCACCGGTCGTAAGCTCTTCTCGACCATCCTCATAGTCGTAAGTCTTTCTCACGATGTTCCATGATCGTAAATCTTTCTCGATCACCATCTAGTCATAAGTTCTTCTCTGACCCATTTCAAGTCGTAAGTTATTCCACGACTACTTCATGGTCGTAAGCCCTTTTACGACTAAGTTAGCTACGACCACCCTATGATCAATAAAGTCTGCGGACAAGTAGGCACAATTGATTAGGGAATCTAAGCAGACAATATATGCTGTTATTCTTTGAAATAACTGCACATTACACACCATTATCTCTGACTAGAAACTGCTAGGCGACTTGGAGGAGTTAATACCCCGGCGATTACTACCAACAATGCGCCATTACTTGGAATGATGAGGCGCCTCTTGGCCTGGAGAAACAACTAGCTACCTCTACAAACACTATAAAGGGCTATGGCTCGAGATAATGAGGAGAGGCGGATACATACAATCGGACATACATACTGAGTAGTAGGGAAAATGGTAGCATTTTCTACTGATTGTAACCAGTATACTCAATACATACACACAGGAGTAGGGTTGTTATTCTCTCCGGAGAAGGCCCGAACCTGTATAAAAAATCCCCGTGTCAATCTCTCTGTGTGATTTCAGTCTTGGAGACCCCCGAATCAAACAATCTTTACGTAGGATCGGTTCTAAAACACCGACAGTACTCAACACTGGAGTAAGAATGTCTACGGCCCTAGAGTTTGAAGCGGCGTTGTCTAAAGTAATTGTGAATATTTTGTCTGTAAGACCAAAGTCTTCCACGACTTTGATAATACCGTTCGCAATATTCTCTCCTGTGTGTGCTACATCAATTAATTTTAAAGCTATAATCATTTTCTCCATTACCCAGTCGTCATTAATATAATGCGCAACTACACTAAGGTAATCCTCCCTAGCCCGACCACTCCATATGTCCGAAGTCAGGGCCACCGAAAATGTGCACGTACTAAATAGTTCCTTTATTTTATTACGACGTTTATTGTAGTATTTCACTAGATCCCTAGTTGTTGTCTGTCTAGAAACGAAAGTAAATCTAAGATTATGCGCAGTCCTAATGTAATTTTGGAAAGAAGCAGACTACCAAAGCCTAACGGTAAATCATCATAAGCAATTAAATAGCAGAGAGATTGGCGGGCTACACGAGGATCATAGTCCCAACTAGATCTTTGTCTGTCGGGGTTGTATTGCAATGTTCATTTATCGTCAATCCTTGCTTGGTTCGACATCTTGTAGCATGTCTAATCAAGTACCTCGTTCCACCTGTAAACTTTGCAGACAATTCATGGTGACAAATTTTACAAATAGCATATGGTACCTCATTTCCTGCTGCGTCTTGCTTGGTTGTCCTATCAAAATTCTCCCACACTCCCGATGTAGACGGCCTCGACCTCTTTCCTCCGATTGCCGTTGAGCCTGATGCTGACGTGGAGCCTGATGACGGAACTCCACCTTGCTCCTTCGACGAAACCTCCGGTTGGTTTGAGGCAGCCGCAGCCGCCTCCATAGACGCAATTTCCTCCGATGAAAGTATGTAATCACTAAGAGCAAAGCTGTCGTAAAGACTGTCCATAACGAAAACTGTAAAATCGAAACTAACACTATTACTAATTTCATCTTAGCATAACAATAACTAACAATAAAAGTATTACAAAAATAGTATTGTACCTCTTTCGCTGACTTACTGACGAAAATTGAAATTTCCAAATTTTGGCACAAAATTTTTAAATTTTGCCAAATTTGCTCAACACGGATTTGAATTTGCACAACACAATTTCAAAGACAGAATGGAGAATGAAGGGGTGCTGAATGAGGGGGGTATGGTGGCTATTTATAGAAAAAAAAATTGGAAATTTTGAATTTTTTTGCTATTTTTTAAGCCCCGGACGATTAAAAAATGGTCAAAAACCCCTCCAACGGCCGAATTTTTCGGGCCGTGCCGTGCCAGGCATGACATGGCCCGGTGCTGCGCCCGTCCCATCTTCTTCCCCCAATCTGTGTCGCCCGCGTGCAGAGTAGTCTTATGACGGCTCTCGCCGACCTCTGCCTCCTCGTCGTCGGCGACCCGCCGCCTCCTCGCCCCCGCGACCCGCCACCTCCTCGCCTCCCATGGCCCTGCTGCATGCCTGCCACTTCGTCGACACCTCCTCGATGGCTCTGTCTTGTTGTCTTGCCCGCTGCCCGCTCCTCGCCTCCTGTCCTCCCCTACGTGCCGCGTAGCTCAGGTACAGCAGCGGCGCCCTCCTCCTCCTCCTCCGCTCCAGCGGACCGCCAAAGACTGTCGCTCCTCCTCCTCCACTCCAAAGACTCGCCTCGCCCTCCGCCTCCCTTGTGCATGGCCGTGCCTCCGGGCAGCCGTCTGCACTGCACGCCAAAGATCCTTCATTCATCTTGTCTTGGTAACCATCGTGTCGGCGATGGCGAACCACGCCCGAGGTCTCGTGCCGAGCTAGCATGACCAAAACGATGTGGGGGCGGCGCGTGCTTGGGCTGGGCCTACAATGTCGTGCCTCGTGCCGGCCAGTAGGCCTGTCCCATTTGGCCAGCTATACTAAGGACTCTGTACACTGCGCTTATTCACGCTTGGTAGTTAATACATGTGTTGTTTGTCTCCGACATAACCACATGTAGTTCTCTTTATCTCTGGCGTAATCGCATGACAAGCGTGTTGGAGAGTGTCTCTCTGACAATAACCGCTGCCAACATGCATAGCCGTCCAATCGTCCAGACGTCTCCTGACGCACAACAACTGACACCCCTTCAAGAGCTATATAAGGGGGTGACGTCGGTGGATAAAGAGAAGAAGAAGCAAAGAGAGAAGCCACTAGCCTTAGTTTTTAGTGGCTTGTCTCACTCTATAAACACATTCAATATAAGAACACATGAGTAGGGTTATTATTGTCTCTGGAGAAGGTCTGAACCTATCTAAAAAAAGCCCATGTCTCCTCTTGCATGATCTCGATTATAGTGTCATCATCATTTATTTCATAAGATCGATATTAAAACATCGACAAGTCACAAACAGTAAAAATATCGTGTTTGAAGTGAGGACAAGTTGTTAGTGTTTTACAGAATCGTCACGCCGCAAAGCTTCGTGTCGATCGAAGGAGTGCTGAAGCCTCTTCTAGTGCGTAACATGCTTTGGATGCTCTGGCGGAGGACGAGTGAGTCTGGTGTGCGCCCGTGGTACGTACCACTCCATGTACTCGTGGTAAGTCTGCACGGCGTACTACCGATGCTCGTGTAGAACCTTAATGTGCGCCGTCTCCGCCCATGATGTAGTCCATTCTTGTTGTACTATCGGCCAGTTCTCATTATGTCGGTCTAGCCTTGATTGCCTGCATTGGAAAAGGATATATGTGAGAAGAACGGATGTACGAGGCAACGGTAAACATTACTCGGATGGAGTTGCACTCACAGGTGGGAAACTCGCTCGAGCATCCTCCTATGAGGGGGACCACCTAGAATAGACCGAACCGTCGCATTAGACGCTGCGGCACGTAAGGCTCCACCATATGGGGAAAACGAGGTGGCATGTCGTCACCCACAACCCCGCGTCCTGTGTGCACTACACGGATAGTCCATGGAGCGCTACCGTGTGCACGAACTCTAGGCTCCATGGAGACCATATAATGTTATCATCGTGCAACATCTCGAACTTGTTGTGGCACACGGGGTAGCACCTCGCCGGTCTGTCTCTGACCAAACGTAACTTGCCAGCAGTCCACCGGGTGCCCATGGTGGGACCGTCTATCGGGTCGTGGTGCCCGCGTCAAAAGCGTTGGAACCTTGAAGGGCCGCTGGTGAAGTGCTCCCAACTCCTGGCTGCGAAGACATAGTAGACAAAGAAGGATCGGTTTCTCGCGGTGTCGCCATGACATCGTCACACAACCCTCTATACATGGCGCAAAGGACAGCTGATCCAAAGTTGTATCGGGGCATATGCCCATGCTAGGCATCAACCAAAGACTCAGCGATGTGGATGTAGCTAGGGTACACCCAATCACCCTGTGTCCTGAGAAACAAGGCTCAACCGAAAAGAAACAAAAAGTACGCGAAGAGGTGCGTCCTAACAAGTGCACCTCCCGTGATCGGCAGACTGGTCAAGAAGGACACATTCTGGAGAGTGATTGTCATCTTTCTCCACCGAAAGTGGAAGGTGTTTGTCTCGGGACTCCATCTGTCAACAAGTGCGGACATGAGAGACCTGTCCAATGTGAAGTAGCGGCCGATGTGGAGCATCCTTACAAAGGGCAACAAGCCTGTATCTCGAAGGAGTGGAACATAGCGAGGGTCAAGGGGCCAGTAATGCCTACTGACCTAAGGATAAAGGGTGGAGGACCATCCCCAGTGACTCACAACTTGCTGTTATGATGTTCATCGTAAAATGGTTCGAGTAGCTCCGGTAGAGGAGGCTCAGCCCCGGTCCCTCCTACAAGTAAAGAACGATTGTACGCAATATTACATCCAACAATGCAAATTTTACAATTACAACACGCAAACAATGCAACAAAAATAACATAAATGTGCACGGAGGTGAAGTCCTCCGTGGCTATGGATTACATATGCTTAGATGAGCCTGGTCTGTTGGGACAATCCTTCATGTACTAATTGATTACGAGTAAATAATTAAAACTAATTAATTATGGCTAATTAATTACGACTAATTAACTATGATTAGTAATTTCCTTAGGACTATCAACGACTAATTATTTACGACTAATAAGTTCGGACAAACTAATAATGACTAATTAATTACGACTATATTAGTTACGCCTAATTAATTTCAAAAAATAATTACGACTAGTTAATTACAACTAAATAATTACTACATTAATTACGACTAATTAATTATGACTAAATTAATTATAACATTAATTACGACTAAACAATTAGGACTAATTAATTACGACTAAATTGATTATGACTAATTAATTACGACTAACTAACTACGACTAAATTAATTATGACTAACTAACTATGACTAAGCAATTACGATTAATTAAAAATGAATAATTAATTACAAAAAAAATTACCTCTTCTCAATGATCTTGCCTTATGGAGATATTTTTCTACTAATGCAACCGCTAAACACCGCTCTAAACACTCCAATCGGCAATGCAAAACGAAGAACTTCGGGCAAAACATTTATCTCCATTCATTCCCTCCTCTTTGTCTCTCTGCTCTTGGGCTTGTGAGTGTTTGAGAGTTGGGAGCGACAACTGCGGGATGGAGTGGTTTCGGCCGGGTGGAGGGAGTAGCGACGGGACGTGGCGCTGGCACAGGGGAATCCGATTCCAGCATGCTACGAAAAAGTGGGAGCACAACGAGACAGACGACATCTGTGCCTCAGATGAGCGGACTCGGGTGCAGACAAGAGGGGTCCGGGGCCCTGTGGCTTGGACTAGGCGGCTTCGACCCCGTGGGGCACACACAAGAAGAGGTATCGCATACCGGTGGCTATGGAGTGTCGTTTTTGGTTTTGATATGCGGATGAGGCTAGATTTACTGTTCTGCATGCCAAAGAAACTATTTTAGCAACAAAAAAAAACACTCTTCCAGGTTCGAGCTTGAGCATCTTTTACCTGACAATGTGGTATTGCGTCTCGGTTCATTAATTTCTCGCACAGGTGTTTTGTCCTCTTCCAATTTTGTTCAATCAAGTTGCTTGATTTTTTGATAAAAATAAAAGAAAAATAAAACAATGAAATGATGGAAAATAAATGCAGCGAGGGATGGCCTTCAACCCCTGAATCCGGCGGCTGGTGAGACCCTCCCCAGATAATTCCTTCGGAAACGATGAGAACATCGGAGTATGGGTGCCTGTCTTTACAGCTTTTTTGCACGTCAGCAAGCATGCGGAAGCACTGCGCAGATTGGATCGGAGCGAGGGTCTTGAGTGTTAGGAGACAATAAACGAGGGTCCCGAATCACGGCCCCACACACAAGAGCACCACGAAAGCATCTTTGCTTAGCTCCTCCGCAGCGAAATGTCTCAAATGCGCTAACAGCAGGGAGGCCGAGCGAGCGGCGAGGTGGTCCCAGAAAAACGAGCAAGAGGTGAGGACACATTTAAAAGCGAAGAAGAAATCGATTGGAGTGAGACCGCGAGGAACGGCAGGGAGGCACCGTGGCACGCAGCAGAAACCCAAACGCCTCTCGGGAAAGAGGTAAACGAGTCCATTTGGATCCCTCTGTCGATATCTTCTTCCCTGTATCGTATCTCACTTATCAGATTCCCCTTTCTCTTTCTGATCAGATGTGAAAGAAAAAAAGATCGAGCAGCAGCCGAGCCGAGGCTCTCAACGGAGACGGAGGCCCGCTCCTCGCCGCCGGTCGATTAATCTGGTGAGAGTTCTAACTCCTCTTCCCCTTGATGCTAAATTATACCGCTGCTGTAGGGTAGATCGTTTGTTAGCTCACGGTCTCCCGTCCCGAGTTCTGTTCGGGATGACGGGTCGCTAGCTTCCGAGCCGAGAGGCTCAGTGGCAGTTCCGTTATTAGTTCCACTGCTGCCGTTGCCCATTCGCTCGCGAAGCGGCGGCTGGCGAGTTTATCCCCAGCCCCAGGGATGGCGCCAGCTTTTGCTGCCGTTTCCGGTGTTGCTCCGAGCCTACCAGAATAGCCCACTGACTAGCGGGCCCCACGCTCTCCGTACTTTCTCGGCCCACGTTTCAGTCTCCCTCATGTGCCGATGTGCCGAGAGGTGGGCCCGGGCGTCAGTGGCAGGCGTGTCGCGATAGGGGGAGAGGGGAGGCGGGTCCGGTCATGTGGTGCGTCTGGTCGCGGCGGGTCCACCCACGAGGGGGTGCGCGGACCCACTTGCCATTCCGGTATTCCTCGAGCCGTGCCGCTGCCTGTGCCTGCCTGGCGCCTCTGTTCCGAGTGGAGTAACCCCCCAATTCTTTATTGCTGCGGATCTCGTCTGCGGATCTCGTCTGCTCGCAGCCAGCGTGCCTGGCGTCAAGCTAGCGAGAGGACGCAAGCATTAGCGTACGGGGAATTGCTTAAAAAAATTCTCTCGCTAGCAACGTATCGTTTAGGGGCCATGGAATCCAAATCTACCAGCATGACAGCGTGAGATTATGAGAGCACCCTGTAGGCTTTTGTGATAGCTTATTGTTTACGATTTTCTTTATCTGAAAGAAAATCGGTCTTTATCTGAAATCCCCTTTCCCGTTGGCAGAAGTGTAGTGATGCTGCGCTCTCTGATTAACTTTCTAATGCGGCACAAAACACTGACAGTGGAAGGTCAGTAAAAAGCGATCAAAAGCGTCTCAGGAGCTTGAAACAGAAGGAACTAGCACCAATCATGCCCACTGAAACAAGTGTCCCTCCCTCGGTCACGAGGACAGGTTCCCCCAAAGCAGTCGCTATCTATGAGTGATACACCACGAAGTTTAGGATTTTTGTGCTGCTTTTTTATCTTGAATTTTGTAGGATCTTGTGACTTGTAGCGTCATTTTAGCATTTATATTCAGTTTTCACAGCTGATCAATCCCGCTTGAGGTTTAAGATGTGGTATGATGCTCACCGCTTTCAAACTGCTAGTTCTGCTGTGTTTTTCTGAAGTTATTGTATGCAGTGCTCTGACGTCTGGTTCTTTCAGTTTTTTTTTTTGGGGGGGGGGGGACACCGCACGTGAATAGCATGTAGACAAATGCTTCCACTTGTAGAAAAGTAGTAAACAGAAGCGAGGGATTCTTATGCCTTAATTGACTCTCAAATCTCAGTAACAAGAGTTGTCACGCTTTGCCATCCTTCATTCAAAAGTTGTCACGCCTTGAGAGTCATTTTTGCGGGCTCACCAAAAGTTCTCTACACGAATTCCCTATGACTTGCAATTTCCAAGCACAACACCAACCATGAAGTGCCAATTCTACCGCCCACCTAGATTTCATAGCTTGAGCACTTTGTGCCTTTATTATGCCACACTTTTATTTTCTTATCTTTCATCAGCTCGCTCCTACCACATCAGTGAAGCAAACAAACCTAGCGTTAGAACCTTCTCGAAAATAGGGTGAAACAACACACACCAATCCGTTCCCTTTTCTAAAGTAGATCACCCCATTCTCGTCGTCACCATCATCATCCAACTGGAAAATACAGCGCACGGAAACACTAGCATGGTTAGAAACCCCAGAAGCAAAGCAACCCGCCCCTCAAACAGACCAAACCAAACCCCACACCGAAGGATAAGCGGTAACGAGCAGCTCATCGTATGATTCCCACATCCTCGCTCCCGTAGTCGCATGTAGACTCGCATGTATTAGTCCTACTCCTTAGCTGATAAGCGGTAACGCCTCCGGTTTTGCAGCTGTGTGAGAGATGAGCGTCCTCCGCAACCGCCGCGCCGCGGCGGCGGCGGCGGCTGAGGCGGGGTCGGGGTCGGCGGAGCACGCCGTGCCGGCGGCGTACAACATCATCCCGATTCAGGACGTGGTGATGCACGGGGACCACCCGTCGCTGCGGTTCCCGGAGGTGCGCGCGGCGCTGGCGGCGCTGGCGCATGCGGCGGACCTCCCGGCGCCGCGGCTCGCCGGGGCCTGGGACGCCCTCCGCGCCGACCTCTTCGACTGGCTTGGCGCCACCTTCGGCTTCCAGCCCCACAACGTCCGCAACCAGCGGGAGCACCTGGTACTCCTCCTCGCCAACGCCCAGCTCCGCGCGGCCGGAACCCTCCCCCACGACCACCCCACCGACGTCCTCCACTACTCCGTCGCCCGGGGCATCCGAAAGAAGCTCCTCAATAATTACACCTCCTGGTGCAAATACCTCGGCCAGAGGCCGCATGTGCATGTGCCCAGCGGCGGCGGCCGCCGTGGCGGTGCCGCTCCGGGCGTCGGCCCTGACACCCGCCGGGACCTCCTGTACACGGCGCTGTACCTGCTCACCTGGGGGGAGGCTGCCAATTTGAGGTTCATGCCCGAATGCCTCTGCTTCATCTTCCACAACATGGCCTTCGACCTCAGCCATGTCATCGACCTGCCCATTGATGTCGAGGCAGGGCGGCCTGCAATTCCTGCGGTGTGCGGTGAGGATGCTTTCCTGAACCGTGTGGTGACGCCGATTTATAACGTGCTCAAGGCCGAGGTGGAGGCCAGCCGGAATGGGACCAAGCCGCACTCGGCGTGGAGAAACTATGATGATGTGAATGAGTACTTCTGGAGCCGGCGAGTTTTCATGCGGCTCCGGTGGCCACTGGAACTGGATACATCAAAAGGCTTCTTTGTGCAGCCGGGACAGCCAGGCCGTGTTGGCAAGACTGGTTTTGTCGAGCAGCGGTCATTCTGGAATGTGTATCGTAGCTTTGATCGGTTATGGGTGATGCTTATTCTGTTCTTTCAGGCTGCGATGATCGTTGCATGGGATGGTCGCACTCCGTGGGATAGCCTCAGCCACCGTGACATCCAGGTCCGGGTGCTGTCTGTGTTCATCACCTGGGGTGGGTTGCGCTTTGTGCAGGCGGTGCTTGATGCGGGTACTCAGTACAGTCTTGTGTCGAGGGAGACTACAATGCTCGCTGTCCGGATGGTGCTCAAGGTGCTTGTTGCTGCAGGGTGGACTATCACATTCAGTGTGCTCTACGTGCGAATGTGGGATCAGCGGTGGCGAGATCGAAGGTGGTCCTTTGCTGCCAACACCAGGGTGTTAAATTACCTTGAGGCAGCTGCAGTGTTTGTCATTCCGCAGGTGCTTGCGCTTGTGCTCTTCATCATCCCCTGGATTCGAAATTTTCTGGAGAAAACCAATTGGCGGATTCTATATGTGCTCACCTGGTGGTTCCAGACTCGCACATTTGTTGGCCGTGGTCTGAGGGAGGGGCTTATTGATAACATCAAGTATTCCACATTCTGGGTGTGCCTTCTTGCTGCCAAGTTTAGCTTCAGCTACTTCCTCCAGATTAAGCCGATGGTGGGGCCAACAAAGACAATCTTCAGCCTCCATGACATCCGGCGTAACTGGTTTGAGTTCATGCCTCACACGGAGCGGCTTGCTGTAATCATCCTCTGGGTCCCAGTTATCCTCATTTACCTCATGGATATCCAGATATGGTATGCAGTCTTCTCTTCACTTACGGGGGCACTAATCGGGCTTTTCTCACATCTGGGGGAGATTCGCAGTGTTGAGCAGCTGCGCTTGAGGTTCCAGTTTTTTGCAAGTGCGATGCAGTTCAATTTGATGCCAGAGGAGCACCCAGATGCTGTTCTTGGTGGCATCCGCAACAGACTGAATGATGCAATTCATCGACTCAAGCTGAGGTATGGGTTTGGCCGCCCATATAGGAAGATTGAGGCAGATGAGGTGGAAGCTAAGAGGTTTGCACTGATATGGAATGAGATCATTCAGACATTTAGGGAGGAGGACATCATCAGTGACAAGGAAGTTGAGCTTCTTGAGCTGCCACCAGTTGTGTGGAAAATTCGTGTGGTGCGGTGGCCATGCTTGCTGCTAAATAATGAGCTTCTCCTTGCTCTCAGTCAGGCAAAAGAGCTGGTGGCTGATGACAAGACACACTGGAGGAGGATATGTAACAATGAGTACAGGCGATGTGCTGTGGTTGAAGCTTATGATAGCATACAACAGTTGCTGCTGGAGATCATTGGGGAGAGGACTATCGAGCACGTTATTGTCAATCAGCTGTTCCTTGCATTTGATAATGCGATGGAATGTGGGAAATTCGCTGAAGATTATAGGCTATCCCTGTTACCTCAAATCCATTCATCTGTAATCACCTTAGTGGAACTGCTACTGAAGGAAAACAAGGATCAAACCAAGATAGTTAATACCTTGCAGACTCTCTATGTTCTTGCAGTTCATGATTTTCCGAAGAACAAGAAGGGCATAGAACAGCTGAGGCAAGAGGGGCTAGCACCATCAAGGCCGACTGAATCTGGGCTGCTCTTTGAGAATGCCATAAAATGCCCAGGTGTGGATGATCTTAGCTTCTACAAGCAGGTGAGACGCCTCCATACAATTCTCACATCCAGGGATTCTATGAACAATGTCCCAAAGAACCCTGAGGCTCGACGGCGTATAACTTTCTTCAGCAACTCCTTATTCATGAACATGCCTCGAGCTCCTCCAGTTGAGAAGATGATGGCATTCAGTGTTTTGACCCCATACTACAATGAAGACGTGCTGTACAACAAGGACCAGCTTCGTCGTGAGAATGAAGATGGTATCTCAACCTTGTTTTATCTTCAAAAGATTTATGAAGATGATTGGGTGAACTTTTTAGAACGTATGCGGAGGGAGGGAATGGTTAATGACGAAGATATTTGGGCTGGAAAATTTCAGGAGCTCCGACTTTGGTCCTCGTATAGGGGCCAGACCTTAGCACGGACTGTTAGGGGAATGATGTACTACTACAGGGCTCTCAAGATGCTTGCTTTTCTTGATACTGCCTCTGAGGTAGACATTACAGAGGGAACAAAACATCTGGCTTCCTTTGGTTCGATTAGGCATGAGAATGATGTGTATCCCATGAACGGTGGTTTCCAACAACGACCTCAAAGGAGGTTAAACAGAGGAACCAGTACTGTAAGTCAATTGTTTAAAGGCCAGGAAGATGGTGCTGCTCTCATGAAGTACACCTATGTGGTCACCTGCCAGATATATGGCAACCAGAAAAAAGCAAAAGATCAACGTGCTGAAGATATCCTGACTCTCATGAAGAAAAATGAGACCCTCCGTGTTGCTTATGTTGATGAGGTCCGTCCCGAGATGGGTGATATGCAATACTATTCTGTCCTCGTAAAATTTGACCAGGACTTACAGAAAGAGGTTGAGATATACCGGATTAGGTTGCCAGGTCCACTGAAACTTGGGGAGGGTAAACCTGAAAACCAGAACCATGCCATCATATTCACAAGAGGCGATGCAGTGCAAACAATTGACATGAACCAGGATAATTATTTTGAAGAGGCTCTCAAGATGCGTAACCTATTAGAACAGTACAAGTATTATCATGGGAGCCGGAAACCAACACTTTTGGGAGTTCGAGAACATGTTTTCACTGGATCTGTCTCTTCACTTGCTTGGTTCATGTCTGCACAAGAGACAAGCTTTGTTACTCTTGGGCAGCGGGTTCTAGCTAATCCATTGAAGGTTCGGATGCATTATGGGCATCCTGATGTATTTGATCGCCTTTGGTTTTTGACTCGGGGTGGTATAAGTAAAGCGTCCAGAGTCATCAATATCAGCGAGGACATATTTGCAGGTTTCAACTGCACACTACGTGGTGGCAATGTTTCTCACCATGAGTACATCCAGGTTGGTAAGGGGCGTGATGTTGGGCTCAATCAGATATCAATGTTTGAAGCTAAGGTTTCCAGTGGCAATGGTGAACAGACCCTGAGTAGGGATATCTACAGGCTTGGTCATAGACTGGATTTTTTCCGGATGCTTTCTGTGTTTTATACAACAGTAGGATTCTACTTCAACACAATGCTGGTGGTCTTGACAGTTTACACATTTGTTTGGGGACGCCTGTATCTAGCTCTGAGCGGTCTTGAGGCGGGAATTCAGGGCAGTGCTAATACTACTAACAATAAAGCCTTGGGTGCCGTGTTAAATCAGCAGTTTGTCATACAACTTGGCTTCTTCACTGCCTTGCCAATGATTTTAGAGAACTCTCTTGAACATGGTTTTCTACCTGCTGTCTGGGATTTTTTCACAATGCAAATGATGTTTTCATCTACGTTCTACACATTTTCCATGGGAACTAAAAGCCATTACTATGGCCGGACGATTCTTCATGGTGGTGCAAAGTATCGTGCTACTGGCCGTGGTTTTGTTGTGCAGCATAAGAGTTTTGCTGAAAATTACAGGCTATATGCTAGGAGCCACTTCATAAAGGCGATAGAACTCGGAATAATATTGACTGTGTATGCCGCTCACAGTGTGATTGCCAGGAATACACTTGTTTACATAATTATGATGATATCTAGCTGGTTTCTAGTGGTGTCGTGGATCATGGCTCCATTTGCTTTTAATCCATCTGGCTTTGATTGGTTGAAAACCGTGTATGACTTTGAGGATTTCATGAACTGGATCTGGTTTCCTGGTGGTATATTTTCTAAGGCTGAGCACAGCTGGGAAGTGTGGTGGTATGAGGAGCAAGATCATCTACGGACAACCGGTCTTTGGGGAAAGATTTTGGAAATACTGTTGGATCTCAGGTACTTCTTTTTTCAGTTCGGGGTTGTATACCAGCTGAAGATCGCAAACAGAAGCAGAAGTATTGCTGTTTATCTGCTTTCCTGGATATGTGTGGCTGTGATTTTTGGTGTTTTTGTCCTAATGTCCTATGCTCGAGACAAGTATGCTGCGAAGCAGCACCTTTACTACCGGGTTGTCCAAACTGCTGTCATCATTCTTGCAGTGCTAGTGCTGATATTATTCCTGGAGTTTACTGAATTTCAAATCATTGACATCTTCACTAGCCTTTTGGCATTCATTCCTACTGGTTGGGGCTTGATTTCCATTGCTCAAGTGATTAGGCCATTCATCGAATCTACTGTGGTATGGGGCAGTGTTCTTTCTGTGGCACGTTTGTATGAGATACTGCTTGGGGTGTTTGTTCTGGCACCAGTTGCGTTGCTGTCCTGGTTGCCAGGGTTTCAAGAAATGCAGACAAGGGTACTTTTCAATGAAGCTTTCAGCAGAGGCCTCCAGATATCCCGCATTCTCGCTGGCAAGAAAACAAATGCAGTTTGAGGTACATTATACTCCCTCTGTTCAATAATGCATGATGTTTTGGACATTGGCACGGTCTCCAATTGCCGATCTCCAATATCCAACTTTGACCATTACTTTTGATATGATTGTGTTAGTAAAAAATTACAAAATTATTATATTATGAAAATATTTATCATGAAAAATCTAGTAATACTATTCTCTCATGACCAATCTAAATAGTTTTTCATATATTATTAGTCAAAGTTAGAGAAATTTGATTGCACGCTTTCTAAAATATCATATATTTCTGAACGGAGGGAGTAATAAACTTTCATGATTTCTCTGGCCTATTTACATGTTAATGAGCATCCACTTATATTAGTAGACTTATCTGCAGATTTTGTAATAATTGGCATTTGATGCTTCTGCTAGTAATGAAACTTACGTCTCCCTCTCTTTAGAGATAGGACAATCTCCTTTAATCAAGGCACTTGATGAGTCTAACAAGGAAACACGATACTTCTATTTGTCCAGTCAGCGCTTTGGATGAATAGCTCTATTTATGCTTTATCACCATGGATGAGTGACCACCCCCACCCCCAAAAAAATGTGATTGGGGTTGCTTTTAGGTCGATTCCTAATCATTCTAAGATATTTAGATTACTGTGGTGACATTGATGAGCTTGACTTTTTTTTTTTAAAAAAAAGTACTGTTTATAATAGTTATATAAGTGATCTAATGTTTTATTCTTTATTGTTTTGTTATGTATTTTGTCTTTAGCTAAGGGAACCTTCTGGTGCATCTAATGCAGAAATCAGTAGTCCCTTGTGCTTTCATTTGTTAGTCACAGTCTGCATCACAATACCACACTAGTTGCAGATAGCATAACAGTCATTAATTTAGCACTCTAGTGTACTAATACAAATCAAAGCTGGATGGTGCCTTTGTATGAAAATAAAAATAATCCCTCGCAAAAACAAAAAACATGTAAAACTTAAAACTAAATCCCTGATTTATGGCAGCAGAGTATCCGTCTGTACTGTATGCTTAATAACCCCGTCGATAGCAGGGCCCAAACTTGTTATATTCTTGCAATGGAAAATACCAAACTGCACACTTTCAGTTTCAGACGTGTAACAGTTCTAACTGCTGAGTTTTCGTTGACAGGTTCTGAGGTTCTAACCAGGTTGTCGCAGTTAGGCAGTGCTCCGTCATCTCTGTACAGCTTCCTATTCAATGCGGAAGGCTTTTGCTGTTTACTGATGTAGCTTAGAACTATATTAAACTCTTTTTATGGCTATTAGCTATCTAGTTTAGATGTTCAGATTTGTACTCCGGTAATTTAGCTCTTCAGTTTTGCACCTTCTTAGAGCTAGTTGTGTGTAAATGATTCTGATGCAGCAGCACCCGTAAGCTCTAATGAATTATTTGTTGGCCTGGCTAGAAGTTCCATAGCTTGTACTGGGAAAAGTTGTGCATTTGCTCCGCTGAAGGTTTACATGATGGCTGGAATATCCCCGGATGTGGTTGATCGAATCGGTGCTCCATCTGTTTGAAGAAACCCGTGCCAATTTAACGACTGCCCTGTTTTCATTTCGAGGGAAAATGCTGCTGCCGACTGTTGCAGCATTTGTTAACGGGCACCGGTTTTGCTGTATGGTACCTGACAGCTGAATCGAGAGCTTTGCACTCCGCCGCGCCTGTCTTGCCAGCTCCTGCCACGCGCACACCTTGGCCTTCGAGGCCGGCGCCAGCTCCAGGCCCGGCGCCGCACCTCTCGAGCCACCCTGCCGGGCACGCCCCCGCACAACCCCATCGCGGCATCGCCCGGCGTCGCAAGTTGTCTCTCGCTGCTCCTTGCCCCGCACGGCCGCACACCCACGCCGTAGCGTCCACCGCAGGCGCTCATCTCGTCCCATAAAGCGTAGGCGTCGCAATTCACGACCCCTCCGCGCGTTTCTCCCGCCCACGCGCTTGCCCTCTCCACCGCCCGCTACAACCAGCCAGCGCCTTCGGGCGCGAAGGCGCTGCCCACACCGCGGGACACGTGCGGCACCATTCTCTAGTCTCTACCGCTCGATTAGCCGGTGGTCACCCCTGCGGCCAACGGTGTCACTCCAAGCCGCGCGCGCGCGCGCGGCCCTGGAGTAGAGGAAGTGTTTGCTACTTCGGGTTCCGCAGTCCGCACTGGTCTTCGCGTTGGCTAACGTTGGTGTGTGTTGCTTGATTTGCTTCCGCGGCCCACGGTAAATTCCGGGAAAATGTGTAGTTTGCCACACGGATGCAGATTGTAGGTCGGTATTTGTTATTTGACGGTTGGACCTACTCAGTTGCTCATGTGTTAATACTATGTATGGGTTCGATTGGCTTGATTGGCGAATTTTCGGCTGCATTGTGTTGGAATTAATACGGCTAGACCTAAATTTTAATTCTAGTTAATTCTTGAAAAATCTCAAAAGCCTATGTGCAAATGCTAAAACTGTTTAGCCCCACATGAAGAGATGAAGAGGAGCTACACCACTTTAAAAGGTGGAACGTGGTAGCCCCTTTTGTGAAATTGGAGAGAGCCAACACACGCGCGCGCCGAGCCAAGCCACGCGCAGGCGTGTCGGGTGCGGACACATTTTTCTTTATCTATTCAGAAAACGAAACGCACCGACTCGTAATTGATAGCGAATGAATGGCAACCGTTGGTCTTTGGTCTCTTTGTTTTTGGCGAACAGAGTTCTGGTTCATGATGGTGACTGTTGGCCTTTGGACTTTCTGGTTCTGGCTATTTAAAGAATATAGTCTGTTTCTTCTCCAAGTTTACACACAATGTAACTCCACTGCTTTTTTTTCTTTGCTTCGCAATCTCCCTACCGGTAGCGCTGTCTGACCACAACCGGAGAAGCGAGCCTCCGGAACCTTCGTCCTTGAAGGCTTGCACGAGCAAGGACGAATAAGGTTTTTGGGGAGCGTTCGCGCGATTGCTCGCTGCTACGTTCTACATCAACTGCACGACTACGACTCTCTGCTACGTTCTACATCAACTGCACGACTACACGACGTCCACTACACCATGACGAACAACGACCTTATCAAGAATTCTGGTGCTGTTTCTTCTTCCACTGAATCTAGGTATGGCTATCTCTCTCTTGTTATTTTGTTTATTTTACTATCTGTTGTTGTCTTGAACATTGAGATAGTTATGCTAGATTCTGTTCTTCTAGAAGATAGTATTGCTATAGTGTTCTTGGTTACCTACTTTGTGAAAATGGCTAAAGTATTTTTCATATTTTATCTAGCATATTTCTGGATTAAAGTACTTCTGAAAATGCTTATATATTCAACACATTGGCCGTTTTCTAGGACGAATTAGCGAAAATGGTGGTCGTAGCCATGTATTTGCAAAAAGGGCACCCTTGGCCACGCTGCCACCATGCGGATAACGGACGTGCCGACACATACCCAATCCTGTAGGGTTGCCCTGCGGGCACGACCACCGTCTTGGCGTCGCCCGTGTGCCCGCATCGGCAGCCCTCTGAGATTAGGTACATGTCGATATGTTAAATGCGTCATCGGTGACAAGATCTTGACAGGGCACTAATTTTGCAAATACACCGCTACAACCACCATTTTCGCTAATGCGTCCGGGAAAACGACAAGTACGACCAAAAAGTCTCGATTGGTTAGTGATTCGTATGCCGCGGGCAGCCGTGCGTAGTGCGACCGCTTTTTTTTTTTTTACTGTTTATGTGAAGTTTGATCAAGATCACACATCAAGTACATGTTTCTTTTGGACAGAGTAAAAGAAAGGCTGAATGCCTTTTCCTTACACGTAAGTGTGGTCGAAGCACTCTGTTGAAAGTTTATCGTATCCATCTCGGATCAAATCATCATATTTTCTTCTCCTTAACATTTTATCTGTCGTAGCAACAAGACTAGACAGAGAGTATATAATATCATTTGTCATAAGAGGGCCGAATAATAGAGGAGTCGATGGCTATAAAAAGTGAGTGTGTTGTATTCTGAATGAGAGAACGAGGAGACCCCTCGGGCCATATACATAGGAGAGGGGAATTAGGGAAGAGACATTTTTCTTCTTACCCATACCTTTCAATGATAGATAAAGGTGTATTTTGGTACATTCCTGCGGGGTATAATTATATGTCTAGTCTATGTACATGTCTATATTCCCCAAGATTTACTAGATATTTCTGACGATCCTAGGCGTGAGGCACTGCTACGACATCATCCATATATTTACTTCAGCCCATGGAATCCATTTGAGCTTTTAGGTGAGACCTACCACTTTATTATTACAAGTTAAACTAGAAGACACAAAGCAAAGTATACTAACACCAAAGGGAAAATTCGATGTATTAGTCATCTATATAGCTTGAAATATTTGGAAGGAAAGAAACAGAGGATCTTCCAAATGAGTCACTGAACTCGCAACACCTCGCCTTTAAGATCAAAGCAGACATTCAACTACCGAAACAAAACCATTTTTAACTTGCCTCCCTCTAACCGTTGCTTTGGTTACTGAGAAATCATTTTTCTCGGTGTTGGGTCATTGTGTTCGGTGTTGGGTCATTGTGTTCCTCTATTCGGTTGTGGGTCTCAGTAGATTAGTTTTCTAACAGTAAAATCTTTTATCTGTTTTAACCCCCCCCTCCTTTTAGTGAAATGGTAGAGCTTCTGCCTTACCGTTCAAAATAAATAAACAAAATCCATTTGCATTTGCTTCACTGTGGCCCTTATCCCCTTTATGATAATGTTGGGTGTCGAAAATGCCTTAGAAGGAACTTCCTATTAAATAACATACAAAATTGGTGCATGGGTTTTATAAACTATCGTATTTTTTGTTAAAATTTATAGCATGTTATACGACCTAGAAAATAAAAACATAATCTTGTCCATCATGTTTGAAGAAGAAGAATAAACCAAAAAAAAAAATACTAAACCCATGCATTTGAATCTAATGCATCCAAACTTCTAGAAGAGGGATTTCTCAATGGGGGAGAGCTAGCAGCGTAGTCACTCATGACTAAGGCCATATTCCCCACTCCCCTGTCCCCACTGATGAGCCTCCCTTTTGACCTTTTGGAAAGGAGAAACGGACAATAGTCTTTGATCTAGCCCTGGTAATGATAACGCCTAATTTAACAACTCCGCGGCATCGCTGGTGGCCTCCTCGATCACAATTCACAACCCCTCTCCCCCGTCGCCTCCACCTCCCATATTAAATTCTCCCCCATCCCATCTAGGGTTTGGCCCTCCCACCTCTACTTTCCTATAATCCTATTCTTATCCCTTATCTATCCTTGGGTTTTTTTTTCTCTCTCATCGTCTCCATGGCCACGGCGGCGGCGGCGAAGCGGAAGCCGGTGTTCGTCAAGGTGGACCAGCTCAAGCCCGGCACGTCCGGCCACACGCTCATCGCCAAGGTCGTCAGCTCCAAGACCGTCCTCCAGAAGGGCCGCGCCGGCGCCGGCGCTGGCCCAGCGGCGCGGCCCACGAGGATCGCCGAGTGCCTCATCGGCGACGAGACCGGCTGCATCGTCTTCACCGCCCGCAACGAACAGGGTACGATCTGGCCCTTCTGTGTAGTAGTAATATATTCTCTGGTGCCATGCATGTTTACTTGTGAGTAATCCTTTGACTTGGGAGATTGGTTGAAGTCAAGTGCTTATTGTTAGATTGGTACATTACTTTGCTTGATGCTATGTTGTTTTTTTCTGACATCAGTGAAGATTATGTTGATGTACTCCACATACTACAGCACATCGGTTTTTAGCACAACTGAAGTGAGAGATTAATCTAGTATAAGAGCATGTACAATGCAGGTGTTTAGAGAGGTGTTTAGCAAAGAAAAACTGATTTTTCTTGCCACGTAGGACAGATAAGGTGCTTATTTTGTTTGTAGCATCGATGCTTGATTAGACACCGGTGCTTAAGAGATGCTTATATATATAACTATATATAATTAATAGATAATACAATCATCTAAGCACTTACAAAAGATATGTTTACATCAGAGGAAATGACTTTTACATAGGTGCTTGATCACGTGGCTATTTTCTCTTTCTTTAAACACTCGTATATAAGCATCTCACATTGTACATGCCCTAATAGTTGTTGGATTGTATGCATTCGCAGTTTTTGTCCTTATATCGTGCAAAATTAACAATGTTATCGTCCCTGGAATTGGATTGTGAGAATGTAAAAATTGATCCCGTGGTGTATCCAGGTGATAATATTAAACTTCGAAGGTGTTGATATCCTGTCAATTTTTGTTTGACAAATAGTATAGGTGTTTCTTTGTATATCTTTCTGTGTAAGTGCATACGAGATTGTGCAATGTTCTTCTGTTTGACTGCATTTAGGTTATTTTTTTATATCTATTATAGATGTATTTGCTTAGAAGTTCTATGTCTACAAACATCTTGCAACTCAACATGACAATCACATGACAGGCAAGCTCTCGAGCTTCCCTAGTTGACTAGTTCACCCAGCTCACTTGCCAATCGATGTTACGATATTCATTCACATGCATAACAGAACATGCTTTCAAACACATCTTGCCTTAAGCTGATTGGAATCATTATGTTATTATTGGACAGCTAATTGTCCATAAGAGTGTACTGTTTGAGATTCTAATATGCTTTTCCTCATAGTATGCACATCATGTTATTTTGGACTTCTTTTCACATCCAATTTTATGTTGCTTATGGTGATAAGCATAATTTATAAATGATCATATGATAAGTGTGTACTTTGCATGCTTACGGACATACATGGACAAAATTAGTAGATTCTTAGGCCTTGTTTGGTAGGGTTCCGCTCCTTATTTTTCAGCTCCCAGTTCCTGATTCTCAGATGATCCACTCCTCTGGGAATCTGGAGCTAATGAGGTAAGTGTTTGGCAGGAGATTGGTTCCCAAAACCCTGAAAGAGATGATTGGAGGCAAAAAGACTATGATACCCCTGGTTTTAACACTTTAATTCTATTTGTATCTCACTCCCATTTGTATATAATTTTCCAAAATTTCTTTACAAGTTTCTCGGGATCGGCTTGATCCTACGTGCAGTGTCATAGCTAGAAGATTGGAGGCAGCGCTAGAAGGTTTGGCTTGGTCCTATGTGCAGTGTCCTAGCTTGAGTTACACTGAACTGAGAGATGTTTATGTAGTGACCAGATGCCTACCAATTCAGACGAATTTGATCATGAATTAGAAATTATTTTTATAGTACTACAGAAATGGTAATTTGCAGTAGGACTTTTCCCCCAGAAATGGTAATCAAGTTGGTGAATGTTGATGTGCAAAAAATAATTATAGAACCAGAAGTGAGGTGCAAAATTCAATACTGAGGTGCAAAAAATATATTTGGACCAGAAGTGCTTCATACAACAGTGAGGTGCAAAAAATATGATGATGTACTACTAAGGTCTAAAAACATAAATGGACCAGAAGTGTCCCATAAAGCTACAAGTTGGTGAATGTTGATGTGCAAAAAAAATGCATTGTTTTATTATGAAGAACCAGAATATTACGAAGGCCTACATTTTTCCCTTTGCTACTACAGCATCAGGTCCTGCATTTTGCTTCAGGTAGTGCTTGTCAATAGTCCGGACATCTATCCACTTAGCAGCATGTTGCCATAACAGAACATTTTCCCACTAATCTGTCATAATCAGACACGCGCACAGCTGTCTAACTTAAATGCATAACCTGAAAGCCAAATTTCGATTGGAAAAAAAATCATAGATACATTCCAAGCACTCAACAACAACAAGCATTAGTTGCAGTGCACACATGGATCTGAAACATAACAGTCATGCTTTCTGAATTATTTTGCAACGCTGCCAAGTCTGATGAAGCAACCAGCATTAGTTGCAACGCTGCCAAGTCTGATGAAACAAAACAAAAGCTTTCTAAATTATTTCGCAACAACCAGCACGCTCCACTAATGAACATTATAGAGAGCAGACTTATCGCACGAATCATCCTTCAATCCTTGACACACTTTGAACTTGGACTCACTGGTTAGTGTTCTCTATCTCATAGTTCTCCAAAATAAAACTAAATAACTTGAAATGACATCAAAATCCATTAATCATGTAAAGTGACAACCATGACAAGAACTGCCCAAACCACAACTTGGTCTTTTTTACTCATGAAGATAATGGAGGATACATCAATAACAATATATACGCTGGAAAATGACAACCGAGTTGAGCACCTGATACATCATGAATTGCAAAGTAGTATGAACAGCACGCGTGAATCACATAGAATAGAACATCAATATGAATCCATGTCGCTGAATTTTGCTAGTGGAAAGCAATCATTACAGGTACAGTAGCAATTTATCGAAACACTAGATGTATGTAACCAAGGAAGCTTCAGATTCTAAGAGAACTTCAAGATTGCATCACATCAACTGATCAGCATCAAGTTGTTGACTGCAAGATCTTCCTCTTTTGTTTGCGGCTCTGGAGAAAACCAAAGATAGAATCATACAATCAGCAGCTACAAGGAATTTCAAGGTTGCAGGCAGAAGCTATATGGACACATCCGCAAATCCAGATCTGAAATTTCCTGAAGGGGGTGGGGTGGGGGCATGGGCAAGGGTAAGGGGCGAGGGGTACTTACCGTCGTTGAGCTCGGGCGCCACCGGGGAGTGAGAAGATCTTGGGAGCCGCCGGGGAGGGAGAAGATCTTGGGAGCCGCCTGGGAGGGGGAAGATCTTGGGCACTGCCGCCTGCCAAGGAAGGAGAAGGAGCTCACGGGCCACTGGGAAGGGAGGAGCTCGCGCGCCGTCAGGGAGGGAGGAGCTCGCGGCAAGGGATGCCAGGGCTGGCGGTGACCTCGACTCTAGGCTCCTCCATGCGCGAGAGAGAAGAGGGCGGGCGAAAGGGAGGGGTCGTGCGGGAGTGGGAAGAGAGACGCGAACAGGAGGGGTGGGTTTGGGGGGTTTTGTTCAGTGGCAATTGGTGGGTAATTCCACTCGAACTCTGAGGGCATTTTGGTAACCTCAGGGCTACTCCGGACGAGAATCCGGAAGCTGGAGCTCTACCAAACAGGGCCTTAATGTGACATGTTCTTTCTAGATGCTTTACCAAAATTTTTTGATCCTCAACTCATGTGTGTTAGAGCTCATTGTAATTATGCTCAACATAAATTCATGAATATCTTCTTGACTGATTTAGTGAACATGGTTTTACTTGGGTCGTTGGGTAATATCTAACAAGCATATACCTTTTGACAGTTGACTTGTTGAAGCCCGACAGCACTGTCATTATCCGCAATGCAAAGATTGATATGTTCAAAGGATCAATGAGGCTTGCTGTGGACAAATGGGGTCGCATTGAAGTCACCGAACCTGCAAGCTTCAATGTAAAGGAGGACAACAATCTGTCACTTGTGGAGTATGAACTTGTCAATGTTGTTGAAGAGTGAAGATCTCGTTGATTTCATTGTTAATCAGAAGAAGTGCTTTACAAGCCTGTTGGTCAAATTCTACTTGTTGAGTTGTCAAGAATGTGAAAGACGGAGGGGCTTCTGAAGTTAGATTGGAGCTGTTGACTTGAACTAGTGCAAGTTCCTTCTTATCAAGCATGTCTATCTATGAACAAATATTAGTTGCTGCAGCGGTAGTGGTTGTAAGAACAATGTGATGTGCTGAGCAGTTAATATGCTGGCGCATTTTGAGCTTCTAGAAGGATTGCTGCGTTTGAGGAGATATTTGGTTTGCACTAGTTTCTGATTTCTCGTGTTAGTATCATCAATGCGGAGATATTTGGTTTGCATTAGTTTCTGATTTCTCGTGTTAGTATCATCAATCCATATCAGCAAGATTTTTTTTTGATATGGTTAGCGCGTGTTTTCCCCCAGAATTACGACTTAGACAGCTAGACTGCTACCGTGCTACGTCTATCGCGTCATGGTGAAGCTGGCTAAATCAGAAATAGCGCTTGACAAACGTTGGCCACGAGCCCACGACGGCCACCACGAGGTTTAGATCTACTGCATGGTGGCCGGTGGTGGTGGTGGCCTGTGTCACAGACATGGATCTCTTGACATGGGCCGGCTGGCCTTTGGCCCATCCAGCGGAGGAAGGGAGGCGCTAAAAGGACAAGGTGATCCGACTGGGATCGACATCGAACAACAGAAAGAAAACGGCGACCTCTTTTGCTCCTTCTTCCTCCTCTCAGGCTTCCCCCTCCCTAGCTCTGCTCTTCCTTCCAGAACCTTCTAGACCTTGTATCTTCTTCCTTTCCCCAATTTCACCTCAACTGTATCCGATAATCCAAATACTACTGCGGTTTGTATATAGTACCTGAGGTCTGTGACAGCCTGGTGGATGGCAACCACGACGGCCACCACCGCGTGGCGAGTGGCGACGAGAGGAATAAACTACTGGTTTGCCGGAATTGACAGTCACGGCGTAACTACGGCGGCTAAATCGGCGTGAAGGGAGGCTCGGGGTTGGGAAGAACAAACGACGATTCGCACCAAAATTAAGCAGGAACGGATACCAGAGTTTGGATTGTAGAGTACTCGTGGAAATAATTTGTCGAGGTTATATCATAACAAGATGAGAAGAAAAACAATGTTAAAGCAGAAATATTCATTTGAACATAATTTCTCGGCGAGCGACATAGTCAATAGGCCATCAACACCAAAATCAGTTAGGCAACCACCGGTAACTCTTACTACGATCAGGTATATAATCCTGTAGGCACTTTTACAAACCAAAATCCCACAGTACAGAACATGTTACTGAGAGGAAGCCGACTAAAAAGTACTTTAAATTCAATTGGAGAGGTCCGTAGTAGCTACCATCACAGCAGGCTCCGACAACAAGAAATCATCCATCTACAAATAGAAACGCAATAATCTAAGCTCCAAGTCTTAACTGACATAATAAAAGTTACAGCCATAAAAACTGGTTTTGTTCCATGTTCATGAATCACTTTGCATGGATAAAACAGAAAGTAATAGAGACTGCAAAAATAAATATCAGGTGTCTTCGTCCCAGACGACCTCCACCATCACTAATCACAAGCCTATAGAGATATAAAATGGGTCAAAGAAACAATTTTTTTAGCTACAAGAAACAAGCATACATAGCTATGAACATATGCAGATATGCTATCATGGATACTACTTAAAATTTGACCAGACCTGTAGATTTGTGGTGACGAGATTATAATCTGCTACATTCCACCTAGAAATTGTCACACGTCATCATTGCCAGCTGGGCCAATACAAAAGAATCAGTGACCCTTTTGCCTCAAATTTGTAATTCATGGTGATGTGCATATTCAAATTATAAAAACATTCTATTTAGATACTAAATTACAATCGATAAACCAAGGGAAAACTTTCGCAAATAAATTAGTCTCTGATATGGCCAAACGGCCGACAACTACAATGGTAGATCATTCAAAATGTCGCTACTTGGAAAGTTTTTGCTCTGGCAAATAACAATATGGCATGCAACTTATGGACTAACACATTTTGCAAGAGTAGAAGAAACAATATAAAGTTGAACTCAATACATTGTCTGGATCAGGGAAAAAAACCGGCCGGTTACCGGTGGGAACCGGGAACGGAAAAACCGGCTGGTTTTTCCCGGTTTAGCAAATTCAAATTACAATTTTCGAATTTCGGCTGTTTTTTAAGCAAATTCAAGTGAACTTCGTCCAGATTTTTTCCGAGAAATCCGGTAACCGGCCAACGACCGGGATTTCCACCGGAAACGGGTTTTGGATCCTTGGTCTGGATTATCATGAGAAAACAAGGTTTTGTTATCATATTCTGCTATATGTTTACTTATTAATGATGAACTGTCCCATACATGAATTTCGAAGTATTTTCTTTAAATAAAGATAATGGCCTTCTCTTTCTGTAAATCCTTTTGATCCATAAATTTGTAATGGAACCTAACCATCAACAGTTGTTAGTAAGTAAATCCTTAAGGTTTATCCACCTTTTGGGGCTTGATGTTCATCTAGTTTCGTCTTGACCTACAACAAGGGCCATGCGAAAGTATAAGATTGGTTTCAAAATGACAAACTTCATGATCAAATTTCAATTTTGATTTAGAAAAATGCATTATAATTTACACAAGGTTTGTCATCATACTCATCCCTCCATATAATAACATTACATGATGGTTATGAGATGCACATTTGAGACAAACTTTACAAACACAATGCCAAAAACCTAAGAACTGCATGAGAATGTCAAATTGGCCTATCCTTCTCCATGTAGAATGTAAATGTTTTTTGAAATGCTTCAAATTGTTCGTCTAAATAGAAAACCGTCAATGTTGGGTATTCTGTGTAACACATACAAACATGAAAATGATCGAAGGATCATTAATGAATAGTTTGCCTGGGTCACAGGCTTGTTGTCTAACAAAACAGATCTGTCTATCCTTCTCCATGTAGAATGTAACTGGCATTTGAAATGTTTCGAATTGTTCGTCTAACTAGAAAACTGTCAATGTTGGGTATTCTGTGTAACACAGACAAACATGAAAATGATCAAAGGATCATTAATGAATAGTTTGCCTGGATCACAGGCTTGTTGTCTAACAAAACAGATCTGTCTATCCTTCTCCATGTAGAATGTAACTGGCATTTGAAATGTTTCGAATTGTTCGTCTAACTAGAAAACCGTCAATGTTGGGTATTCTGTGTAACACAGACAAACATGCAAATGATCAAAGTGTCATTAATGAATAGTTTGCCTGGATCACAGGCATGTTGTCTAACAAAACAGATCTAAGGGAATGAAAACAAGGACACAACAAAGATGGATTTAAACTACCAAGTCATCAAAAAAAAATGTTGGTTTTTGGCAAAGGTGAGCTGACATAAATATGATATGTGTAGCATGGGATAACCCATTTGGTGGACATCTACAAAGGATTGAAGACTGCTATTGTAGGTAGGCAGCATTTACTGATATACAAGGTGGTCTATTCAGAACATTGGAATTCATAACTGTTCAAGTTGAACCAAATATTTCATGCAGAATACTGAGAGCGTGAATGGCTCACAAGCAAAAGGGATACAATATGCTTGTCTGGTAAGACAACAAACTCAGTTACTTATTATGCTTACTTGATGATGAATAAAGCAGGCTTGAAAGCACAACTACAACTAACACACATCAAATTCCTATTGCCACTTAATACTCAACCCAAAAGTCGAGCAGATCATTAAGGAAAATTGCTCTACGCCGCGGTGATAAATGTTCTTGTGATCACTCCAAATCACTCTACTCTATAGGCTATAGCGACAAACAAATATGCTTCATAATTGAAGTCATCTAACATTGCGAAAACAGGAATAGCTAATGAAACTGAGAACATGAGATGAGTGCAAATAATCACCTTCGGAGAGCCAGCCGAATCCCCTGCGAGCCGGGGCGGCGAGGAGCGACGTCATGAGCGCCGACGCCGTGGCGCTGTGCATGGGCATCAGCGACTCCAAGCAGACGCTGCTCATCTCCACTGGCGACCTCCAGATGCCGAAACACAGACACCAACCTTTTCATACAGATCAAGAGAACGGGAAAAGAAAAGCGAAGGTTCCTAGAGAACCAGAAACCAAGAGCGCTCGTACCTTAGGAGGACGCGGGGAGCAGAGGCGGGCAACCGCCTCGGGAGCGGAGCCGGCCCGGAGCGGGAGGCGGCTCTGGCGGCCGCGCTGCGCAGGGAGGACGAGGCGGAGCCGGATCGGAGGAAGGATCTCGCGGCGGCGGCGGCCATTGCGGCGGAGCGGGTGCGTGGTTTTGGGGCGCGCGGCAGGAAGAGGGGAGAGAGGCTAAGACCCTACAGCTAGCTGGGCTGGACGAGGCAGTGGTTGGAATCATGCGCGTAACTTCAGTTTACTCACTGGCCCATTTGCAATCAGGTCGCAACCTCCAGCTTGGTTTGGCCTCGCTCTGGCCCATAGGCGTCTGGGCCGTCAGCCCATGGCCGGACGGCGATCCGGGCGAGACGAGCGGTTGGATAAGGATAGCAACGGAACGCCGCACGAACCTACCATCGTACCGCGCGGTCCAATGCCCATCAACTTCCAACAAAAAATGGTGAAGCCTGGGCCCTAGGGGAGCGCTTAATGATAGTGGCTGCGGAAGATTTTCCTACAGGAAATGCACTGTACTTTTGTGGTGGTACACAGGTACAGGCTGCTAATGATCGGTACACTACCATAGCCCATACGTACTGAACAGCAGCTGGATTCAGCCGAACCTGAAAATGTGGCGGCTCAGTTTTAATGGACCGAAGAATTTGTTGCGTCGAATATGGTGGTGCAGTACTGCGGCAGGTACATGGTGGGTCGTTGTACGGTGTAACCAGCCGGATCCTATCCAAGTAGCCAGCAGTTTCGCCATGCACCTTGGAGGGCAAATTATGGGCTACATGTAGTTTGTCTGCTGAAATTATTGTGCGCCACTTGTGGTCCATCATGCATCGACGTGAAGATGCCAGCAGCAGACCAGAATTTTGTGCCTATTTCAGAAGTCTACGGAAGCAAACTAGAGTAGTTCCATGCTGGTATATACCCTTACAATAACACTACGGGCCACCTGAGAGGCGACCCGCCCAGTTCCATTAGCCCATCGCCGCTGAGGCTCCGGTCCCGGCGGCAGTCCCCCTCCTTCTGAACCCTTCCTCCTCCTCTCTCCTCCCCTCTCTTGTCGGCCTTATTCTCGAGAGAAGCCGCGCGTCAAGGCGGCCGACCGGCGCACAAGCGGGGAACACCCCGGTCGTCCCCATGGTCCCCCCACCTCCGGTGGAGCCCTTTCATAGCTTGCCGATGCCGTTCTCGGTGGTTTGCTCTAGATCTAGATCTTCACAGCGCCGCTAAAGCTCCCCGTTTTGCTCGCCTGGTGCGCGTTAGATGTGAGGGCACAAGACTCCCTCGAGAGCGACAGATGCAAGGGCACAGAGCCCGCGTCAGCTTCCCCTTGCTGTCGCCGGTGTTGCGCCTCTAGGAGGTGCCCTGGGCAGACGGTCTGGAGCACGTCGGGTGGATCCGCGCCGAGGAGGTTGCCATCATTGTCAACAGCAACCGTCGCTGGGAGCCACCACGACCGGCAAACACGCCAAGCCGGCGGCGTTGTGCACAAGGGGCTCCCCGCTTGCTCGCTGGCTGGCCGCCGCACCCGCGGACTCGGAGGCACCACCGCCAAGGGAATCTTGTCGGGCGTGGGGTTGTCAGACATCCTCCCCTTGCTGGCGCCGGTGTTGCGTATGTGGGAGGCACCCTCACCGAGGGAGCATCGCGGGGCGCCAAGCAGTCTGGAGCGCGTTGGGAGGATCCGCGCTGGGGAGGTTGTCACCGTCGTCGACAGCAGCTGTCGCCGGGAGCCACCACGACCGGCGAACACGTCAAGCCGACTGTGCCGTGCATAAGGGGTATGTTGCTCAAGTTCTACCATGGATGTGGCAGGTGTATCTAGCAGCCACCAAGCGTGTTATCGGCGTCGAGACCAACAAACCGCAGCAGTCCGCCATAACAGAGAGCCCTCCTCACCCTCGGACCCGAAGCCTTCGTCTTCCCTCCCCAGCCCTCGTTGATATACGAGCCGCCGGTTTCTAAGTGCTGATGTGGCTACGGAGAGGAACCAACTCAGCTGCTTATTGGGGCGCTCCAAATGTAGACCGGTGACTTGAGGAGCAGCAGGCTGGCCGGTGGAAGACGCCCGAGAGTTGGGCTCTTGCCATTGAAGTGTTGTCACGAGGCGCAAGACGACCGTCCCGGAGGTCCCATTTGTAGCAGCCGGTACAGGACACCATGAACGAGCCGGTAGGAGGAGGTGGCGAGGAGTCGAAGTTGGTGAGTGATCTGTTTCTGCCGTTCTCCGTCGTCGCCAAGGGGAGGGGCCACTTTCTCACCCAATTCATTTGAAGCTCATTGTCGTTTGCCCTGTCAGCATGTGGATTCGTCTTGCCCCTGCTTCTATTCTTCTCACTCAAGCTGCCCGGTTTAGCCAGTTTCGGAGTTTCTGTGCATTGGGCGGGGAGGTTTCCCCTTCCCTTAGTCATGAGCCCATGATATGTTAGGTGTAAGACAGAGCAATCGGAGTTGTGTCGTTTGCTAGTTGGTTTGTTACCTCCAGTGTTGTTGGTTAGGGTGCTGCGATGCTCGTGTAGCTGTGGTTTCTCTACCGTATGGGGTGTTCTCCGTCGGTGAACCGTTGTATTCTCTTTTATTTTGTTTTCTCTTACTTTATCAATATAAAGGGCAACTCTCTTGATCTTCAATTCAAAATAACACTCTAATGTCAGAGCAAAATGGGAATCTTAACCCAGCAAAACAGGCACAAAAATATACACCTAACCAATCTATCATGTCTTTGCGGATGAAGCTTAATTTTTCCTTTTCCATTGCAGGCACACTGCACGAATTGGATCCGTGCACCGGCAGATGACACAGTGAGGTAGAAAAACGTTGCTAAAGCATTTGTTAATACAGTACACATTCATTGTCCACACGAGTTATTCATCCATTCCATCACCATAAGGAGTGCACGTACGCGTGCACATTGGCAGCTAGCTCTACCGTAAGTAGTAACAATGTCTGCAGCACACAAGGAGCAGTGCATGCAAACACACAGTTCTTAGCAAACATTACATGATATACTATATGATTGCAAGCAGAAACACGTCTCGTCTCACTCATGGATTGTACTGCCCGTTCTTGTTTCCCTGGAAGCCGTTCTGGTTCCCCACCACCCCATTGCCGTTCGCGTACTCGTACCCGGCCGCATTGCCATACCTCCCTCGCCGCTCGCCGGCGCGGTCGTACCCGGAGCCGGACTCCTCGGGGCGCGTCCGCACCGGGTTGGACTCGTAGCCGTAGCCGTACTTGCCGGTGTCCACGTCGTAGTAGTACCGGCCGTTCTGGTAGAGCCTCGGGTCGCTCATCCCGTAGCGCTGCTGCTGCCTGCCGCGCCCGCGCATGCCCGCGTACGACATCGGGCGCCCCCGGCCGCTACCGTTGTCGGCGTACGACATCGGGCGCCCCCGGCCGCTGCCGCTGTCGGCGTACGACATCGGGCGCCCCCGGCCGCTGCCGCTGTCGGCGTACGACGGCTTGGCGCCCTCTCTGCCTGCTTCCACCGAGACGGTCTTCTCCTCCTCGGGCGCCGTCGGCACGTTGGTGGTCGTCGTCAGCTTCTCGGGGTTGCGGTGCACGCCGCGGCGGAAGTAGGCCGGCGGGTGGTTCTCCTCCGGGCGGCCGTAGAGCCCGTACCCGCGGGTGCTGCCGCTGGACGGCCGGGAAAATGCCGGCACGCTGTTGGGGTCCGCCGCTTCCGGCACCACGGTGGTGGAGGTCGCCGCCTTTTCGGACTCGATGGCTTGGGGGCGCGTCGTCTTGCTGAAGAACAGGCGGACACCCCACGCGTCGGCGCCCCGCGTCGCAATGGCGACGAACGCGAAGGCGATAAGGAAGAGTTGGTGAGCAGAGGAAGCCATGGAAGCGTCGGTGGTGGCTAGCTAACCAGCGTACTAGTACAAACGCAACGCTGCAGCGCGTACTGTGTTTATCTGCGTGCGCGCCCACCTATATATAGCCGTGCCGATCTGGTGGGTGGTGGGCAGTGGGCACTAGCTGTGTGGGACAATTGGACCGTTTTTTTAGCAATCAGGGGTAGAAAGGAAACGGGAACAGAGGTAAACTTATTACATAGGTTAAGATTAAAAGGGCCGTGTGATGATGCGGGAATTGCGGGGTGACCGTGCACGGCGCAGTGTGTATGATGGAATTTGGTGCTCGCTGCGTGTGAGATCTAGGAGACGTATGCGTAGGTCGCGCATTGATGGAAATCATGAGCTGCGAACAGGGAGCAAGTGGCTTTGGCCCTGAGCATTTTGGCAGCGTGAGCTTCTAAAATCTTTCTCGCTCCACATGATCATTTATCATGTCGCGAGCCGTGATCGGTCACTGTCACGTGACACTGATAGTGCGAGCAGTGTTGGTTGCAAGTAAAATCTGAAGTTGGTTCATGTCTTCACTGTGGTATGTATAACTCGGTGATAGTTTGTATGTCGTTTATCGTCTCTCTTTTCTACCTCTTGAGTTGGTAGAATCTTTTATGGATAGATATGTGTATATATGTATAAATTACTTGGATGATCCTTTGTAGATAATTAAATTATATGTGCTTGTAGCTTATGATAAGGTTATATGTGGATTATTGATTAGATGCAAATTATGTATGAAACTTTTGTTTGTAGGATAATTATCTTATTGATATTGGTTTTCTTAGTTAATAACTTATATTATGTTTATATGTTTATTTAAAAATCGTCGCAACGAAACGGCGCTCGGCTAGTACTCGTATAATGCTTCAGCTGCATTGTTGTATTTTCATCGGATTCGGAGGATAGAGACCAATGGAATCTGCCTTAAAAAAAAGAAAAAAAGAAAGAGTAAACAGTTGCTAGACTTGATCCGAATCCAGGCCAACCCATGACAGTCGCGTCGGCCAGACAACTGCAGTGATTTCGGTCAGGTGGTCCTCGTTGCCGTCTGCCGGCATTGGATCTCGCCGTTCTACTTCTAGAGTTCTAGCGCATGCCTCCAGAGTCCAGACGACCATACATTTTTTTAAAATAATATTAATTTAAAAAATTACAAAATTAAATAGTCAATTTTTTTTTTTAGATCTAGGCTATTGTCGCCAGTCTAACTAGCGACAGTAGTCCTGACAGGCTCATGTCGCCAGTTGAATCGAATCGACGTCAGGGTCCTATCGCCAATTCAATCGATGACGGGAGTCTGTCTGTTTGTTTGTTTTAATTTGTGTGTACAGAATTCAGCCTAATTTTTTTGTAATTTTCAGGATTTTTTTGGTATTTTCTTAAAATGTCCGCGTAGTTCGAAATCTGAAATTGGAGAATATAATAAAATATGAGGTAAAGAATGTGAGATCAGCGGCGCAATAACACAAACAGCCACATTCAGAGCGAAATAAAAAAAATATTTAGGATTAAGGTTTCCATGCGCATTGTTGTCCCAATTATATTGTTCGTAGAACCGATTTCTTTGGTAAAAAATTACGTAATATTTAATAGTCAAAATATTTGGGAAAAGAGATTTAAGTATGAAAGACTTCATAATTTAATTGTGAATTACATGATGCGCCAGGTTTGGTTACGTGCATCAGAAATGATAATATGCACGAATCAACAAACCGAAATACACTTACGATACATGTGCACCTTTTTGGAACCGAAAAAATGTTTATTGGAACGAAGTTGATTAGTCTTGACGGCCCATCGGTCCCTTCCTTTGTCTCTGGATCACAGTACTGCGCCTTGATCTTGAAGTCGATCATGTTCTCGCGAGGCAAATTTGGATGATTGAATCTTTGTTAGGATAGCAGAACATAGGGCCAAATCAATAATTAAGATGCAAATTGAACATAACTTACCTCTTCGATATGGAGTGCGCTCGGGCGACGGGGAGCGCTTGGACAGATGTCAGTGTCACTAGCAGGAGCCTTCCCCTTGTCCGCCGCGCGCTCAGCTCGGTCGTACTCATATTCCTCTTCGGGAGTCCTCCACCACCACCCAGCTTTCTTGGGCTCCTCCGATGCCTTTTCAATAGGGTCGGGTACGTAAGGTTTCGATTCACGTAGTTGAACATGTACTTTTGCTCGATGAACGTCCTATCTTACATGTTTGGGCCGTTGATCCATTGAGAGAAGTTACATCGCATCTCCGGCTGTCATTATGCGCCCATGAAGTTAGGGATATGTGGAATGCAATGTAACATGTGAAAAATCTATAAGATTCACTTACAAGGATGTTTCCGCACCTGTAGTACGTCCAAGCGGCAGTCACCGGGTGTGTGAACTAAATGATCTTTGCCGGTTCGTTGCACACACATTGCAGGCGTGGGAACTCTGGTGGTACCGGCACATCCTTCATAGAACAATCAGGGTAGGGTTTAGCCCTCTTGGCAAGCCACTTGCGCTTCCGCGGCATCTTCACGTAGAAGTTCGATGACAAGTCGAACATCTCCTTCATCTCTGTTGTGTGAACCAAGTTGGATTGTAGTGTTGGTTATGATGGTGTAGTGTTGTCCTCTAGCTTTTTCTTCCTCCTTTTATGAGCAGATAGGGTGTAGTGCTGAGGGTGAAAGTAGAAGTGCAAAGACATCGATCTGAAAAGGTGGCGTGGCAGAGTGTGATTATTTTGGTATGAAAAGGTAGCGTCGCAGTGTGTTGTCTTTTCGGTCTGAAAAGGTGGCGTGGCTTGATAGTATGCGGTCATTTTTGTCTGCAAAGGTGGAAGTGTGTGGTCTAACAGTGTGTATTCTTTTTGGTTTGAAAAGGTGGTGTGGCCTAGTGTTGTCTTTTCGTTCTGAAAAGGTGTCGTGACAGAGTGTGGTCATTTCGGTCTAAAAAGGTAGTGTCGCAGTGTGCTGTCCTCTCGGTCCACAAAGGTGGCAATGTGTGCCCTAAAAGTGTGTGTTCATTTCTGTCGTAAAAGGTAGTGTGCGGTCTTTTCGGTTTGAGAAGGTGGCGTGACAAATGTATTAGCGAAGTTCATACATGAATCCCTTGTTATGTTACGTTTGTACAAACCCAATTGACAAAAGTTAAAGACTTCTCACAGTTCATAAAAAGCATACAACACCATTCATACATGAATCCCTGATACATACAACAATAACAACTTAATACATATTGAACACACTACCAGAAGGATACACACACATAAGTTTCTCAAGCCACTTCAAGTGGTCAAGAATCTTGTCAAAGCACTCGTCTGCAGGTGGTATGTTCACCATTGGATCATATGGAACTACATATGAACGGTCAATTGCTCTTTTGACCACGACACCAATAGAGTCTGTCCACTGAAAGTACTAGTAACCGCCGGCCTGAGAACTACACCAAATAGTGAAAAAAGAAGTGACAAACAAACCCTAAAACCAAATACCAGCATTCGCGGAAATCGAACTGACCGAGAAATACGGACACTTGTAGAACATACACCCCCCTGTTCTCCTCAAGGGTGGAGTACAGGGCATTTGTCTGGACACCGCAGTCTGGACAGTTCACACGCCTTGCACTCGCCAGCGTCACCGCTCTTCGGCTCATTGAACTAGACGACTGAGACATGACACCAAGTAGAGTCGCGAGACAAGTGTAAGTAAGTTAAAAGAGAGTAGGTTAGAAGACAAAGGCTTAGAGTTTAGTTGTTTGGGTGGGCTTTTGTAGTGGTGGGGTTCGGGATGCCAGGTGTTTTTTTAATATTAAAATTTAGGCAAATCACCATTTGAAATGGCGACAGGGATCCCGAATCCCACAAGTTCATGTCGCCATTCCAAATGATGACACAATCTCCCCTATAAAAGAGTCGCCATTCCAAATGACGACACAATCTCCCCTATAAAAGACCCCTAAAACCCCAAAATTCAGACAAAACTCACTTTTATTCAAAAAAAAAAGAGAAAGAGAGGAGGGAAGGGAGAGGAGCAGAGAGGAGTAGAGGGGAGGGGAGGAGCTAACAAAGCGCTATCTGTTTGGTCATTCACCTTTGAGGTAAATTTTTTTTAACTTAATGGATTACACAGTTTTAGATCTATGGTTATGTAGTGTAGTATGTTGTAGATAGTCCTTTTTGGTGGGTAGTTTAGTCTTAGAGATGTTGTTAATCGTGGAAATCTTGTTTATGGTGCAGTACGTTAAATATGTCAAGCACAACCAATTTTAAAATTTACTACGGTCATGGGACTATTCTAGAGGGTTCCGAGGAGATTGATTTGCGTTTATTCCAATCGGCGGCCGTAACCCTAGCAAGACCAGAGTAGCATAGATAGGACACTGTGATACGGTGGTTGTACCACACATTAGACTTGGACAATGTTGTGTATGATCTGAAATTGAGTTGCCTTGTAAACCGAGCACAACAGGGCACATATTGATAGTTAATGTAGCTCAAGGGAACTAGGTCATGGTAGTCTTATATAGGCTTGGCAAGAGATGGAGGGTGGGATTTGGTCCTTCTGACCTAGTCATATGCCAAGACCATTCCTACATCGGCGGCTAAACAAGCTATTGGTGGTGATGCCAAAGAAGAAGTTGGAGACTCCAGCGCGACAGGAAGTCAGGGAGTTGCTAATGTGGTCGATGAGGACTGTGAGAAATGAGGTCCTTCTGTCAGGTAAGCTAGTGGGATTGCTGACGAAGGTGAGGAAATCGAAGGCCTAGTTGAAAGGATGGACCTTGAAGACCAGGACTACCAAGCATTGTCAGAAGATGAAGGATCTGATGAGAAGGATGGTGTGGCACAACAGACGATTCCATCAGAGTGGAGCACATACTAGACAACATCGTCGTTAACAAAGGCTCCTGTGTATCGTGGGAGTATGACTAGAATGAGGTCAGGCAAGGGGATGTGTACAAATGCAAGGAGCCATGTAGGAGGCTGTCAAATTTTGGGCCTTGTCGGAGCGATGTACATTCACGGTAGTGAAGTTCAACCTTAGATGCTACGACGTGAAGTGCGACATAGAGAGATGCTTTTGGCGAGTGCATGCATTCCAGTCTAAGTGGGACACCTACTGTAAATGTTCTATAGTAGTCCCTCACACATGTGTCATTGCTGAATCAACGTAGTCCCACAAGAACCTGTCATCAGCCTTCATTGCAAACATCATGTATGGTGAGATTGTGGATAATCTAGATTTCGAGCCACGATCCATCATTCGGGCAATAGAGGCAAGGTTTTAGTACACAATCAGCTATGCAAAGGCGTGGAGGGCAAAGCAGAAAGCACTGTAATCAAGGTTTGGTACGTTCGAGGACTCCTACCACAACCTCCCCGACCAACGCCGAGCCATACAACACAGAAATCCTAGCACTCATGTCGACATTCAAGATGGCGTACATCCACAGTGGGAACAGAAGAGGGTACTAAAGCGAGCATTCTCCGTCTTTGGTCCATGCATCAATGCATTCCAGCATTGTCGTCCGATCTTGTGCGTGGATGTCATATTTTTGACAGGGAAGTACAAGGGTCAGATACTAACTGTAATAGTGATGGACGGTAACAATCAGGTTCTTCTCGCGGCCTTCGCATTCGTCAAAAGTGATAACACATACAATTGGTTGTGGTTTCTGATGAATGTAAAGATCTATATTGTACAGGGCTATCCTAACGTATGTGTCATACATGATCGACACGCGGGCGTGTTGAGTGCAATAACCCAGCTACAACAATAGGAGAATGAGGCACTTCTGTGGGCGGATTTGCATAGTCGGTGGTGCATGAGACACTTGGGTGCAAACTTCTATAAGCAGTTCTACAACAAATACTTGATGAACATGTTCAAACGTCTATGCAACCAAAATCAGAAGAGAAAGTCTGATGCCCTTTGGAAGATTCTAGATGAGCGTACCGGGGCGCACAGAAGGGAGGCAGCAAAAGGCCGTCTGCAAGCGTTGACCAAGACCCTAATGCATTGTCACAGATACCCACAGATGCTCCTGGTGTGACGAGGAAGACGGGGGCACATGTGAAATGCTTCTTGGACTGGATTGAGCACGAGCCTAAGGAGAAGTGGTCGCTGCTACATGACAAGGGAGGTGCTCGATATGATGTCATGACAACCAATCTAGCCGCTACGTACAGTTGGGTCATGCGCGGCGTCAGGTGCCTCCCTTTGGTTGCTATTGTGGAGGAAATTCTCCAGGGTACCACAAAATACTTCATTAACCGAAGCAACAACGCGTCGCTCTCCATGGAAAATGCTAGAGTTTTGTATTCCGCCATGATCACCAAGTACATGAAGGAGAAGAGTAAGAAGGTTGAGATGTGCTAGGCATTCAAGATGGGCATAAGGGAGCTTCGCTTCAAGATCATGTGTAGGGAGAAAGGACACTGCGGGATGAACCGCGAAAGGATCATTCACGAGTGCATGCTACGCCGCACTAGTTGCGTATGCACCTGTAATAAGTGATGCGACCATGGGGGTCTCGATCTTTCGATGAGATGAATAATTCGATTTGGTGGAGACGACTATCACGATTCGGCTATCAATCACACACGACCAATATACCCGCAATCGCTGAACTAACTCCGTGATTGTTATCGACCGTGCTAGAAGCACGATCAACCTGACCACGAAGGTCTATTCCTGCATACAATCGAAGAACACGCAAGAACAAGATAATAAGCGATCTAAAATTACAAATAGGATTGAAATACTCGATAAATTGGGATTTTAAAGCGGTATTATGGTTGGTCTAATCGACAAAAGCGAATACACAAAGTTGCATTGTAGCTAACTTTTAAGTAAAGAAAATCCACAAAGACTAGAGGGGTGGCGGCTCCTATATGAGGAGGTGCGGCTAGGGAGGCCAGGGGGTGGTGGCTAGGGAGGTGGGCGCACACCCCTAGGGTTACAAGGGCCATGGGCCCAAGTGGAGGTGGCGCAACACCCATTTGACTCAGGCTCAGAAATAGTGCCAGACTATTTTGGTGATTGTAGCATGCGCATAAAGAATTTGGAGGTGGGGCTAGATCCTTTGGAAAGAGGACAAGATAAGCTTTCCATCAAGTACTCGTGAACTTCCAACGGACTCCGTATGTGAAAATTATGCATATTTGAAGTCGGTGTTGTCTCCGAAGGCTGAATTGGATTCTAGAATGTATCCAACTTAAACCCTTTAGGTATTGATGCATTCCTAAAAATAATAACACATTTATTAGGCAATATCATATAGTTCACATAATATAAAGACACTCCTAAAAATGAGCTCACCTGATAATTTAAGTGAAGTATACGAGCTCTTGTAATTTGAACAGCAAGCATACACTACTACAAAACAAGCTATAGAAGACGCCTCATCACAGACGAACCGTCTGCGATGAAATTATCACAGACGGTTCAAAAGGAACCGTCTGTGTTGGGTCTGGTACTAGCCTATCACAGACAGTTCTTATTAATAACCGTTTGTGATAGGCATCTATCATAGACAGTTCATTAATAAAACCGTCTGGGAACTATCATAGACGGTTCTTTAAAAGAACCGTCTGTGATAATCTCCTGTACCATAGACGGTTGATTAATAGAACTGTCTGTGATAGATCACAGACGGTTGTATTGATCAACCGTCTGTGATAATCTCCAGTATCATAGACGGTTGTAAACACAGATCGTCTGTGAACTATCACCGACTGTTCTATTTTAAAAACCGTCGGTGATAGTTGTATAACAGACGGTTCATAAGAAGAACCGTCTGTGATATCCTCGCACTACAAATAGATGGACCAGACCCTTGCCCATTCCCATTTGAGCCGCCACCAGGTAAACGCCCACTGCGCCGCCGACAGAGAGGGAAGGGAGGAGGAGGAGAAAGGGAGGAGAAGGAGAGGATTCTCGAGCGATATTTCGTATTTTCGTCGTGAACTCCGAGGGTAACAATCTACAACCCTTTAGAGTATCTGCAATGTACGAGCTTATAAGCCGGTTCAAATGGCTAGACTTAATGCTAGGAACCGATTCCACACGTTGGAAGATGCCGATTCCGAAGCAAAACTCTAGGAACCGATGCAAACTTTACATCTGGATGCAAGTGTATATAATAATATTTTTCATTGGGTGGTTAGCATATGCGCGTATTAGTTCTGTGAGGGGGAAGGAAATGGAGAGAGAGAGCGGTTGAGAGAGATTTTATTTCTTTTCTGATTTTTTTAATAAGATGTCGGTCCCACTTAAGAGTAAGAATCGGATCAATACATTGGGGGGAAAATGACTAGTTCTTTGAATGCTTACGTGGCATCTCTTTGAATCGGCATCGGTTCAATACACTGGAGATGCTCTTATGTTGCTATAAATTAATCGCTAATCAATTTAAGTATGTTTGGTAAATAGGAAGCCTATTGCGCCGCCGATAGAGAGGGAAGGGAGGAGAAGGCGAGGATTCTCGAGAGATATTAGGTATTTTCATCGTGAGCTCCGACGGTAACGATCTATAACCCTTTATGTTTGCTATAAATTAATTGCTAATCAATTTAAGTATGTTTGGTAAATAGGAAGCCCATTGCGCCACCGACAAAGAGGGAAGGGAGGAGAAGGAGAGGAGGAAGGGAGGAGAAGGAGATGATTCTCGAGAGATATTTAGTATTTTCTTCATGAGCTCCGAGGGTAACGATCTATAACCCTTTATGTTTGCTATAAATTAATCGCTAATCAATTTAAGTATGTTTGGTAAATAGGAAGAATACGTACTTGCGGTTTATTAATCTAATTTGACACTAATTTGTTACATGCGTAGCGTAGATGGTCCGAATCGATGTGCGGTGTGAGCCGTGTGAGTTAAGAGTACATTAATGGCGTGGTTGCTTTTAGAAGAGCCGCGAAAGGTGATATGTTGAAGAAGGGATAAATTTTATGTCTTGTCCATGCATTGATTGCGATGTCGAAGATGTTTAACAACTCGGCGCAGATCGAAGCGCACTTGATTGAAGGGTTTCAAAAAGGGTATACATGTTGGACCGATCACGATGAAGAGCGATTATACGAAGTTAATAATGACGACATTCTTTGAGGAAGTCAACGATGTGCGGGATGTGGACCGTGCTTTTGATGAGGATAGGTCATACGATGATAACTGGATCGGATGCTACGCGATGCGAAGAACTACAATGAGAGAGGTTTTGTAAATTCGAGGGCTTAATGGAGGACTCGGTGAGACCTTTGTTCCTGGGCCAAGCCGAATACCTAAGGTTGTCAACTGTAATTGAACTGCTTAAATTGAAGGCAAGCAATGGTTGGTTCGACAAGAGTTTCATGATGTTGTTAGGTCTCCTAGCGGACATCCTTCCGGAGGGAAACGTGTTGCCCAGCACCACCTACCAAGCAAAGAAGGTTCTTTGTCCATTGGGAATGGAAGTAGAAAGAATACATGCATGTCGAGCGATTGCATCCTCTCTCAGAAAGAGTATGCAGACATGCATGTATGTCCGTGTGCAAAGCATCCCGATACAAGCGTCGAGAATCTGCTAAGGTGAAGCAAGGACCTCTGCTAAGATGTTGTGGTATCTCGCTGTGATCCCACGTTTGAAGCATTTATTTGCTAACCCAAAGGAGGCAAGTTTGGTGCGTTGGCACTCGGAGGAGCGTAAGAAAGATGGAAAGCTAAGACACCCTCCTGATTCTGCCCAGTGGAGAAACTTCGATCGGAGCTTCGAAGAGTTCGGTGCGAAACTGAGGAACATAAGGTTAGGGTTGAGTACGGATAGAATGAATCCTTTCGGTAACATGAGCGGAATGACATAGCACTTGACCCGTGAATCTATGTATGTACAACCTTCCTCCTTGGTACGTGTATGAAGCGGAAGTACATTTTGATGTCACTACTTATCCAAGGGCCGAAGCAACCCGGGAATGATATTGATGTGTACCTAGCACCATTGCTGGAAGATCTTGTGACACTGTGGAACGAAGGGGTACCGGTATGGGATGCGTACAAACGAGAGAACTTCACTTGACACGCCATGTTGTTACGCACCATCAATGATTTTCCGCCCTTGGTAACTGTCAAGCCAAAGACACAAAGGAGCCAAAGCTTTATCGCCTTTGCTTAGATGCTACGGAGAGTGTATGGTCAACAACTTCAAGATAAAAGCGTGTATATCGTCACCCTAGGTTCCTTCGAGTCACCCATACCGCAAGATGAAGAAATAATTCGGCGAAAATAAGGAGGACGGTTCGGCTCAAAGGGCTTTTAGAGGAAATAGGTCTATGATATGGTTAAGGATATCGATGTTGTGCTTGGGAAGGGGCGTAAATTAAGAATCCGTCGAAGAACATCTGGAAGAAGCGGTCAATTTTTGGGACTTGCCTTATTGGGAGCACTTAGAAGTTCGCCATTTGCATCGGCGTCATGCACGAGAGAAGAATGTATGTGATAGCTTGATTGGTCTCTTACTGAACATTAGTAGCAAAACAAAGGATGGTGTAAACGCACGACGTGACTTGGTTGATATGAACATAAGGACCGAGTTAGCACCGAAAGAGACCAATACAGGACGAACGTACCTTCCCCCAGCTTGCTACACTCTGTTCAAGGCCGAGAGAAATGAATTGTGCCAGAGCTTGCATGGTGTGAAAGTCCCGTTTGGTTACTCCGCTAACATTAAGAAACTTGTTTCTATGCAAGATTTAAAATTAATTGGTATGAAGTCTCATGATTGTCATGTGCCGATGACACAAATGCTTCCTGTTGCAATTAGGAGTATCTTACCTCCGAGTGGCAATCTTAAGGCTGTGTTATTTCTTCAACTCAATTGCTCAGAAGGTCATCGATCCCCAAGGACTAGATGCTCTGTAGGCCGAGGTGGTGACAACTCTATGTCATCTTGAGATGTATTCGTCTCCGTCATTTTTTGATATCATGGTCCATCTCATTGTTCACCTTGTGAAAGAGATAAAGATATGCGGCCCTGTGTTCCTACGTCATATGTACCTGTTCGAGAGGCACATGGGAATTCTCAAGTCCTAGTACGGAATCGATCTCGACCGGAGGGCAGCATCATCAAAGGTTATGCAACCGAAGAGGTCATTGAGTTCTGCGTCGACTACATGGCTCAGGTGGAACCGATAGGTATGCCTCTATCTCGCCATGAGGGGAGATTGGATGGTATCGGGACCATCAGAAGGAAATCAATCACTCCCGATCTGGATACGTATGCTCAAGCCCATTTCACGGTCTTGCAACACATGACCCACGTGTCCCCGTACATCGACGAGCACAAAGACATGGTATGCCAACAGAATCCAGACCGGTCGGAGGTTTGGATCACGAGAGAGCACAACCGTCGGTTCAACGAATGGTTAAAGGTGCAAATCACTGGGAGGTCATCAAGTGATGATACACTGCTATGGTTAGCACAAGGGCCACAATTTACAATTGTCACATGGCAAGGTTACGATATAAATGGGTACACACCCCCTAGTCGTAAGTCATTCTACGACCAGTGACTAGTCGTAAGTTTTCCTACAACTACAAGTGCCTAAAGGTGAAATAAATTCTTGATTACCTTTAGGCGCTCCATCTTGTATTCTGCGAACAAGACCGCCAAGATTTGAGGAACTGCCGCATTAGGCGGAGGGGATTTCTCATAGATAAGCTTGACTCGGGCGTCAACTTCTTCTTGTGATAGGTCTGTGGGAGCAAGTAAACTTTCAATAAGCCAAAATCAGAAATCAACAGAAAGAAGGCTAAGACTGGAAGTTTACTTACCTTCCTCGTAATCTCTGGTTGGGTCTCGCGACCCGGTATACCTCCACATCGGATGAGCCCTCTTCTTCAGAGGGCTAATACGACGCGTGATAAAATCCTTCACCACATGCCATCCGGTAAGCCCCTCTTCCTTCAAGTCTTTGATGGCTTGAATGTAGGAGGCAATCCGGTCGAGATCCCCAGAAGTCGAATCCTAGGAAGGAATCTTCTCGGCCAGACAATCGGCAAAAGAGAGGATATCCTCACTGGTTAAATGTACTCCTTCGACTTCCCATCGTGGAGTTTTAGACTGCAGCTACTGGCAACTCCAGCTAGACGAGACATTCCATAGAAGTACTGGAACAACTCTAAATCGGCCAGAATCCCCAGGTAGGCCTCACATAAGTACACGAATACACCTAGCATCGTGATGGAATTGGGAACAAGGATCACTAAATCCACACGGAAGTGTTCGAGTACAAGGGTGAGCGAGCAATCGGAGACCACACTCACAGAACGCCTGGAAGACAGGGATCTGCACAATCTCCCTCGACGGCCAATGCTGCCCAGCAGCTTCGATCCACTTCACGAACAAACTCTTTGGAATCTTCTTGGCGGCGACCAGAGCCTTGATCTTGGTCGAATCCATCTCTGATTCAGCCCACTGGGAAGTGGCTCCAGCCATCTCTCTCAGGGGTCGGGGATTCGGATTTGGAAAGATTTCAAGAGGATGCTCGATTTGGTCGGCGGCGGAGAGGGCGAAAGCTCAATGAACAGCAAGAGCAATTTGGGGAAAAGTAAAAAACCTAAGTCTTACCCCCGGTAAGTATTTATAACTGCACGCCTGAGTTAAAGACACGGTGACCCAACGGTTGCCACTACTTCGGGAATCGCTCCAACAGACAGGTCTGCGAGAGTGAATTGAGATTCTTAAATTTGTCTGCTCGAGAAAACCGAGTATGTCTTTACACCTCAAGCGAAATTACCTTCTTGACCAAGTCATCTTCTAGTCAAAAGCAACAACAATCGGAAAGGATTTTTCTTTCGACTACAGTACTACGATTACTAGTTGGTCGTAAGATCTCCTATGACCATCTTGTAAGTCGAAATTCTTTCTACAACCTTTGACGATGATTAAACCCTATATGTATTAATTTAATACATAGAAGACCATACGTCTTCATGGTCGTAACCCCTAAGGCTAACGACCTCACTGGTCGTGAGGATTCCAGATGTTACACGATGGGTACCCTGGTCGGACTAGGCTTCGACCAGGTAGCTGCTCGGAAAAGCTATGAACTGGCATTTCTTATCGTATGATGAATAGAACACGTGTTGAATGTTTCATACCATGCGATGATATACAAGACACTGACAATAAACCACCCTACGGTTAAGCCTTTCACAGGCACTTAACCGCAAGGTAGTTAACACGTTGTTAACTGCCTCAAACCTCCGACCAGTCGTAACGTTTCGCCAGGGACGCCTTCTCTAGGAGTAACTGCCGCCTCTTCGGGAGTTATTTAATGGTGGAACACAGAAGACGAGGAGACAACGACAAGAACAACAGAAGATACACAGAGCAAGGCAACACAGAAGCCAAAGCAGTAGCATTCAATACATTCGGTGTAGTTAGAGATAGTCCCTAGTCAAGTCTTGTAATCCCAAATCATATTAATAAAGAGCAATTTCATTCTCTCCGGGATACTCCACGTCATTTCCTCTTTTTTATCTCGTAAGATCGGCGACTCGATCGTCGACAGCTGGCGCCGTCCGTGGGGAAGAAGACGTGAGTTTTCTGAAGAAACTTCTTGCTCATCAAAATCCTCGCCCAAATTCCTGTAATCGCTTATGCGATTATGCCCGGAGTTTTTGATGAAGAGAACTGGTTCGATTTGGCGGACTATGCCCACCTCGAAATGGAAGGATGCATCCATGCCATGCAAGAGAATGGCATGTCATCCTCCTCCTCATATTATTTGGTTACTTTATCGCCGAGCGTCGTAAGTCGACCAATGGATGAGGATCCACCCGTACGATAGGTGGCGGTTCCAGCCATTCCGATCGGCTCGGAAGGCCAGGGAACTTCTTCAAGCCCGATCGTTCCGACCGGCAAAACAGGTGAAGAACATTCAGTACCACAAATTGAGAATCTCTATACTCTCGATGAAATCGTGGCTAAAAGATACTCACCTACGGCTTCTGGCAATTCCAGGAGCGAACCGACACCTAGTAACTGTAACATCGAAATTTTCTGAGCTTTAAAAATCTTTTAAAGAGTTAGTAGGATAAAATTCACCATTTGGATTTTATTTGATTTTAATTCAAAAGCTTAATATGGACCTTGTACACCAAAACAATTTAATATGATTAAAGTCAACATGAACAATGGTCAAAACTATTTTATTTGGGTTCTTTGGGCTTGGATATATTTTTCAGATTTTTCTGGAATTTTTCCAAGTTCATTTGCTATTTTCTCTTGCTTATTTGGATTTCTGGTATTTTCCTAAAAAGAAAACGTATTAAAATCTCGATTAAGCAGTCGGGGCGAATCTCCCTACCCGATCTGTTCATGGCCGCGCCCGCCCATTCATGCTCCACCGTTGGATCAGCGCCGGACGGTCATATCAACGTCCGCTTCGCATGCATAAGCCCTCGCTCCGTGCCTCGTGGGTGGGCCGCCGAGTCGTCGTCTCAGGACTTCGGTTTCTTCTCGCGTGTCTTGGCCCATTCGCCATTGAAGAGCTCGAGCTTCGTACGACAAAAACGAATACCCAACTAAAACCTCCCTAATTTCGTTGCCAAATCTCATCCCTTATCTCACCGCGTCCGTATCTGCTCTCAATTGGAATTGAATCGAACTCTATCTCTTAAACCGAAATGAACTCAAGAAATCCCGATTTGGGCATTCCTTATCTCGTGCCGCCCGGACCCTATAAATGGGACCCCTGGGTTCGCAATCATGCCCTCAACCCAAAGCGGCCACCCATTGAGCCCTAATCGCCCTAGCGCCGCCACGATTCGAGTTTTAGGGTTTTGTCACCGCCGCGGTTTTTCTTCAATTCAGCCGCCGCCGGTGACGCCCCGCTCTCGTGGTCCGCACCATTGTGATCAGCGTCGCGTGGGCTACCTCCAGGGACCATCCACTTCGCCAGAGGTTCACCGGAGAGCTCGTCCGACAACACCCATACCTCACCGCCGCTTGAACCTCGCCGCCGGCCACCACCGTCCACCTCGACCACCCAGGATTGCATCATCAGGTGCACAATAACCCGGGCTACACGTCGGTACCACGCATTCCTGGCGAGGAGCCGCCGTCCGCCGGCGACCATCGGGTCCAGTGCCACCCTCACCATCGGGTCTGATGTGGCGTCCGCGTCAACCACCACCTCCACTCCCTTGCCTCCGTGGCATATGCGTGTCAGCCATGTGGCGCCGCGTCAGCGCCACGTGCGCGGGTGCGCCACGCTAGCCTGAGCCAAATCCAGATCGGTTCGGTGAACCGTCTCACTGACGTGTGGGTCCCACATGTCAGATTTTCTTTCTTTAATTCTAAGCGCTGACGTCATCGTTGCGCAATAATCCGATTTTTCTTTTAAGAAATAATTCAGAAATTCGGAATAATCAGTTTTTAGGGTTTTCTTTAGATTTCTAACTTCCCAAGCTCATATCTTTTGCATCCGAACTCCGATTGAGCCCATTCAAATTTCTAAATTCCTGTAAATTCAAGATCTATCTATCTAAGATTTTTATTTAATTTTTGGAGTTTGTTTTGCCTCTGTTTTTATTTATTTTTGTTTGTTTGTTTTGTTTGCGAGTAGACGTTGATACCTCGGGAGGTTTTGAAGAGCAAGGAGCATCTCAAGACCAAGATCAATACCAAGACCTTTTCCAAGGCAAGTTATACCTTTGATCATATTGAACCCAGTTTTCAAAAGTTATATTGATTTAAATTATTGCATTTACTTTAATTATTTATTTCAATGTTTTTGGGATTAGTTAATATCTAGTTTGTTATGACCTCCTTGTCTAATTGTATGCCATAATCTTTTGTCACCCTAGTTTGGTTTATGTAGTTGGTGCTATTGTATTACCAACATGGGTTGGTTAGATGCGATTAGTTTGCTTAGCCATGCTACGAGTCATCATCTCATGTAAGTTGCAAATATAAACTTGACTAAGTGACTATGAAACTATGTGATAAAACTGTGTGCTCTATGTGCTATTACTCGTTGATGGCATATGTTGCACTTAACCAATAGGGTGGGAAAAGGTTTTAGACGGGGGAAAGTGGTCTGGTATACTTTTATGGTGGATCTGTGTTGGCGGGAAGGATAGGTTAGAATTTGGAAGTCTTGCCCCGGTCAATTAAGGACTTAACTTTGTGCGCCATTGAATTGAGCCTTTCGTACAACCACATGCCTGATGGGACGGGCCTAACTTAGTAAGTTATGGAGTCTTGACATTGATTACTCAGGTTGTAGGTTAGCTGTGTCGGATTGGGTGGAGGTGTGTACTACCAAGTAGTCGCATCACGGGGCGGTTCGCCGTATCCTTGTCCAACGGTGTGCGTCTGTGGCGGCTAAGCATACCGAGAGTGTCAATGTTGAGATGAAGTTTCTGAATTGTTTTGTTACGGCTAGTGCTAGCTACACTAGTTGTATCTTGTGGGTAAAGTGTACAACCTCTGCAGAGTGTTAATCAATCTATTCGAATAGTCGCGTCCGCGGTCATGGACAATGCTCAGTGATTTCACACGAGGAGTAGATTTTCATGAAAACCTTGGGAAGGGAGCTGCGTGACCTAAGTCATATGGCTATGTGAATAACTTGTTTAGGCTATGTGTCTTTGTGAACTAAAACTGTCAAATTATTATTGTCTATTTGTTTTGAATTATGCTTTCAATCTATTACTTGTATTTAAATTGCAAATGCTGTATTTCTGCAAAAGAACCACAAAAACCATTCCTTTGGAATAAGCCTGCATCTATAATTGCATTTCTGTGTTATGACTTGCGAGTACGGTGTGTACTCATGCTTGTTGTAAAACATGCAACAGAAGAGGAGGAGCCTTCGCCTGCTTTCGAGGAGGAGTTCATCGAAGATGCTTGATCGTAGGGTCTTGATCCCAGTTAGTTGCCTGTGGTGAATTGATGGGATTCCGCTGAAGTTTCTTCGTTTCGCTGCTATTTTATTTCTTTGCTAGCCCTGCGAGGCTTAATAATTGTACACTCGACCATAAGGTCAAAACCCTTATTTGTTATCAAATTACTCATTTATGTTGTTAATCGCTGGTGTGGATTGATATTCACCTGTGTTGACATTGTGTGCACTAATGTGATCCTGGACTAATGCATTATGCACAGAGGGTCCAGAATTGTATTTTTGGGTCCCGACAGTAACGGTGTCGATGAAGCCTCCGCTGGTCGTAGGGCAAACGGAGATGATCAAACTCTGCATCTGATCGGTATTCACGTCAGCCGACCGCGCCAAGAAGACCTTCGAGGTGCTCATCTCCAACCGCTCTCGTCATGGAAACTTCGGCAAAAGCGAGAAGCTCTCCATCGATTCACGATGGAAGCTCATCGAAGATCGCCTTTGGAGGCATGAGGTCAATCGATCGGAGATGCAAATCCGGATGCCTTGCGCGGTCCTCACGACTGCCACGCCACCACGTATTGGTGGGGATGATGCGAACCGTCAAGCACCAACTTCGAAACAACAGAGGCGATCGGCGTCCATCAATTAACTCACTGGCGCCGCCCGATAAAATGTGATCGGACGAGAACAAATCAAGGTCGGGGAAGATTCAGGTCGCGTACACCTCGACCGGTCTGAACCCCGAGACTTTCGACAAGCTGTACAAAACTTGCGGCGTGTGCAAGATATGTTAAATAATTGACGACTGTTCTAGTAGAAACTCGGGTTTTGTACAATTTCGTAGGCCAAGTATCGAAATTGCAGCGAGAATATGCAGCGAGCGAAGGCGTGTCGAGAACAAAGAAATGCAGGAAGTCGGACCATGACTTCATCTCAGCGCTCCTCCCTCGGTGAGGGCAACATGGTCAAATTGGGGAACAAAGCGATACCAAGGCCCTCTCGGCGATTTCGACCTAGGAGTCACGAGGGAAGAAGGCTATTTCAGATAGCAACTCCCTCACCACGTCGAGAAGAACAAACGTTGGAACCTGACGATCTCAGGCACCGTTTGAATCAAGTAGGCGGTCGGAGACATTATACAAATGTGCACGACTGGATCGGCTCATCGGAGCTCCTGCGTTCCAACCATAGGAACCGGTCTCCGACCGATTACAATTCGGCACCTTCCCAGAGAAGGCGCCAAGAATCCATCACAGGTTGTCGAACCTTCTCTGCAGGGCTCCAGCCTGTGCGTTGGCCAAACCGGTTCCGACCGGCTAACTTGGACAAATTCAACGGGACTCAAAGCCCGCTAGAATTTCTCCAAATATACACCACCGCCATCAGAGCTGCTGGTGGTGACGAAAATATAATGGCTAACTATTTACCCACCGTGCTTGAAGGGTCTGCTCGGTCCTGGTTACTCAACCTACCGGTCGGATCAATCTATACTTGGGAGCAACTTTGCGACCTCTTAATCGCGAACTTCCAGGGTACATACGATCGCCTTGGAAAGGAGGATGATCTCCACCGAATCCGGCAGGGTTCTGATGAGACTTTACGTCAGTACCAGGCTTATTAAGGCGTCGCCTAAGCGTCGCTTAAGCGACGCTTAGGCGGTAAGGCGCTGCTGGTGGCTAAGGCGTCGCCCCGCCTTACGTCGCCCTCGCCTTGCCACCTCCACCCCGCGCGGCTCCTCCTCCCGGCTCCCCGTCGCCGTTGCCCTTCGGTGGAGGGAGGTAGAAGGAGATTAGAGGGGAGACGGGAGCTCACTGAATTCGTGCCGCCGCGCTCCGCCTCCACGACGACCCCGCCCGTGACCACCATGCCGCCACGATCGCGTCGTGCAGGCACTGGCTTCTTGCACCCGCGCCCACGGGCCGTGCTTTCATGGCGCCAGATCTGCTGGGAGAGGAGAGGCGGCGAGCACGATCGGAGAGGAGAGGCGGTGAGCGCGATGGAGAGGCGGCGAAAAGCGATGGGGAGAGGAGGCGGCGAAAAGCGACTCGGTTAGGTTAGATCGTCATGCCTCGGGCGGCGGATGGGTAGCCGAGCTAATGAAATTTGGGCAGCTGGGCCTTTCTTCTTCTCCTCCTTTTCTTTTTCTTTCACTTGCCGCTCATTTTCTTTCGCTCTGGTGCTTCGCTCGGCGCTTTCTTCGCCTGCAGTATGGCGTCGCCTTGGCGTCAAAGCGCGCCTCAGGCGTCCGAGCGGTGCCTCGCCGCCTTAGCTCGCCTTAGCGCTTTAATAACCATGGTCAGTACATCAAGAGGTTCAGTCAGGTTCGCAATTCCATACCGGAAATCGCAGAGTCATCGGTTATTCAGGCTTTTAAGGCCGGATTAAGGAACCGGAGGTTTACAGAGGACATGGCAATGAACCCTCCACAAACCACCGTCGAGCTTTTCGACATGGCCGATAAGTATGCCACCGCTAGCGAAGCAATTGAGTGGTGTGAGGCCATCGATCGGAAAGTAAAAATTCCCCAGCCTGGCTTGGACAAACTAGAGAAAAAGAATAAAAAGTCTCTTAAGAAGAAAAAGAACCGCAGACCTGACGATAAGGAAGTCTTAGCGATTCCTGAAAAATTCACGAAGGGTAAGAAAGACTACACCGGGCGAAGCAAAGCAAAGGCTTCAATCGAAGGATTCCAGAAAAACAAGAAGTGTTGTCCACTTCACGATGGCGAGGCATGATCTGCGCTTTGTCGTGTCGAGCAAAAAAATGGAGGATTATTATGCGGGTAAGGACCATTTCCATGTCTGAGGAACTTCGGAGAAACAAGCTCCAAAAGGACAAGAATGGCGGCGAAGAGATGGAGTACGGGATCCCTAACACACGATCAACATGATTTTTGGAGAATCTTCTTCATCTGAGTCAGGCGTCATCGATGGCCATGGGCGGGAGGTCAACCTCGTCGCATCTCTGACCATCACCAAGCAGTCAAGGTGGTCGGACACGACAATTTCCTTCAGCAAAGACGACTGCCCCATCCCTTCGACTCGACCGGGTAGGTTCCCTATTGTTGTTGAACCAACTATTAATAATTGTAGGGTTAATCGAGTCTTAGTAGATGGAGGTAGTTCTTTGAATATATTATTTGTGGGAACTTTAAAAGAGATGCAGGTCCCCATGTCAAAGGTGAAACCAGTGAAATATGCTTTTCATGGCATAGTTTCTGGCTCCACCGCCAAACCAATAGGATAAGTTTCCCTACCGGTTACGTTCAGAAAGCCTGATAATTTCCGAACAGTAAAAATTCCATTTGATATTGTAGATTTTGAATATGCATATAATGGAATCCTTGGTCGGCCAGCATTAGCAAAATTCTTGACAGCCACGCACTACGGTTATCAAAGTTTGAAAATGCGGGACCAAGAGGAGTCATTACTGTTCGAGAGACCAAAAATGGCCTTTGTATGTGATCGAAATCCCTAGAACTGGTTGATGAACTTCCGACCAGAGAGGCTGACCCATCTACTGTACAGGTCAAACACTCGAGGTCAAGATGGCCTTGAAATCGTCGACCCGACCAAAAGAGGTATTACTCGGCAAAGACGCTTCTCCGGACAGCGCCAAGTCACTACCTGGGTTAGAAAATGCTGACCCACCCGCTCGCAAGGTTCTGATCGGAGCAAGACTCAATCATAAATAGGAAGAGTCGCTCGTCTCCTTCCTCCGAGTAAATCAGGACGTATTCGCCTGGCAGGCGTCCGATACGCCCGGAGTCCCCCGGGAGGTGATCGAGCACAGGCTAGCTCTCCAGCCTGATAAGAAACCGATCAAGCGAAGCTACGGCGTTTGCATCGATCGGAAGGAGGCAATCCAGTCGGAGATTGACAAGCTTCTCAAGGCTGGATTCGTCCGTGAAGTCGACCACCCTCAATGGCTCGCCAACCCTGTAATGGTTAGGAAGAATAATGGGAAATGACGAATGTGTATTGACTTTACAGATCTTAATAAAGCTTGTCCGAAGGATGATTTTTCCTTTCCGCGCATTGATCAACTGGTAGATTCTACCTCCGGGTGCGAATTACTAAGTGTTTTAGATGCATATTCAGGGTACCACCAGATTAACATGTGTAAAGAAGATGAGGAGAAAACATTCTTCATCACCCCATATGACACTTACTGTTATGTTAAGATGCCATTTGGTCTCAAAAACGCTGGTGCAACTTTTCAAAGGTTGATGCAAAAAACCTTTAATCCACAAATAGGTCGGAACCTTGAAGCTTATGTTGACGATCTGGTCGTAAAGAGCGTCAACGCTAGTGATCATGTTCATGACTTACAAGAAACTTTCAATAACCTGAGAAAGCATAACCTGAAGTTAAATTCGGAAAAGTCTGTGTTCGGAGTTTCTGCTGGAAAACTGCTCGGTTTCCTAGTCTCGGCTAGAGGTATTGAAGCAAATCTAGTAAAGATAAAAGCCGTCGACCAGATGCGCCCTCCGACCACAAACAAAGAGGTCCAAAAGCTAATCGGCTGTATGGCAGCGCTAAGTCGTTTCATAGCAAGGTTAGGTGAAAAATGATTACCTTTCTTTAAGCTTCTTCGGAAACACGGGAGTTTTGAGTGGACTAAAGAGGCAAACGATGCCTTTGAAAAACTGAAAAAGTACCTTATGAGTACCCCAGTCTTAGTCTCTCCGAGATCGGGAGAAACATTACTAATTTACGTGGCTGCAACGCCACAAACAGTTAGCGGTGTACTGGTCATAGAAAGGGATAACATCCAACGACCAGTATATTACGTAAGCGAAGTCTTACATGGACCAAAGGAAAGATACCCACAGGTACAAAAGTTGCTCTACGGCCTCCTTATGTCTTCAAGGAAGCTTAGGCATTACTTCGAGCCCACAAAGTGGTCGTCTGCACCGGATATCCCTTGGTCAAGTCCTTGAAGCGAGGAATCATCAGGACGAATAGCAAAATGGGTGGTTGAGCTAGGGGCGTTTGACCTCCATTTCATCTCACGAACAGCAATAAAGTCCCAGGTAATAGCAGAATTCATTGCCGAATGGACAAACCCTGAACCCACCCAAGGGCCCAAGTACGAACACCACGATGAGTGGACAATGTACTTCGACAGTTCCTTGATGTTAAAAGGATCGGGGGCTGGAGTGGTCTTGATATCCCCTACTGGCGAACAACTCAAGTACGCCATCTAGTTAAATTTTCCTGCCACAAACAATGTGGCGTAATATGAATTCTTGGCGGGACTCAGAAGCTCGTTAAACAAAGGATTATGATTACTAGTGAAAGCGATTCTCAACTAGTAGCGAATCAAATAGGGAAAGAGTATCAATGCTCGAGTACCAAGATGTCATCTTATCTGGCGGAAGTACGGAAACTCGAAAAGCACTTCTTCGGTTTCTAGATCCAACATATTCCTAGAAAGAAAAGCTTTCTGGCAGACCAGTTGGCATGGATGGCCTCCACGAGGTCGACCGTCCCGCCCGGAGTTTTTCTTGAGCAACTCGATTCACCCTCGGTAGTCGAGCCTTCCGAGAACATACATGATTCTTTACAGGTCATATAAACCGATCAAAGGAACATGGATGCTCCACAGGTCGTTGACGGTTGGCGCTGTCATGATCAAGGTAGAGACTGGATGACATCGATCTACAATTATCTTGACATGACATAATTAGGAAGATGATGTAGAGGCGATCGTATAGCACGAAAAAGCCAAATCATACACTCTAATCGAGCGTACCTTGTATAAGCGAGGATCTCATGGAGTGTTGATGAGATGCATATCTCAAATGGGTGGCATTAAGTTGCTAACGAAATCCATGAAGAAGTCATGGAGCACATCATTCCTCTGAGAACAGCGGTCGGTAAAGCCTTGAGCAAGGATACTCTTGGCCAACTGCCCTTTATGATGTGAAAGAGCTTGTGACGAAGTGCGTACAATGTCAGTTCTATAGCCGACAAGTACATCAGTCGGCACAAGCCTTACAGACAATTCCTCTTTCTTGGCCTTTGCAACCTGGGGACTGGACATTCTGGGACCTTTCCCAAGAGCACCCGAGGGCTTCGAATTCTTTTCGTCATGATTGACACGTTTACAAAATGGATCGAGGCGAGCACATTGTTAAAACAACAAGCGAAATTTGCTAAGAGATTTCTAATGAAGAGTGTGATCACACGACGGTGTACCTAGTCGTATAATCACGGACAATGGTGCCCATTCTCGGCGGTGAATTCCAAAATTCTCGATGAACTTGGCGTCAAAGTTCATTTTGCTACATTGCTCATCCGCAAAAAACAGCGGGGTAGTTGAGCGAGCTAATGGTATCATTATGCAAGGGATCAAGCGCCGAGTATTCAACCCGATTAATCAAGCGGTCGAGCTTGGGCTCAAGAACTCCGTCAGATTATGGGCCGTTCGAACCCACGACGATCGTGCGGCCGGTGAAATGCCATTCTTTTTGGTTTATGGTCTTTGAAGCCATGCTTTCTCCGAACTCAAAATTGGCTCTGCTTTCGGCGATCGTTTTAATGAAAATGATCAGAATGAACGACGACTCGACAACATCAATTTCCTTGAAGAACGACGAAATCAAGCCCTTGTACGATCAGCAGTGTATCAACAAGCCATGCGAAGGTACCATAGTCATAAGGTGCAACCTCGCAGCCTTGCTGTAGGTGATCTGGTTCTCAGAAAAATTCAGAATCAAACTAATCACAATAGGCTTTCTCCCAAGTGGAAAGGTCCTTACACTGTGGTCGAAGTCACCCGACCAGGTTCTGTTAGACTTGCCATGTCGGACGTGCAAATTTTGTTAAATTCTTGGAACATTGATCAATTGCGTAAGTTTTATATCTAATTATTTTGTACTTTATTTCAATTCTTGATTTAGTATATTCATTCTTTTGTTTTCGACAAGTGATACAGTTTATATATCTATGCCTATACCCTGGTCATCTATTATTGTTGTTTAAAATGGTCGGAGAAGACAATTTTTCTTTCCGATATCCTTTATGGGGATCCTTGTTACTCTTTGGCAACGACATCAGTGTCATACGCTGTGTAGGTCCTATTCGTGATCATTCCATGAATGATTCCACGCGCGACCATACGAGTAAACAAAGCATAACACAAGCAACAATGTATAGTTCATTATGCTATTAAGATCATGAAGACTATATTTCTTCATTTCAACATTACATTCTACTCTCGTTTAGCTCTTGGTGGGACACGAAAGCCTCCTAGTCGAAGTCTCTCCTTTTTACGCGTGGTCACCTTGCTGGAAGGAGCTTCCTAGCGGCAGTTACATTCTTCGATCCTCGGCGCCCGATCGGACTTGAGCTTGAACACGTTTTGCGAAATGTTTTCTATATCTTCTATTCTTATTAGTTTTTCCGACCAGTTTTAGGTCGTTATATATAAATCGATCACTTCTCTTTAATTGCATGCATTCTTGCATTTCTTCTTATGTCAATACAACTAGTCTTTTTTCTGACCATGTACAACTTTTGATTGGTATTTCGATCATGACAAACAAGGATCTATAACTAGACGAACTCATAAGCTGGTTCCGACCACAGTGATTTCCTAGTATTGCTACGATCAGTTTTGCCTTCATATCGGTACATACCTTCAAAACAATGGTTTCGACTTTCATTCTCTATCTTGGCAACCTGCTTGTATAGTAAAGTTCTTCTACTATAAAACAGTCGGGGGCTAGGAGGTATACGAGAATTTTAAAAGTCAAAATGGGAACAAAAACATTGTTGATGACATAAAAGGTAAGTTTTATACATTATTTTTCAATATTCTTACATTTGCAGGGACCTACTCTAGAAATATCTCCAGGTTAATTACTGCTTGATGGAGATCCGACCTCCATCTCCTCTACAACTTGATCTCCGAGTGGCCTGAGTTCTTCCATGAACTTGGTCGCCTCCTCAGGTGGGCAGTTGAAGTCATCTTCAATAGCTTGGAGATGAATGGAGGGGTCGGAAGCTTTCAGTTTTGCCAAAGCAAAACTAACTCCACTAGCAACGCCTGTTTTCATGGCTTGGGCATAGTTCTTCCGAGTAGTTTTGAGCAAATTTTTAAGATCCTCTAGAAGTTGACCCAAATAGTTCATTTTCTCTACTGGATCTCTTAAGGTAGGCAGACTTGATCATGATCCCATATCAAAGATCATCTTGTTCAAAAATAGAATCTTTTCATCAATGTTTTGCACAAGAGCTGCCTCCTAGTCTTGCTCAAATTTCAAAGTCTTTTCTGCTCTGTCCAAACCTTGGTTTTGCTCTACAAGAGTGAAGCAGGTGATAAGCACAAACACAATTGAAGGAAGATAATAAGTCAAGTTTACGACATATTACCTTCAATTCTTTTGTTAAGTGTTTCATTGCTGGTCGTCGCTTCGGCGATTGACCGGTCCTTAGCTTTGATATCCTCTTCAAACAAAGCTGTCTTGGCTTTCTCAGCCATGATCTCTTCTTTTATTTTCTCCAAATCTATCGAATGCGATAAGGGAAGAATAATTAGAGAAGAGTAAAGTTTTGAAGAAAGGAAAAATGTTAAGTGGGAAGTTCTTACTTTCCAATTCGGAGTGTTTTTGCTCCAAATCCTTAATTATTTGGGTGGATCCTCAGGCCACGACAAAGTTCTCGACAGGATGTTGTACAAATAGTATTTTTCTCTTTAAGTTCCGTATAAACTTTTGAGAAGTGCTATGGGCTGGTCGTGATACTTACGGATTGCCAAATCATTATAACGCCAAATATTGAATCGAAGCATTTTGATTTGATGATCCGATATTTTTCCACATGCCTCGTCAAGCTCCTTATCCTCGATAAATCGGGGGCGAAAAGGGAACTTGTCAGGTTGAGAGGAATTACCAACATTGGTCGTAACCGGTTGAGGGACTTTAGGGGCATCTACCTCCGCAGAAGGAGTTAGAACCACCACTGGATCCAACTCGACCGTTGGCCTTGACACCTACTCGGGGGCTTCTTCGACCACTTTTTCCTCAGGAGTTCTATCCTGGGAAGCGCTCTGGTCGGGGATCTCCACGAATGCCTGATCCTCAGGAGGAGTCCGGTCGGAAACGACCGGAACACCAGAAGACCTATGCAAAGCAAAGAAAGGAAGTTCAAAATCAAATCATCAAGAAATCGTTAGAGGTATGCGCTTATACGACCATTTTTCATTTGTACATACCTGGTTAGTTTTCAAAATTTGACTTTGAATCGCAGAAGGGTAAACTTTGTGTCGTCACCCTTCCTTTTCTTTTCTTCTGTTTTTGCCGGTTCCAGACCCGCAGAGTTGGTTAAACCCGTTGCATCATCCAACAACATGTCAGAAGTGATGCCGTCGATCTGCTCGTCGAGGTTTACGTCCTTGACCATCTGGTCGGGCGGAGTGGTTTCACCAACCTCGGACCGAGTTGTTTCATAACAAGCTGTCCGTTAAATCAACGATGATGCAGGGTTCGACCTCTGCTGATCGCGCATTCTTGGCCTTGGCGATCTCCACTGAACCAATAAACGAATTTGGTTAGGTGATGAAATCTTTTATCTAAACTACATATATATTCATTTGAAATGTTCTATTACCTCGGGAGATTCATCTTCTTCCAGTGCTTTAGGGCATGAATCGGTCAGAACCACGGTGGGATGTTGACCCTCACCCTGAGTAATTCGTAATCCAACCAGCTGCAAAAATAGAACATGATCAAAAATCTGATCGGAAAATATGTATACATGATAAAAGAAGTTTTTTTGATTATTTACCTTAAGCCTTGCTAGTTTCTCTTCAGCAGGAACTATGGCCAAGATCTCGGGGAATCCGGCCTTCTCACTAGGCTCCCCAGAGCAGATCAGCCTGATCCGCTATCTGATTTCCTCAGGAGAAAGGGCTTTAAAAAGCAAAAGAAATAATGGCAGATTTTAAGGTAGTACTATAATCAAATAAAAAAAATACTAGTCGGAGTATCTCTCGAAGACTTACCACCTCCTGAGATAGCTTCATCACGACCAATGGACCAAATCAGGGAATGAGTCCGAAGCTTCAGCGGGCTAATCTGGCGCTTAGTGAAGTCTCTCACCACATGCCAAGAGGTCAAGCCCTTGACTCGCAGGTCGTAGATGGCATCCACCCATCTTAGATCACCCCGTCTTCTCCACGGTCTTTCTCCACTTGGGGTTTTCATTAGCTCTCATCTCGTAAGTAGAGGCTATCATCCTCATGCGCCATGTAGAACCAGTTCTTCTTCCATGAGCGACCACGAGGATTTCGAGTACATATGAATGTACTCATCAGCCTTCCCATCGTGAAGGCGCAATGTACATTCTCCGGGAGTCTCCGTGGTTCTCCCCCTCACCATTCGATAGAAATACCTAAAGAGCCTCAAATTCGGGGGCATTCCAAGGTATGCTTCACACAAATATGTGAAGATGCTAATATTGGCGATGGAATTTGGAGCCAAATTCACCAATTCCACCCTGTAGTACTCAAGAACATGGAGAAGGAATTTGTGTACCAGCAACCTCAGCCCGCATTCGATGTAGGCGAGGAAAACAGGGATTTCCCCATCTTCGCGGCTCGGAAAGTGCTCTCCAATCGCCAGTCTCCATCTGATCAAATTCTTGTCCAGGCGCATCCCAACCTTCTCCAATGCCTCAAGCTTTTTCTTGCTCAATTCCGAAGGCAACCACTTCGTGATTTGCTCCGACATGATAAAAATCCTCAAGGATGAGTAGTGGTCGTAGAAGATTTTGTGGTCGGAAGAACAAGAAAAGAGGACTAAAGATTTTTTTTCTCGGCAAAGGGGATCAGAAAGGGGATCTGGAAGTATAAAAACTCCAAAAGGTCTAGCAATGGGGATTTTATAGCCTCAAATCTTTAAATTACGATTGGAGGTTACCCACAAAAGTCTAAATGACAAAAAGCTTCTTTTTCGCCCAACGGACAGAGGAACTCTTCGGTTCCCAAGGCAAGTTCTCAACGTTCAAATGAACACAGACCACCTCGAATGTCACGGCATTAAATGGGGGTCTGCCTGATATGATTTCATCGGATAAAGGTACACATACGACCTGTTCATTTAAAGTTCGGGGGCTAGCTGACGAGGATTAAACCCTCTATATATTAATTTAATACATAGAAGACCATACGTCTTCATGGTCGTAACCCCTAAGGCTAACGTCCTCACTGGTCGTGAGGATTCCACAGGTTACACGATGGGTACCCTGGTCGGACTAGGTTTCGACCAGGTATGTAGGACCGGAAAGGCGACTAGATGGGGGGTGAATAGGAGCACTATCTATTTTTCGCTTTGATCGGATTCAAACATGATATTGACTCCAATAGCTATGAGAACTATGAAGATCAATATATAAAAGCATAGCGGAAGTCTTGTATTGAATCCCCTTCAAATCCCCAAAAGCAACGATCAAAAACACAAAAATCAGCCTAATGAACAGTGCTAATGAACAGTATCAGTCGAATCGGATGAACAGTGCCGGTCATTCCGATTTTCGGTACAACCGGATGAACAGTGCCAGTCGGTCCGCATGAACAGTAAAATCAGGCGAATGAATAGTAAACAGCCTGAAAACGAAAACAAAAATTGACGTAACTTTTGATCCGTAACTCCAAACTTCACGAAACTTGAAACACACCTTCACGAGGATGTCGGGAACCTATTCAAGTGACGATCGAGAAGATCCACGTCAAAGTTTTGATCTTTTTCCATTTTTCCGAAGGAGGGTTCAAAACCGAGCAAAAACGTAAAACTTGATCCAAAACTTGCTCGTGGGTGGATGATAATCAAAATGACCTTAGATAGGTTCCCACATATCCCAGCAAGTAAGATCAAGAAGAAAAACCAAGCAAAAACTCGCGGATCAAAGAAAGCCCCAAAATCATCAAATAGAGAGGATGAACGCAAAGAGAATCATCTTGTGTAACCATGGATGGATTGATTGGAGATGAAAGATTGTTTACAGCCACTCCATCTAGGAGCACAAAGCTCTTTCCAAGAGCACACACTGAATCCAACTCTAGAAACCCTAGCCTCTCATCCTTTCTTCCCCAAAACCCTAAACACACAATAGGGCTCTCAAAATGGCCAAAGGGTCTATAGTGCAACTAGCACTTAGCCCTTATATAGTGGAGGCTAGATCCTAGAGAATATTCCATTAGGACACCCATTAAACCCTAACACACAATGGGCTAACACAACGCACGCATCTCAAAGCGCCGTCTTCGTCTTCGATTGACCTAAACCGCTTCACCATGCGCCGACCCGCACCGCGGTTTAGCCAAAAGGTCACCAAGGCGGTATTTGATAAAATTACCAAAATACCCCTTCTCGATCTTTCTCCAAAAGACCGAGTCCACAGATCGTGAAGCAATCCCATGCTTCGCCACGTGTAGGTTGATCAACGGCTCCATGTCGTCAAGTCTCTCCGTTCGGATCCCACCGCACCACCGAGCACTTGCAGCGACTCACCGCTTGATCAACCCGATCGCCGAAACTACCGTTCGATCACCTTGTCCATCTGCTTGGCGGCGATTGAGTCCTCGACCTCCCGAGCATCCTTGATCGATTACGGACCTCGGCTCTCCAAGCTTAGTCGATCCACCTCGCCGTTGACCGTCATAGACACGCAAGCCACCGCGATAATAGACCAAGAAACCATTTAGGAAACAAATTCTTCACAACTTGACCCACGTTAGCCAAAACATGCATCATGCAACACATATGCAATGATCAACATGAACTTGACCAATCCAGATATTCAATTCTCCAATTGAAACACAATTGACACAAATCAAACAACAAAGCGGTACAACCGCCAACTAAACCCCCAGTATTACAGAACACGGTCATCTTAGCTCAATCAACTAACGGTCGTCTCTAATCTGGAGAAAACCCAAAATCTCCAACGACATCCTCTCTAGAAATTCCAACCACTCACACGGGATCATTCCGCCATGCGGTACTACCGGCAACCAAAGCACGGTCGTACCGCTCCTCAAGAAAACCAGAGCTCCAAAGACACCTTCTCTGGAATTTTGCAACCGCCACGAAAATTTCGGTCTCACCGACATGCGGTACTACCGGCAACCAAAGCCCGGTACTACCGCTCCTCAAGAAAACCCAAGAAACCAAACACAAGGCTTCGGGAAAATTCAAACCGCCAACAAACTTGCGGTCGATCCGCCAAGCGGTACTACCATGACCTAGCCTTGATACTACTGTAAAACACGACACTTCTGAAAACCACAGAATTCAACAAACTTTCAAAGCAATTGCCAATTGTCTCATCACCTAAGATCATGAGCATGTCCACATGACATCCAAAATGTCCTCATGACATCCACAAGGTAGCTGCTCGGAAAAGCTATGAACTGGCATTTCTTATCGTATGATGAATAGAACACGTGCTGAATGTTCCATACCATGCGATGATATACAAGCCACTGACAATAAATCACCCTACGGTTAAGCCTTTCATAGGCACTTAACCACTAGGTAGTTAACACGTTGTTAACTGCTTCAAACCTCCGACCAGTCGTAACGTTTCGCCAGGGACGCCTTCTCCAGGAGTAACTGCCGCCTCTTCGGGAGTTATTTAATGGTGGAACGCAGAAGACGAGGAGACAACGACAAGAATAACAGAAGACACACAGAGCAAGGCAACATAGAAGCTAAAGCAGTAGCATTCAATACATTCGGTGTAATTAGAGATAATCCCTAGTCAAGTCTTGTAATCCCAGTTCATATTAATAAAGAGCAGCCCCCATTCTCTCCCAGGATACTCCACGTCATTTTCCTCTTTTTTATCTCGTAAGATCGGTGACTCGATCGTCGACAACCTTCTTCACCAAGTTAATTTTTGGTCAAATGAAACACCAGTCGAAGAGTTTTTCCTTCGACCACCATTCTACGACCATTTATTGGTCGTAAGATCATCTACTGCTCCTTCCCCAAGTAAGTTATTTTTACTTGAAGCTAAGGGGCTAGATGATGAGGATATAATTGTTGGGTCACGGGTAGGCTACGATAGCAACAAACAAAAATTTTCTACCATGCAATCCAGGAAGCCAAGCAAGTAGATGATCATAGATCATTACCACGAACCTTGTGAGCGGCGGAAGAAGGGTTGGAGCAGCCTGGTCCAACGTAGAGCGCGTCGATGTAGTGGTCGTAGTCGATTGTCCAGCGTCGAGCAAGTCGATGCAGTGGTCGTAGTCGATCGCCCAGCGTCCTCGCAAGTCGATCGTCTCCTCCAGCAACGTCTGCAGTTCCTTGTGAAGATCGCAGATCGTCCTCAAGTGCAACAGTCGAACTAGCACCTCTACGGTATCCACACGTCCAGGGAAGGAACAACCATACATCGGTGTACTAGCACCAAGTCGCCCGGCAGAGCTCTCAGGAAGATGGCGGCTAGGGTTTCGGTGGTGTAAAAAAAACTTGTGTCGCCCAACAACCTCATGCATCTCCTTATATAGTGCTCGTGACGGATCCTATCCGAACACATTTGACGAATCGTATCCGTACTGGTTTGTTCCAACCCGTTAAGTGTGTGACCCTGTAGGTTCATGCGTAATCGGTTGTGACTCAGAAACCCTTTCCGACCACAAGTCGTAGCGGTTCCTAGCAGAACATGGCGATTCCCGAATATACATAAATTATATCGGACGAACCTTGATGCAATATGATCTACGACTAGGTCCTCATCACTTACGATCAGGTCTTATCTCTATACGACCAGTTCATATTTGGTCACGACTAGTTCATAACTCCTTACGACCAGGTTACGACCACTCTGTGATTACGTTCGACCAGTCTACCACCAGCTCATATCTCCATACGACCAGTCCGTAACTGTTCGAACTAAGCGACCTACTCGTGTATACTCCCTTTGTCTCATGATGTCTGGTTGAACTCCAGGTGAGATGTTGTGTCATCCATGGACTGTTCAATACTTTCTCGATTGAGTGTCAGATAACTTTACGTGGTCGAACACTTCGACTACTAGTGGCATGTCCATGCACTTCCTTATCCGACCACAACGAGGGGCCCATAGACATCTCTCCTGTTATGTTAGGAGGGGCAAATCCCATATACGACCAGTCACATCCCTCTGCATGTTTAATAGCATACCCGAAAACTACCTTTATAACTATCCAGTTACGGTGTAGCGTTTGGCAACCCCTAATAGTGCTATTACATATGTAGGAAACCATGCTGATCTCAGGTCTAAGGATTATACATCATCATTGCTTGAGACCAATTAACGACACATAGAATCATAACAATCTCAATAGTGTCTCAATGTGGGTCTAATCCAACATCATGTTCTCTAACATCTGTCCATATTATTGGTTTGATATCTCCATATCCATGACCCGTGAAACATAGTCATCAACCAATACATATGCTAGTCTATTTATATGTGTCCTCATATGTTTCCGGCCGAGGGATTGTATAAGAATAATTATCGCGAAATATAGAGTTTCACAATCAAGTCACATACTTGATAATAAATATTAACAATATTATTCTAGGAACAAGATATCATATTATCCAATATTATGAACATAATGAAATATAATCATCTCTATGATTGCCTCTATGGCATATTTCCAACAATAATAATCCTCATTTAATTATTTATCTGTAATTCATATTATGGATAATAATGATGTCATATGGTTCCTGAGTATACCCCTTAATATTCATAAGGGAGAAGCTGGAAGTCGTAAGTTCTTCTACGGCCACCCTATAGTCGTAAGTCCTTCTACGACTACCCCATAGTCGTAAGTCTTTCTATGACTATGTCTTGATCGCAAGCTCTCCTACGATTAGTTTATGGTCGTAAGCTATTCTACGACCACCACCTGGTCGTAAGCTCTTCTACGACCAGTGTCTAGTCGATGTGGCTTACAGACATGTGGGCCTAATCGACCAGGGAATCTTCCAAACCATATTTAAAGATATGGGCAGTAAACTACGCTGTTATTCTCTAGGAATAATGGCATGAATCAACTCCCTATCATGGTGATAACTGCCTCGCAACGTCGGAACGTTACTACTCCCACTACTGCAAAGCAAGCTATAGATGGCGCCTCATCACAGACGGTTCCTTTGGAACCGTTGGTTCTTAACAAGAACCGTCTGTGATAATCTCGACTATCACAGATGGTTTTTAAATAGAACTGTCTGTGATACATCACAGACGGTTCCTAACAAGAATCGACTGTGATAATCTCAGTCATCACAGATGGTTATTGTTAAGAACCGTCTATGAAGTATCACAGACGGTTCTATTTACAAACCGTCTGTGATGTCTCCGTATATCATAGACGGTTTATATTAAAAACCATCTGTGACTTGGAATTTTAAGTCATGATGAGATACTTATCACAGACGGTTCGTATAAAAAACCATCTGTGAAGTATCACAGACAGTTCGTGATACGAACCGTCTATGATATGTCATCACAAACGGTTTTGTCTGTGATTTGTAGCGCGGGAGTTCAAAAAATTTTGAACGCTTGCGCGGGAGGCAAAATATTTTGGTGCCGTCCTTATATATTGTAGCCGAGTCGAGGTGAGATCTTATTGGGCGACTAGGCTCCCACGTCTTCTTCTGGGCCGCTCACTTTCGAGGTAGAGGTGTGTGGCTGGAGAAGGAGAACTGCGCTAAGTGCTACGCGCTATCGATGAGGAAGCTGAGCCTGCCATGGGAGGACAGCGAGTTCAGCTAGAGATGGACACCTCACCCTCTCTCCAGGTTCTTTCCTTCTTCCCTTGCTTTCCTCGATTTCTGCATACATATCACACATTTCTCCATTTACGACCCTACCACTACCTCCTCTTTCCTGACCATCGGAGGAGTCTTCTTGGTGCTTACGGTGCGTGGTGGTGATGGTCGCAATGCGGCTTCATCCTTTAGTTACCTTTAACAATTGGTTTCTATTGGTTGTGTGAGAGTTGTTCTTAGAAGTCTGCTGGCTTTGCCTGTTCTTCTTGATCTTAACGTGGTGAGACGCGTTGGCTTTGCAAGCCTGCGATTTTTTTTGTCTGAAAAAGCTATCACGAGCGGTTACGAACAAGAACCGTTTGTGAAATTACTATCACTGAGCGGTTCTTATTTAGAATAAATGCGTAGCTATCTTATCCTGAGCGGTTCTTAACAAGAACCGTCTGTGATAGCTATTTTCACAAACGGTGTGAAAACCATCTGTGATGACCGCCTGTTATCACAGACACATAAATATAGACGGTTCACAAAACCGTCTGTGATGACGGTTTAGAACCGTCTGTGATAATATTTTGTGTAGTAGTGTCCCACAATAATCTCCAGACACGGCTCCATAATCTGAAGCATTAAGGCGCATTTGAACTGGAAGAACAGCAACACACTCTAAGTACTATAAAAGGCAGAATCATCAGAGAAGGAGGGGAGTAAATCGAGGGCACAAGACGCATCATTCTAGTCTTTCTCTTGATATTGTAATCCAGCATGCTCAATACATACACACAGGAGTAGGGTTGTTATTCTCCCTGGGAGAAGGCCCGAACCTGTATAAAAATCCCCGTGTCGCCTCTCTCTGCGTGATTTGAGCCTAGGGGAACCCCCGAATCAAATAATCTTTACGTAAGTTCGGTTCTAAAACACCGACATGACTAATTACGAATCTCCCTTCGCAAAAAGCCGACGGACTCTGAGGGATTTGGCTGCTCGAAGCCCAACTAGAAGTCTTTCATAATCTGTCACATTGTTAGTGGCAGAGAACAGAAACTGTATGACATACTGAAGTTGATCATCTTATGGTGTTATCAACAAAATCCCAGTCCCTGAGCGTTTAAGCTCGCGGGAACCATCAAAATACAGTGTCCAATGGTCGTCTGGCACTGGACTTATTTGAGATTGATCCTTAGTGTTCATCCATTCAGCCACAAAATCAGCCAGAACTTGGCTAGTTATGGCCGTTCGGGCAGTAAAATGAAGATCGAATTCTCTAAGCTCTACTACCCACTTGGCTATGTGACCTGTCACTTCTTGGTTATGAAGAATATTTCCAAGAGGAAAAGATGAAGGTACTGCGATTTTGTGAGATTGAAAATAATGTCTTAGTTTTCTGGAAGTCATAAGAAGAGAATAAATTAGCTTTTGGACCTCAAGATATTTTTCCGTCGGTCCATGTAAGACCTCACTTACATAGTAGATGGATCATTGAGACCCTTCCCTTTCTGCAATAAGTACTGTACTAACCACATTTGACGTTGCTGCCAAGTAAACTAGTAAAGGTTCACCCTTTAAAGGTAAAACCAATACTGGAGGATTTAAAAGATAAGCTTTTAAGCCTTCAAAGGCTTTGTCAGCTTCTTGGGACTGTTGAAACTTTTTATTACTCTTGCGGATCACCTTAAAGAAAGGTAAACCACGTTCTCCTGATCGAGAAATGAAACGACTAAGAGCCGCTATTCGACTAGTTAAGGCTTGGACCTCCTTGACAATGGAAGGTGGTCGTAATTGTTCAATTGCTCGCTTCTCGGGATTAACTTCAATCCCACGAGAACAAACAAGGAAACCAAGCAACTTGCCAGAATTAACCCCAAAGTGCACTTTTCAGGATTAGGCTTTATTCCATATTTGTTTACATTTTTTAAGGTCTCGGCGAGATCCTTCAAATGGTACGTGGACATCTACATAGGCCTGAAAATTACGCCCCAGCTAACTACTGAAGGTTTTCTGCATTAAATGCTAATACGTGGCTCCAGCATTTTTTAACCCGAACGACATCTTGACATAGTAGTAGACACCGAAGGGTGTGACGAAGGTTGTCTTTTCTTCATCTTCTTTCGCCATGCTGATCTGATGGTATCCAGAATAAGCATCAAAAAAGCTCATCAGTTTGCAACCCGCAGTAGAATCAACTAACTGATCAATGCGAGACAAAGGAAAGTCATCCTTTGGGCAAGCAATATTTAAACTTGTAAAATCTACGCACATGTACCACTTACCATTAGATTTCTTGACCAAGACCGGATTTGTAAGCCATTTGTGGTGATCCACCTCCCGAATGAAGCCAGCCTCAAGGAGCTTATCGAGCTCTGCTCTGATGGCTTCTTGACGATCCAGGGCGAAGCGTCTTAGTCTTTATTTGATTGTTTTTTTCAGGCTGAATGGCTACCTGCATAAAGTCCAACACATTGTCGTACATTACGACGATTATTTCATCCAGCAGGAGATCTGGGACATCTATCACGTCCCAAAAAATGGTTACCGTGCTCACCTTTGCCTTGAACGTAATGACCAGAAGCACCATAATTTCGGCTTTGCCTTCGGTGTCCAATCGAGGACCTTTCTAGGTGTGAGTTCATTTGGGAAAGCACTGTGGGCGATCGGGTGGAAATATTCTCCGCCACATCCTGTAGCTCTTGTGCGATAGCACGCATTACTTGCACTCCTTGCTCCGGAGTTAATCCTTCCGGAGGGCATGCGATGGCGCTTTCTAGGTAGCGAATGCGCTCTGCAGGGGAATCCTCCTGCATGAAGGTTGGTAAGGCATTTGGATCTCTTGCCATCGTTGCTCACGGTGGTGGCGTATGCATCGCCTATGGCGGCACTCTCGCTGAGGAGCCAGGGGCGTCTCGGTAGTAGTGGTCGTGAATCTACAAGATATGTGCTTGTGTGGCGGCACGTATCTCGGCTTGTCGGGCCTCTTCCTCTCGTTGGAGGCGCTCCCGCTCTTCCCGTTCTTGGCGTTGCCCTAATGCTTTGGAATTATCGCCAGGATTGGGTTGATTGCCTTCGACCGTGCTGACCTGACGACCGCCGGAACAAGCGAAAGGGGTGAACATGCCATCATCTTCTGAGGAAGAGGACGAGTTGTATTGTAGGGTAAAGAGAAGATTTTCCCCAGATGTTCTCTCCAGGCCTTCAGTGTGGAGGCCGCCAGCGAGATCATCATGGTACGTTGGGCTCCAGGAACCTTTCGAATCTCCTGCTCTAAGGGAGACATGCTTGGGATAGTACTCGTCTACAGCGGCACTTGTGGACAAAGGCACGACCGGTGTAGAGCCAACAGATGCGGACTCAGTGGACGACAGTGCCTCAGCAATGGCCCTGGAGGAACCGTGGGCATTGCCAGATACGAGGACGAAGTTTTCCTCCATGTTGTCGTCGTAGTAAAAAATGTCGAGGATGCTTTCTTCTCTCCACGCAGGCAATTTTTGATTCATGAGCAAAGCACGTGATACATTACAAAACTAAGTCGGTGAAAATGATGACAGCGATCCCCACTTGACACCGGTAGCGACATCACAGGACTCTCGTCCGTAAGCGGACAAACAAGAATATAAAGAAAAAAAAATGGAGATTGCTCTTTATTCACAAAAGGACTCGAAATGGTGATGTATATTGCAAAGAGTATGCTCTGATTACAGGAAAAATGACTGTGAATACACGTGGATTAGGGCTTAGATCAGACTCTATCTTACAAAGGCACATAGGCTGGGCTTTTATAGTTCTACAAGCGTTGGCAGTTGATTGCAGTAGCACCTCTTCACGTCAATGGTCGCGTCCCTTTAAGCCAATCATCACGTCCCTTCATGGTGACCGTTGTGTCTCCGGATGTAATGGCCAATATCTTCTCCACGTGTGTTGTAATTAACCACGCGTGGATAACTGCCTTTGAGGACCTCCTCTATTGGGGAGAGGTCCCGGATGAATCAAAGAGATCTCTCCGGAGAGAGGTCACGAGTGGTCCAAAAGACCTCGAGGAGAGGTCTGGAATGGCGAAGGAAAGTTCTTGGGCCCACCTTACATTGCGTAATTATCTGGGCCCGACAAGCTAATTTGGGCCCAATAGAGGATCCAGATTACTTTCGAATAAAGGTATTTCCAGATAATTCAACAATCTTCGTCAGACCCCTTGGGTACTATTCACTTGAACTTGGTTCAGGGCTCTGAGTCTTCTCTGCATTTCCAACTCCACTTTAGTTGTCGGTGGTGGTACTGCTCGGATTCTTGCTACACCCTCTTGTCTCACTGGTGGTCTACCAATTCCAAGGGAAGGTTCAGATGCACAATTTTGTACTCCCGTGATTCCCTACAACATCAACTCTATCCTGTTCATCAGAGTTTGTATGCTATTTACCTGTGTTTGTAAATCACCCATTTATTGCTGAACCGAATCAGCCTTGTTCTTGGCTTTTGCTGCTTCCTGTCTCGCAGCCACAATCTCTGCGTTTTCGCCATCAGATCTCGTTGCCACCTTTGTCATCACCAATCTATCATAGATCCAGAATGACTCAAGGATTTTACCTAGGAACTAGTCTTGAACCTTCACCTTTGCTCCAGATCTCTACAGCCTCCTAGATCTAGTTGGCTAGGGATTTTATAGTGATTTCTAGATCACAAACCCAGCGAACACCAGATCTACTCGCTCCCAAGGATATAAGAGCTCTGGTACCAATTTGTCAGATCCTGGGTGGATTTTGACCGATTTGGGGATGATCCGATGGAAAAACGAACGAGAAACGTAAGAACCCTAAAAGCTAAGAGAAACTATGTTTTGGCATAATATCTTGATGCCTTTTCCATTCCATTTTTGAGGTTTATAAAGATTACGGCTAAGTGAAATGAAGTGCGATTAAGGAATTATAGTTCGGTAACAGAGGTAGAAACCATCGCTACACAGTTCAGCGTACAGGAAAAACAAAAGACGACAACAATAACTAATCCATCACTTCTAGACCATAGATCTTCTGTCGAAATGGTACCGGGTCATCTTGAGCATCCACCTTCCTTAATATCCCTATTCCCTCTTCTTCTTCAGAGCGACTCTGGTTCTGTCAGTTTATGCTTCTAAACTCTGAATCTAACACGGTAGCCGTGGGAGATGACCTCCCTACTGTCGTCATCCACTGCACAGAGGTACGTGCTCAGGTGGCACTTGAGCTGCATGGACCGCGCGTTCTCTAAGTGCTGCATTGCTGCGCCTGGAGAGGGATGGGGGAGAGGGATCAAGAATGAAGTACGAGCAGGTGTTTCTTGGTATGAAGGATGAAGGGAAGTGCTCCATTGCTGTTGTTGAAAGGGGAGGGCGTTGACGTACCTGCGCTAGAGATGGAGGCGGAAGTAGAGGGCAACAGTGGTGGCTTCTCCCGCAGCCTGGTCACACTCTCCTCAGCATCACCACACTCTCCTGGTTTCGCGTTGCGTCCACACCATCGTCGCGCTTGTCGGCGAGCGGGCAGAAGAGGGGAGAGAGGAAGGCTACAGCGGCGGGGCACCCGGGGAAAGGTCAGATCCAGCTGTGCCTCGGCGTCCTTGTCACAACTACCACCTCAATCTAGCGCACAGTGTGGCGGGGCTATGTCAGCGAGGTCGGATGAGACCAAATCCGTGGGCGTAGCCGTGCCGACTCTGGCGCCGCTTCGCCGCTTCGGGTGAGAGATAGGAGAGAAGAGAGAGGTGGGGTGGCGTGGATGCGGTAGATAGGGCGAGGGGGTGTGTGAGAGAGAGGGGAGAGGGAGGAGGAGGGCGATGCGAGAGTGGGATGTGGGCGTGAGCGGTTGCTGGCTACACGATGTGACCTTGGCTATCACCTGTTGTTACCTGATCCAACGGTCACTTTAGAGGGTGGAGAGGATGGACGAGCATCAATTCTAATTTGTAAAACCTATCAGCTAGCGACTAGCGACAGGTAAATGGGCGCGCATCGTGTTGATGCCATGCGGACACAGCCTAGACCAATGTACGTTTCAGCTCAACTCGGCGTCGTCAATATGCATGTAAGGCTTTCAAATAATGAGGCCCAATAATCTGTGCGTTAGCTATAGTCTAGAGATCAGCCATACCCATGTATGGGTATTTGTGGATGGGCCATTATGAATTGGAAACAGATTCTTTCGGCAGTCGAGCCAGAAATGGCGATGTGCATACGCCATGTGACCATGTATAATTGTCCATCGACAATCTGGGTTTCTGGAATCTTACTTCGTGGCCTCACCTATCCATGTTGGCCATTGAGGCATAGAAAGGCAAGTCCAGAAGTTTGTAGAAGAGACCGTTTACATATTTTACTCTTGGATATTTACATGATGTAGGTTCGAGACCGGCTATTAGAGGGGTGAATAGAAGTTTCTAAATTTCCTCAATTCTCTCCGACAGCTATAAGAAGCTACAGACGTACAACAGAAACTCACACAGAAACCCAAGTCAAGAGCCAACACGGCTTGCTAAAACACTTGAGACAGATTATCCAAGTCGGGTAGGATTATCCGTGTCGACACGGCAAAAAAAAAACACCAGGAGACAAAAACTTGCATAACTTTCAAATCGAGACCCAAGTAACTTGAAACTTAAACCGAAGCAAGATCAAAACCTAAGGAATATAAAGCACAAAAGGATATAGCAAAAACTTTCTAAAGTTTAGATCTTTTCGCTTCCCAAACCGAGTTGCACCATGTTGGACCGAAAAGGCGACTAGAGGGGGGGGTGAATAGGAGCATTATCAATTTTTCGCTTTGATCCGATTCAAACATGATATTGACTCCAATAGCTATGAGAACTATGAAGATCAATATATATAAGCATAGCGAAGACTTGTACTTAATCCTTCAAATCCCCAAAAGCGACCAAAAACACAAAATCAGCCTTATGAGCAGTGCTTATGAGCGAGAACGGTCGAACCGGATGAGCGATGGCGGTTGTACGCAGTCCGGTCGAACCGGATGAAACGATGTCGGTCGTTCGCATGAACGATAAATCGGGCGAATGAGCGATGAATACTGAAAACGAAAACAAAATCGGCGTAACTTTTGATCCGCTTGGCCAAACTCCACCAAATTTGAAACACATCTTCCTAATGATGTCGGGAACCTATTCAAGCAACGATCGAGAAGATCCACGTCAAAGTTTTGATCTTTTGCATTTTACGAAGGAGGGTTCAAAAGCAGAGCAAAAACGTAAAACTTGATCCAAAACTTGCTCGTGGGTGGATGATGATCAAGATGACCTTAGATGGGTTCCCACATATCCCAGCAAGCAAGATCAAGAAGAAAAACCAAGCAAAAACTCACGGATCAAAGAAAGACCTCAAATCACCAAATAGAGAGAAAGAAAGCAAATGAACTCATCTTTGAGAGAACTTTCTTTGGATTGATTTGATATGGTATTGGTTTACTGACCACTCCATCAAGGAGGACAAAGACTCAATACATGAGCACGAAATCAAATCCAACTCTCTAGAACCCTAACCTCCACTAATCCTCTCCCTAAGCAAACTAGGGTTTCAAACACAATGAAAGGGTTGGGGTGGTCATCCAAAGACACCCCTATTTATAGTGGAGGCTTAGACCTTCTAGAAGAGTAACCCTAATGGGCTCCGTTAAGGCCCAAAACAAACGGGTCACCTGCATACGCATTTTAAAGCGCCGTCTTCATCTTTTGACCTAATCCACTTCACCTTGCGCCATCTTTGCGCCGTGGGTTGGCATTAGGTCACCAAGGCGGTATTTGGTGAAATTACCAAAATACCCCTTCTCGATCTTTTTGCAAAGACCGAGTCCCAACTTCGTGAAGCACCTCCATGCTTCGCCACGTGTAGGTTGATCCAAATGCTCTCTTCATGTCGGCAAGTCTCTCCCATCCGGCTCCCACCGAAACCACCATGGCACTTGCACCACCCCCCGCCGCTTGATCGAACCGTCGCCGAATCGCCTGTTCGGTCACCTTTGTCCGTCTTGCGCCATGCTTGACTCCATTGACCTCACCCGGCATCCCGATCGTTTCGGACCTCGGCTCTCCAAGCTTAGTCCCGATCATCTCGCCGTTGACCGTCATTGACCTCCAAGCAACACGCACATCAATAGACAAAGAAATCGAATCCGGAACAAGTTCTTCACAACTTGACCCACGTTAGTCAAAACATGCATCATGCAACACATATGCCATGAAACCCATGAACTTGACCTAACCTAAAAGCAATTCTCCAATTGAAATGACAATCGGCACAAAATCGGTACTACCGCCATGTTATGGCGGTACTATCAAGATCATGATAATATCAAGCGCCCATAATCTAGCGATCATCGCTACCGAAGAAAACCAAAACTTCTCAAATTACACTCGTTCGAAAAAACCATACCGCACACATGCGGTCATTCCATGATCTTGATACTACGGCAACCAAGGCACGGTACTACCATTCATGATCGTCTGCATGCTTACTGCCCGATGCGACCGATTGTCCCGACACTTCTTTGTATTTGTTTCGACAAACCGAAAACGACATTGCCAATTGTAACATCATCCTAAGATCTCGGGCATATCCCCATGATATCCACAATCTCCCCTTGATGAACACATTGGCAATTTCCTATAAATGCAAATTTTGAGGTTTGAAAAGGTAAAAACTTCGGCGTTTTTCGCTCAAAGGCACAACTTGATCCAAATGCAAGAAAAAGCAAAGGAAATGACCAAGTTGGCTCGAGAATAGTATCGACAAGTGAGATCTGGCAAAAGAAAGCAAGAAAGCTTCAAAATCGAAAAGGTGTCAAAATCTCACTTAAGGTCCATATGAAAGAACAATTGTTCGATATGACCTTTGATCATTGTGAGGATCAAGAATTGCAATTCTAGTTCAGAAATGATAATAAAACCATAAGAATGCAAATAAAAACTCCCCTCACTATGATCCTTAGATTTTCAATTTTTCTCCAAGAACTCCCCTTTTTCAAACATCTTCTCCCCAAACAACTTCTCCCTTTTTAACATTTTTACAATATCTTCTCCCCTTGACAATGGAGTCATCAAGGAATCACGCATTCCTCTCGTCCGAGAGATGACAAATGCGAGAATGAGGAAAAAGCATAAGATGGAGCATGCATGAAATGCAATGGAGTGGCTTCAAAATTTTTTTGTATTTTTCAATTTTTGAATACAAGAAGCTTTGGAGATTACCCAAAAGAACAAGTTAGCATTTCTAAAGTTGCACAAACAACATATCAAGCCTAACAAATGCTAGCAAGATCATGATAAAACATATATAACAAAGCTAAGCAAGAAGGCTCAATATAAAGCAATGAATTTTAGCATTTTAAGCAAAGCTTCAAATCTAGCAAGTTCATCAATAGTGATCCTAAAATGATCTTGGCCATGTCAAAATGTCAACGTGAGATCCAAAAGCTAACCATGACCACATTAAGAGACAAAAGGTCTGAATTGAATCATTTTGCTCAATTTTCTCAAACGCCCATTTTCAAGCTGTTTTTCAATTGCAATGAATATTCAAGTTGATAAAGGTCTATCTTAGTAAAGAAGATCCCGGACTAGGAGCCATCCACAATCTCTTCCTAAGTTTCAACCAATTTGACAATTTGCATTTTTAGCATTGTGCTAGATCTCAAGCCTCACTCGACCATCCCAAGCAACAAAAGCTTAAGAGAGTGGTCTAGGTCATCCAAAACTCTCCCTGAGTTCATGCCTAGTACCATGGCAAGCGGTCTCATGAGAAAGAATTGGTGAGATCGGTTCTTTTCGCACAAAAGAGATCATTTTTATTTTGCACAAGAGCGGTTTTAGATTCTCAAGAACACAAAAAGCTCAAGTAATGATCAAAGCTAGATTCAAGAGCTAACAAAGCAATTTTGACAGGCCAATGTCATAAAAGGAGCACTAATTGCGCAACTGGCTGATCAATTCACAAATTGCTAATTTCTTAGTTCAAGTTGTTTTTCAAGTTCTAGCTCATACAGCAAAGAACTAGATATGGCATTGAGCAAGAATTTGAAACACTAAAGCTCCAAAGGGTAATAAGCAAAGCTTCATCAATTTTAAAAGATAAGCAGAAAAGCTTATATTACAATGCATCTTTTTGGATTTTTCATATGAATGCAATATGATACAATGAGATGCAAGAAAAGCTCAAAAAGCCTAAAAGATCAAAAAGATCAACAAGTTCAAAAGAAAATCAAGAAAAGATCAAATGAACAAGGAAAGATCGAAAAAGATCCAACTCCCCTCAAACCAACCCATAGGGATAAATTACCCTAACTCACTCCTCAAGGTGGCAAACCTTGTTGGGTCTAAAGGCTTGGTGAGGATATCATTAATCGAGCCTCGGACTCCACAAAATGCAAACACAATATCACCCTTCTCAACGTGGTCTCTAAGAAAGTGATAGCGAATGTCTATGTGTTTGGTCCTAGAATGTTGCCTTTGGGTTTTTAGCAATGTTAATAGCGAAGTGTTGTCACGAAGAGAGAACACTAGCAAAAGTTAACCCAAAATCCTTAAGAGTGGAGACCATCCATAAAATCGACTCTGACAACTAGCGTGACTACATATTCAACCAAAAGATGGATTGTGCAATGAAGACCGCTTCCTAGAAGACCAAGAGACAAGAGAAGTGCCTAAGAAATGACATGTGCGGATGTGCTCTTCCTATCTAGCCTCTGACCATAAAATCGAATCGAAAACCCCGAATGGACAAATAAGAAGAACAAGAATACCAAATGCCATCTTGAAGGGTAGAGTGTAAATACGAAAATGCATTAACGGCTTGGCGATGTGAAGTCCTTGGTGGCGCTGAAACCTCGCCTGAGGCGGACCATGAAGTGGATGTCCGGTCTTGAGGCCGTCGAGTCTGAAGGAGCCGATCATCTTTGCGGTACTCGCGTTGATCCACGGCTTCTCCTTCCTCATCTGGATCCAAAAGCGATCGATGTCGCCATGGGAGTGGCGATCGACTTGCAATCACCCATCTCAAAACGCTTGAGCAAATCCTTGGTGTGCCGTTTGATGGATGAAGATCCTTCCTTGCCTTTGCTTGATTTGTAGCCCAAAGTAGTTGAGCTCTCCCATCATACTCATCTCGAATTCCCTGGACATGGTCTCAGAAAAACTGGAAACAAGAGCATGAGAGGAACCACCAAAGATAATATCATCTACATAAATCTGAACAAGCAGGAAGTCATTGCCATGCCTAAGAATGAAAAGAGTCTTATCAACCTTTCCCATTTCAAACTCATTCTTAAGCAAGAAGGTCTTAAGTCTATCATACCAGGCTCTAGGGGCTTGCTTAAGACCATACAAGGCTTTGGATAACTTGTAAACACGATCAGGGTGCTTGGGATCCTCAAAGCCAGGGGGTTGCCTAACATACACTTCCTCCTCTATAAAACCATTGAGAAGGCACTCTTAACATCCATTTGATGCAACCTAAAACTTTTAGATCAGACAAATGCAAGCAAATCTTGAATGGCTTCTAATCTAACAACAGGGCGAAGGTCTCATCAAAATCTAACCCCTCAACTTTGGCTAAAGCCACGAGCTACCAACCTAGCCTTGTTTCTAACCACGAACCATCCTCATTTTGTTTATTTTTGAACACCCAGCGGGTTCCTATAACATTATGTCCACTAGGAGGTTCTACAAGGTTCCAAACTTTATTTCTTTCAAAATTCTCTAACTCCTCATGCATGGCATTGACCCAACTAGCATCGAGATAAAGCATGTGATATATCTTTGGGTTCAAAAGAAGCTACAAATCTGAGTGAGAGAAATGACTCGGATCATGATACAGGAGCGAGTGACTCGCTCATGGAGATTACCAATCATCGATCCGGAGGTGTTGCTTCGAATGTGCAAAGGCGCTGGAGGAGATAGCGTCTCCTCAACCTCATGATCTTCTTTGAAGAAGAAATCGCAGCAGAGCCTCAATTGGAGGTGAAGCGATCGTGGTGGTTACGGAGCTTGGGCGGCTTGCATAGGAACATCGACAACAGTGAAGGAGCAAAATCAAGTTCATCCTCATCTTCTTCAACAAAAATGCTCTCTGTCACTGTAAGTCACCAAACATCGGATCTAGCTCGAGGGCTAGTCTCATCAAAAGTGACATTGCATGTCTCTGAACAATGTTAGTTTCAACATTAAAAACCGAAAACCCTCGAATGGCGGGATAACCCGAAATAAACCATCACAAGTCCTTGATTCAAATTTATCTAGGTTCCTGTCTTGAGAATAAAACACTTGATCCAAAGACTCGAAAGTGAGAAGCAGAGGTTTTCTACCAAAACGAAGCTCATATGAAGTCTTGCCCAAAGACGGTCTCAAAAAGACACGGTTTGAAATATGGCAAGTCAGTAGCAATAGCCGGCCCAAAATCTCCTCGGTGTGCTATACTCATCGGCATCGTCCTAGCCATCTCGACTAGAGTCTGTTCTTCCTTTCCTAGCGCCATTTTGTTGAGGGCGTGTGGAGAAAGAAGCGATGCTCAATCTGGCGCTTCGGCACAAAAAGAGGCAAAGAGGCGTTCTTGAACTCCGTGCCATTATCATGCGGATCGCTCTCAAGGCACCGGGAAGTTCGAAGCCAAGCGAAGAACAAGGTCATGATAATGATCAAAAGCCTCATCCTTGAAGCAAGAAAGAACACCCAAGAGTATCTCGAAAAATCATCGACTATGACAAGAATGTACCAATTGCCACCGATCGAGAACTCTAGCGGGACCAGCGGTATCCATATGAAGCAAGCGTCACCGTCCGTCGATCATAACCATAGTCAATAGCGGGTGTGGCGGCAACTTGTTTGCCATGCCTACTGAGCGCACATACAACATCCTTGACGACTTTGAGTTTAGGCAAACCTCTCATGAGATCAAGGCCGCTAACTTCGTGTCGATGATCAAAATCAATATGCCCCAAGCGTCGGTGCCAAAGCCGATATCGGAAGAAGAAGCAATTAAGCACTTAAGGGATCCAAAGAAGAGACTCGGAAAAATCAGCTCAAAAATTCTACCAACTCTAGAAATCCCAAAACCGAGCTCACCAAAAGAATCAAGCACACGACAGGCATTCTTCTTAAAACGAGTCTCATAGCCATCATCGAGAAGCTGTGAAACAGAAAGGAGATTGTACCTTAGCTTAGACACAAGCGCGACATCCTTGAGAATGAACTTGTCGTTCACCCTAATCATTCCAGTTCCTTCAATGCGCCCTTGTGTATCATCTCCAAAGGTGATGAAGTCATCACCGGTTGATCGCGTGAAGGAGGTGAACCATCTTGAGTCTCCGGTCATGTGGCGTGAACACGGTCGATTTAACCATGTGTTCTTCCCCCTTCCGCGCCAATCCTGAAAATCAAGGAACAAAAGAGCGATGTGTCTCAATACTGGGGTTAGTTAAAAGCGACTTGGGAATCCAGTACTGAGACACTCGTCTGTGAGTAGTATGCAAAGCAGATGTGCTATCCTTGACTTTATTAGCGCTTCTATTATGAGCAATGGTAACAAGAACATGAGATGCATCTGTCTAGGAACATGGTGATGAGCATGTGCAACAAATTCTAGATGGGTTTCTTCTTTTGGGCGTGACCATGTCTCATAAAAGCTCTAGGTTGATTAGATGACATTCTAGCAATATTTCTCTTAGCGTTCTTCAACCTCATGCCAGAACTCAACCAAATGTCCACTCTTCTTGCAATAGGTGCAATGGTATTTTGTACCCTTTGGGAGAAGCACCTTTTGCCTCAAAAGAAGGTTGGACAAACCTATGATTTAAAGACAGTTTTTTGCGAGTTGGGTTTTAAATTCAACTAAGCCATTTTCCAAGACACGAATGACATTAGGCTTGGACATGTCTGAGCGAGTTGTATCCTAAGCCTTGCTTCTTAAAAGGAGTTTTAGATTTATCTAGAATCATGTTTAACTGTTTTTCACCATTAGAGAATCTTTCTAAAGTATCCTTGAGATAAGCATTCTCTTTTCAATATTAACACATGATTCACAAGTCTTGCCCTTAATGGCTCTAGCATGTTTCTCCTTAAGATGCAACTTCGAGCTTATAGGCGGCACAAGAGGCACAAGATGTAGAATCAATTGTGTCCTTAAGCAGCAAATTTAGCTCTAACTGCTTCTAGAATATCCTTAACTTCATGTTCGCGTTCTAAGCAGAAAGAGCAAAAGCTAGATTTCACATTACCAGAAGCATCCAACTTGCTAGACTCTAAGCATTTTTCACATGGAGCAGATTTAACATCAATTAGCTCAGTTCTAGCATTTTCAAGTTGATGCAAAGCAATATCATGAGCAGATTGCAGTTTAGACAGTTCGGAGTGCAAAGCATGGCAGGATGAACATTCATCAACATCTAGACTTTTAGCATTCACAAGCTCTAATTTCAAACTCTCGACTTGTGACTCTAGATCCTTGTTCCTAGCCATGGTGAACTTTAAAGCTTTATCTTGACTAAGCAATTGCTCATACATGTTATCGCATCTAGCAGAAAGAACATCATAGGAGAGAGGTACCTCATCATCGTTATCGGCGTCGTGAGTCGGCCATAAAGCTTATCTTGCCGGTGAAATCCTTGGCCTTCCCTTCTTGTCTTGAGGAAACTCCTCCTCCTTGTCCTCCTCGCTCCCGAGTCCACATCGCTCATGGATTGATCTCCAAAGCGGCAAGAACTTCGGTGGCGACCTTCATGAGCTTGGCGACATCATACTTGGGCTTGCCCCTTGAGGCTTCTTCACGGCAACCTTCTCATGATTTCCCTTACCTTCGGCTTAGGGGCGGTTGGCTCGGATGTGATATAGCTCTCCACACTCATAGCATGTCACAGGGGCCACCTCTCTTTCTGTTTCGACATTGTTATATGCCCGTGTGACTTTCTTGGCTAAAAGAGCTAAATCAGCCTCGGAAGACTCTCAAACTCTTCTTCTTGAATAGCGAGATAAACACGCAAGAGAAAAACGGAAGAAGACTCGGAAAAACCATCAGAGTCCTTTGAGAGGATCGACCACCAAAGCCATGTTATCCTTCTTAGGATTACCGCCTCTCTTGATCTCATGAGTTTTAGCTTGCTATAAAGCAGCTCAAGGTGAGATTAGAGATCGGCGTTCTCCTCTATGGCGATTGCCTTCATCTCCCACTCCTTGGTGTTGATTGCACCCAAGAGGTGGGTGGCATTCTCGATTGAGAGTACTCAATGTCAACACTTTCATCGATTAATCACCTTGTTAAAAGCGAGTAAAGGCGTCATCGATGCTCTCACGGGGCGCATCTCGAATTTGTTGTACTCTCGCTTGTAGACATTACGACGCACTTGCTTGATGCGGGACGATCCCTCATGGTAAGTTTCGAGGTGTGCCAAATCTCATGTCTTGATGCAAGATTGCAAATCCTATCGTACTCTTGCCTACCAAGCCCGGCATATAGAAGGTTCTTTGCCTTGTTGTTGTTAGCCAAAAGGGCATTGGCCGGCGTAGCAACCGAACAAAAGCAGCGGGGCTCGAACAACCTCCCATATAGCTTGTCCTTCGCTCTCAAGAAAAACTGCATGCGATTCTTCCAATAGGCATAGTCGAGCCCATCAAAGACATGCGGCTTGGTGAGTACTTATCCATCGCCAGTTTCGATGACGGTTAAGATCAAGATTGAACTAGCAGGACTCGATACCACTGTTGGACGAAAAGGCGACTAGAGGGGGTGAATAGGAGCATTATCAATTTTTACGCTTTGATCCGATTCAAACATGATATTGACTCAATAGCTATGAGAACTATGAAGATCAATATATATAAGCATAGCGGAAGACTTGTACTTAATCCTTCAAATCCCCAAAAGCGACCAAAAACACAAAAATCAGCCTTATGAGCAGTGCTTATGAGCGATGCTGGTCGAACCGGATGAGCGATGGCGGTTGTACCGCAGTCCGGTCGAACCGGATGAACGATGTCGGTCGTTCCGCATGAACGATAAATCGAGGCGAATGAGCGAGAAACAGACTGAAAACGAAAACAAAAATCGGCGTAACTTTTGATCCGCTTGGCCAAACTCCACCAAATTTGAAACACATCTTCCTAATGATGTCGGGAACCTATTCAAGCAACGATCGAGAAGATCCACGTCAAAGTTTTGATCTTTTGCATTTTACGAAGGAGGGTTCAAAAGCAGAGCAAAAGCGTAAAACTTGATCCAAAACTTGCTCGTGGGTGGATGATGATCAAGATGACCTTAGATGGGTTCCCACATATCCCAGCAAGCAAGATCAAGAAGAAAAACCAAGCAAAAACTCACGGATCAAAGAAAGACCTCAAATCACCAAATAGAGAAAAGAAAGCAAATGAACTCATCTTTGAGAGAACTTTCTTTGGATTGATTTGATATGGTATTGGTTTCTGACCACTCCATCAAGGAGGACAAAGACTCAATACATGAGCACGAAATCAAATCCAACTCTCTAGAACCCTAACCTCCACTAATCCTCTCCCTAAGCAAACTAGGGTTTCAAACACAATGAAAGGGTTGGGGTGGTGTCCAAAGACACCCCTATTTATAGTGGAGGCTTAGACCTTCTAGAAGAGTAACCCTAATGGGCTCCGTTAAGGCCCAAAACAAGCGGGTCACACTGCATACGCATTTTAAAGCGCCGTCTTCATCTTTTGACCTAATCCACTTCACCTTGCGCCATCTTTGCGCCGTGGGTTGGCATTAGGTCACCAAAGCGTATTGGTGAAATTACCAAAATACCCTTCTCGATCTTTTGCAAAGACCGAGTCCCAACTTCGTGAAGCACCTCCATGCTTCGCCACGTGTAGGTTGATCGGTGACTCTCTTCATGTCGGCAAGTCTCTCCCATCCGGCTCCCACCGAAACCACCATGGCACTTGCACCGACCCAGCCGCTTGATCGAACCGTCGCCGAATCGCCTGTTCGGTCACCTTTGTCCGTCTTCGCCATGCTTGACTCCATTGACCTCACCCGCATCCCGATCGTTACGGACCTCGGCTCTCCAAGCTTAGTCCGATCATCCTCGCCGCTTGACCGTCATTGACCTCCAAGCAACTTTGCACATCAATAGACAAAGAAATCGAATCAGGAACAAGTTCTTCACAACTTGACCCACGTTAGTCAAAACATGCATCATGCAACACATATGCCATGAAACCCATGAACTTGACCTAACCTAAAAGCAATTCTCCAATTGAAATGACAATCGGCACAAAATCGGTACTACCATGCCATGTTATGGCGGTACTACATCAAGACTCATGATAATCTGCGCCCATAATCAAGCGATCGTCTCGCTACCGAAGAAAACCAAAACTTCTCAAATTACACTCGTTACGAAAAAACCATACCGCACACATGCGGTCATTCGCATGATCTTGGTACTACCAACAACCAAGGCACGGTACTACTCCTTGCTCATGATCGTCTGCCATGACTTACACGCCATGCGACCGATTATCTGACACTTCTTTGGCATTTGTTTCGACAAACCGAGAACGACATTGCCAATTGTAACATCATCCTAAGATCTCAGGCATATCCCCATGATATCCACACACCAAAACCAGGATCAATGGCGGAGCCAGGAATTAGAGACGAGGTGCCGAACAAGCTATGTAGTGAAATTACATTCTATGAGGGGGAGGAGGGATATCAGTGTGAGGATCCTAAAAATCAAACTAATCTAAATAACGCTAATTGATATTAAGCAGTAAATTAAAATTTTCTCAACAGTAATTGCAAACAAATTTTCACTCATGACATTTCAATAATACCTGAGATTATATTATCAGGATGCAGCATCCAAATTTACAAGAATTCGTTACAAGAAGAAATAAAACAATAATACAATCTCTGAATTGATTACAAGAATTATTTACATCAGAATAGATTATAAATTACAAATTACAACTTGAGTACATTACAAAATGAAGATTACAAAATTTAATTAACTGCAAACTAAAATTGTGCATGCATATTGCTGAAGCCATTGCATTTCCCCCGTCCACGCAATCGCCAGTAGATTGAATCTTCCCAACGTCTTGCCTCCATTCCTGTCCATTCCAAACAGAAGCCAAAAGACACCGAGCAGAACCAAAAGCTATAAAAGGGAATTAGAAGTTAAGAATAGATTGCCGTCAGATTTCATAAGGATCATTGAGGTTCCGAAACTAACCTAGGTTAGACGGCACCATCTCATCTTAGTGGGTTTCATCACCCGGCAATTATGAAAATCTGACACCCACGATTATACCGACTTACCTTCGCCGCAGAGAATCTGACATATAGTAATAGAGGCATCCTTTGGATCATTGGACCTTAGCCAAATAGTGAGATGTGAGAGTAGAGAGGATAAGGGGAGGGTGAAATGGGAAAGCACAGGGGAGGAGGAAATGCTCATCCGAAAGCTCCTCCCCATAAGCCATTTCACTCACAAAGCCTCAACCATTCGGTTCACAAACCAAGCCAGCACAAGTTTCTCCCTCACAAGACAAGCCTCCCAAAGCCACAACCCCCAAACCTCATTCTTTCCCAACCAAAGTAAACCAGCCAGAAAGCAAACAAGCCAGCAGCACCATTGCCCTTCACAACCAAAGCAAAAGGCAAGCAAAACCAGCAAGCCTCCCACTACCAACACAAGAGCAGGCAAGCCAAGCCACAACCCACCAGTATCACCATCCCATTGCCACACCCCAAAACCCAAAACAGAGGAGTAGTAAAGGGAGGAGACAATCAGAGGCGAAGGGGAAGATCAGTGGAGCTAGGAAGACAAGAGGCGACCAAGAACCGGCAACAGACCACCAGGGACCAAGCCAAGTCATCAAGCACACAGAAGGGAACAAGGGAGCACCAGCACCACAACCAACTCCATCACCACCGCAACCATTGCCATTCCCCAAACTGACCAAGACATCAAGGTAGCCCACCATTCACACCCAATGTCATTTTGCACAAAAAGGAACCACACAATATGATCTAAACATCTCACAGAGCACTAGCAGTAGCATCACATATCCATCACAGAGCAAGGGGGAGTGGGATAGAGAGAATAGAGGGAGGAGGGTAATAGTATACCTCAGTGCAGCTGTGGCAAAACTACAACCACGACAGTAGCTCACCAACATTCACCATGCATGAACATCAAGCACCACAAATAAAAAAGAATGAATCAAGCTCAACATACAAAACCGAAATAGCATAAGAATGAAAAATAGGGGGTAGAATCAGTGGAGGAGCAAGCCGAGGGCATGGTCGACCAGGGAGGTGCGGGCCGAGCCAGCGACAGTGCCGGAGAGGAGAGAGAGAGAGGAAGGCGGAGTAGAGCAAGAAATGGGGATTGGGGAAAAGAAGAATGGGGAAGAAGATGGAAGCCTAGGGCTGTTCGGCCAAGTGAAGATAGGGAGGAGAGAGAAAAAGAAAGAGATAAGGGAGAAAGAGAGAGAGTAAGAAGGAAATATTAGAAAAAAGGGGTAAAAAGGTAATTTCTATTGAGGTTTTGAAATAGTAAATTTAGCAGTTAAAAGGAGCATTAGTGCTGTTAAGTATCGACGCTGTGTAGTTGTTGGAGCAAACAAATGTATAAGCCGCGTACGAATAAATAGTAGTAGACCAACTAGTATAACATAAAAGCGAGGAATCAGTGCAAAATTAATCAGAGGCCAGATAATTAATCACCGATAGAACTCACTAAATAAGACAAATAATTTGATTTCGTTTAGAATAATTTAATCAAGATAAAATGATTAAATTAAACAACACTTGAGTAAAGGCATTTAGGCATATTCGCATGCATAAAATGAAATAGACCTATTTATAAGTTTGCAATCATAAACCCTAGAGCTAACCGGCCGTAGGGAAATAACCGTTGGGGAGTGTTAACCATGCGGGGATCCAAAAAATGATATTAAATTAAAATATGCTAACAAAGGAAATCACTGGATTAATGTACGCATATTAGCACAAAAAACAATTACATATTTATTATTCACGTCTGCCATATATTGTAGAAGATGAACCAATTTAGGCAGAAGTATCTGATCTAGTATCCGTCGACGCAGTTCTTTTCTACGAATACGAAGGCGAGCTTATCTCTTGAACATCAACCTAGTTATATTAAATGTAAACGTTACTTTTCTGTATTATTATACATATGTGCATGAAAACTATGTCTCAAAATTAAATCGGATAAAAGAAAGAAGAGCAAATAAAAGAGATGATGAATGAGAAAAAGAGCAGTACATCTGAGATGAGCAATTGTACTATAAGATGAATACTATGATGGTAAAGGGGGGCCTTGGCAAGAAAAGAGAAGAGGGAAGAGACGGGACCCTTTACATATGGGTAATATATAAGGACCCACAAAACTCTTACTCGGATAATAGGTCATATTTAAGTGCCAACCATTTTCCTGTTTCGGTGGGCAGAAAATGCTACCTTGTTACGTGGCTATATTCTCTACATCGTGTAAGTAATATGTGTGAGTGTGATGGAGGAACCCAGAACTGGTAGAAGTGTCCGAAAGTGGGGGATCCAAGGCGGTATAGGGCTAGGTGGAGTGTTGGGTGCGGGGAGTCCGGCCCAATCAACATTATTGGAACTTGGTGGAGGACTGGGTGAGCGCCTCAGGACACCGACGAAAAATAATGGGTGGTTACTTAATCACGTAACCTGAAAAACATTCCGTACTCTGGACTCGAACCCGCATTAAAGGAAATACATGGGACCTAGCTCGGAGTGAGCTCAGATACCTATGGGTAAAATGGTACAAAGCCTGCACAGTGTTATACATCAAACCATGAATTCATGCATGTCCCCTGGATCAGAGTCTACAGTGAACGCTAGGGGTCTATCTTCTTGCCGAGTGACTAGTAGTCTTTTCAGTATTAAAATTTGCCACTCAAGTTTTGATGCATTATTTTCCAGAAAAGAGATGAGTAGAAAATGTGAAAACGAATAGAGATGAGTCATACAGTGCATCTTTGCTATTAATGCTTGTTGAGCACTAGTACTCAATTTTGCTATTATTCTCCTTTGTTATATCCTAGTTCGGCCGAGAACTATCCTGAGTGGGATGAAGGACACGCAGGTACTGAGGAGGCTGCAGGAGGCGAGGGTGTTGACTACGAGGAGCAGGGCTATCGAACTCGGGAGTAACACCCCAAATCATTTGTGCATTTCTGAACTAGTCCCATGATCAGTAGCTAGTTCACACGGTAAACAGATATGGTAATATCCATAAATCACACAACTTTATTAATAAATAACAACAGAGTTTATTACAAGAAAGGCTTACAAGCCAACAATAAAGAACACAGCGGAAGACGAAGAAGTAGAGGAGTCCAAATGATCGCCACTTATGAACAGCGGCCGGGAAGTGGCCTTGTCGTCGAGATCCACACCGGTAGCAAAGTCCTTCTCCTCTGAAATTTATTTGTATGAAGCAAGGATGAGCACAACTTCCGTGCTCGCAAGTTACACCCAATAACAGAGTTAATGCATGTATGGATATTAACAAGGAAGGCTTATAGGGTTATTTGTGCAAAAGCAATATTTGACATTTTAAATACAATACTAAGTTCAAAAGCTCAAATTTTACAATAACTAAAATTGAGTTTTAGCTGAATTAATAAAGCTAGTGTAGGCACCAACCTAACACTAACATAAACACGGCCACCAACCTGGGGCTTCAACCCGTAACTTTTCTCATGGACACCCATCCATATCATAAACTGTTTTTATGAAATATTTTGAAAACAAAATCAAAGTCTAACTTTGAGTGGCTTGAATGGCATGTCCATGACCGTGGACACGGCTATTCAAATAGTTTTACACTCTGCAGAGGTTGTACAGCTTTACCCACATGACACGATTTCTCTAGTTTGTTTGGCATCCGTCGATACCACCGATCACTACCTTAGGTAAGTAGTCTAGAGCATGTGACAAGGCCTTTACAATGCGCCATTCCACTGTAGTCCCCTCTCGCTAAGGTTTCGCCCCCTTTGGAAAGAAACTCGTCGGGTTCATAGCCCCCTCTTGCGCCAGGTGGGAATAAATCAAAGTAGGTCATAAAAGACACCCACGCAACCGGATGGAATGACCACAGTGAAACGTTGAAAATTAGTTAGCCAGATCCCTCCCACTCGAGACATGTGGTAGTACGGTAAGGTGTAGCAAGGAATGCTCAAAGGCCAGTCCTTAACTGACTTGAATGACTTTCCACAAAACCCATGGGCCTTGATCATAGAAATGACTCGATCCCATGCATCAACATGCACCATCCAAACAACCATTTTGCCCAAGTACAAACCATCATTTTATTTCATTTTTCAAAGTCATTTATAAACTTCCATAACACACCAATGCCATGGATACAGTTTAAACAATATTTGATTTTTGGCTGAAATTCCCCAAATCAAACATTTTTTGGTCTAAGCATCACTAAGCATAATTTTTCTAAATGGTCCTAGTTCATACTATCGTATCAACAAGGTTTTATCTAGGGAGACAATATACTCGATTCAAATATCAACATTGGCCATACAAAGGATTTAGGCATATCTATAAATTTAAAACAGGAATTTAAATTACTGAATATAAATAAGCATGCAGTAATAATTTAAAACAGAATTTAAATAATTTAAAATAACAGGTTCAAATATGATCAAAGGTATAACTTCCCTTGCTTGATTAGTTGCTCTTAAACGGCGTCGAAATCTGACTCTCTGAAGTCATCGAAATCTATACACGAAAAATAAGCCAAATTCAAACAAAATTCAAATAAAGAGTCAAATTAACTCCAAATTAAATAATTTTAGTTTAGTTATCTAGATCTTGAATTTATATGAATTTAGAAATTTGAATCGACGAAATCGGAGTTCGTATGAAGGAGAACGAACTCCGGGAAGTTTTAAAATCACATGAAATGAAGGAATTTGGAATTTCTTGAATTTCGGAATTATTTTTGTAAAGGAAAACCAGAATTTCAGTGTCACGTTGGCGTCATCAACTGAATTTTTTTCGGTTGAGAAATGTGGCCACGTCAACGCCACGCGGGTAGTGACGGGACAGCCATATCAGCTCGGAGGCTGAGGTGGCGCCAGGTGGCGCCCTCGTGGCGGTGCCACATCGTCATGGCCGCGGCGGCGCTCTCGGCCCTAGTGTCGCTGGCGTTGGGCGGCATGGTGGCGACCAGCGAGGACACCACTGGACAGAGGAGGCAACAGGGAGTTTGGCGCTTACCACGGCGGCGGAAGGGCGTGAAGCGGTGGCCGACGATGAGGTAAAAGGCGGCGGTGAAGCCGGGCTTGCGGCGGCGATGGCGATGCAGCGGGTCTCCGACGAGGGCGAGGCGCACACTGGGTTGGCATCGAAATGGCGAAGTCAACGGTGGCGGTTTCGGGGCCGGAGCATCGACGAAGGCGGCGCTAGAGGTGGCGGCGTCTCTTGGCTGCCGACGGTGAAAAACCTCAAATCCGGCGAGGTGGGAGCGAGAGAGGAGGAATGGGTTTTGGGGATGGGATGAGGGAGGAAGAGCGCTCCCGGGGCTCCCTTTTATAGGGCAAGGGGGTGGCCGGGGAAGGGGAATCGGGCGCGAAGTCGGCAGCGGTGATTGAGATTTCGGTGATTCCACGCGCGGATGAGGGGGCAACGGTCGGAAAGGGAGGCGACGAGATTCGGGGGTTTGAATGCGCACGTCTGCGCAAGGAAAGGAGGCGAGGATTGCTGCGGAAACGAGCTAGGCTCGTGCGGTAATGGCGGCCGCGTTGAGCTCGGTTGTGCGAGGAAGAAAGGCAGGGAGAAGAAGATGCAGGGTGGTTGGATTTTGATCTGACGGCGCGGATGAGGCGGCTAAGCGAGTGCAGCGAGTGGGAGCCATCCGATTTCGATCAGACGGTTCCCAAGGGGGAGGATGGCGTGCCATGAGGGCTAAGAAGGCTGAACGGGCCGGCGCGCATGCACAAAGGAGATGGGCCGAACCAAGGTTTCGGCCCAAAAGCGATTTGGATTTTCAAATGTTTTAACAATTTAGATAATTCGGTTAATTCAAAAAGGGTTTAGAAAATAGCAAATAAAATCTAAAAATTCTAGAAAAATTCACAGAAATTCCTAGAGTTATTTTGGACTTAAATAAAATATTTCCAACTTAAAGTTGGCTTTTATTTTTGCAAATAAATTTATTTTAGCTTTAAAATAATTAGGGAAAAGCTTTCAAAATTCCGAAATTAATTAAAATTTTATTTTTCAATTCAAATCAAATAAAAATTCAAAACATTTATTTTTGACTTTTAGAAATTCAAATAAAGCAATAAAACTCTTTTAAATTTCAGAAAATCCAATAAAATAATAACTTTATTTATTTTTATTTTGGTAACAGAACTTTGAGATGTTACAAGGGTGAGATGGACACCCTATTCGACGAGTGGGACAAGTAGACGTTCGGTGGAACAGGGGAGGCAAGTGAGGGGATTCCTTTTACCATTGTAAATTAAATACTTGTAAGACCATAGCCTTGCGTGGCTAATAGTTGCAATAAAGTTGTAACAGCCTCAGTTTTAGTGAACAATAATAATATGCATTTCATATCATATTTGTCATTTTGGAGCATGTGCATAAGTTGTTACTTTTTAAAACCTCTAATTTCAAGATTATTTTGAAGCTTGAAATGAAAAAACAAGTCAATGCTTGTATTTAAGCCTCGGAAGTATTTTTATCAAATACTAGATTATTTTTCATAAATTAATTTGATTTTTGTCAAATTTTTAGAAATCTATTTGAACTTAAGAAAAATCTATGTTCCTTATTTAAACCTTTTCGGTTAAGGATTTTAAAGTAAGTATTTAATTCATGAATAGTGAGTTTTCAAATTTTATATGGGACATATATCATCCCAGTAGCTTCTCTGAAAATTTTTGTATTTTTATAAATTTATATGATATTTATAAACCTCCGATCAAACTTGTGAAGTTTGATTTTAGTTTTAATTTGACCTTAGACCCAGCCCGAGCCTTTTGGCGCTGTAGCGATTCGAACCAACTTGGTTAAACCCAACCCGGTGCCGTTTGGACTGACTTAGCCACGTTAGGGCTCAGCCCAACCTCAAGGTCGTGCGTGAGCCGTCCGATTTGACGTGGACCATTCAGATCCTTTTGGTGCGAACCATCCGATTTGAAATGAACGGACCAGATCAGTTGTGACGTTCGGACCATCCGAGTGATCCATGCAATCTGGGCCGTCAACTTTCAATCGGACTGTCCACATTTTCATTCGGGCCGTGCCATTTTTCAAATGGTAAAGTCCAACGCACGCGAGCCGTTCGATTCAAATTCAACCACCAGGATCGAGTGTGACGTTCGGACCGTCCGAACGCGCATTGATTTTGGACCGTTGGATCTAGATCGGACCATCCACATTGAGTGGGCCGTTCAGCCCGTCCGAACAGCCCTTTAATCTTGATCGTTGAATCTAGATCCAACAGCGCCACTTTTTCACTCAATTGAATCTAAAGCGCGCATCTTTTTGAGACCGTTAGATGTTGATTGCACGGTCAATATGAGTTGGGCCGTTCGGACCATCCGCACGCCCCACTCAATCTGAGCCGTTCATTTGCGGTCGGACCATCCAAGTGCATTTGAGCCAACCGTTTTGTTTCGCCGCTGAGACTGACAGCTTGGGCCCACATGGTAGTGACTCACCTTCGTCGTCTCCGCATTCCATGCCAGCTCTGTGTGATGCCGAGGGCGATGTGGCGTTGCGTCGCGCATTTCGCCGCATGCAATCACCACTTGGCATCGTTTTGCTGCCATCTTTGCCACGCACGAGCTTCCCTCGTTCTCTCCGGCGAGAAAGCTATAAAAACCAATCTTTTCCTCCTCGGCCAAGCTGATGCGCTGCTCATTTCTTCCTCGTCACTCAGGAGTATCTCTTCGTTCTTGTACCTTTGTTCATCTATCCTCATGACTTAATCGTCTTCTAATTGTTGACCTTGGCATTGTTTGTAGCGTTGGAACCCCGGGGCTGTCTTTTGAGTGACGGGAGCGTGCATCGAATGCCCACCTTGGTTTAATCTTGTATTCGGTAGGTTCTTAGCAAATCTCTTCGTGTCAATTCATGCCTTAGACTTTAGGGAGTAAAACCCCTCATTTAATTTCATCTTTGGTTCAACAGATTTTGTTGAATTTTGAAATCTCCCTTTTTCCGGCCGAACGCACCCTTTTCGTCTCCAACTCCAGCAAAGTGAGTCATTTCTCAGTTCCTTCCTATGGTAGCACCTTAGATGCATAAGTGACCTATCTTGATCACCCACTCTTTGAACCCATGGTCAGGTTTTCTTATCACCATGGACTTCTATTTGTCGCATTTCAGTATCACGTGTCCGGCGAGCTTCATTGCTTCTCCGGCCAAAATCCGGCCATGTTCCAACCACCATTAGGTTTGTTGCACTTTTGTGAATCCATTTTGATCTTCAGTTAGTGCGCCTTGGACCACAGCTCCGGCATTTTGCCAAACAAGCTCACGATAGCTAGTTTCTATTGTCGGATTTCCGGCCAGAACTGTAGCTCATTATTTAACCTTTAGTAACCATCGATTAGTACTAGTAAATGATTATTTGGGTTATTTCCTTTACTAAAAGTAGTTTGAAACATAAGTATTTTGTTAGTTTGCACATTAATACCTTTAATCATGCATCTTTTCAGTATTTTGGTATCTGGTATTTTCTTGATGTTCATTTGTTATTGCTCTTTCTAGGGTTTGATTTTCCCGACGTGAGTGAATATATTACTAAGCAACCTGAGGATGAACAAACGGTTTATTATCAAGGCAAGCATCCTCTTGCACCATGTTGATCCCAGTTTTGATACCTTAGTATTTTGAAATGCAGTGATAACTGTGTGCATGCTATTTTGAAGTATCAATACTTTGTGAGTTAGTTAGTTGTATATCCCAATCTTCGTGGCTTATCCTTAACCAAAATCATACACTTATGCTTAAGATAGAAATCTGGTGTTAGTAAAGTGGTCTTTAGATATTTGCTTAGCCATGCAAGTCAGTTGAGCGATAGTTTGATTGACAAGCTTATCTTGTCGGTCATGGGAAACACTAAATGAATTCTATTTTTGGTTTCTTTGTTCAGCTTGTTTAAACTGAAAGTTAAGTTAAGTTTTGTTTGATAAAAACTTGGTTTAGATCTGGACAAGTGCTTGATAATGATGGTGCCTTCGTGCACGAGATTGGGTAATGTGGTAGTTTTGTCCGGATCATTAAGGACCGAACTTTGAGGTGGTCAATTCAAGTACCTTACGTACTTCCACACGCGGTGTATGGGCATTGCTTGGTTAAGTATGGGGGAGATGTTATTGAGTGGAAAAACTGGTGGAGTGAGGACATTGGTGTTTGTTCCCATGTTCGTAGGGCTCCGACTGCAATTTAATATGTGTGGGTGAAAGCACAGTTTAGATTTAGTTCATTGGATCGGCATTCCCGACACAACATGTGTGCCCCGGTTAGCAAGCTCTATTAGTAGTTTGTACTAAGCGGAATTCGTCTCACATGGGTGATTCAACTCAATAATATCGACTTGCTGAAAAATATTGAGTCTTGGTTTACCCAGCCGTCATTCCTAAGGTAGTGTGCTACTCTCTTGGGGGCTTACGGGTTGACCAAGTCATTGGGGGTAAAGATGTACACCCCTGCAGGGTTAAAAACTATTCGAATAGCCGTGTCCACGATTACGGAAGACACTTGTTTTGGTTGACATCATAGTTAGACTCTGAGAAAAATTTTGACATGGGAATACTTGGTACCGGCATGAACATGGTTGTTCATGCATGTTAATTCGTCAAAGTGGACAGCCACTTTGACATTGTTTTTTTTGTTGATTAATTCTTATATTACTTATTGTTTTAGTCCAAACTGGTTTATAAAATTGCCTTAGCAAAACTTGTAAGTATAGGAGTAAAACTGGTTGCTTTACGCAAAACTAATGCCATTATAACCTTCCCTTTGATCAGCCTTAAGCATGTAACAATTCTAATCCTTTGGTTAGGTTCTACTAAACACTTTCTTTTATTAGTTTCTTGTAAGTCTTGCGAGTACCTTCTGTACTCAGGTGCTTTAACAACTTGTTGCAGGTGAGGACGGTTATGTTTATGACCCATCCGTTAGCTTGATCGGAGACGGCGCTAACGGCGTATTGTTCTACCTCCACTCGGTTACTGAGGGTGTGAGGCACACTTGGTGGTTCTTTTCTTTGTTTATATTGTTTCATTGCAAAACTTACATTTGATGACCGCTGGTCATTGTATAAGTTGTACCGAATACTAGTCTTGTAAAAATTCATGTTATATGTATGCCTTGTATGACTGTGTACGAATGTTGTAAAGGATATGTGCACATTAGTCTTGATCTTGGGAACTAATGTGAGACATATCGGGGAACCTAACATTGGGTTTGTTTCCTGTTAAAAGTTATGCCTTTGTTATAAATCTTTTAACTTGAAACCAATCCAATACTAGGGGTCCTCACAAAAGTGCAGTTTCTATTTTATTGTTCTGCTGCGTTAACTCTGGTAAGGCTTACTATTCATTGGAGCGGTGTCCTACCGGGCAGACGAATAGTAATCCGCATGCTTAAGTGTGATTACCCTCCAGGGTAATGACACCGGGCGCCGCAAGCAGTAACAGATATAAAATTCCATAGACCACAAAGAGATGTAGCAACAAAGTTTGGATCATAGGGGAGCCCTACCCCCCTGTATGATCAAGGATAACTGACTAGAGGGGGGGTGAATACGAGGTTTTTAAACTTTTTAACAATTTAACAACTAGGCCAATTAAAAACTCAGTCTAAACAAGTTATACTTCTAGCTAGGCACTTTAATCACAATAAACAAGCTAGAAATATAAATGCGGAAATGTAAAGATTAGAAATAACCACAATAAGACGGCGATGTTTTCCCATGGTATCGAAGACTTGCCGGACTTCACTAGTCTACGTTGAGGAAGCTTGACAACTCAAGCCGGCTCCACGAATTAAGCCTTCCCTCGATCACTATGGTTGTTCTTCCTCCGCTCCGGAGATGGCGAACACCAAACCACTCACAAACTTGCACCGGGCCTCTTCACAATCTTCTTGAAGAGATCACCGTGCTACACCACCAAGGCCGTCTAAGAGTTCGGCAAAACTCCAAGAGTAACAAACCAAGACCTTCGCTTGACGATGCTCAAGTGCAATAGGATCAATCTAGAATGAATTGATGCACTTGAATGAACTCAACTACCAACCAATGAATGCACAAGAGAATTTTGGGTGTTGAGTGAATGCACTTGGCTCCAAGGCTCTAAGGATGTTAAATGTTCACTAGCAACATGTCCGAGGGCAGTTGGGGGGCTATTTATAGCCCACGCCAACAATTTTAACTGTTGGAGACCAAATCCCCAACTGTCAGCCATAATCGGTACAACCGGCGTTAAGAGCCCGGTTGAACCGCATTTTGCGTTAGAAGCCCGTAACGGCTAGAACGGCGGCATTTATTACTCTAACATAGCCGTTGGAATTTGCCGTCCGGTACAACCGCCAAGTAACTTGCGGTACAACCGCAACGCCCGGTTGAACCGCATTGAAGCGCGGTACAACCGATCGTAGGGTTTCCAAACTGCTGAAATGATAAGCTCTCTGGAAAATATGAACCTCCTTATAAGAATCGGTACAACCGCAGCGCGGTTCAACTGCTTCCTAAAAACGGTTCAACCGAAAATCACAGAGAGCTCTAGGTCGCATTTACACTGCTTACGGTTTTCTTGAGCGCCATATAATAATCGATGCGACCATGCAAGCAATTCAACACTTCCCAAATGTGGTTCAACCGAAAATCACAGAGAGGTTCGAGCTAGATGCACCGGTTACATTTTTTATTCAACCGCCAACTAAATATCGGTCATATCACGCCTGAAGCGGTACAACCGCGATGAAAATCTAGCAGTACTACCGATTTCGAGACAAAGTGCACAAAGCTTTCAAATTAAAAGAGAATTCAAATGCATGCATGATCCTAAATTGATCCATATGGCACAAGAACATGCTATTAGGCTACTAGCCAAGATCCCTCTTAATAGTACGGCATTTAACCTATAATCCGGTCTTCAAACCAAATCTCCTAAGACCGGTAAAACAGAAAAGGATCCTAGACTATTTGTACCTTGTCTTCAAGCCATGTAGATCTTCATGTTAGCCTTTGGCATGCATCTTTACGTCATCAAATTCACCAATGGGACTTAACCTTGTAAATACTCAATAAACATGTTAATCCCATATTCACATATTATCATTAATTACCAAAACAATTTTTAGGGGCCTAGATGCTTTCAATCTCTCCTTTTTTGGTAATTGATGACAACACACCTAATATGTGAGAGAAAGATTGTTTTGAATATACTAGAGTGTATATTCTTTTGATGACTTAACAGCAAAATAATTCTTGCAATAAGCTTAAAGATATTAGAGAATTATTTCCTTGTTAAATCAATTTAAAAGCTCCCCTAAACATGTGCATATAAATGATAGAGAATTTTGCAAGCACATGAAGAGAAAATTTTGGCGGAATTTCTTTAACATGTTTGAACTTGAGGGAAATGCAACAATGAAATATGACAAAAACATGGATTGCATTTCATGAGAATAGCATAACTAATATTCAACTAGTTCAACATTAAGAGCAACAAAACGACATAGTTATAAACTATTACAAGCATACGAGGTTCAACAAGTTCAACATTAAGACCACATTACAAAACACATAAGTCCATATATGGTAATATTTAGCAAAAGATGATGCTCCCCCTAAATCTATGTCTTCACATATTGTCTTCTAACTTCTCCCCCTTTGGCATCAAAATACCAAAAAAATCTCAAGCGACGGGGTCCTGAGGAGAAGGATCCTGAGAAGCGGGATCCAGAGAAGACGGGGCCTAAGCTGGAGCTGAAGACACTGGAAGTGGAGCTAGAGGAGCTGAGTCCTGAGCGGCTGTGATCTGAGCCAGAGGAGGAACTGGGGCCGGATCCGAAGGTGCTGAAACAGTAGGAGCGGGATCTTGAGGCACGGACTCTGTAGCTGGTGCTAGAGGAGGTGATGCCGGTGCAGGAGCAGGAGCTAATGGAGGAGCAACAGGAGCCGGAGCCTGAGGCACTGAGACTGGGACCTCCTGAGGTACAACAAAAGATGTAGAGGCCTTGGAAGCTGTACGAGGACGACAGGTGTAAGTGTATCGCTGAGGAGCCTTCACCAAGTCCTCTAGGTCATTTAAGCCCTCCATCATGGCACTCATCCTGTTGAGAACCTCATTCTGAAAGTCATTTCGAACTAACTCCATGTCAGTTAGCTTGTTGAGGGTCTCATTTTGAAATTCAATTTGAGCGGTCTTCATCTCTTGCAGTTGGCTAAGAATTTGCTGTTGATTTTCAAGGATTTGTGCAATGGAACCTTCAGCAAGAGCAGTATCAGCAGCAGGAACGGCCTCAGCAATAGGATCATCCTCAGTTGCACGATGAGGAGGAATACCATCTCGTGGCTTATAAGACTTATGAACTGAACCCAATCCATCACGATACTCTATCTTCTTGGTGATCAAAGCCATGATGTATGGTGCATAGTAAATGCTCTTAATCCTGTCATTTTTGGAAGATACTATGCCCTGAAGAATCACATCCACAACATCAAACTTTACTCCTCTCAGAATATGATCAATTATATTCCAAGCATGACCCCTGATTGTATCAAAATTTCCACTCTTAGGGTAGAAGGTATGGTTTATAATCCTGTTAACCATGCTTAGTTTGGGTTTGAGTCCAGTAACTGTGCCAAGCTTGTTTTTGACAGAGGAATCATAATAGTCAGCCCAAGCGGGAGGCAGTAAGGCGGGACTTTCAAAAATCTTCTCCCATGAGCTGGACTGCACTCTCAAAACTCTTTCAAATTCCTCTTTAGTGCTTTCTAGATTTCTGGTGACAGTTATCCATCTAAAATATTTCAAGTCTGCATCGACATGAACTGTGGCATAAAACTATCTAATCAACTCATCATCATAATTTTGCTTGATTGCCACAAGGTCATGGAGACCCACCCGATGAAATAACTGATAAATGCCACTGTAGCTATCTAAAGAGTTCATGTAAGACCACTTAATCCATCTATAATCTGCAAACTTCCTGTGGTGTCCATAAAGCTGTTCATACACTTGTTCTTGGAAAATAGTGTGAAATCTAGTGTTACACAGTCTGATTTAAAAGTGTATTGATTTACATGCCTTTTCAGCGCATACTCATCTGGTGTTATCAACCTCAAATCAGTTGGTGGCGCTGGAGGCTCTCCCACGTCATCAAAAGTCCCTACTGTCCCAGCTTGATCTGACTCGGTCTCAGCTTCAGAGTCAGAAAAGTTTGCTTCTCCCTCGCTTTCCTCAGTCTCAGACTCAGATGCTGGCTGCTTGCCTTTGCCATGCCCAACCTTTCGCCGAACAGATCTTGCTTGAGTTGGGACTGCTGCGCGCTTTCGTTGAGATGGAGCCGTCGGCGATCGAGGTGAGATTGCCTCTTGGAGGTCCATGCGACTTCGGGACAAGATGCGAGTCCTAGGCATCTTTACAAAGATATAAGAGGTCACAAGGAGTCCAAAGGATTAATCAAAGTAGAATTAAGTGAAACGAAATTTGACTTTCTGTTTTTCAGTCAGGAAGATCGGTCAAACCGACGTTCAATGGTCGGTACAACCGAAGTTCGGTTGAACCGCACTCAAGATCCAGTTGTACCGATCGTCCTGACCGACTTCTAGGTTAAACAAAAATTGGATTTTTGATGGTTTTTCATGGAGTGAATCCATGGAATGATTGCGCAAGCATCATTAGACATCAAATATGCAACTTTGCCCAACTAGAAACCAGAAAATCACTCACATTTTTAACTTAACCTAAAATGATATCTAGGGTTTCAAAATTTAGGTAAAACGGAGAAGAAAAGGAGTTTTACCTTGAGGATTGAAGGAGTGAGACCCTAAGAATGCAGGAAATCAACAGGAGAAGGAGAAACAACCGAAGGATTTGCGGATTCTTCGATGGGATTTGGGGTTCTTCGGGGGAGAGAGGGAGAGAGAGAGAGAGAGAGAGAGAGAGCGAGGCGGTTTAGAAACGGTCGAGCTGTTTACTGGGGTTAAGTCGTGGCCCAAACAGTAACCGCAGGGAGTTAAATGCCTTCTTTGAAACGGACGCGGTTGAACCGACAACAAACTTTCGGTTGAATCGCACTTCGGTTTAACCGCAGTTATAATGCCGGTTGTACCGTAAAAACGGTCGTACCACGCATAACACGCCAGTTGAGCCGATTATCCTGGAGCTTCAAGGAACAGCTCTGCATTCACTTTGGAATAGAGATAAATTGCAAATGATCCTTAGTTTTGCACTCAAATAAATATCATTAAGGATCATTATGCATAGAATAAACTATTGTCTATATAAGAACATAATTTTTATGAACATAGCTATCTTTAATAAAAGATTTTAAAAATACTTTCATAAAATAGTCAAAAATCATCAAACAAAGCACAATGCATGAGGAGTTCAAACAACATTTGAATAGTCTATAACATTTAATTCATTCCTCAATTTACAAAAGCGGCCTTCATCTAATGGCTTGGTGAAAATATCCGCTAATTGGTCTTCTGTTCTTATGTGGCTAATTTCAATATCTCCCTTGCTCACATGATCTCTCAAGAAATGGTGGCGAATATCTATATGCTTGGTTCTTGAGTATTGAACAGGGTTATTAGCAATTTTCACGGCACTATCATTGTCACACAAAAGAGGCATTTTATTAAATTTAATTCCATAATCCATCAATGTTTACCTCATCCATAGCAATTGAGTACAACAACTTCCCGCGGAAACATATTCGGCTTCGGCGGTGGATAATGCTACGGAGTTTTGTTTCTTGGATGACCATGACACCAAAGATCTTCCTAAGAATTGACAACTACCCGAAGTGCTTTTTCTATCCACTTTACAACCCGCATAATCGGAATCGGCATATCCAATTAAATCAAATTTAGCACATTTCGGGAACCAAAGGCCAATGTTAGAGGAATGTTTTAAATATCTTAGTATTCTTTTAATGGCCATTAAATGGCACTCTTTTGAAGTTACTTGAAAATGTGCACACATGCAAACACTAAACATGATATCAGGCCTAGATGCGGTAAGATAAAGCAAGCTACCAATCATAGATCTATAAAGCGTTAAATCTACCGGTTTACCTCCCTCATTTAGATCAAGATGACCATTTCTAGCCATGGGAGTCTTTATGGGCTTTGCATCTTCTATGCCAAATCTTTTGAGTAAATCCTTCACGTACTTGGTTTGGCTTATGAAAGTCCTATCTTTGAGTTGCTTGATTTGAAGTCCAAGGAAATAGCTCAATTCTCCAATCATGGACATTTCAAATTCCCTAAACATCATATCACCAAACTCTTCGTAAAAATCTTGATTAGTAGACCCAAAATGATATCATCAACATAAATTTGACATACAAAGAAATCATCATCTAAAACTTTAGTAAATAAAGTTGAATCATTTTCCCGATTTTGAATCCTTTTGAGACTAGAAAATCTCTAAGGCATTCATACCATGCTCTAGGAGCTTGTTTAAGACCATAGAGCGCCTTGGAGAGTTTATAGACATGATTTGGATTTTTAGGATCTTCAAAACCGGGTGGTTGTTCAACAAAGACAAGTTCGGATATTTTGCCATTTAGGAATGCACTTTTAACATCCATTTGAAATAGTTTAATATCAAAGCATGATGCAAAAGTAAGTAATATCCGAATTGACTCAAGTCTAGCTACGGGAGAGAAAGTTTCACCAAAATTCAAACCTTCAACTTGTGAATACCCTTGAACGACCAATCTTGCTTTGTTTCGAACAACCAAACCATTCTCATCTTGCTTGTTCCTAAAGACCCATTTTGTACCAATAACGTTGTGTTCCTTGGGTCGATCCACCAATGTCCAAACTTCGTTTCGGGTGAAGTTATTGAGTTCTTCATGCATAGCATTCACCCAATCCGGATCTTCAAGTGCTTCTTCTACATGCTTTGACTCAATAGAAGAGAAAAAAGAGTAATGTTCACAAAAAGAAGCAACACGAGATCGAGTTTGAACACCCTTACTTACATCACCCAATATTTGGTCTATTGGATGATCCTTAGCAATTGCATTGTGAATTCTTGGTGGTAGGTTGGATGGTTGATCATCTTCCTTATTGTCCTCTTCATCAATTCGTATTTGATTAGGGAGGAGGTTGGAGGCTCAACTTGAGTGGAAGATGATGGATCATTTTTGGGCTTGATGTCACCTATTTGCATGTGCTCCATTGCTTTTCTCAAGGCTTCATTACCTACATCATCCAAGTTCTCATGCTCTTCTTGAGAGCCGTTAGTTTCATCAAATTGCACATCGTGCCTTTCTTCAACTAAACCGGAGTTTTGGTTAAAGACACGATAAGCCTTGCTATTTGAAGAATAGCCAAGCAAGAAACCAACATCGCAACGACTTGCAAATTTTGAAAGACGAACACCTTTCTTCAAAATATAACACTTGCAACCAAAGACACAGAAATAAGAGATGTTCGGTTTTCTCCCTACAATAAGCTCATAGGGAGTCTTTTTCAAAAGACGGTGGAAATAAAGACGATTTATGGCATGACAAGTGGTGTTAATAGCTTCCGCCCAAAAACTATCGGAAGTATTATATTCATCAAGCATTGTTCTAGCCATTTCAATTAATGTACGATTTTTCCTTTCTACAACTCCATTTTGTTCCGGAGTATAAGTGTGGAAAGTTCGTGCTTTATTCCAAGTTCATCACAAAAGTCCTCAACTTTAGTATTCTTGAACTCGGAACTGTTATCGCTGCGGATTTTCTTTATTTTGAAATCAAATTCATTTTGAGCCCTTTTTGCAAAACTTTTGAAAATCCCGGAGGTTTCACTTTTATCATCTAGGAAGAATACCCATGTATATCTAGAGTAATCATCCACAATAACTAAACAATAGCTATTTCCCCCGATACTCTTATAGGTTGTTGGCCCAAACAAATCCATATGTAAGAGTTCCAATGGTCTAGAAGTTAACATGATACTTTTGGAAGGATGAGAATTAGCGACTTGTTTACCGGCTTGACAAGCACTACAAAGTCTATTTTTCTCAAACTTCACATCTTTCAAGCCAACAACTAAATCATGTTTGAAAAGCTTTTTGAGTTGAATCATTCCAACATGAGCTAGCCTTCTATGCCAAAGCCAACCCAATGAGGTTTTTGCCATTAAACAAGTTTTCAAACACGATTCACTTGAACCAAAATCAACCAAATAGAGATTTCCGAATCTAAAGCCTTTGAAAGCTAAAGAGCTATCCTTTGCATTAGAGATAGTTACACCTTCACTTGAGAATGAACAAATTAGTCCAAGATCACATATTTGAGCAACGGATAACAAATTAAAATTTAATGATTCTACCAACGATACATTAGAAATGGAAAGGTCATTGGAGATAGCAATTTTACCTAATCTTATTACCTTTCATTTGCTATTGTCGCCAAATGTGATCTTGTCTACTCCTTTTCCACTCTCGAATGTGGTGAACATTTTCCTATCACGGGTCATGTGTTGAGTGCATCCACTATCAAGCACCCAATGTTTTCCACTGGTTTTATAGTTCACCTTATCTCCTTTAGCCATTAGGCAAGTGGGAGTGGAGAATAACGACGGTGCTTCCTTGATTGCAATGCCAACTAATCCCTTGTTCTTGGGGGACTCATCGGAATCAGAATCGGAGTCGCTTGACTCATCATTTGAATCCCACTCTCCAATGTGAGCTTCATGCTTGCCACTTTTGTAAAGCTTCTTGAAAAGCTTCTTGTTGCCGTTATACTCCTTCTTCTTGTAAGACTGGTCCTTGTCTTCCTTCTTTTCGGGACAATGAGAGGCAATATGCCCCTTTTCTTCACAATTATAGCATCGAATGTTGCTATAACGCTGATGATTGTCCCTTTTTGTACTTGTCGAAGTTGTAGCTTCTATTAGGGCGTCTCTTCATGACTCTCTTCATTCTTCTTACAAGGAGTGCATACTCCTCATCGGAGTCTTCTTCTTCATCCTCATCATCACTTGATTCCGCCTTGGCCTTGAAAGCGGTAATTTTCTTCTTTGAGGATGATGTCTCCAAAAGCTCTTCTTTGTCCTTTTTGAACAACTCATTTGTGATGAGATTGCCTAAAAGCCTCGTTGGTGTCATCCTTGGCAACTCGGGAGAGTTGAGGAATAGTGTCACCAATGTCTCATACTTATCCGGAAGAGCTCTAAGCTTCTTGCGTACAATGTCAACATTAAGAAGGTTAGTTCCAAGACCATTGAGCTCATTCACAATGTTGTTAAATCTTAAATACATCTCATTGATATTTTCATGAGGCAACTATAATACCCCGAATGTTTCGAAGGAAGGAGAGTAAACAAAAAAAGGATTTTTTTGTAATACTCCAACTTAGTCTAATGAAGGAAGCAGTGAAAAGAGAAATTAGACTTTAGAAGAGGGGAAATCTGTAATTCTTTGGCAACTTTGGGCTTGGGTTTTCACCAGAGGCCCATGAGGGGCCGCCACTATTAAAAGGAGGAGAAACCCTAGCCACCACTGTAGCACGACTGCTATAGTGCTCCCACCGCCACTCTGATCTTTGCTCTGATGCATGCCCTCCTCCTTGCACTCCATTGCCCCTCTTGGTGGTGCTCTCCCATTGCTGTCGGCCAAGGAGAAAGGTGGAGGGAGAGAGGAGAAGAAGAGGAGAGGAGCATCTAGCGGGGGAAATCAGTGGGCACGCGTGTCTCCAAGGGTAACGAATGTCGTTTTCATTGTTTGATAAGTCGTAGATGTGAATTCGATTAGAATTGATTGGATCGAACTCTGTCGGTTAAAGATTCAATTCTGTCCAGTAGGTTGCGTGGGCAGTTTCGAGTTCCTAGAGGCCGAATTGGAGGTTTCCAAGTCCTAGAGATATCTAAATAATATTATTAGCTTTTCGTGGCCGCCAAGAACATCTGATTCTGATGTACGGATCAAAAGTTATGATAGTTTTAGTTTCTGCTGTCCAGAATTCTGACGCGATTGATCTGTTAAGTTGTCTCCTAAAATATGATTATGATAATGGCATATGCAGGGTTTTCACCCAACTAGGTTATTGTAAAAAAATATATAATATTTCCAGAATGTTAAAGAACGCCCTAATCGGAGTTGTAGATCAAAAGTTGTGATCTGTTCTTTACCGCTGTCCAGAATCTTAGCTACATTTCAGCAGTCATTTTAATTAGTAGATTGATTATTGTTAAGGTTCGAATCAGGACTTCTCTATATTATGAAATTTGTAGGCCTTGGTCTTATATTTCCAGATCATTAAAGAACATCCAATTTGGAGCTGTAGAACGAAAGATATGAATTTTTGAAGTTCTTATTGTAATCTGTCTCTCTGTTGGACACAGAGAAAGATTAACTTGTTAGCGACTTTTCTTGCACCTTGGGAATTATTGAAATAATTTTATTCAGGAAGCTAGTTCCTTGTAGTTTCCAGAAAGGTTTAGGTCATTGATTTTGGTTGTACCAAATGGAATTTATGAATTTCACAAGTTGAAAGTACCAAAGATGACAAAACGGTCTTCGGGGTTAAAATCAAGGGCTTAGATGGGGTAATTTGTTCTGTCGATCACCTGGGAAGTTGTAGCTAAGCTCGTGTAAAGTCCGGGAAACTTGGATTCATAACTTTTGGGGCTGGGACTCAAAAGTTATGGATTTTTCTTTGAGAACCGACAGATTGGACAGATTAGAGTCAGGGGTGAAATGGCTAGTTTTTGTGTTGCGTTCAGGAGCAATCGCTCTCGTTATGTTCTATCACTTTGTTGAGCACTCTTGTTTAGTATACTTAGTATACTTTACGGTTGCCAGTGTTGGTGAGCACGGGGTTGAAAGTCAGACCTTGTCGTCATCTTTTCGTCTCACTAGTTAAGGCAAGTACTTTGATGTTCTTATGATTAGTGAATGCTGAATGTTTGATGTTCGTATTGTGCTTTTCTGTGATCCATGAGAATATTCAAAGTTTATGTTCCTTTCTTATGCGTTATTTCCATGTGTAGATATGATGTCTTTCATAATTCATATTTCAATACATGCATCCATTTTCATGTTCCTTCCACGGAGTGGATTATAAGACCCATCAATTCCAAGGATGGGCACGTAAGACCCACCATTCCAATGTGGGTAGATTTGGACACCGTATGAAACGTTCTTCATACGGGATTTGGATCCTCGATTTTGTTAAATGCGGGCTTAGGTGAACACCAACGGGTGTGTCACTAGCTATACCGGTATAAGCATGTGTGCGATCCATTCTTTTCATTAATTCCATTAATTCCATGCATTCATGTATTCATTCAATTAATGCGTTCAAATTCTTTAATGAAGTTGTCTTTTTCATATTTATGGTATGTCCAAATATCCATGTACTTGCTTGAGTCTCGGACTCATTCTTGCTTCGTTTATTTATTTTTAGGTGATCGTTGGTGATGATTCTCTTGGGAGGGAGTAGACACGCACTACTCATTCATTTCACCTTACACCGTTTCAATAATAAAACTTGATTCTCGCTTTCATTCGTTAAGTGATGGACTGTAATATAATGGAGTTTGATGTTGGTTGATATCTTTCTCTCGTTAAGGTTGTTTAATTAATCGCTTATGTTCCATGATCATTCGTTTGGTATGATTATCTTAGTGGATTCAGTAGACTTAAATAATTGGAATTTGTGAACTGTTGTTGGATTCAGTTTTAATTCCTGCTTAGGTTTTAAAAGATGTTGATCCTTATATGTTAGTTGATGAGTTAATGTTAAAGTTCTTCCGCAGTATGGTTGTATGTTAGTCCTTTAGGTAGCATTTTGGCTTCCGAATAACCAGGGTGTTACAGCAACATTATGAATGTCTCATATTTGATCCAAAGCCTATGCAATTTGGCTTCTTTGACCGTGGATGTACCCTCATGGATTTCCGAGAGAGTTGTCCAAATAGCATGAGCATTTTCTAGGTTGCTCACTCTATTGAACTCATCCGCGTTCAAAGCGTCAAAAAGAGCGTTCATAGCTTGAGCATCTAAATGAGCATTACACGTATCTTGATCCGTGAGTTCTAGTGGATTAAGAGGCATAGCGTAACCCTCATTTACGATTCTCCAAATGCTTGGACTAATTTTCCAATAAGCATAAATTGAGCCATCAAATAGAGGAGTCCTACCTAAAGCCATTCCCTCACTAGCCATCCTTTTCTCTCTTAGACGATTAAGTCTAAATCAATGAGAGACCAAGCTCTGATACCACTTGTAGGATCAAGGATAACTGACTAGAGGGGGGTGAATAGGAGGTTTTTAAACTTTTTAACAATTTAACAACTAGGCCAATTAAAAACTTAGTCTAAACAAGTTATACTTCTAGCTAGGCACTTTAATCACAATAAACAAGCTAGAAATATAAATGCGAAAATGTAAAGACTAGAAATAACCATAATGAGACGACGATGTTTTCCCGTGGTATCGAAGACTTGCCGGTCTTCACTAGTCCACGTTGAGGAAGCTTGACAACTCAAGCCGGCTCCACGAATTAAGCCTTCCCTCGATCACTATGGTTGTTCTTCCTCCGCTCTGGAGATGGCGAACACCAAACTACTCACAAACTTGCACCAGGCCTCTTCACAATCTTCTTGAAGAGATCACTGTGCTACACCGCCAAGGCCGTCTAAGAGTTCGGCAAAACTCTAAGAGTAACAAACCAAGACCTTCGCTTGACGATGCTCAAGTGCAATAGGATCAATCTAGAATGAATTGATGCACTTGAATGAATTCAACTACCAACCAATGAATGCACAAGAGAATTTTGGGTGTTGAGTGAATGCACTTGGCTCCAAGGCTCTAAGGATGTTAAATGTTCACTAGCAACATGTCTAAGGGCAGTTGGGGGGGTATTTATAGCCCACACCAACAATTTTGACCGTTGGGGACCAAATCTAGCTAACGTCACCATAATCGGTACAACCGGCGTTAAGAGTCTTGTTGAACCGCATTTTCGTCGAAGCTCAGAACGGCTAGAACGGCGACATTTATTACTCTGACATAGCCGTTAGAATTTGCCGTCCGATACAACCGCCAAGTAATTTGCGGTACAACCGCAACGCCCAGTTGAACCGCATTGAAGCGCGGTACAACCGATCGTAGGGTTTCCAAACTGCTGAAATGACAAGCTCTCTGGAAAATATGAACCGCCTTATAAGAATCGGTACAACCGCAGCGCAGTTCAACCGCTTCCTAAAAACGGTTCAGCCGAAAATCACAGAGAGCTCTAGGTCGCATTTACACCTGTTCTGGTTTTCTTGAACCGCCATATAATAATCGGTACTACCGCAGCGCGGTTCAACCGCTTCCCAAATGCGGTTCAACCGAAAATCACAGAGAGGTTCTGAGCTAGATGCACTGGTTCTATTTTTATTCAACCGCCAACTAAATATCGGTCATACCGCACAGAGCGGTACAACCGCAGTGAAAACTACGGTACTACCGATTTCAAACAAAGTGCACAAAGCTTTCAAATTAAAAGAGAATCCAAATGCATGCATGATCCTAAATTGATCCATATGGCACAAGAACATGCTATCAAGTTACTAGCCAAGATCCCTCTTAATAGTACGACATTTAACCTATAATCCGGTCTTCAAACCAAATCTCCTAAGACCGGTAAAACAGAAAAGGATCCTAGACTATTTGTACCTTGTCTTCAAGCCATGTAGATCTTCATGTTATCCTTTGGCATGCATCTTTACGTCATCAAATTCACCAATGGGACTTAACCTTGTAAATACTCAATAAACATGTTAATCCCATATTCACATATTATCATTAATTACCAAAACAATTTTTAGGGGCCTAGATGCTTTCAGTCTCCCCCTTTTTGGTAATTGATGACAACACACCTAATATGTGAGAGAAAGATTGTTTTGAATATACTAGAGTGTATATTATTTTGATGACTTAACAGCAAAATAATTCTTGCATAGGGCCTATTTGGTTCATGACCAAACCGAGCCAAACCAAAATTTTGGCATTGCCCCAAAAATTTGGCTAGTGTTTGGTTCCATTCTAATATTTGGTATTGCCCTCGAGAATTTTGGCACGCCCAGGTTTTTCTTCCTCTTCGTGGGGGCAGTTTCAGGCAGCCAAAACCAGCGCCCGAATTTTGGTTTGGTAGGGAGCACTTCCTCCGACAGGTGGCGCATTGTGGTTGGCTGGGCCTAGTGCATTTATTGCTTGATAAATTTGATTAGCAAGTTTGAAATGATCATATTTCCTAACCCGAGTATCTGATTTGTGATTCATTTGAACCGTTGTATTCCTTGTCATTTTATCAACAAAACAAGACCTATGTTGGCATATTTTGGTGCCAAAAAAATGATGTCATGCGGGACACACGTGTCATACTCACAATTTGGCAAATTTTGGCACGGTTGCAATCCAAACACATCAATTTCGCATTGCCCATGATTTGGTATGGCTACGATCAAAACACTATTTTTTTGCTTAGTTTTTGGTATTGCCTAGGTTTTGGCATTGCCAAAATTTTGGTATGATTACTTGGGGTCGTAAACCAAACAGGCCCTTAGCCTCTTAGCCATCTCCTCCTATCTTTTTACAGTGGTGGCCAAACCAACCGCTTTAACTCCAAACCCTAACCCGATGATGGGCAACAAAACTCACTCACCCACCCAATATTTACAACCCATTAACTCAATTTCAGGTAGACTCGTACCCGCTTACAAAACCAGTCGTAACTCTCTCATACGATCTCCAAATCACATGTTCTTGGATGTGTTGGAAAGCTATCACCGAGCCTCACACATCCACACCTTCTCATTGCTAGAATCCATCTTTACAGTAGCTGGCTTCCTGGATAAGAAATCACCCATCTTCTAGAATCCCCCACTTGACCTTGACTCGGTCAATACTTTTACTCCATTGCTCATCACGTGTCTTCATAATGAACACACACATGTCGAAGTGTCCGCTGACCCAACTGGCAAATCTCTCTGACTCTGGAAGCTGCTAGACCGCCACCTCATTTGCACTAGTTCAAGTCAGCGCACCACCTTTCACCATGACAGCACCTGACTTCCTTGACCATTATGGATCTCAGCTGCTCCCTGAGCTTAGTCCCAATCCACCTTGTCCTTATCTATCATGCCCATCACCAGTAGCTTCTGCTCTGGTTCCTTGTCTCCATGGCTTGTAACCATTCCACCAGCCTTAGCCATCTTCCGGCGGAACCTTGATCGTTCTGGATCTAATCTCTCTACCTTAGTCTTGATCCCTTGACCTTTTTGGACCTAATCTCTCCTAGTTTAGTCCCAGCCCCGTCTGCCTCACCATGATGTTGCTCTGGAGTCCTACAACCATCACCAACAAGCAAACCCATCACGTAGCACTTCACAACACACATAACCATCAATTGACATAATTGATAAGAAAAGGATACACACTTTCATGCTTCGCTCCCGGAAGCATCACAAAGCCACAAGCCATCTCATGGCTCACAATGCACCATGTGCACCTCACACATCTCACCTCGAGCATCGCCGTGATCACCTACTTAAATCGATCATGGTTCATCAACCATGTCACACAAAGGCTCAACACGTGTCTCACAATATGTATGCAAAGGCCCAAAGCCATCAAGTCATCGTTGCTTGCCATCTTGCCAGTTTTGCTCCATATGCACCTACATGCACTACAATACAAGAAAGACAACTGGCAATGCATATCATAGCTCATCATAAACAACTCACCATTAACACCCTCCCCCCTCCCCCTAAAAAAACATCACCAATAAATTCATCTTGAAGTCCTCTATAAAACACGTTAAGGCCCCATGGCCATTGGATCAACCGGACACTCTGAAATAGCTCAAAACTCCAAAAACGTGATTGTTGGAACCAGTGTTCACCTAGGCGTTAGGCGCTAGGTGGGCGGTGGGTGGCCGCCTAGCGCCTAGGGCGCCTAGGCAGGGCCCTAGGTAGCCGAACAGAATTGCAAGCCAAGCAAGCGGGATGAACACAAAATAGCAAGCATCAGTCCAAGCTTATGTATATGTTACATGTATGTATGTATATGTGTAATTATGTAACAAAAGATGTTACATGTATTTATGTATGTGTAATTATGTAAGAAGAGATGTTACCTTGGTAACTTGGTGATGCAAATATATTTGAAGACTTGATGTAATAACCTTCATGAGTTGATGTATCATGAGTTGTCAATTGATGACGATGCAATAAAAATATAATTCAATCAAGTAACATCAAATAGTTCAAACAATGAAACAAGTCACAAATAAAGCAAGCAAGTCAAATATAAATAGTTCATAATGTCTCGCAAATAAAACAAGTAAGCAAAATATAAAGAGAGTCGATTGATTTCTAACTTCTTGCTCTTTATCTTTTCTAGTCTTCCTCTTATATTGTGCATCCTCGATTGATTTGATGCATTTCTCTGGATCTTCTTTTGTGGACAACAGGCATTTAGCAATATTGCCCCTAATGTGAACAATATGTTGCTTTATCCTATACACTCATCCAGAAATAATTTTGTTGCACAACTTGCATTATACTTTATCCAGATTGTTCAGATCAATCAACACTCTATACTCCCACCCTATGTCCTCAGATTTCCTCTTAAGGCTATCCGTAGTAACCTCCACCGTGGCAGATGCAACGGATCACATCCTACAATTCATGAACATTGATAAACAATTTTTACAAACTTACAATCATAATTGCTATTTGCTAATTGACTACTAAACAGTAAACAAAAATACATCACAAATTCACAATTGAGAATTGACTACTAAACACTAATCAGTAATCACTAAACAGTAATCGCTATTATTTGCCTATTTGGCATTTGCTATTTGCTAGCATCAGTGCCTCAGTGCTATAAGCTATTTGCTATTTGCAACTAGCAAATTACAAATAGCACTTCGGAGTATAGACTCCAGTTATCCAGTACTCCCTCAGTCCCACCCTTCACAGCTCCACTTAGCACTTACTAGCAAATAGCCGAATGGCACTCCGGAGAGCCAGAGCAGACTCAGCAGAGGGAGGCGAGGGCTAGAGGGAGGAGGTGGCGGACCTGGGGGGCTCTGCGCAGCTGCAGAGGGAGGCGAGGGCCAGAGGGACGATCGGACGAGGCGGCTAACCTAGGGGCGACGTGGTTGGAGGTGCGACGGCGACGGGGAGCCAGGGAGGAGCACGCAACAAGGAACCGGGAAGAGGAGCGCAAGAACGGGGTGTGTGACGGGGGCGAGAGAGGCGGCGGCGTGCTGCTGAGAAGAGGCGGCGGCGCGTGATGAGGTGCTAGAGAGGAGGCGGTGGCGCACGACGCAGACCAGCGCAAGAGGGGAGCAAAAGGCCAAATCGGGTAGGGTTCTCTTACCTTGTGGCTTATATATGTCTGCTCTGTCCCCCCCCCCCCGAGCGCCCAGCACCACCTCGTGCTACCCAGCTCCACCACGCGCAGCCCGCCTAGCGCCGCCTCGGTCCGCCTAGGACTGGCTTTGACCGCCTGGGAGGACCAAGCGCCCAAAGGAACGCCTGTGCCCAAGTCGCAGCGGGTAGTGCTCCCCCAGCGCCTAGGCGGCCAAGGAGGGCGGGTACACTGGTTGGAACAATAATCGACGCTCAATAGTACAGGTGATGTTGGTCAAACCTCTAGCTAAGATTAAATCCGTAGATTGCCCAATCTTTCACGGTGGTAATTCCTGATCAGATATATGGAGCATGAACTACAGGATGCAACTTGCACTTGGATAAATAAATCTCACACCCGCGCACACCACAGTACACAAATAAGAGAAGAGATCAAACAAGACCAGCACATAAATTCAATCAATAAGATTAAACCTGAGTAGCAATCAAATATATCCTAGATGGGAAACTCTCAAGAACTCGCACACACACGATAACAGGGGTAGACCCTCATGGAGACATGCCAAATTGTTGAGGAACCATCACTAGCGAGTCCAGTCCGAGCAATTACCTCGTAGAAAAGTGTAGAGTCGCTTAGAACAATGCAAGAACACAAGTACAGAATAGTAGATTGAACATAGAGATATAGGGGGCTTCTTGCTTCTCTTTATTCCTTCATTAATTGATCAGCCTTTTACAATGACTAGCACCCTCTATTTATAGTCTAGAGACCTTGCTAGGGTTTGGATGTGGCGCCCACCTATGGACCGACTGCTGGGCCAGGCCCATGGTTTCCCAACACTCCCCCTTGGGCACCCATCCTCATATGTTCATGTCTCATCAAAATCCATAAAAACCCAGTGGGAAAAAATTTGGAGAAAGAGTACATGATATACGTTCTGTTGCGGTGCACGAATTGCCTCGTTAAAAACCTTAGCCGAGAAACTTCAGGAAAACTCGTCAAGGGAAAAGAGTACAATCCACCCAATTTCATTTGATCTCCAGAATTTACTTTTTGGGTACTTGATCTTCGTGATCAAGTTTCAATAATGAGTTTGTGAAGATTCTCCCCTTGAATTATGCACTTCTCAAAGTCTCATCATTCCAATTCCACATATGCACATTTCAAAGTTAGATGCTGGAAGTGACTTAGGCCCTGTTTGGTACAGCTCCTACTCCCAGCTTCTCATTTGGATCTGGTGGAGTTGTACCAAACACTCAGCTTCCCAAAACATCCTAATTCTGATTCTCACAAGGAGCTGTCTCGAAAATGAACTAGCAACGAGAATCAGCCTTCTCGTAGATTCTCGTGAGAATCCAACCTTACAGAAAAGAAAATGCCCCTTGAAGTTGGATGATTTTACCCGCAAATGCCATCAAACTAACCCCACAGCAAATCCACCACGCGTCCCGAGCCCGTACCCCTTCGTCTTTCCCCTCGCGTCCTCTTCCCCTCCCGCTGCTCTCATGATAAGGCAATTCTACCGCCGGCCCCTGTGTGCACGCGCCTCGCTTGTCCTCGGCTGCGCCCTCTTCGGCCCCCGTGTGCACCACCGGTGGTCCTTGACTGCACCGCCGCAGGGCTCGGAGTGCGCCGCCGTGAGCACATGAGAGCCACCCACCCCGAAAATCCTAGAGGTCCTTTGGTTCGCCGCTTTCTTCGCCGCCGTTTCCCGAGCACTACTGGCCGACTCCTGTGAAGGTAAGGTTGTCATCCGACTGTCCCCCTTGTCCTCCCTACTCCCTTTGTCTCCTTCCTCTTCGTCAGCCACCCTAGGGTGGGTCGATTTGTTGTTTTCTTCTGTTTGGAATGTGTAGACTCTTGTGTACATCTGTGACATGTGTGAATGTAGTACGGAAATTGTGTAACTGTGAATCTGTGAATGTGTACGAAAAATATCTGTGAATCTGTGATGGATCAAGAACTCTTGTGTCTGTGTATCTATCTTTGGAATGTGTGTAGTCTTGTTTGGTGCTTGATCTGGTAGTTTTTTCGGGAATTGTGTATCTGTGATGAAAAATATCTGTGAATTGTATATCTGTATCTGGAATGCTTGACCTAAACATGTTCAGGTGCTTGATCTGGAATGTGTATAGTCCTGTTTGGTGCTTGATCTTGACCTGAACTAGTATACTTTTGTTTGGTTTCATGAATCCTGAGCTTGTTATGATAACCGTATAAACTTTGTTATGCTAATAATTGAAATTTCTGATTGGTATGTTATCTCATTTTCTAGGGATCATTGAACTGTCTGATTGAACTTCAGTAATAAAGTACCTGATAGCAAGCCATATTTGTTATGCTATGCTTGATCTGGTAGTTTTTTCGGGAATTTTGTATTGTGTATCTGTGATGAAAAATATATGAGAATTGTGTATCTGTGCCTGGAATGCTTGACCTGAACATGTCCAGGTGCTTGATCTAGAATGTGTATAGTCTTGTTTGGTGCTTGATCTTGACCTGAACTAGTATACTTTTGTTTGGTTTCATGAATCATGAACTTGTTATGATATCTATATAAACTTTGTTATGCTGATCATTGAACTACATGATCTTTTGGTATGTTATCTCAGTTTCTGAGGATCATTGAACTTCAGTAATAAAAAACGTTAGAGCTAGCCATATCTGTTACGATATCTGTATAAACTTTGTTATGCTGATAATTGAAATTTTTGATTGAACTTCAGTAATAAAGAACCTGAGAGCAAGCCATATCTCAGTTTCATGCATACTGCAGTTTTGATATCTGTTATGCTTCAATATGCCATATCCCTATATTTCTAAGTGGTGTGAGTCATTCATTTAGTTTGACATGCTGATCATTGAACTTTCTATATATGAGCAGTAATAAAGAACCTGATAGAGGTTTTCTTGGTCCCCCGGGATTTTTTTCTTTTATCTAGTGAACCTTGAACTTAAGTAATAAAGAACCTGCTAGAGGTTTTCTTGGTTGGGAACTTCAGATGGTTGCCATATCAGTGAAGCTTTGTCTGCTTGTATGCCCATAGTCCTAGGTGTTCATATCTTATTGTTGATGTCAATTTGATAAACAAAAATTTATGGGCCAAATATGCAGATGTCTGATAACGCTGAGTGGAATGATGAGAACACTAGGATAGTGTGTGAATTGTTCGTTGAACAAGTAGAGGCGGGCAATCGCCCGAATACCCATTTAAACAACCCAGGGTATACTCTTGTGATACAAAAATTTGCAGAGAAGACTGGGCTGCAATACAAAAAGATGCAATTGAAGAACAAATGTGATAAATTAAAGAACGATTGCAACATTTGGAGAAAATTGAGGACAAAGGAGACAGGCTTAGGTTGGAACCATGAAACGAATACAATAAAGGTCACCACCGAACGGTGGAAAAAATTAAAAAAAGTATGTCATTACTCATTATCTTTTTTTTAAATGCATTAATGTACACTCCTAGCTCTATTATTAGTGAAGGTTTAATGTGTAACACTTAGCATTGATAGGAATATAAAGGATGTTCCAAGTTTGAGAAGGCTAGACTTCAAAATGAGGAGTTGTTGTCCAAAATGTTTCATGACATTCGCAACACCGGTGAAGACCATTGGTCTCCTGCAGTGGGAACATTGCCTCAAAGTCTGTCGAACCCGGGATTAACACCCCAAATCCTCTTTGTATTTCTGAACTAGTCCCATGATCAGTAGCTAGTTCACACAGTAAACAGATATGATAACATCCATAAATCGCACAATATTATTAATAATCAACAAAGTTTATTACAAAAGAGGCTTACAAGCCAACAGTAAAGAACACAGCGGAAGACAAAGAATAAATAGTGGAGTCCAGCTGATCTTCCACAGGTAATCGACTGGGGTAGCGGCCTAGTCGTCAAGATCCACACCGGTAGTGAAGTCCTTCTCCTCTAAAATTTGTTTGCATAAAGCAAGTAATAGCACAACTACCGTGCTCGCAAGTTACACCCAATAACAGAGTTAATGCATGTAAGGATATAACAAAGGATGGCTTATAGGGTTATTTACGCAAAGGTAATATTTGACAGTTTAAATACAATACTAAGTTCAAAAGCAGTTATACTATATCTAAAATCAAATTTCATTTTTGTATTCATTATTTCTCAAGTGTAGGATAAATCTCCGTACACAAGTGGTGAAGGACTACCCCCCCTGTACCAGGCTTTCTGCCTAACTTTCCCACATGGAATAAACATCCATAAAATCATTTTTGTCAAAACATTTAAAAAAACCATAGTCTAATCTGCGAAAGGCTTTGCTCAGCATGTCCATGACCGTGGACACGGCTATTCGAATAGATTGACACTCTGCAGAGGTTGTACAGCTTTACCCACATGACATAAATTCTCTAGTTTGTCCGGCATTCATCGATACCACCGCTCACTACCTTAGGTAAGCAGTCTAGAGCACGTATCAAGGCCTTTACAAAGCTTCATCCCACCGTAGTTATACCTCGCTAAGGTTTCGTTGTCATAAGCTTCGCGTCAAACGATAACCCCCTCTTACGCTAGTGGGAATACATGTACGTAGGTCATAAAAGACAACCCACTCAACCGAATGGAACGACCATAGTGAGACGTTGCAAATTAGTCGGCCAAGTCCCCTCCCCATACTCAGGACATGTGGTAGTATGATTTTGGCTTAACAATCCGCAGCTCGTAGACCAGTCCTTAATTGACTGGGTGACTTCCAAAACAAACCCTGGGCCTCAACCATTCCTGAGAAGAGCCCGTGCATAAACTTGCACCAACCAACTATCCATTTCGCCCAAGTCTAAACCAGTTTTTCATTTTTGCTTTACTTTTCCAAAACATTTGCAAACTTCCATGACACACTAGTGCCATGGATAGAATTTAAGCAATATTTGATCGATTTTTGGCTGATAATTCCCAAATTGAAACATTTTTGGGTCTAAGCATGACTAAGCATAATTTTTTCCAAAGTGTTCTAGTTCATACTATTGCATAAACTATATTTTCATCTAAGGTGACAAGGTATGAATTATTTCAATATCAAGATTGGCAGTACAAAGGATTTAGGCATAACTACAATTTAAAACATGTATTTAAATTACATTGAATAGAAATAAGCATGCAATAATAATTTAAAATAGAATTTAAATAATTTGAAATGATGGGATCAAATATGATCAAAGATTTAACTTGCCTTGCTCAATTAGTTGCTCTCAAACGGCGTCAAAATCTGACTCTCTGAAGTCGTCAAAATCTATACGCGAAAATAAACTAAATTCAAACAAAATTGAAATAAAGATTCAAATTAACTCCAAATTAAATAATTTTAGTTTAGTTAGCTAGATCTTTAATTTATATGCATTTAGAAATTTGAATCGACGAAAACGGAATTCGTATGAAGGAGAACGAACCTCGGGAAGTTTCAAAATCACATGAAATGATGAAATTAGGGTCTTTCCGAATTTTAGAATTATTTTTCTAAAGGAAAACCCAAATTTCTGCGCCATGCTGACGTCAGTGCCCGAATTTCCTTCGGTTGAAAACGTGTGCCACGTCAGCAACATGTAGGCGCTGACAAGGCTCAAATGGCCTACGTGGCAGCCAGGTGGTACGACGTGGCAGTGAGGTAGTGCCCACGTCGCGGTGCCACATCAGCGAAAACCGGTGGCACTCTCGGTCCTAGGGTCGCCGACGATTGGTGGTGCAGCAGCGGCCGGCGAGCACACCAACAGGTAGATGAGATTGTGGGGAGTCTAGGGCTTACCTCGGTGGGGCTAGGGTACGAAGGGTTCGCTAGCGGCGAAGGCAACGGCGGTAGCGAGTTCGGGCTCGCGGTGGCGCGAGGGTACCCGTCACTCTCCGACGAAGGCGGCACGAGCACCGGGTCGGCGAGGTTGCGGCAAAGTCGATGGTGGGGGAGAGGTAGCCATTGCTCCACAGGAGGTGGTGCTAGAGGCGGCGAAGGCGCACGGTGGCCGGCAGCGGAAAAATCCCAAATCTAGTGAGGCGAGGAGAGGAGAGGAGGGGTGAATGGTGGAGATGGGATGAGCGAAGGGAGGGGCACCTCGTGCTCCCTTTTATAGGGGCGGAGGGTGTCGGGAGGAGGATATCGGGCACGCGGGTCCTCTGGCGGTGACGGCGCGATTCCGTTGATTCCACGCATGAATGAAGGGGTAACGGCCGGGAGCTGACGCGGCGAGATTAGGGGAGTTGTCGTGCACGCGGGCACGAAAAAGGGGAGAGTTTGGCGGCGAAGACGAAGCTTTATGTGGCCGCTAATGGTGGTGGGTTGGCTTGGCCGCGCGGGGAAGAAGGGCACTGGGGAGAAGACGGGGAGGGGCCCACTGGCAGCGACGGGTGGAGAAAGGAAAGGATACGGCGTTGGCTGGGCTGTCGGATTTGGATCCGACGGTCAAGATCGTGCGGGGAGATCCGGCTGACGGCCGTGCGCGCACGCGTGGAGGATGGGCCAAAATGGGAATTACGCCACAGGCGGTGAGAGAGAAAAATGGGCTGAGCAAGGGAATTCGGCCCGATTTCCAATCCGGATTTTAAATTGATTTACCATTTTAGTATTTCTGATAAATCAAAATAGGCTTTGGAAAATAGCAAATAAAATCCAAAAATCATGAGAAAATTCACAGAAATTCTTTGAGACATTTTGGATTTAAATAAAATATTTCCAACTATTATTTGGTAATAGTTTTTGCAATTCAATTTGTTTAGCTTTAAAATAATTAAGGAAAAGCTTTTCAAATTCCGAAAATTTTAGAAATTAATTAAATTTTTATCTTTCAACTTTAACTTAAATAAAACTTCAAAAACTTTAATAAATTTTTACTTTTGACTTTTAAAACTTTAGAAATTCAAGAAAAGCAATCAAACTATTTCAAATTTCAAAAGATCCAACGAAATATTAACTTTATTTTGGTAACAGTACTTTGGGATGTTACAAAGTCCTGTGCATGCATCGACAGCTGTTGCTATTGAAGAGCTTGAAGATGAGTGTGATGACAAATATAATAGTGATCGTGAAGATGAATCACCAATTAGTAGGAAAGGGAAGAGACCTTGCAGCTCTAGCAATGATAAGGGGAAGAAACCAAAGAGTGGGTTTGTGGTCATGCAAGATCAACTAAGAATAATTCTTGAGTTGAATGAGAAGTTGCATGCATCTTTTGAAGCATTTGCACAGAAAAGAGAGCAAGACTCGGTTTGTAGCATCAAGGATGTCATGGAATCGATTGAAGAGTACGTGTGGTGCTATTAATGGGAGTAATGAATACTTCATTGCATTTGAATGTTTCTTAAAGAATGAACAAAGGGAAATGTTTATGACCTTGCGCAATAGTGGAGCATGATTTGAATGGCTCAAAAGGAAGTATGATGGCAAGTATGGCAAATAGAAAATTGACTGTAACGCTAGGATGATTCTGGACATTCGTACAAGTAGTTTGTCTTGTATTCGCCTTTATTATTCTTTATTTCTCTGTTGGCATGTAAGACTTTTTTTTGGCTTGCAAGACATTTTTTCACTAGTTATATATGTCATTTGGACCTAATGGGTACTCATGTGTTTTTAAATTGCCATTTATGTTGTTGTGTTTTTGTATGTTCATGTACATATGTCGTCTTGTGAAAGTGATAGTGAAGGGAGTAATATATCAGATGAGGAACATGAATGTGACATGCAGATGATGCGTCTATGGCAAGGCATGTCAAGTCAACTCGCTGCTACTGCAATTATCGTGGAGAATTATCACTCAACCTACTTGGACAAGAATGAGCCTAGGACTTCACGGCTTAGTGGAATGGGTTGGATGAGAGAAACTTTGACCACTCCGGGAGAAAGCTACCATATGTTTCGTATGAATGCTACAATCTTTCACAGTCTACATGATCTTTTCGTGAGTACATATGACTTGAAATCAACTACGCATACAAGTTCAATTGAAGCATTAGCTCTTTTCCTATACATATGTGGTGACTGTGAATTTAACCGAAGAGCGCAGAATCAGTTGAAGCATTCTGGTGAGATAATTAGTAGGAAGTTTGATGAGGTTTTACAGTGTGTGGTTAGAATGTCTAAAGATTTTGTGAGGCCAAAGGATCCAAACTTCTCTACGGTTCACAGTAGAATTAGAAATGATAGAAGGATGTGGCCACATTTCAAAGACTGTATTGGTGCTATCGATGGTATACACATTCTTGCAACTGTTGCTCCAGAAGATCTAATTAGATATATTGGTAGATCAGGAAGTGCAACACAGAATGTCATGGCGGTATGTGATTTTGAGATGCGCTTCACATACGCATCTATTGGACAACTAGGAGCTATGCACGATACTAGTGTTCTTTATCATGCATTAGATGTAGCAGGGAAGTCTTTCCACATCCTCGACAGGGTAATTTTCTTTTTTTGTTATCATTTATGAATTTATTTACTTGTAATGTTCATGCATTGGATGTTGATATACATGATTTTTCCATCTTATGTTGCAGGAAAATATTATCTTATCGATGCCGGTTATCCAACAGGCCTGGGTACTTAGCGCCATACAAGGGGCAAAGGTACCATGTTCCAGACTTTCGGAGAGGTGTTGCTCCTAGTGGTGAGAAAGAGAAACTCAACCATTTGCACTCGAGTGTTCACAACGTAATTGAGAGGTCCTTTAGTGTATGGAAGATGAAATAGAGAATTCTTCTTAAGATGTCGAGCTTTCACATGACCAAACAAAAGATGATTGTTGCAGCAACCATGGGAATTCACAACTTCATACGTGAACATGCTTCGTCGGATATGCATTTTCATAGGTTCGACCAAGATCCTAAATATGTGCTCACAATATCATTAAGATATGCCAAATATGTCATTTCTCAGGATGCATCGGATGCGTCAACGTTGCAAACGAGTGCTACATCCATGGATAGTTTCCGTGATGACCTTGCAAGTGCAATCGCTCAATCAGGATGATAGACACACTAATTGTGATATTTTGTGGTCTTTTGCTATCACTCATTTAACATTCCAATACTTGTACGTAATAGCATTTAATTATCATTTGAACACTTATACGATATGAATGCAATATCTCCAGCGTCATCTATCGCAGTGTGAACAATACAAAATTTGCTTATACATAATTAATGGTTGTGCGTCAATTCATTATTTGCCAACAGTTGTACTCTATCATAAATACAATGTAACTTGGCATTGAGTACAAATACAACGTATATACACTCATATGGTCTAAACAAATTTGGGGGGGAATTCTATAATTTGTGTATAAATACATAGGAGAAAGACACAAATACAACTGAAGTATTACAACCAGGGGTAACATGGTCTATTAGCCTCTAATCCTCCCTCATATGGTTTTTGGAGCCAACCTACTAGCCAAATGCTTTCAACAGATAACTCCAGATTCTCAGAGAAGTGGATTCTCAGAGAATCAGGAGGAGAATCTGAAAAATAAGAATCTGGAGCTCTACAAACAGGGCCTTACTGAATAAATGTGCAAGATTTTTACATAACTTAGCATGCAGTACTTTAATTTCATTCATCTTTTGCAATTCATGAGCATAGAAGAACTTGGGGTTGATATGCTTTGTGAGATGACTCTTCACATAACCCATCTACACTTGTGCAATACAAGAAGCATTATCTTCATAGATAATAGTGGGGGTTTGCACGGTATCCAATCCACGCGACTGCTAAATGTGGTGAATCATCCGTCGAAGCCAAGCACATTCTCGTGAGGTCTCGTACAATGCTATTATTTCCGAGTGGCTCGTCCAAGTCGGCACAAGACTCTGCTTAGACGATTTCTATGAAATTGTAGTTCCACCACATAGGAATACATAGCCTGTTTGTGACTTGGCTATATGCAGGTCTGATAGGTACCCTGCATCTGCATAGCCATTCATAGACAGGTCTTGATTCTTTCTGTAGAACAGACCAAGTTCTTTACTTCCATAGAGGTATCGGAAGATGTCCTTCATTCCCTGCCAATGCCTTTGGTAGGCTCTGCACTATACCTTGCTAATAGGTTCACAGCAAATGCAATATCCAATCTAGTATAATTTGCTAAGTACATGAGTGCTTCTATTGCACTTAAGTATATGAATTACGATCCAAAGACTTTCTCCCTCTCTTTTCTAGGTTTGTACAGGTCTTTGTCTTGCTGCAAAGATCTCTCGACCATTGGCACTTTCGAAGGGTATGTCTTTTCAAAACCAAACCTTTCTAATACCTTCTGAGTGTAGGTTGACTGATGCACTAATATCCCTTTAGGGGCATGCTCCAGTTGCAAGCCTAGGCAATATTTGGTTTTACCCAACTCTTTCATTTCGAACTTTGACCCCAAGTAAGAGCTTACTTTCTTAATACCTTTTAGGGTTTCAATGATGTTCAGATCATCTACATACACTGATATTATACAAAATCCATCCTAGGATCATCGTATAAATACATAGGGTTAATTCTTATTGTTTGTGTAGTCTTTCCTGCATAGAAAATCGCTTCAAGCGATTATACCACATCCTGCCTGATTGCTTAAGTCCGTACAGTGACTTTCTTAGCTTCAAGCGATTATATTTTCATATGAATGTTTGAATCCAAAATTCCATAAAAGGTATGCAGTTATCACATCCATCAATTTCATTTCTAAATTCAAGTTTACTGTCATTAATATTAAATATCTAAAAGGTAGTTCCGCCTATGACCGGGGAATAGGTTTTTTCATAATCATATCCTAGACGTTGAGTGAAACCTTGTGCAACGAGCCTTGCTTATTTTCATTTCTCTTTCGAACAAATACTCATTTATGCCCTACGGGGTGCACATGGTAGGCGTGCGGCTTACAGGCCCAGGCATCTCTCTTTTATTCAAAGATAATAACTTAATTTCTATTTCCTTCTTCCAATCTTCCCAATCTGGTTTTTTTCTTACATTCAGTGAGCGATGTAGGCTCTGGATCAAGATCGATGATTGTGGCAATTTTCTTTGCAAAATAAATGTCGACATTGGTTGTTGTCATATTCATAGTTTCTCCTGAGGTCACAAAGTTTATAGCTATTTCTTCAAGGAACGATTCTTCTAATACTTCTACTTGCTCACCACTGTTTTTAATTACGGTGGCAGGTCCCTTTAGTTTTTCAGCTCCGATGTGTACGCACACATCTATGCTGATGTCTCCCTTCATGGAGATGTTCAATTCTAGTATGTCTTTTTCTGAAAGTTTCATACTGGTGCCAGGTCTCAACTGGCTCCCCTTCTGGTTCTGGGCAACTTTGGTGATCGGCTGTGTCAAGTCCTTCTTATCCTTTTTCACCAGGCGTCCCCGGTTACTTCGGATTCGAGAGGCCGAAATTCTCGTCCTTTCTAAGGCCTCAGGACGGGCTTATGGATACCTTTTTATTTCTTCGGTGTTTCAACCCTCTCCGGTGCATTGCGTGCAGGCACATGTAACTTGGTCACGCTAGTGGTTAGGCAGTTGATTCGCTAATGCTTGCAAATCAATTATCTTCTGAACTTCAATTATCTTCTGGACTTCTCTATTTGCTTCACTAGTGCACGGGTCATGTGCATGGATTTCAATTATCTTATGGACTTCAATTATCTTCTGGACTTCAATTATCTTCTAGACTTCTCTATTTCCCGACATTTTCATCAAGGGGTTGATTTCTTCCCCTTAATGACAGGAAACTAGCCTCATCTAATATACTATCAGCGAATCGGGCAAAATGCAAATATCTCATCATATGGTCCAAATACCTGATTATGGATGTTGTCTCATAACCAACGTATATCCCAGACTTTTGGAGAAGGCCCATTACAGTTTGTTGTGGTGGTGGTATAGGTATATAAACCTTGCAACCAAATCATCAAAGATGAGAAATTTTCGGTGCTGACCCTTGCGCTAGTTGTATAGGTGGATGGATGTTATATGCCAGTGGTCTAAAATTGATGAGAGGTACTGCGTGCAGGACTGCGTGTCCCCAACATGCAGTTGGTAAATTAGAATTCTTCAAAGGTGGTCGGGCAATAAATTTAATCCTTTTAATTAATGCCTCTGCTAGTCCATTCTAGGTGTGGACATACGGTACGGAATGTTCAAATTTAATTCCCATTGCCATACAATAATCATCAAATACCTTTGGAGTAAATTCTCCGGCGTTATCCATTCTGGTGGACTTCACATGATAATTAGGGAAAATATTCTTAATTTTAATTATCTGCGAGATTAGCTCTACAAAAGCGTAGTTTCTCGTAGACAATAAACACATGTGCGACCATTTCGAGGAAGCATCTATGAGCACCATAAAGTTCCTAAATGGCCCTTACAGGGGTTGTATAGGATCGCAAATGTCTCCCTGGATTCGGTCCAGGAATGCAGGGATTTCATCATTCACTTTTAGAGCAGAAGGTCTAGTAATTAATTTCCCGGTGGCACATGCAGGGTACACAAAATCTTCTTGATTCGAGAAATTATTTACATTGACATTATGTCCCTGTGAATTTTTAATTATATTTCTCATCATCCTGAGACCTGGGTAGCCTAATCTATCATGCGAGAGATAGAAAAGTTTAGAGCTTCTAAATACGGTTTTCAGGGCAGTATAGCTGCAAGTGTCTTAATATTAGTGTAGTATAGCCCAGTTTCATATGAAGGAAGTCATTCTAATACCATTTTCCACTCTCTTCATGCTTTATAATAAGTAGGTATTTCTTACCATACTCTTCTTCAGTCTAAACGTGGAAACCATTAGCGTGAATATCCTTGAGAGTTCTAGTCGATTCTGGGTACAACAAGACTTCTTTAATGACCAAAGTTGTGCCCACCGGGAGTATAATTGTGGCCTTTCCTGAGCCTATTATACAAGCATTCATGCTAATCGACTGAAAAAGTTTCGTCTCTTTCAAAATGGTATTCGTTGTGCCGCTATCCTGCTAAGAACACTTTCTCCATAGGGTGCCACACTCGTTCTAATATAATGTAGCAGGAAGCAAGTAACACATAAATAAAATACTTCAGATATCAGAACATGACTTGCTATTATAAATACGGGAATATAAGCCTTACAGGACTCATCATAAGAATTTAATATTTTGCTCTCCTAGAGCTTACAACCATTATTCAAAGAACAAAATAATTCAATGTTCAGCTTCAATCACAAACTGCAAGTGACTGTAAAAAGATCAAGTGCAATGCGTGCACCAGATCGAATCAGCGAAGTATGTAGAAACTTCTGACTGAATCTGCTCCATGGCGATCTTCTCCTCTTGGGCAATCCAAAGGAGAGAAGATTGGGACTACTGCTGGGCTGTCCATATCCATGAGTACGATTAATGGATGTGGATCATCCGTGCCTGCAATGGCGAGGTGTGCCACATGCTGTCATTTACCCTTCTTCTTAAACTGGAAGGTATCCATAACGTGCGACCCACGACCTTATCTTTCTTGCCCCTCTCCTTTGTGAGAGGCTTCCACACCTTGTAGCTTGTAGCATTGGTTTCATGACCAACATTGCTACTAGACGGCTGTGAGGTGTAGTTCTTTCTTAGAACATCATCTTGAGCTTCCGCAACTTGCATGATGTCAATCCATTCGGCATACTTCATGTAGTCATCTTGACGATAGTTGCGTGTGGATTGCACTGTATTCAGGTGAAAAGTAGAGAGAGTCTTCTCAATCTTCTGCTCATCCGTGATTACCTTACCACGGCATTGAAGACTGGTATAAATTCTGTACAAATTCTAGCCATGCTGGGCCAGCACTTCAAACTCCTGGTTCTTGATGTTAGTCATTTCCATATTCATGCAAAGAGTTCATTAGATTACTGCTGGTAATTTACATAAAATAGTTGCAAAATTCTCATAATGCTCTTCGAACTCCCGGTTCGTGATCCCGTATTTTTCTATGTATTTTTCATGATTTACTGCTATTTTTAGTGATTAAAAGCAATATAAACAATCACAAATAATCAAAACAGTAAATACAATAAATGAATTACATAGGAATAATAATAACAAAGTTAGACATGCTTCAAGTGTTCAAAATTATTCAAGAATTGAATTCTTGAGACCCTTTTCTGCTAGAATATGAATTTTCGGTGAATTCAGCAATTTTCAGGGGCTAAACAACGAATTTTCAGTTCTGAAAAATTTTTTGCGCAAGTTTTCAATTTTCGAGGGGTTATTCTGCAAGAATTTCTTTTCTGAAATATTTTCTTGTAATTTTCATAACTTTGAGGGTTTATTTATAAATTTTCAATTCTAAGAAAATTTTGCATAATTTCAGAAAAAATTGAGGGTCCTTTTGCAAAATCTCCTTTTACTTTTCGGTTTTCCCTTTTTTTTCTTTCTTTTTTTCTTCAACCGAGCCTTTTTCTTTCTTGTGGCCACCATGGGCTCGTTTCATTCTTGCAGCCCGGTTGGCCGTTGCTTTCGCGGTTTCACCAGGCGTTCCCTAGCACCACAATGCATGGCGGCGGCGGCGCTACGTGCATGCGCCCGCGTGGATGCGACGCTACGTGCATGCGCCCGTGCGGAGGCTGTGCAGGCGGCCGGTGGCGAGCGGGCACGCGGCGCGGCCGCGCGGTGCGACGCGTTTGGCTAGGTGGCTGCTTCAAGAGCGCGCGGTGGCGACTGCTGGGCTTCACGCGAGTGGCCATGGATGCGGCTTCGGGTGGTGGCGCATGGCCAGGTGGTGCGCGGCCGGACGACGGCGTGCGTCGCGGCACGCTCGTGCAGATGGCCGGCGGGACGACACGGGCTTCCGGCGGCGCATGCGCATGCAGGCGCGGGCGCAACATGGCCAGCGCGGTGGCATGGCTCCAGGCTGCTGGTATGTGCATGCTTGCCACGTGCTAGCGGCGTGGCTCTATCGTTGCCTTCGTAGCGATGCATGGTGACGGACTAGCCAACCGGTAGCGTATCGCAAGGTGGTGACGGCTGCTTGCATACGGTGCCATGCACATGTTGCCTTTCGTGTCATTGCCTTCAATTTTCTCATGCAATCTAGTTTGACCGATCGACATTGTGTCGGCGACTACGTGTCCGCACAGTGGCTAGATGAGAGTTTCTTTTCCTATCCATGCAATCTACAAACTACAATGCAATCTTCATCTACTCTTTCATGCAACCCACCAATCGGCTTGGCCGGCGACTTCGAGTCGGCTCGCGGTAGATTAGAATGGATTTGCACCGTAGGAAATAATCTAGAAAGCCAAATTTGAAGAATTGAAAGCGATCTAAAAAAACGATTCGATCTACGAGCGTCGTTCTTCGACGATTACCTTTTCGATCCAAGTAAAGTAGACCTAGAAGTAGGCTGGAGTCGATCGTGCTGATAACGTGTTGAGGAGCCGTCGCTGGCGAGTCCCGTCCGAACGATTACCTCGTAGGCAAACGTAGAATTTCTTAGAACAATACAAGAACACAAGTACATAATAGTATATTAAACACAGAGATATAGGAGGTTTCTTACTTCTCTTTATTCTTTTATTAATCGATCAGTCTTTTATAACAACTAGTATTTCCAATTTATAGTCTAGAGATCCTATTTGAATTTGAATGGAACGCCCAACTATAAACCGGCAGCCGGGCCAGACCCATGGTTTCCAACACAAATAACTCAATTTATAATTTCTAAAACTCTGAATTTACGTGGGACGTTCGGCCATTATTAACAGCCGTACAGGCACAAGTTCTTGGCTTGTTGCCCGACCTGGACTCTTAACTAATGTTGGACTTGGCTAAATAAAATAGGACATGTACGTGCTAGGACTAGAACTTGTATGGAAAAGAAACAATTAAAATGAATTCCATACCCTTTTACATCTCGGGCTGGATTAGACTCGAACCTACCCTCACATGATCAGATGCGCCGTCTTGACGTAGTCGACGTATTCTGCAGCACTACTACAGAAAAGATTTTTATAGACGGTACAAAAATATTATTACAGACGGTTTCCGAAGCCGTCTGAATTTATAGATCAATAATGACAATAGGTCATCACAGACGGTTTTAGAACCGTCTGTAATGCATACTATCACAGACGATTATTAACTCAGAATCGTCTGTGATATATGATTATCACAGATAGTTCGTGTCTAGAACCGTTTATGATAACTGTCTATCACAGGCGGTTTTAGACACAAACCATCTGTGATAACTGTCTATCACAGATGGTTCGTGTTTAGAACCGTCTGTGATATATATCTATAAAACCTCCAAGCAATGACTGCTTGTGCCTTTAAAACCGGCTTCCTCTATATATATATATATATATATATATATATAGGAAGCCGGTTTTAAAGGCACAAGCAACCAACGCTGGAGGTTTTATAGAGAAGAGATCAAGAATAGAATAGTAGGACGATATCGCACGGGGCGCAGGAGGAGAACTTGACCAGCATGAACACGGTTACAAATTAGTCTAACCTTTACAAATCTAAAAAATTAATTGCAACCAAGCCCCATCAGAACCACATCGATCCCATGTAAGCCAACCAAGCACAAAGAACCAGCATCAATAACCCTCAGTACCCATCAGAGAGCATTAACCAAACCCACCATTTTGCCCCATTCATTTTTGTCAATCTGAACCCACAACATGAACTAAGTAAGATGCACAGAATGCACATACACCAATAGCCATCAGTTTACATTACAGAGCAATGGGACTATTAATATGAACTAATTATCAATTTAATTTTAGCATAAGACTACTAACATCATTACATCACAGAGTAAGGGGACTATTAATATGAACTAATTATCAATTCAATTTCAGCATACGATTTAACATCATTGAGCAGTTCAACAGCAAGACAGTAAGACCAAGGGTGTCCAAACCCACCACACCAGTAGTAACCCTCGGCATCCATTGCAGAGCACTAGACATTTTCATCACAGAGCAAGGGGGCTAGAGACAAGAGGGAGTAAGGTAGGGTGATACCTCAGTACAGCGCAACCATAGCGGCGACCCCACCACCAGCACAACCCTCATCCGCCTCCTTCACCTTGCATGAATCACACAAACATCAGGACACAACTTAAGGCTCAAGCATAAAAATCAAACTCAACAAAAGACATTAAGCTAACAGAGAGGAGAATAGAGAGATGATGGGAAAAGCAAGGCCAGGGGGCCAAGGCCCAAGCGCAGGAGGTCGAGCAGGAGGACCAAGCCATGGACGCGGGCAGGCAGTAGGTGTAGGTGGTGGCGTAGTGGATTGGGTGGCGATGTCACCGTAGTTGTGGCACGACCCTAACACTGCATAAGACACTCATATCGTACGAGTATCTTGTGTAGTGCAGAGTGGTGTCACAACCGACGGCGACGGGTAGAAGGGCGACAACGGCAACGGGGTCAGGCGGCGGCGTCGAGGTGGGGAGGGGAACGGACGAGAGTAAGTGCGCTGGGGAGTGACGAGTTAGGGCAGGCGCAAACCCTAGCGGCGTTGGGGAGTGACAAGTTAGGGGGGCGCAAACCCTAGCGACTGACCGGGCTCCTACAGACGGTTCCATAATAGAACCGTCCGTGATATGGGCATATCACAGACGGTTCTATTATGGAACCGTCTGTGAAATGGTTTTTCTCAAGTATATTATCTTGTATATACATGTAACACCCTGATTTTCAGAGCATTTTTGAAAATATTCAAAAATAAAAAGAACCATTTAGTTTTGATGATAATTCAAGCTTAACTTGAGAATTTCAGAAATTGAAGAGTTTAAAATGACTAAACCAAACTTTAACTAATCCAAAGCTTGGTTCTTTTGGTGTTGCTCTAGTTCTCTGGAGCTATCTTTCCTTCTCTTGATAAGGGTTTCCTTTCCTCTATCCTATATTCGGACATTCTTATATGTCTAGATCATCCCTCTTGTTTGACCTCTGTGGTTGTTATCTCCTCCTTGTCTTTTCGGGTCCTTCCTCTCCCCTGAAAATCTCTCTCTATCGAGACCTTTTGTCTAGTCTACCTCTTTGGTCCAGACCACTTTTGGGTCGGGACCTCTCTTTCTTAATCTCTCTTTTGTAGTTAGACCTCCCTTGAGGTTTAGGCTTCCTTTGCAACTAGACCTCCTCTGAGGTCTAGATCATCATTGTGGCTTTAAACCACTTTCCTTTTTATTTGGGAACTCTCTTCAGATCAGATCCTCTCTGTGTCCAGACCTTCCCTTTGGTTTGGACCGCTTTGGATCTCTTTGTTGATTTGAATCTCTTTGGTCCAGACCTCCTTTCCATGTTCAGACTTTTTCTAAGTCTAGACTTTCCGTGGGTTTAGACCCTTTTGTATGCCCAAACCTCCTTACCACTTGGACCTCACCTATGGTGCGGATCTCTTCTTTGTCTTGATCTATTTGATGTCTGTATCTCTTTTGATCATAGACCTCATTCTTTGTTTGGGTCTACTCTTATGTTAGATCTCCCCTCAAGTCTTTTGCTTGAGTTTTCCCCATGCTCACTGGAACGCCCAGTAATTCACTTGAACCCACTCGTGTTCAATTAGACCTTCTTTGCATCTGATCGAACCATCCTTGTGCTCAAATTGGACCTCCTCTGATGCGGGGGGAATGCCCGATCTTCACGACGAGGATCGATGATAACTTTGGATCCGTGCAACCCGACGAACCGATGGCGCCAACCATCGCCAAAAGCGAGAACTCATGCGACAAAAGAATTCGCCCAACCACACGCTCGTGATCCCGCTTCTACCGATCACACAAAGTAGACGTGTCGATGCTCTGCAAAACACAAGGAATCACAAGAACAACGGAACGGCAACAGATTGAACTCCCAATTCTAGTGGGAGCAAATATTGCTCAAACCCTAGAATCAAGAATATATTGATATCTCATAAAAATTGTCGTTCCCTCACATAGCGGTATAACGTCGCTTTTAATAAGCGGCGAACTCACGCACAAAAAGGTAAGCCAAGCAAACCGTAAAACGGACTCGAGAGTTTTGGTATTAAACTAATTACATGGCCGGCCCCACCACATATTTTGGTGCTTAGCAAGGAAAGGAATCACATGCATGCAAATTTCCCATCCACGTTACACACATGCATGCACCCTTTTCACTAAAGCATCTCACGCACACACTTGCATGCCAACTTTATTTAATACTAGCAAGAAAACCAAGCCCATATTCCATGCATGATCAAGATGCGGCATGGACGTGGTTCTCGCCGCCTTGATGACAAATGTTTGCTTGTTGGAACCGCCGCCTTGATGACATCTCCTCCTTGATGCAAAGAGCAACCTCCTGCCGCCTCCACATGATGCAAAGAGCGCCTCCTCTCGCATGTATGTGTCTCGCGTCTGCTGTGTATGTATGTGTCTGCATGCGGTAGTCACCGAGAGGAATAACCGAACCCAAGCCAACCGAGAAAGCATGAGATCGAGTTGATTCTTTCAGTTCCAAAATCTCCTCACGTATAAACCTAAGAATAATTAAAATACTAGCATTAGGTAGTAACCAGCTCATATAGATTAAAATCAAATTCAACTAGGAGCGAGTTCACCTGTTGATTAATCCTTTTAGCTCGTGCTCGTGTAATCGGTCCAATCGGTGGGATGTCCTCATCATCCTCTGGTCCGGATTTCCTTCTCTGGCTTAGACGTCCTCAGGGTCTAGGTCTTCTCTCATACTACTTGAGTTCCTTCTATGCTCTTGTGAACCCCTCGGTGATCACTTGGACTCCTTTTCACCTTGACCTTAGTAAACCTTCTCTTTGGAAAAGTCCTCCTAGTGCAATCTGGTATTACCGCCCCAACTCGCGGTATTACCGTTTTCTAGGACCTCTTCCCTTTGCCGATCGTGACCATTAGGATCTCCCTTGTGAGGTCCTAGCCATCAGATCTCCACCTTTCGATTTGAGCTTGACCTTCGGATCTCCCGTGAGTAGGTTGTTGGACTTTCTGTCCAAAGGACCTCCTCCCGGTTGTGTCTATTGGACCTCCCTGTCGTTTGACCACATCCTAACCACCCAGACCTCCTCCGAGTAGATCTAGACCGTTAAGATGTTCCTTGATCGTATCTGAGCCATCCAGACCTCTTTTTGAGATGATCTAAATCGCTCCGACCTCCTTTGATCATCTCCGAGCCGCTCAGATCTCCTTTGCTTATTTTCTGGATCGTCAGGACCTCTCCTGGCTTTCGATCTTGACCGTCAGGACTAGCCTTTTGTGGGTCCTGTCCTCAAGACCATCTTGTGGGTGTGTCTTTCGGACCTCCTGTCCATGAGACATCCCCCTTGTGTGTCCTTTGGACCTCCCTTTGCCTTGATCTTAGTTGTTAAAGCTCTCTTGATTTCATCCCAGCCGTTGAGACCTTCCCTGAGTTGATCTCACTCGCTAAGGACTTCCTAGACCAAATCTTGATCGCAATTTCATTTCAATCCTTTTGAACCTCTTTTGTCCTTCGGGACCTCCTTCTGGTTTAGCTGGATCTTCCCATGTCCTTCAGGACCTCTTCGTGTTCTCTAGGACCTCCCCCTTGTCTGGACCCCAACCGTCCAGACCTCCCTTGAAGAGATCCTAACCGTCAGGACCTCCTCTTGTTGATCCTGATCGTCGGGACCTCCCCATGTCCAGACCTCCTCTGTGTGTCTGGACCTCCTCAACCTTTAGACCTCCTTGTCCTTTGGGCCTAGGACCTCCTAAGCCTCTCGGACCTCCTCAAAGACCTCCTCTGCGGGGCAAGACCTCCCCTCTTGACCCGACTGTTTCTAAGTTAACTAGCCCCACTTGCCAGACTTAGTCATTCTCATTTCCTCCGCCACGAAAATATCTTGGGCATTTAATGCATGTCATGTCACATTAAATGCATCCACATACGTGGTGTTTACTTTGAATTTGGTCACTTAGCCGTACTCTGACATCCTTCTTTGTTCCTTCCCATAGCAACATACGTTATCCTTCCTCGTACCTTTTACCCAGGGTGGTGGTGACACTTGTCCTGCCACTCACCTACCTTTGACTCATTTCTATACTTATCCTTGGTACGTATGCTTCTAGTTTTCTTCACCCACCTTGACTACAATCAGACCAAGAAATTCTACCACATCACCTTTCTCCACAATCTGTTATCTTAGCTCACGATCAGTGGCTCTCCAGGGAAGACCTTGCTGTCCACGACCTCCCCTCCATCCATTGCTCCTTCTTGTCCCTGGTAAGTCCTCTGGTGGTCCGCTTCACTCTTATTTTGGTCACTACATTGAGCGGGTCGTGTCCTTCACAGGACCTCCCCTGGTGGCCACCTTCTGGATTTCTATGGCCTTTATTTGAAGACCTCCTCTCTGGACTTTGCGCAAGGATCATCTCTCAGGGCCTCTCTGTTGTAATACTTAAGTCGCTCCTTTGGGGTCTTTTGCTAAAGACCACCTCCTCTTGGTAAGCTTAGACCTCCTCCAAAAGAACATGTTCTAAGTACAGTACTCTTCTGTTAATTGGGTTTTGAGGTTCCTTTAGAGTTCTTTTGGTTCTTTACTTGAGTCTCTGTTGGTTCTTTGTTGGAGCTTGGTCTGAATATGTTCTTTTGACCGTATAGATCTTGACGTTTCCTGAGAGCCAGAGCTGTGAGAGGGAGTAGATTCTTAAGCTATCAAGCAAGAGACAAGTTACACTCTTGATCATATTGCACTCAATAATTCAATTTAATTATGTTCAGTTTCAAAGTTTAATGCATGCTTATTTTTACCAAGTATTTCAATACCTGGTTTAAATTCATAGTTATACCTACTTCCTTTGTATGGCCCCTGTTGATTTTGAACTGAACTCATTGTCACCTTTAGATCAAACTTGGGTCATGCAATAGTGTGAACCAAAACCATTTGAAAAACATATGCTCAGTCATGCTTAGACCAAAAGTATTGATTTGGGGAAATCTTTACCATCATGACCAAACACTGTTTTAAATGTTTTCACCATGACATTGGGATGTCATGGAAGGATGGAAATGTTGCTGGGGAAGCAAAGAAAATGAAAATGGAGATGGATTTAGACTGGGGCGAATTGGTTGGCTTGGTTGGTGCAAGTGTATGCACGGGATCGTGCCTTTATGGTAGATCGATGCCCTTGGGTTTGTGGAAGTCGCCCTAGTCATTTGAGGACCGGTCTTTGAGCGACCAATGCCTTGCCTATAATGGGCTATGCCACAATCGTGCAACCACATGTCTCTAGTGTGGGGCGTAGGATCTGGCTGAATAATTTGCAAAACTCCACCATAGGCTGCTCCATTGGAGGTGTGGGAGGTCTTATATGGCCAATGGTCTTTTATAACCTACTGTTCCCACTGGTGCAAGAGGGGGCTTCCCGCTGGATTGCAGTCCATAGGGGGGGTGAAACCTTAGCAAGGAAAGGCTGTGGTGGAGCAATGCATTGTAAAGGCCTTGTCATGAACTCTAGACCTCTTACCTTCGGCAGTGAGAGGTGGCACTCGCGCATGCCAAACAAACTAGAGTACTCATGTCATGTGGGTAAAGTGCACAACCTCTGCAGAGTGAAATCTATTCGAATAGCCGTGTCCGCGGTCATGGACGTGCTGGCAAAGGCCACTCGGAGTTAGATGTTGGTTTTGGGTTTTTCAGAAATGTTTATCAAATCTGTTTTTGGGATTGCTATCCCATGGGTTGGGCAGGGAGCTTTGTGACAGGAGGGTATCCTTCACCACTTGTGATGAATGAATATCCAACTGAAAACATATTTACCAAATGAATTTTATTTACTATATGATGCTTTGAAACTTAGTAATTGTATTTGAAAGAAACTTGGCTTTACGCAAATTAACCATATTAAGCCTTCCATTGTGATATCCATTTATGCATGTCATTTTGTTATCTGACGGGTGTAACTTGCGAGCACGGTTGTTGTGCTCACTCTTGCTTGATGCTATCTTTTAGCAGGTTATGGAAGCTTTGGGTAACCAGTTCGGTGGACCAAGTGGTCCTGATCGACTAGGTTGGCGCCCTCCAGCCAGTTGCCTGTGGTGTATCGGGTGGCCCCTGTGTTTATTTTGTTATGCTTTGCCTGCTGGCTTGTAAGATCTCTTGTAAACAACTCCTTTGGTTATTAATAAAGCTTGTGTTGTTGCTATGTTACCACTGGTGTTGCTGTGAAGAGCTAGCCATGATCCTTGGGACTAGCTCAGTTCACATAGAGGACCTAGGAGAGCTCCCAGTCCTCCACGTTCACTCCATGGATGGGTCGTGTGTGGTTCGGTGGTGGCCTCAGTCCTCCACGACCTCCTCTGGTGGTCGCGGGTGGACTTGAGATGCCCACAGACCTCCACGAACACCCTTGGTCCGCCGTGGCGAGCTCTCGGTGCTCCTCGGCTCCAAGACCCTCTCGGGTCATGCTTCTCGACCTCCAGAGGTCTCCGCTGACCTCCCGGGAGGTCTTAGGATCTGTCCGAGAGGTCCTTTGTGGACCTCTGGGAGGTCCCGATGGACTTTCCAGAAGGTCTTGGAGGACCTCTCGGGTGCCCTAGAGTTGGGTCGTTACAATACACTTACATGATATGAAGAAATTACATGTTTTATATGTCAATTTTGTCATTTAAATACTGCAGAAAATTTGCTTTATATATATATCTATATTAATAATTCAACATATAATTAATATAGTAACTTCACCTCCAAACTAGTTTTTTTTTTTTCATTTTGGAATTTTCATATGGCGTGGCCAGTCACTTCTTACAAAGATTTTTTAAAAAAAGTAGAAACCTATAAATAAACAAAGTTTTTCTAGTGGCGGAGGTAGGCTGCTATCTCCGTCTTCAATACTTCGTGGCGGCACATGGCGACGGTTCGTGATCGAACAAAGCTCGAATGCGCCCACTCACGACGCGCTCGCTTGAGTGTCTCCAAGACCCTGACTATTGAACCAAAAAGAATTGAGACCATAGGCTCTCTTCCTTGCTTGAGGGTCTCGGCCGTCGACTTTGGCCGCCTGCCTCGATCGACATAGCCCAAGTGACGACAATCCTCCTGGAGACGTGCAACGTCATTGTGGAGGACCACGTCGATGACACAGTAAACTCACCAAAAGTGGGAGATCACCCGGAAGACGCGGCGGAGGAGGATGTCAAGACGACGGAAGGTGACCATCACCTGCTCCGGCAAATTATCGGACAGAGGAGTGAAGACACTATTGAAACAAGAGTGTTCTTCGCGAATCGCCAACGACAAATGAGAGAGGTATCAGACAAGACGGCCAGTAGGCCATCAATGCCAAGAACAAGGAAATGTAAGAGGCACCATTTACGTTTTTTATAAGTACTAGAGTTATATGTGGGTATGATAATCATCTTCGATGGCGGATGATCATTTTTATAAAACAAGGAATAAATTCGGAGCGTGAGACGAAGAGACGCAACGGGGAGCCAAAGCGGCATTGATGCGATGAAGAGACGCATTGACAACGAAGAAACTGATCATCGGGCTTCAACCGAGTCAGAAGCGATATTATCCTGCATTTGTTATAACAAAAAACCGTCTATGATATGTAATAATATCACAGACGGTTATTGTTAAGAACCGTCTATGAGGTTTCACAAACGGTTGTTTGTTGAAAACCGTCTGTGATATGTAGAATTATCACAGATGGTTATTGTTAATAACCGTCTATAATACTTCACAGACGGTTTTAGTTATGAACCGTCTATGATATTACCTCTTCATAGACGGTTTTTAGCGCAGCCAGTAACACAGACGGTCTCTAAACCAAAACCGTCTGTGATTGCATGTAATACAGACAGTTTTGGTCAATCGTCTATGATGAAACGTCCAGTATTAGTCTTTTTATAGTAGTGAGGTGACCCCCAACCCATATTGCGTAAAGATAGAAAAGAATTCAAGCACACAAAATAGGCATGGACTGCTACCAATTTCTTGGACGTTAAATTCATGATTTCTGTCCTGTTAATCTGCAGCTTCCCCTCCTTGTCACCGGGCTCTCTTCCAAAAACGTGTACGAGTAGATGACCCTGCTAGCCTCGGTTTGGAAATAAAAAACAGCATCATGATCTTCTTTGGTTTTCTTATCCTTATTTCCTCCCGGCTCAAGTGCAAATTGATGCGTACATACACATGTCTCTTGACTATTTTCTTTGGATTAGCTTTATGGTGATCCACGTACCTTCCTGGCTTCCATGCAATGGTACTCTTTGGACCAATGATATGACCCAATGGTACGGGTGATCCGGATTATCCACCTCAACTATGTTTTAATTTGTGAACTCTTTGGACTAATGATACACCCCAATGTTCCGCCCGACCCGGATTATCCGCCCCACTCGGATAATCTGGTTCAAAACAAAACAACCTTGAATCTTTTTTACTCATTTCAAAAACAAACTTCAAACTCCAAATCCAGTCAAGCAAAAATATCAATTACTCATCACCACAACATGTGGAACACATGGGACCATCACATGGTCTTACACATAATCTTGTGACGGTATTTTGTTCAAATTGCTTATGGTTTAGCATAAAATTCTACGAGGCCATATTTGGAAAAAAAAAATTCCTGGTTTATACGAAAATTGTTTTTTTATTATTAATTCTTGCATTCCAAACAAACTTTGAAGAAAGATGTATCATGTATACAGTACATTTATGAAAGTCTACACCAAATTAAAACAACATCAAGCTACAGCAAAAAAAAACACTTAGATTATCGGACAGTTTTCAATCCACATGTACTCACCAAAGTTGTTTCCAAATGCATCACAACTATAGGACAAGAGATCAAACAGTTTAGGATTCATCATGTCCCATCGATGCAATTTGAAGAAATTTCAATGGTACATGTCGAAGGGCATCTAGCTAGATTCACAATATGGGATAACTTTTTTTATCGAGAAATCTTACACTAAATCACAGAATTTTGCTCTGCAAGTAAAAAAAATATCTAGTAAATATTGTTAGATTTTTTAAACCAAGTTAATATTGTTAGATCACCTTCAGTGCTACGAGATTCTGCCACTCGCGCTCTCTCTCGTCTCATCCTGCCGATCTCAAGCTACACCGGTGAAAGCTGATATCTGAAAGGTGAAAAAAAAGGTGACAGCAGGAGTACCACTCTACTAATTTAACTTGGTGCCTTTTCAGGATCGCACGTGAAGTCGCGATGCCTAGACCAAGACAGACAGGTCCACCGGGCTGGGCCTGGGCGTACGCGAAACATAAAAACCAAACGGATCCGAAGAAAGAAGGCGGAACAACAGCCACACCCGAGACGCCGACGCAAGCCAGTACACTAATCACGATGCCCTGGTCTCCTACCGGGAAAGTCGACGACCGAAAGCAGAACGGCTCTATGTCTTGTCACCCGACGTGCCACCCGTGCTGTGCCCCATGCATTAACCACAGGAAAGACGCGCAGGCGCAGCAGCGATGCGCGAGCTCTGCCCCGCTTCACTCGCTGCAAAAAGGAGAAGGCCCCGCGCTCTGCCGCTACTGCGTCCGATGCCATGCCTCTCTTACGTTTGAAAAGACGAGCAAAGGGAGGGAGAAACCACCCGAAGAAGACGGTGTGCTGTGCGCATGATGAGGGATTGAGAGTGGAGCGCCCCCCGGGATAGCTGCTGCCGCGGCAGAGCGGCCGTGGCCCGCACGACCGGTAAATAGTCAAAAGCGGTGGGTAAAGCAGCCAAGACGCGCGCGGTGGCTGATATATGGCTCCTGCTGCTTTTAATTACCGGCTGAGCGAGCGCGGGTACGAGGCTCTCAGGCAGATCTGTGTCATCACGGCCCTGCGGTGATGCTGAATGATGGATGCATCGGCAAACGCGTCCATCACACTCACACGTACGTAGGTACGTTAGGCGATGCGTGAAAACATACGTGGTGGATATGGATTTCACGTTTGGCTAGAACGTTGCTGCTGCACGCAAGATGATGCATCCATCATGCATGTCGAACGCCGATGTGCCAAGCGTAGGATCGAGCTCAGTCACGGCTGTCATGGACTGGTAGCAACACTACAAGGGAAACGCCTGTTTGCAACCGCTCAAATCGTTGCAATAGGCACTTTTTGCCTTTTGACGTATAGTAGTAGCAGCAGGAAATGGCAATGCCACCACGGCACGTCCCTGTTTGACCATGTCACTCACCGCTTCGTTGCTTTGAGTTGCACGGGCCGGGTTACAAGTGGCTACCGTTCTCTCGTTCCCCTGCCTTTCGCGGAGACGAAAACGAAACAGGCAGGCAGTGCCGCACCGCGTGCAGTGGTGTGGCCGAGAGAGGCCAGAGCTCAGTCAGTAGCGAGTAATCACTGCGTACTTATTGGTTATTGATTGCAACAGAGTCGGTCAGATCCGTCGCCTGCTTAGCATTGAAGGGGATCGCGGCGATACATGTAGCCATTAATACGTGTCAGCGGCAAGAAAGAAACACTGCTCGTACCGACCCAGAGCCATAACGTCCTTTCATTGCATTGCCTACAAGCCGTCCTACTGCAACATAACTTAGCGCATCTATAATAATTTGTTTCTTAACTTATTACTAAGAAGAAAGAGAGTATTCAATCTAATAAAAAGAAACAAGCATTTCAATTGATTGTTTCTTAAATTTGTATCTAAGACTTTAATTGCTACAAGTGTACATGATTCTTGATGATCAACAATAGGATACAACTTTGTAGCCTATATTTTTGGCTCATTTATCATATCATCTGCGGGGGAAGCCAAGAAGACATGTTGCACAAGATCTTGTAGATTTTTGTTGATAGGCAGTGAGACCCACAAAATGAGTGTTTAAGTAACAACTAAGTCTCCAATAGAATTTTTTGTTCTTTCTTATGTCTTGGTATTAACAATCTGATAGTTTCTTCATGTAGAAACAGCTTCACCTTCTCTCATCATCTTCTCTCCTTTACATCATCTAAAAGCTGATGTGACAATCTCTTAGTAACAACTAAGATGGATTATTGTAGATGCTCTTATGTTAACCAACAATCAAAAGCAGCTACGGAGTTTAGCTGATGATTAGCTCACAAGCCAGTCAGAAGGAAGGACCTAATCCAATCAAGCCAACAAAGCTTCATCTGAATTTGTTCCGATCCGGATCCGATCAACGTAATCAAGATCGAAATCTCGCCATTACGAATCCATCAAAACGAAGGTAAAAATAACAGGAGAGACCGAGGATGGCATGCACTGTGCGCTCTTTACTCGAGGCGCTGGCGGTGGCCTCCTGGTGGGGGGAACAGTGGCTCCTAAAGCGGCAGCAGCGGCTGCGGCCGCGAACAGTAGCCAGTAAACGAGCAGCAGCGGTACAGCACCGTGCCACTAAAGTCTAAAGAACCCAACGCCCAAGGCCAAAAGGCTGAAAAGCCCGTCCAATCCGTCGCTTGCCTCGGCGCCTCGCCCACACCTCACGTCCGCACCTCAGTGTCACAGCTCACTCACGGAACAGATCATAAAGGCATGGACGGCGCAGGCTAGCCACAGCGACGCGGCAGCAGCAGCCCAGCAAGCAACAACGACCGCGACGCGCGCGGCAGCCGAGGAGAGGACGACGCGGTCGCCGCAGGGGCAGAGCGGCATGGGGGGGGTAACTAAGAAGGGAGATGGCTGGAGAGCGACGCCCTCGGAGGCATTAATGGGGTCCTCCTCCTCGCGGTAGCGGTTGATTCCCCCGTCTTTTACATAACCCCCCTCGTCCGGAAGGGGGCAGACCGCAGGGGCTCACGGCAGCGGGGGGCGGAACCCTAGTGGTGGGTGGGCGGGCGCCATGGGCATCGATCTCAACACGGTGGACGAGGAGGAGGACGCGCCGCCGCCGCCGGTGTGCCGGGAGCTGTGGCACGCGTGCGCGGGGCCGGTGGTGGCGCTGCCGCGGCGGGGCAGCGCGGTCGTGTACCTGCCGCAGGGGCACCTCGCTGCGGCCGGCTGCGGCGGCGGAGGGGACGTGGCCGTGGCCCTGCCGCCGCACGTGGTTTGCCGCGTCGTGGACGTCGAGCTATGCGTGAGTGGAGTACTGTGCTCATGCCACGGGGGGTTTTGGTTTCTGGCCGCGCGTATTGCTTGTTTTGATGATGTGAGTCACATTTACATGGCTGTGCGCAGGCGGATGCGGCAACCGATGAGGTGTACGCGCGGCTGGCGCTGGTGGCGGAGGGCGAGGTAAAACGCTGCTTAAATCACTCGATTGGATTCTTGTGCTCCCGTGATTGGATGGGATTTTTTGGGGTGTGGAAAGTGGCTGCTTCGGCTCATTTTCAGGTTTCGGTGTGGTGTCAGCATGTAGTGTAATGTGTGCTTAGATTTAGTTTAGATGTGCAAACTAGGCATTTTTAGTTATTTCTACTTTTATTTAGCTACTTAATTTGGGGCTTGTTAGATCTACTGCGTCTGAGTATACATTTTCTGTGTGCAATGTGGCTTCATTGAGCATTCCTATGCCTAGCATGCCGCCATTTCCATATTATGGTACCCGATCAATCACTCTGCCGCACCATTTACTAACTGAGCGGCCAATGGCAATTGACATACTTTCGGATTTTGCCTGTTCTCTACGTAAAAGAAAAGAAGCTTTTGTTTGTGAAATTACACTGTTGCTGTTTCTATGGACATGTTAGATGCATGAACTGCACGTTTGGTTGGTTCAGGTCTTTCAGAGAAACATGCGTGGTGCTGGAATCGATGGGGAAGATGACATGGAGGAGGATGATGGAGAAAGGAAGTCCCGGATGCTGCACATGTTTTGCAAGACACTTACGGCCTCTGACACAAGCACACACGGAGGATTCTCTGTTCCTCGCCGTGCTGCTGAGGACTGCTTCCCACCTCTGGTAGTTTGATTTCGGCCATTTAGCACTTGAATGACTCCTTGGCAGCTTAGCTTGTGTTGCAACTCTAACCACTTCTGATTGCTTTGTTCCTTCGTAGGATTACAAGCAGCTCAGGCCTTCCCAAGAGCTTATTGCCAAGGATTTGCATGGAGTGAAATGGAGGTTCCGCCATATTTATAGAGGTGAGATCAGTACTAATGGAGTACTTGATCAGGAGTGTGCAATACCCTTTTTATATTATGTACTTATTCTGTTGCTAGTAAATGCTTCTTTTGGCTCTTCTATGTTGAACTTATGTAGTTATGTACCATGCTTCCATATATTTTTATATTTCAGAGGCAAAGAAAAACAGTTGCTAAAAGCCCTGAACTGCATTTTGGCTTTCAAAGATATACCGAATCTAAATCTTGGATGACTATTTTAGTCTGAATTAGGATATATATGGCAGATGTAGCTTCAACTCTTTCCTACTTTCAAGACACTACTAGTTTTTCCTATACGTAGCCATGCATTGGAACATTGTTTTTGTCGTTTCTTTTGCTGACAGTTGTTTCCTTTTGTAATTAGTGTTTCGATGGACTGGCATAGGCTTCCTTGATAACTTGCTCCATATCTTCCTATGCTTCATGAATCAAGTTTTTCTGCATCGGCCAAAGTGCCAAACCTTACTGATATGAGTTGGATTATGCTTTTGCAGCTTGCACTAATTTGTTTTACAAGTTCTATTATACTACTGCATACAACGGAATATTGTGTGCAGCGATAATTACTTTCATTATCAACTCATCACTTTTTCTTTCGAAAATAGTGCCTTTGACATAAAGGACAAGCTGCTTACTGCTACTAATGTTTCTGTAAAGTACTTCTACCATCAACTATAATTCTGAGGGAACTGCTATCGGTTATTTTGTAGTTCTAGCAAGTGATGGAGCAAAGTATCTCCTGTGATGTTATGAAATGTTCCTTTGCATTCCAGGTCAACCTCGTAGGCATCTTTTAACAACTGGATGGAGTTCATTTATCAATAAAAAGAAACTTTTCTCTGGGGATGCAGTCTTATTTCTCCGGTAAGCATATGAACAATGTGATAAACTCAAAAACTTTGTGTTTTATTTCTTTTACTCAGCAAATTGTTTTTCCCTTTGTAGAGGTGATGATGGTGAACTAAAACTGGGTGTAAGGAGAGTCATTCAGCTTAAAAATGAGGCCCTTTTTAAAGCTTTCAGTAGCAACAGCTCAAAGATACACGCACTCTCTGCTGTGGCTAATTCCTTGAAACATAGAAGTGTTTTTCACGTTTGTTACAACCCAAGGTTTGTTGATTAAAGCATATAATATTCATCTTTATGTAGTCAAGTTTGCTCCAAAGTGGACATATATACTGGCATAATCAATATGACGTTGATAAGGTGGTTGGCATTCATTCACATGTATCAGAAAGTACTTTCATAATTTTTTTTATTTTTTACTAATATATAACACAAATGATCAGTCAAAAGTTGTATATTAAAGACCCCAAGTAAGAAAGACTCATTCTTTTTGAGCTGTGGGAGCATAGGTAGAATATCCTTTTACATTTTTTATCTGAATTCTTGGACTCTGCAGGGCTACTGCATCAGAATTTATTGTTCCATACTGGAAGTTCCTGAAGGGCTTGAACCATCCTTTTTGTATTGGAATGAGGTTTAAGATTCAGTACGAGAGTGAAGATGTTAATGAGAGGTATGTCCTTTTCAACTCAACTAAAATTCGCTTTTGTACAGTATTTTATGGAGTCTTACTTCCTGTGTTGTAGGCGCTCTGGAATTATTGCAGGCATTAGTGAAGTAGACCCCATGAGATGGCCTGGCTCAAAATGGAGAAGTCTGCTGGTATGCATTTCAGCCAATTGTTTTAAGCATTTAACCTCTTGACTCCCAACCCCATTATCTCCTGGTTGCCTGATGCGCTCTTAGAAAACTTATTTCTTTTGGAGTTGTTATGTTGACCATCTGACTGAATCTGACTTAAAATATTACTGGTGAGGCTTGAAAGGGCTTGTACTGCGCTATAACAGAAATGCACCCTCGTATGTTTACCCTTCTGATTACAAAGTGTGGTAGTCATCTCTCCATGGTAAGATCACAGATTGACTAGTATCGCCTAGCTCCTCTAGCCAAATAGAGAATGATCAGGAAAAAATAATTATGGGTAATGATTTTGGATTCCAATCAACAGGGCTAAAATTTTATAAGGGATTGGCCAAGCCATTTTATCAAAACAGGGTCAGACCACAGGATGTGCCTAACAACTTAGAATGTGATTTTTAAGATTTTGACCTTTGGCTAGCAGTACTTGTCCATAAAGAAAGTGTAGTGATGAAAATGTCTGCGGTCTGTAATTTAGTAATGAATCGATGATGTTTTACTTGGGAAATAAGAAGTAAACTATGTTCCATTTGTTCTAGATGGAAAATATTTATATAGGTTTGTATGGGGGCAGCATATCTAGTGCTAATGGGCATTGTTGGTGCAGCATCATTGAAGATGAATTCATTTTACTAGTTGTGCTTTTTATTTAGAATGAATCTATTGTATACAGGTTCACTAATATCTGCAGATCAAAATGCTGCCTTTTCGTACAGGTAAGATGGGAGGATGGCACTGACTGTAACAGCCAAAATAGAGTTTCTCCATGGGAGATCGAGATAGTTGGTGGTTTAGACTCTATTGATCAGTCTCTGTCAGCACCCAGTTCTAAACGAACCAAGTTGTGTCCTCAGGGCAATCTGAACGTTCCAACTATGTGTAAGTTCCCTCTTCCCACAGCTTAAGGCTGATGTCTGTACATATATATGGTATTCTAACCATATTTTAATTGACTTTTCAATTAAATACTGTAGATGGAAATGGTCGTCCGGACTCCATGGAAACTGAAAAGTTCCCCAGGGTCTTGCAAGGTCAAGAATTGATGGGTTCCATAACCCATCGTGTTACAGGTTCTCCTCAGTTAGCTGATGTCACAAAATTTAAATCTTATGGTGCTAAGAGATTCCTTACTGGTGCACGAAGCTGCATGTTGAGTGGTCCAACAAGCAGACTTCCACCGGGGAACTCTGGTTTTACCTACCAATCTGTAGGCTTCGGTGAATCTGTTGGATTCCCAGAGGTCTTGCAAGGTCAAGAAATTTCTCAGACAGTTCCTCTGTTCCAAGGAATGATGTCTGATGCATGTTCATTGAAAGGCAGATGTACCTCAGCTGCCATGAGTGGCTTATCAGCTGCAACTCAAGGATGTTCTCTCTCTCTATCAACTCTGCAACCAGCACAAGTGCCTTCTCCCTCATCCGATCTGTTTAACCAAGCAGTGGTTCCACAGCTTGGATTGGCAAGCAAGAACGACAGAGATGCAAATGGCAGCCAGCCTGACCCGTTTGGAATTGGAAAGGCTTCGACACCTAGAGATGCTGCTAAGCCTGGGCTTGATGGAAGGGAGGTTGGCAGAACTAGTTGCAGACTTTTTGGTTTTTCCTTAACTGAGAAGGTTTTGCCAACAGAAGAAGATGGTGTCAAGGAAGGGAATTATGAAACTGATTGCCAAAATCCACGGATGCTAGAGTTGTTTGGACACAGCCACTCCACTCCTGGTGCTCTTCACGCTCTCTGCGCTGCTCCACTAGGAATATGATGCTACTTCAGTATGTACTTCCTAGTGCTTTGTAAGAAATTTTACTTACCCAAGTATTCCAGCCTATGCCATAAGCTGCCTTTGGACATCATACCCTTCATTGGTATGCAAAAGCTAATCAGCCATTTGCGCAGCCAGGGATCTTTGGTGAAGAGCGGCTGCCACTTCATGCCTCGCCCAGGTATAATTAGCATTTTGCTGTGTCGTTCTAGTCTCACCATATCCTGATGCGCTCCACGCAGCATTTGTGCCTGATGCCTGCAATGAAGCCAATAAAGTGCATTGATTGTACACTATGTATGCATGCTGCTTTAGAGTCACGGAAAGGGCAGTGATCTTTGGCATCAGCGTTTAATTCAGAAGTGCTCCTGTATTGCTTCTGAAGCTGTATGACGACGAACCTTGGTTGCTGTCTCCTTGGTCGTGACTGTATCAGTACGGAACGCTAGTGCTATGCTTATGCTATGTTATGTTTCTTATGGACCTATATCGTGCTTTGCATTTGGATGCTTGATTCATCGCTTGATAAATCTTGCTCTTACTAAGGGATGGATGCGAATAGTCAATGTATAACCGCAGATGTTACCTAAAACTGTATCAGCATAGGCAGTGTTCCGTGTTCTTCGCATGCGGATGTGGATGTGCCGATGAAGTTGCACAATGGAAAGACATGCAGGTATATTTGCGTGCTATGATAATTGTCGAATGCGGTCCATGCGGACAGTGAGCACACCAGCCAGTCGCATAGCCAGTCTGTTCCTGTAAGGTCAATTGACCCTATAGGTTTTTGCAAAAAAAAGCTTAGTCAGTACTAATATTTATAAATAAGTCTATAAAAGTTTAAAAGTTTTATAATAGTTGATCTCACATGTTTTGAAACCTAGCTACGCCACTGACACCAGCATAAACCAGAGTAAGATGCACTGACACCAGCATAAACCAGAGTAAGATGAGATCTAAGGGTAGACCTCGATTACTGAGCGGATGCCGAGGACGGACAGGATCTTGTAGCCGCGGAAGACGGCGTCGTGGAATATCTTGCGCCACTCGCGTTCGTCCCGCTCAGGGCTCCCGACCACGCCCATCATCATCACGTCCCACAGCAGCTGCGTCTCGGTGGCCCTCGCGTCCGCCGGGCTCGACCCCACCACCAGGTCCATGAGGATCACCCTGCCGCCGGCCTCCCTCGCTGGCACCGCCTCCCTGCACCACCGCAGTATCCGCACGCACTCCTCGTCCCCCCACCCATGCAAGACCCACTGCCAAAAAAGCCCGAACCAACCTCATCCGCATGCAACGTCATTGCTCAGTGCAGTTCGGGGAAACTACTAAACTATGATCAAGGAAGGCGTCTGTCCTGACCTTGGGAAGGACCACGTCTGCCTTAGGGCCGTGCTCGAACATGTCCCCGGCGACGAACACCACGCCGCCGTCCTCGCCCGGCGGGACGCTCGCGACGACGTGCGGCAGCTCCAGGACGCTGCACCTGACACGCGGAAACGCGGCGGCGTTGGCGCCGCCGGACCTGCTGCTGTTATGTAATCTTTGTTTAGTATTAGTTTCTGTTTTTGCTTTCTGTATCTAACTCAACTTAGTAGTGGTGTATCCGAGTTAGATGAGATACACAGCCTTTATAAGGGGCAAATGAGTGAGTTTTTGTAACCAAAGATCATTTTGTCTAGACAAGATGATTTTGGGGCTGCACACAGCAGGTTTTCTATTGCTTTGCTTCGTCTCACATATCTTCTCAGGTTACAAAAACTCACTCATCTGCCCCTTATAAAGGTTGTGTATCTCGTCCAACTCGGATACGGCCACTACTAAATTGAGTTGGATACGGAAAGCAAAAACATAAACTAATACTAAACAAAGATTATCTAACAATCACTCCCTAATCTTTGTGCACTTACTTATATTTCGTGTACTCGGCTGCCAGTTGGGCTCGACTTCAACTTGGCTCACACAATCGCCCGGAGACGGTGGCACAACTCAAGCGTTCGCGTTCCAATCGAGCAAGAGTTTCTTCTTCAAATCGGTTTGGGCCACCAATTGGTATCAGAGTCTGAGTTCTTGATCAGTGTATACCCAAGATCATGCCACGCTCTCCGGGAAGTTGTGTCACCGGTGACGAGACGATATTGGGTGCGATGGCGAAGGAGAGTTCCGCCATCTCACTACATTATCCGATGCTCACAAAGAGCAATCGCTACTACAGAAAAGGTCTTCACAGACGGTTCAAAAACGTCATCACAGACGGTTTCATGAGCCATCTGAGTTTATGGGTTAGTAATGACATGAGTCATCACAGACGATTTTCGAACCGTCTATGATGCAAACTATCACAGACGGTTATTAACTCAGAACTGTTTATGACAGTTGACTATCACAGACGGTCTGTAGACAAAACCATCTGTGATAGGTTGCTATCACAGACGGTTTGTAGAAGAAACCATCTATGATAGTTTACTAGCACATACGGTTTGTAGACGAAACCGTTTATGAGAGCTGATGTATCACAAACGGTTTGTCTTAAGGAATCATCTGTGATATTCTTTTGTATTGGTAAATATGTTTCTGTTTATTGGCTAGCCTCAGGAAATGCTAGTCATGCCCTCTGAAACAAGCTAAAACACAACAAGTACATGTATACATCCAATTCACATTCATTTCAGAAACAAGCACATCCATTCCACAAATTAATTAACTCAAATTAACCATTCATGTATATTTACACACATATACCATTAAGTTCAATCTTATCCCAATCAAATTCAATCTATATTGTGAAACTTTTCATCTGGATTTATGACCTCACGGTTCAAGAATGACGCAAACTGTTATCGAATGATTATGAGTTGACCTTGTTCTAACGCAGTTGTATCTATGCTCGCAACCTATCGCTATAAAGATTAAATTCGTCCGTATAAATTGATAAATATGACATAATTATTGCAAGATTGACAAACATGAGGATCATTGGTCATCGCGGAACCGATAAGTAGTTCCATGTTGTGGCAAACATAGTATCCACAGAGGTTGCAGGCCGACGGCTGCTGGTGGCACTGCAAAAATAGAATTGGTTAGTTCGAGATGCATTAATATGAAGTGTTATATAGGATTAATGTGTACTAGCGAATACCGAGAATTTTAGATCGTGTCGCAAGATCCCTCCCTTGCATTTCCCTCTAGAAGCATAGTACACGATAAACGAACTACGTGATTCCAAAAAGTTAGCCTTAGCCATTGCAAAAGAAGGAAAGACTACAATAGAGTTATCTATGGAGAAAATGTGTTTACCTATCGATTAATTGTTGGATAATTGTAAAGCTGTATTTGGAACGTTGTAGGGAATCAAGGTATATTACCATGTTCCGTTTTGGTACAATTAGAATTAGAATCCAATGGAAGCTACACAGGTATGTCGTCACGGTCATTAAACCTAAGTTCGTGTTGCTTATAAAGTATAAATCAACAAGTATGGCCACTAGTGCAGCACTTACTCCTGGTTGTAGGACAAAAGTATGAATTCCTTGTCGCGGTGAGCCAACAATTTGTACGTCATGTAATCCTCGACGAATTTTGCATTCTCCCTGATACTTTGTAAGGAGACCAAGTGTGGGTCGAAGAAACCTACCGGTGATGTCCTTAATTCGGCTTCAGAAATCGTGTGTGTGTGTGTGTGTGTGTGTACAAAAGCAAGGAGTTATATATAACATTTATCGGTATTACACGAACGTTGACCGTGATTGTAAACACTTACAGTGTCCAGCATCGCATGAGTGAGACGTTGAGGGAGTCTAGGTTGAAGAGAAAAAACAAATCCTCGAAGGTCACCGTGAAGACACAGTCTTGACGGTTGTGGTTAAAATGATCCTTCTTGAACTTGACGTTGACACCCGAGCGTCGTTGTTCATCCGTCTTGTTGGGCTGTTCCATGTACCATAGATGCAATCTCGTGCAAGCCATTCCTAGGGTAGGGTGGCGCTCTACCATCTCGATCAACGGCTTGCCTAGCACGAATTTCTGGGCCAACGACAAGAAGGGAACATCATTGGGCTTCTTCGATTTGCCCTTGCTGCCTTGCTTTTTAGAGGTCGACCGGGCACGAGGTGTAGATGCATCCGATGCATCGAGTCCTTGTCGCATCAGTGCAGGTACATCCTGTGAAGTTGACACCGGTGCAGATACTTCCTGTGAAGTAATTGACACCGGTGTAGGTAGCTCCAGGCAGATGTTGCTCTTGGGCCACTGGATGAATGATCCAATTGCTTGCCCTAAAGTCACGACCTCGTCGTTTGGGGGGCATCTCTAGCTGGACGACCTCGAAATTGGCATAAACACCATCCATATTCACTTTTGCAAAACCCAGCTCTAGATTTACACCATGCAGCAAGGCCCCGACACCGGATGGATACTCCTGGCCCGAAGCAACATCCAGGGCAACGGAGGCACATCTCACTTGGAGCTTGCACTTCGTAGCCACCTACATAACGATACAAAATTAGCTACTCCAACAGGCTTGTCAATGGATCGATCATTCCAGAGATAATAATCATTACCAAGATGTCATCAACGGGAAATCTCTCATCACTTTCTAAGTTATGGTTAGATGCGCAGCTACTCGGACGTTTGGGGGGAGGGGGGCTGGCTAGCATAGTAGCGGCAGGGGCTTTGAACTGATTTCCCCAAAACCTTTCCTTTGTGAGGGATGCACGAATCTCCTCTCATAAGGCATCTTGCATTTCCTCTCTGAGGGATGCACGAATCTTCTCTCATAGCAGTGCTTCGCGCTCGGCTTTGGCTCTCTTCCTACTCCGGTACACCCCAGTAAGGTAGTTAAAATCGCGACCCTACTCGTAGAGTCTTACGATTCTACGAACCCACGACAACCTGTCAATCCAGATCACACTGTGAATCGGAATCAAGTAGAATCGTGGTAGAGTCACGATCCAAAGAGTAGAATCGTGTAGAATAGTAGAGTAGAATCATGATAGAGTCATTAGAGACTTAGGGTAAAAAAAAATTTGTGTTTTTTTTGCGATTTTTTTTGGAGGCCATGCTTTGCTGATATTTTGTTTTAGAGCAAAATTTGTTGATATTAATTTCTGAGAATGAAACTATAAATAAACAAGGAGCATGCAAAATATTATATTAGTGTGGTAATGCTAGTACAAATATCTATATTATGATATAAGCAATCTTGAGCTTGATAATGATAAGTTATTTTTATTCCTAGAATATGTCTAGCTGCTTTTAAGGAACATGCAAGCGTTGCAATTAGATATTGATTTACAAAAGTTGTAAACATTTCTCATGTAATTGTGGTAAACTAGTCATGGTCATTGGTTGTTCTCCTGTAGTTCAGAACTATATCACCCATCATGTCAGTACTATTATGCTTTTCTGTTGTGCGATAAAAAGTGCTTAGCCCTTTTTCGGTTATAAGTAAGTGGTAAACCATATAAAAATCATACAAACTTATAGTATATATGTTAAATATGTGTATTTTTACAATTCTGTAGAATCTCCGATTCGATACTACGATTCGATCCTACCGGAGGCAAATCGACCCAACTTAGGATCTCGACTCTGACTACCTTGCGCCTTGGAGTCCTTTGGGAATCCATCTTTCCATAGAACATAAAGACCAAGGCCTCTCGTGCGACCCGGATGCTCCTTGTTTCCCAGGGCTTCGGAGAGCATATCTCTCTTCCTGTCTGCCTGGAATAAACCTTCAGAAGATTGTGCAATACTCAGCGCTTCCTGCAAGAGCCCGACATGTTATTTCACTTCCTACGAAGTTATCGAGTAATTACAAACTAGGTAGTTCGATATCTTACCAGGCACTGGGACACTTCCTGGTCTGCAGGGTTTGGAAAGGAGATAGCCCCCGAAGACATGGCAGCTAACCTCGCTCTTAGCCAGTTTTAGATGGGCTCATCAGGGATCTTGGCAAATGGCGGGGAGGCGTCCCAACGGTTTGCATACTCGTCCTGATCCCTCCATTACTGGAGTTTACCCGCATACCCAGCGGTGCTGAGTCTGTGGGGGTGCGTGTTTTTTGCTTGGAGCTCACCTTTCTGCTATTTGGTCAACTCCTTCCATGAATCGTAGGTGATCTTGACCCGTTCTCATGCAACTATTCTGACCATTCTCCAGAATGTGGACGCTGCTCGGGGAGGATTGAGAGGGGTCCCAGACACATCCACCTCCGTGATGGTAAATCGGCCCACGGGCCTTTTTGATATTCCTCTTCTTCTATCGTGCTTGGATATTTCAGAGGACAGCGCATCAAACACATGAGGCGACGATGGCGAAGAATGAGGGGAAGACATCTTCACAAGAAATAGAAGTTCTGACACGCATGAACAAATTAGGACCAATATAATGACATAATTGGCATCATGTGAACAAATGAGATCAACACAAAGCTAAGATTTAACATTTTGATATTGCTCTCAGATGTAAAGTTGCACAAGATTTAATCTTGGCCTTCTTACTACTTTAGTCTATACTCTTCATTAATTCAATTTGACAATATTAATTCAAACTTTGAGCTCTAAAATAGTGCTTTATTTATCTACCGACATGATCTTTAAACAAAAGACATCAGATAATTATACTTTCAACCTAGAGGTTCAACTAATTAACCAACCGAATGTAACAGAATGACAAGGATCAATCAACAGTAGTAAGCATTCCAATTAGAGCTCAAGTTCAAACCCAATTATCAAAACAATTTCAGTACAAGACTATTATCATCATAAAGCATTCATCTCAAGCCCATCACACCCCACATTGCAATATATTCTAGTAGCAGTATCAAGTCCACCACATTGCTTCGGTTACCTTTGGGCGTCGAGGAGAAGGACGAGCAGGGAGCACCGGAGTAGCAGGGCGACGTCGAAGGGAAGGTGCGACGGGCTCGGGGGAGAAGGAGGCGACGCGTGCTCGGGGGAGGGGAGGAGCCGGGCTCGGGGGAGAAGGAGGCGACACATGCTCATGCTCGGGGAAGGAGCCGCGCTGGGCTTGAGGAGGAGGTGGCGGCGACAGGCTCGGGGGAGGAGTCGCGCCAGGCTCGAGGAGAAGGCGGCGACGGGCTCAGGGGAGGAGGGAGAGTTGAGAAACTTAATCATTTGAGTATGGGAAGCGGGGAAACCCTAAAGTCCGAATATAAATAGAGCTGGACATTACAGACAATTCCAATAAATAACCATCTGTGATGGATTGTATATCATAGACGGTTCCAATAAATAACTGTCGGTGATAGATTGTGTATCACAGACGGGTCAAACAAATAACCGTTTGTGATACATTGTGTATCACAGACGGGTCAAATAAATAACCGACTGTGATAGTTGTGTATCACAGACGGTTCCAATAAACAAATGTCTGTAATATATTATCACAGGCGGTTTGTAAATGAAACCGACTGTGATATTTTTTTTATTGGTAAATCTAGTTCTATTTATTGGCTAGCCTCAGGAAATGCTAGCCATGCCCTCTGAAACAAACAGAAATACAACAAGTATATGTATACATCTAATTCCCATTCATTTCAGAAACAAGCACATCTATTTCACTATACAAATCAATTAACTCAAATGAACTAAAATTAACCATTCAGAACACATATACACACATTGTTCAATCTTTAAAAATTAGCCCTTCATGATGATCGACACGTATGTAGCTAGTTTCGTCACGTTGTTCTTCCTCGACCCTTATGTCGTTTCCGAAAGGAGGCAACTCATCAAATTGATTGTATTCTTCCTCGTCCACTACATTTTCAACTCCGACAATCCTCCTTTTTCCATGAAGAACTACGTGGCGTTTCTTATTTGCCTGGTCGGTTACATAGAAGACTTGAACAATTTGGTTAGCGAGTATGAATGGTTCGTCTTTATATCTGACACGTTCGAGGTCCACGGTAGTGACACCGTATGTAATGTCCCAAAATTTGGCTTTTCAAAAAAATCTTTTAAATAGTTTAGGTCCCTGGAAAATTTCACCAATTTTATTCGAATTAATAAAGCTTAATTGGGAATTTTCTAAAATCAAAATATTTAATTTGACTAATCTAAACATCAATTCCAGTCTTTTCTTAATTCGGAAATTCATTTATATTCCAATTTTCCTTCGTGGGCCGAATTGGATCGGCCCACTTCGCCTCTCTCCTCCGCTCAGCCCGGTCCGCCAACCTTCCCTCCGGCCCGCAAGCCAGCCCAGCCGGCCTCCCTGCCGCCAACCCTAAATGCCACGCCGCCCTTGTGTTCAACTTCGGACACCGCCGCCATGAAGTCCGCGCCCTCTCACTTTGCCAGTAGCACAGACTATTGCCGCTTTAGCGTCTGCGCCAGCGCCTACGTCTTGAAACTCACGCCGCCCTTGCTAAGAGCCCGTGCTTCGATCCGAACTTCGCCGCCGCTCTTGGCGTCATGGCGGGTCTGGCGCAGCTCAGCGCCATAAATAGTGCCGCCTCTTGCCTAGCCCTCCTCCGAGACGCCTCCCTGCGCCGTCAACCCCGCCGCCGGGTCCTTCTTCTCCGAGCTCGGCGCCGCACCTCTCCTCGCCGTTCGCCACCGTCGACTCCGGTGCCGCATCCGCCTCATCGAGTCGCCCCGTCCTGCCACCGCCACGCCACGCAAGCCCACCGGATCGGAGCTGAGTTGCGCCGCCACCCGCCGTCCGGTCTTCTTCTCGGCCGATCTTTGCGCTCTCTCGTGCGTGCGTTCGCCGCCGTCCGGTGCCTCTTCGCCTCGCCGACCGCGTCTCGGACCCGTGGCCGCCGTCGTCGAATCGCCGCCGGAGCGCCGTTCCTCTTCGGACCCGAGCCACCGTGGCTCTTCACCGCCGCCCCGCCGTGGATCCCGTGGACGCCCCCTACACCACCATTGTCGGCATTCCCCTGTCTGCCATGGCCGGCGAGCTTGGTGAGTTACTGTGCCCGTGCCCCTGTTCATGTTCATGTTCATGTTCATGTCTGTTGATGCCTCTATTTGTCCTGTGTGTATATACTCTCATGTTGGTTCCTGCAATGATGTGAGGCCAAAGATCATCTTTCCCTTGTGTTAATTCTTTCTTCCAATTGCTTGCCATCTCCTCGTGGCCAGTGTGCAAGAATTGGCGCAGCTGCGTCTCTCTCATGCGCCTTCCGTGTGGGCCCTGCCCTCCCTCTCTCTCGCTTCTCTGAGACGATCGGGTGTCCAGATCCGATTTAGGACCGTGCCCCCTGTGTCCTTGGCAGTGGCTGTCATCACCGATCCACCACCGAGGCCTCGTCGCGTTTTGATCTGAAGCATCGCCACCCGGTTTGTTTTGCCGTTCTCACACGTTCGTCGAACCACACTCGCCCTCACCCAATCTCGCCGAAGGCACTGTGCATAGCGCCGCTGCCATGGTCTCGTGGGAGCCCTCTGCACCGCCATCACCGGAGTGCCAGGGCTAGCATCCTCCCGAACCACCCCCTTTGGTTGTCCCTTCCGTCTGGGCCATCCAGCTCTCCCTCTCTCTTTAGTCTCTATAGTGAGCAGTTCCGCACGATAGATCAGTGCCTGTGCCGCAGACGCCTGTCATGCGCCTAGTTATCGCCTTTTCAGCAGCCATCAAGGTCCTTGTGCTTGTGCGTCGTCCTTTGTGGCATTGCCGTCATCTCTTGCCACCCGACACCTCAGCACGGCCTCGCCAACCGCTAATCAGATGCCACATCGCTGTTCCATCCTCGCCACCTCAGCGTCTGTGCACATGTGGCATGCACCGTCATCACATGCGTGGCCTACACCTAACCAAATCCTAAAAGCCGGAGCAGTATAGACGTGGTTCACTATGAACCTAGTCTATGACCCGCAGGGCCTTTCGTCAGTCAATGCCAGTCAAACCTTAGCTTTGGACCAATCGCCTTTGAACCTAAACCCTAGATCATGGACTTGGTTTAGGGACCAATAGTCCACATGTCATCCTCTCAATCAAAAACCCTAGATTAGTTCTCTCTCTTACATGCGGGTCCCGCATGTCAGTCAAACCCTTTGTCAACCCTAGCCATGAGCTTGGCCCACCGTGGACTAGCATATCTTCGTGGACCTGGTCCATAGACTAGTGGCCCACATATCATCCACTACCTTTGTTCTCTCTCACTTACCAGTGGACCCCACTTGTAAGCCTCCAACTCATTATATTTAATCCAAAGGAATATTCTCTGAATATTCTTTTCTCTCGCAACTTTATCATTTCTTGTGATTCTTTCGAGAGTCATATCCTTTCAATCCGCACTCCGATTGAGTTCATTCAAAGTCCTAATTCATACAAATTCAATATCCAGTTATCTGAGATTATTATTTATTTATTTGGAGTTGTTTGCTCTCTGTTATTTATTTATTTAGTTTATTTACTTGTTTGCGAGTAGACATCGATACTGCGAGGAGTGTTGATCAAGAAGGAGCTGAAGATCAAGGAAGTAGAAGATTAAAGTTAAATAAGATCGTCATTGCTAGCAAGGCAAGTTATACCTTTGATCATATTGAACCTAGTTTTCAAAAGTTATATTGATTCAAAGTATTGCATTTACTTTAATTATTTATTTCAATGCTTTTGGGATTAGTTAATATCCAATTTGTTATGACCTCCTTGTCTAATTGTATGCCATGATCTTTTGTCACCCTAGTTTGGTTTATTTAGTTGGTGCTATTGTATTACCAACGTGGGTTGGTTAGATGTGATTAGTTTGCTTAGCCATGCTACGAGTCACCATCTCATGTAGTTGCAAATATGAACTTGACTAAGTGACTATGGAACTATGTGATAGAAACTGGGTGCGCTATGTGCTATTACTCGTTGATGGCATATGTTGCACTTAACCAACAGGGTGGGAAAGGATTTAGACGGAGGCAAGTGGACTGTGTGATAATTTGGTGGAGCTATGTGCGTGGGCTTAATAACTTGTGTGCATAGGGATTTGTAGTTTAATTGGAAGTCTTGCCTTGGTCAATTAAGGACTTAACTTTGTGCGCCATTGAACTAAGCCTTTCGTACAACCACATGCCTGATGGGACGGGTCTAACTTAGTAAGTTATGGAGTCTTGACATTGATTACTCAGGTTGTAGGTTAGCTGTGTCGGATTGGGTGGAGGTGTGTACTACCAAGTAATCGCATCACGGGGCGGTTCGCCGTGTCCCTGTCCAACGGTGTGCGTCTGTGGTGGCTAAGCATTCCGGGAGTGTCAATGTTGAGATGAAGTTTCTGAAAGGTTTTGTTGTGATCAGCTCTGATCAAGTTGATTGCATCTTGTGGGTAAAGTGTACAACCTCTACAGAGTGTTAAACAATCTATTCGAATAGCCGCGTGACATGCTCGGTGATTTCACACGAGGGGTAGATTTTTATAAAAACTTGGGATGGGACAGCTGAGTGAGGTAACTTATGCAGCTGTGTGAATAACCTGTTTAGGCTATGTGTCTTTGTGAAAACAACTGTTAAAATTATTACTGGTTATTTGTTTTACTTATGCTTTCAATCTATTATTTGTATTCAAATTGCAAATGTTGCATTTCTGCAAAAGAACCACAGAAGCCATTCCTTTGGAATAAGCCTGCATCTATAATTGCATTTCTGTGGTATGACTTGCGAGTATGGTGTGTACTCATGCTTGCTTTAATAAATCAAGCAGAGTTGAAGGAATCGTCAGCCAACAAGGTCTACTTCAAGGATCGTGGAGAACTAGGTCGCGCACCCCAGTCGATTGCCTGTGGGCATATGGATGGGCTTCACCGAGTTATTCCGCTTGTTTCACCGCAGCCTTCATTGAGCTACCTGCCCTCTGAAGCATTAATTGTAAGCTTTGACCATAAGGTCTCTACTTTGATGTTTATTGTTATTTGCCTATTTATTAGTTATCTTTGTATATGGAAATGATATTTCACTGATGTTGCCACTGTGTGCACTAGCGTGATCCTGGACTAGTGCAGTATACACAGTGGGTCCAGAATTGCATATTTTGGGTCCCGACACCGTACTTATCAACCTTCACCTGTGGGAGATGGACCCAACGGCACCGAAACAAGGGGATCTTGAAAAGCACGTAGTCGGGCTCCCATAGCTCCTCTATGAGCCCATAGTAGGAGCTCCTCAGCCCATCGGTATTGAACGCATCTATGTGGCACCGCTGTTCTAGTTAGTGCTCTTTATATCCTGAGCCTGCGTATATAATGTGTACCCATTTATGTCGTATTCTTGCCATGTCACAACTGTAAATGTTGGGCCTTTTGCCAACAATGTCAGCATATCACTTGACGAGCTCCTAGCGAGTCACTCTTTCAACCATTGGTTGAACCGATCACAGCTTGCCTCGTGATCCAAATATCCGCCGCCCGGATTACATTCAAGCACGCCCTTGTCTTTGGTCAATATACGGGGACACTTCAGTCATGTGTTGCAAGACCATAAAATCGGCTTGAGCATATGCATCAATATCTAGAGTGATTGCTTTCCTTCCGATGGTCCCGATATCCTCGAGCCTCCCCTCATGGCGAGATCGAGGCACACCTATCGGTTCGATCTGAGCCATGTAATCGACGCTGAACTCAATGACCTTTTCAGTCGCATAACCTTCGACGATGCTGCCCTCCGGCCGAGATCGATTCCGTACATAGGACTTGAGAATTCCCATGAATCTCTTGAACGAGTATATGCTACGTAGGAACACGGGCCCGCACATCTTTATCTCCCTCACAATGTGAACAATGAGATGGACTATGATATCGAAAAACGACGGAGGGAAATACATCTCAAGATGACATAGTGTCATCACCACCTCGTCCTATAGAGCATCTAGTCCTTCGGGATCGATGATCTTCTGATCAATTGTGTTAAAGAAATAACACAGCCTCATGATTGTCTCTAGGATCTTGATCAACAAAATACTTCTAATTGCATGAGACTTCATGCCAATTAACTTTAAATCTTCTATCGAACAAGTTTCTTCATGTTAGCGGAGTAACCGGACGAAACTTTCACACCATGCAAGCATTGGCACAGTTCAGTTCTCTCGACCTTGGACAAAGTGTAACAAGCAGGGGTAAGGTACGTTCATCTTTTATCGGTGCTAACTCAGGTCTGATGTTCATATCAACCAAGTCAAGCCGTGCGTTGACATCATCCTTTGTTTTATCACGAATGTTCAGTAAGAGACCAATCAAGCTGTCGTATACATTCTTCTCTACGTGCATGACGTCGATGCAGTGGTGAACTTTTAGGTGCTCCTAATAAGGTAAGTCCCAAAATATTGATCTCTTCTTCTAGATGTTCTTCTCACGAGCCCTCGATTTACGTCCCTTTTCGGGCACAACATCTAAATTCTTAATCATATCATAGACCGCTTTTCCGCTTAAATGCCTTGGAGCTGATATGTCCTCCTTTTCTCTATCAAATTGTTTCTTCATCCTACGGTTATTTTTAAGAACCGTCTGTGAAGTATCACAGACAGTTTTTTTGTCGAAAACCATCTGTGATATGAAGAAATATCACAGACGGCTATTGTTAAGAATCGTCTGTGATACTTCACAGAAAGTTTTCATCATGAACCGTCTGTGATATTACCTCTTCGCAGATGGTTTTAAGCGCAGCCTGTAACACAGACAGTCTCTAAACCAAAACCGTCTGTGATTACATGTAATACAGACGGTTTTGGTCAGCCGTCTATGATGAGACGTCCAGTATTAGCATTTTTGCAGTAGTGAATTATGCAGTATGGGCAATCAAGATGAAGGTGTACATGCGCACTCAAGGAGGGTGGAAAGCAAGGTAAGTTGCGCGTCACCAAGGTGAAAGCGTTGTGTTGGTACTAGGCGATTGCGGTGCCGTATTTGTGTGTGAGTCCGTGGAGTTGAGTTCGAGACGTTGAGGCGATGTGTTCGCCGTCTTGAGTTGAGTCCGTGGAGTTGAGTCCTTGATGTTAAGGAGATTTGTTTGTCATCCTAAGTTGAGTACGAGTTGGGCAAGTCGTAGTTGAGACCGACTACCTCAATGAGTAAAATTCCAAGACGTGTTTGAGTTGTGCCATTGTCTCCGAGCGATTGTGTGAGCCAAGTTGAAGTCAAGTCCAACTGGCAGCCGAGTACACAAAATATAAGTAAGTGCACAAAGATTAGGGAGTGATTGTTAGGTAATCTTTATTTAGTATCTGCTTCTGTTTTTTGCTTTCCGTATCCAACTCAACTTAGTAGTGGTCGTATCTGAGTTGGATGAGATACACAACCTTAATAAGGGGCAAATGAATGAGTTTTTGTAACCTGAGAAGATATGTGAAGCAATAGAAAAGTTGTCGTGTGCAGCACCAAAATCATCTTGTCTGTGTGTGCTTCTCATGTGCACATGGACCATCCTAGCCGCTCCTTTTTGAAATCCACGGCCGAGATTCCCCCCACCTCCCACTTGAAGCTTCTTTGCGAACCCCCCCCCCCCCCCGGGCGCGTGCGAGCTTCTTTCTTCCTTCAGCCCCCCGCCCAGCCCGAGCTCCCCTCATTCCCCATCACGAAATGAGCTAGGGTTCCCTTGTGCCGCCCGCCAGAGCCCCTCCGACGCCGCCATAGCGCTGCCAGAGCCAAGCCGACCCTGCGCCAACCCCTACGCCGCCCCTGATATGGTTGGCGCCGAGTTCCCATCGCCCCCTCGCCTCCGCCTCCTGCCTCCCCTGCGCCTCGCCCCGCGTCTGTGAGCCGATGCATATGCCCTCTCGCTCATTGAGTCACCCCTTTATCTGTTTTGATCATTTTTGAAATTGCAGCTAGATTATGTGTTATGCTTTTGACATTCATTGTACTAATGTGTTTTCTGTTAGTCTAGGCTGCTGAAGTTACTGGTCAAGTGAACTCATGGGTAGAGAAAGTCACATCAGGTCTCATCAAAGAGCTTCTCCCTCCAGGGTCTGTTGACCATACTACCAGGTTGTTTCTTGTAATGCACTTTATTTTAAAGGAGCTTGGACTGAAAAGTTTGATGCATCCAAGACCAAAGATGGCGAGTTCCACCTTCTTGATGGGAGCTCAGTTCAAGCACCATTCATGTCTAGTACAAATAAGCAATATCTTTCGTCGTACGACAACTTGAAGGTACTTAAGCTTCCTTACCAACAAGGTGCGGACAAGAGGCGATTCTCCATGTACATACTTCTTCTAGAAGCACAAGATGGTCTCTGAAGCTTGACTGAAAAGTTGAGCTCTGAACCAAAGTTCCTGGAGAAGCATATCCCAACGCAGAAGGTTGCAGTTGGGCAATTCAAGCTCCCCAAGTTCAAGATATCATTTGGATTTGAACCATCATATCTGCTCAAAGGTTTGGGGCTCTAGCTACCATACAGTGCAGAAGCATATCTTTCAGAGATGGTCGACTCACCAGTGGGACAGAGCCTGTATGTTTCATCCATTTTCCACAAGTCATTTGTCAAAGTGAATGAAAAAGGAACTGAGGCTACCGCGGCATCTGCTGTAGTGATTGCACTTAGGTCACTACAAATAGGGCCCATGGATTTCGTCGCCGATCACCCTTTCATTTTCTTGATCCGAGAAGACATGACCGGTGTGATGCTGTTCATCGGTCATGTGCTCGATCCCCTGCTTGCTCCATAGTTGTAACATCCCAGTTTTTCTGAACCTTTTTGAAGTTTTCAAAATAAAAAGAACTATTTGGTTTTGATGAGAGTTCAAATCTTAACTTGAGATTTTTTTAAAAAAAAGAGCTTTAAATGACTAAATCAAACTCCAACTAAATATGTTCGGTTTTTTCGAGTTTGTAGGAGTTCTCTCCATCCTCTGTTTGCTCCGTGCTCTCCCTCGACCCAGTTCTTCCTTTCTTCTTTGGACCTCCTCCCTTTGTTTGGATCTGAGGGTCCAGACCTCCCTTCGTTTGGACCTCCCTCTCGGTAGAGACCTCCGGGTGGTCCTGGTCTTTTTGCAAAGACCACCCTCCGGGTCTTTTTGTAAAGACCACCCTCCAGGACCGCGACCACCCCTTTGGTCACAACCTCCCCTTGGAATCGCGACCTCCTCTTTTGTCCTTTAGTTGCGACCTCCCCTCAGAGTCACGACCTCCTCTTTTGTCCTTTAGTCATGACCTCCCCTTAGAGTCGCGACCTCCTCTTTTGTCCTTCAGTTGCGACCTCCCCTTGGAGTCGCGACCTCCTCTTTTGTCGTTTAGTCGCGACCTCCCCTTTTGCTGTGACATCCCCTTGGGTTAAGACCACCCCCTGTGGTCAAGACCTCCCCTTGGTCACGTGCACCCCTAGGTCACATGACACCCTTTGGGCCACGACCACCCTTTGGTCACGACCTCCCCTAGATCACATGACACCCTTTGGTCAAAACCTTCCCTTTGGTTTGACCACCCTTTTTAGCTTTGACCGGGCCCCATCTATTAGTCTTGCTCACCTTCTCCTTCCTCTCGTCGTGTCATTGCTGACACATTTTTCCTTGTGCATTAAATGTCATTGCGTCGCATTTAATGCTGTCACTTCTGCAACACCTGCTCCCATCATCTCCTTCACCTACTCAGCATGCTTTGTCCTGTCACACGTGCCCTTAATCGTGTGCACCTCTGAGTCCTCCAGTAACTCTCCCCTGGCTATATAAGCCTTAGCAGGCCTCTATCATCATCTTTTGCCAATTCTCTTGCTCTCACCAGTTCTTCCGTGCTTCAAGCTTCATCGCCAAGGAGTCCATTGAAGCTTGCGCCATCTTCAACCGCCTCGTTGCCAAGGATTCGTCGAAGCGTTGCGCCGTCTTCGATCATCGTCGTCGCCATCCTCCTCCAGTCTTCTCCAGCCTCTTTCTCTCCCTCTCTCTCTCTTTCTCTCTTTGTCTCGGTGAGTTCCTCCGTGTCCTGTTCTGTTGCCCTTACTCCTATGACTACGTTGCGTAGTCGTATTCGTTTCTAAGACTACGCTGCATAGTCGTACCCTGTTGTATTCCTCGTACGACCACTTTGAGTAGTCGTATTGTCCTTAGGACCTCCTTCTCAAGACCTCCTGTATCCTTTTGTCGTGCAAGGCAAGTTACACCCTTGATCATATTAAACCCAGTATCTCAAATTACTTAATTTCTGTTTCAAATTTATTATTGCATACTTATTTGAATTTAAGTAATTTAAATCCCAGTTTTAACTTCATAGTTATTCCTGATTCCTTTGTACATCCGAACTTGATTATTGATTCGATCACCCCTTGTCACCTTAGTAAAAGGCTAGTTGGTACATTAGTATGAACTAGCATGTTTCAAAACTCTATGCTTAGCAAAAATCTTGATTCGGGAGTTTTACTGCCAAGGCCAATGTTGTCTAAATATTTTAATCCACGACATTGGGTTGTCGTAGAGGTTTTGAAAATGTTTTTGAAAAGCAAAGAAAAGGAAAACTGGTATGGACTTGGGCAAACTGGTTGTTTGGATGGGTGCATGTTCATGCACGGGATTGAACCATTTCTATGGTCGATGCCCAGGGTTTTGTGGAAGCCGCCCAGGTCAGTTAAGGACCGGTCTTCGAGTGTGTTTGGCCATGCCTCACCGTGCAACCACATGTTCAGGATAGGGTGGACCTGGTCAACTAATTTGCAATGTTTCACTGTGGTCGTTCCATCCGGTTGTGTGGGTGGTCTTTCACGACCTACGTACATGCATTCCCACTGGCACAAGAAGGGGCTCAAATCCTGCGGGTTGCAGCCCAAAGGGAGCGAAATCTTAGCGAGGGGAGACTGCGGTGGAATGGCGCAATGTAAAGGCCTTGTCACGTGCTCTAGACCCTTCGGTAGTGAGTGGTGGTATCGACGGATGCCAAATAAACTAGAGAAGTCGTGTCTTGTGGGTAAAGCTGTACACCTCTGCAGAGTGTAAAACTATTCGAATAGCCGTGTCCACGGCCAAGGACATGCTGGTAAAGCTGCTCCAAGTTAGATGTTGGTTTTATTTTCAAAAAACCTCTTTGAAATGGTTTTGGATGTCTATCCAAATGGGTTTTGGGCTGGGAGCCTTGTAATAGGAGGGTATCCTTCACCACTTGCTGATGAATGTTATCCAACTATAAAATTGATTTAGAAAATAAATTTTAGTTATTGTATAACTGCTTTGGAACTTAGTACATGTACTTAGAAAAAAAAATTGGCTTATTCAAAGACAACCATATAAGACCTCCTTTGGGACATCCTTCTATGCATGCATTCAATCTGTTACTTGACGGGTATGACTTGCGAGCACGGTTGTTGTGCTCACTCTTGCTTGACATGTTTGAGCAGGAGAGGATGTCTTCGATGAGCCAGAGGACCTCCGAGACGACTAGGCTGCGACCTCCAAACGATTGCATGTGGCGGATCATGTGAACCACTCCGCTTTTATTCCGCTGTGTTTTGTTTGTTGGCTGCTAAGCCACCCTTTTGTAATCAACTCTGATGTTATTTTAATAAAGTTGCGTTGATGGATGTTACCAGTTTTGTTCACCGTGTGAGCTAGCTGTTGGTCCTTGGGACTAGCTCGGTTGTGCCACGAGGATTTGGGACCTCCTCCGAGTGCTTCCTGTCAGCTTCGACCTCCTTGAGGTCCGGATCCACAGACCTCCCTTCGGGGTGCTCCTGGGACAAGCGTCAGACCTCTCTCAGGCTCGGGTCGTGACAATAGTGTTTTTGTTCTGAATCACTCTTGATGCGACTGCATCTATCACATGCAAGTGCTAGGGTTTCAACAGTTGATCATGCCACTCGTGCAATAAATCCGATAATTGTTTCAGCTTTCGAATTATGGCTTGCTTGATGTATGTAAGTTTTGGAATGACAAGAGTCCAGGATTGCTATGGAGTAGTGTGTTTCCAAGCTGCTTGATACATGAGGAGACATACTGGTCAAATGCTTCATAATGAAGTATGAGCAGTGGTCTTGTGTAATTTGGGGTGATTAATCTGTTTGCTTTTTCAATCTTGATTGTGTTATTTCAGTTGGGTTGACGAGGTGCTGAGAGCGACGTCTTCCTTTGCATGCTCCTATCATTATCATTCATGTGTGCCTTGACTGGGGGAGAGAACAAATCTCACTATGTCATGTGGTTCATAATCTTTTTTCTCCTAACTTCTCCATAATTCAATTGCCGCATAAGATATGCTGAAATCAAATATTAATATACGCTACAAAAGTGCAAAATAAGGTAGCATCAGTTAATTGTGGTATCATTTAGCCTTGGATCAGTATAGTGCATTTGCAAACTGTTTGTACGCTTGTCACAGCATTATTGGATTTTTTACAAGAAACTTGCAACATGATACCTTATGGTATTCCTGTGTAGGTTGTTTGTTTCCAGAACATATCACATATCTTAACACTTGGAACCTAGTGGTGCACTGTGTACCTTTCTTTATACACTGAATATCAGCAACAGGCTCAAACACAAAAACTCATCTGAACCAAAATGTAGAAATTCACTCAAGTCTCACATACATCACTGGCACAAGATGCTAAAAATAGAAGACAGCTCAGAGAACTAAGCAAATTGGAGCATCTCTTATTTGCCTACAACACACATGCATGATACAAACACAATAGAATAATACAACTACATTGTTGTCCCTTAGTTAAGGGACATGGTTCCAGACAATCTACCGATTCTTCTCAAATGAATGAGATTCTAGCACAACAACATGCTTACATCCAAAGGGCTAAATTGTTGTACAACATTGAAAGTACACACATGAACAACGATAACAAGGTGACAATTGGGGGTTATCAAGCATGAGCAGTAGAACGCGCACGACACCTTCAACATATATATCCCCCTTTTGAGTCTCTGACTATCTTTGTCATCTGTAACATAAGAAACCAATTCGAGTGCAACTTATAGGAAACACAACTTCCTTGAGTGTATTCACACCATCACATAGCATATACTGTCTCCCTACTGCTTTCCACATCAAGATCCAGGTCTGAATCAAGATCCTCCATTTCATCGTCAAGATCAAGACCATCATTCAAGAACTGGTTGATTCCACACAAACCAGCTGCTGGTATGGTCGCCTCTGCCAGGATCTGCATGATCTCATCCATGCTCTGCATTGGTTGTCCAGGCTCCTCATACTGGTTGCTCATTGTGCTATCATTCATTACGTCAGCTGGGATATTCTTCAAGAACCATGGATGATTTCTATCTCGGGAATTGAGATTCTCTGTTTGTCCAAACGATAGTCATTTATCACGAAGGAAATAATATGCAAAATCTAGTGACTCAAACACTACACAGTCACAGCCAAAGAAGTACTCACAGTAGCTGGGTTGGCAACAAAAATCCTAAAAATAAGATCTTGGCACTCTGAAGATATGTGGACATAATCTGGAATTGAGTACTGTACACCCAATATTCTCTGCCAAATCAAGCTCGTCGGTTTTCTTATCACAATGGACATGCAATTTTGGGACTGCAGCATAAGATGGATGGAATGCAAACCTAAACTGTCTTCCTAAAATTCTTAGGCTCGTTAGGATCCTCAAAAGGATATGCACCAACCAGCATCACATAAAGCGTTACTCCACAAGACCACACATCAGCAATCTTCATTGACGAACAAAGAATTAGTGATTGATCTAATACATCACATAGCCCACTCTACACAAAACTATACATCATGCATGTCAAAAATGCAAATGCATTGTGAAGCAAATATGGTTGCTCCCCAGTGGAGAAAAGGCATGAACATTAAACAGCACCATATGCACGAGGGCATGGCAAATAATAAGGAAAAGGAAGTTCTAATATATGCATACCTTTCCATCATATTCCTTCTTAGCAGAACCTCAGGAGCAATGTATGTCGAAGTTCCAATAGTTGGTTTCGGCTGTGAATGAAGAACTGAGGACTGCAAATGCATAAAAGAGTAATGAGCGTAATGAAGTAATAGTTTCAGGGAGAAAAGTTCCCCGCACAAAAACTACATGACCGCAGTTAGGCGATAGTACACAGGATAATTCTTAAAGCAGGTAGGTATCCGGAGGCACAGGAGGAGGCGCAGGGGGAGGCACGGTGAGCGACGAAGAGGGTGGGGAGGTGGCGCGGTCCCTCCAAACCCTAGCACACACAGTTTTGGTTTGGGGAGGAACGAGTCGAGTGGGAAGAATGCGGGTGCGAGGAGGTCATGGGCAGGGGCGTCACCATAGTGGTGGCCTCCGATTTGGGAATGGGGAGGAGTCGATGGAGCAAGAGGCGGGTTTCACGAAGCATCGGGTGCGCGCAGGGAGGTTTCGCAAAAGTGAGAAAGTGGAGAGATGGGAGCGCCCGCCTCCATCTGAATGGCATGTTTTGGATCGGATGGCCGAGATGTTTCGTGTGCATATGTCCACAAATTGATCTATGTACACTAGATATGCCGCCTATATATGGTGAGTACATGCTTCTATCACTTCTTGTCTACGTGAGTGCAACGTGTCTTGCTTTCGAGCGTTCTTGCACCAGCGTATACGTGTGTGTTCATGTATATATACATCCAAGTTCTATCGAGCGTCCGTGTTCTATTCGAGCGCTCTGATCGAGCGAGAGTTTCTTCTTCAAATCGGTTTGGGCCAACACTACCGACATCCACCAGCGAGGTGAGCCCTCGGAACAGGTCATCGCCATGCTCCCACATAAGCACGTCGATCACTGTGAACTGAACAACCTCCAGTTCAATCTACTAAAGTTCAGACTTCTGAACACTTTAGACTCCAGAACACTTCTGAAGTTCTGCTTGTAGTCGCAATTGCCAGTTTGTGAATAGTGTTTGCACTTCGACAGAAACCAGAGTAAAACAGAACGCAGACAAACTGATTTCTTGTGCAAATCGGCGCACCTCTTCTTCCAATCTCTCATATATTTATACTCAAGATTACATCTGAAAAATGCAATCTTTACAACCGAAACGCATTACAAATCAGAGTGCAATTTGATCTGAATTCAGAAAACAAACCGAAAACAGACTGTCTGAAACTAAAACTAAAACTTCTATGACTCAAAACTGAAATCAAAAGAGACTAAAGGAAGGATTAATTCCAACATACTCCCCCTAATCCTGACTTGTATCATCTATGACTCGAACACCTATTAAATAGCTCATCTTCTGAAACATTACTCTCGGTAATGCCATTGTCAAAATATCAACCTTCTGATCCATAGTTGCTATATGCTGGACATTAACAAGTCTCTCTTCAACACATTCTCTTATGAAATGAAATCTTGTATCAATATGTTTGCTTCTCCCATGAAAAACTAGATTTTTCATTAACGCCAATGCTGACTTGTTATCAACATTCAACAGAAATGGTCCATCATCTTTTCCACTCAACTCATGAAGCAATCTTTTCAACCAAATTCCTTGACAAGCTGCTGAAGTTGCTGCCATGAATTTGGCTTCACAACTGAAAAGAGCTACACTCTTTTGCTTTTGGGAGCACCAAGTCACAATATTTCCATATAGATAAAACACCATCTCACTTGTGCTTTTCCTGTCATTATGATCTCCGGCTAGATTACTGTCACTATATCCAACTAGCAAAGGCATCTTTTCTCTCCTGTGATACACTATACCATGATTGATGGTTCCAGCCACATATCTCAATATATGTTTTAGTGCTTGCTCATGTGTTTTGGTTAACTTTTCCATAAATCTGCTTACAACTCCCACTAAGTAGCTGAGATCTAGCCTGGTATGTAGCAAATATCTCAGACACCCAATTAGGCTTCTGTAGTTTGAAGCATCAACTGGATCTGAGTCATCATCTTTGACGTCTTAACTTGGGTTTCATTGGATATTTGCATGGATTACAATCTGATAACCCAGCTTTATCAACAATCTTCTTAGCATATGCTGACTACTTGATTGAGATACCTTTTGTTTCCTGTGTTACCTCCAAACCAAGATAGAAGCTAAGAAGTCCCAAATCACTCATCTCAAATTCTCTCATCATTTGATTCTTGAAAAAATGAACTTTGTCATCATCAGTACCTATAATTATTAAATCATCAACATATGTACCAATTATAATCAAATCAGCATCGATCCTTTTCTTGTATAAGGCTTGCTCTTACTTGCATCTTTCAAAACCAAATCTCTTCAAACTATTGTCAAGTTTATGATTCCAAGCTCTGGGAGCCTGCTTTAGTTCATACAATGCTTTCAACAATTTGTAAACCTTATCCTCTTGATTTTCAACCACATATCCTTGAGGTTGACAAACATAAACTTCCTCGGTAAGATCTCCATTGAGAAAAACAGACTTCACATGCATATGATGCACCTTCCATCCAAACTGAGCTACACGTGCAAGAATGACTCTCACTGTTTCGAGTCTTGTCACTGGAGCAAAAACTTCCTCATAATCAATGCCTTGCTTTTGGCTATATCCCTTTGCTACAAGCCTTGCTTTATATCTAGCCACATTGCCTCTCTGATCTCTTTTCAATTTGTAAATCCACTTCAAACCAATAGGTTTATGTCCTTCTGGAAGAGATGTCAACTCCCAGGTCCTGTTCCTTTCAATGGCTTCCATTTCATGGTCCATTGCCTCTTTCCAGTGCTCTCCCTTTGATGCCTCATGAAAGTCAATAGGCTCTCCATCATCATTGATATACAGTGCTTCCATACTTTCTACTGGCTCAGTGTGTTCATAAATGTCTCTCAGACTTCTGTACTTAGATGGTATGCTCTCAGGAGAAGGTTCTGTCTGACTTTCAGTTGTTTCATCTTCTGTCAGATTATTGGGAGATTCCTAAGGTAAAGATGCATTCTGGCTATGAGTCTGTGATACTGGAATAGATGGAACTACAGTAGTGTCATCTTCACCCTCAACTGTGAAAGCAACCCAATTTTTAATCTCTTGACTATTTTCCCAAAACCACTGTTCATTCTCCTGCAACACCACATCTATGGACACATGTATTTTGCCAGTATTTGGATCATAGAGTCGATGTGCTTTACTTCCAGGCTCAACTCTCAAATAAACCAACTTTCGGCTTCTATCATCAAGTTTCTTCAATTTGGTTGTAATTTTTGCATGAACAACACACCCAAAGATCCTCAGATGCACTAGACTTGGTTTTCTACCACTCCAAGCTTCATACGGAGTAATTCCTTCAAGAGCTTTTGTTTGAACTCAATTGAGGATATATACTGAATGTCTCATTGCCTCAGCCCACAAGTTGCATGGCATCATTTTACCCTTTGGAAAACTTCATACCATATCCATCACAGTCCTATTTCTTCGCTCCACCACTCCTTTTTGTTGTGGGCTATAAGGTGCAGTAAAAAAACTGTGTGATGCCCTTTTCCTCACAGATTTATTGAAATTCTCTTGAGAAGAACTCTCTTCCTCGGTCTGACCTTAGACCTTTAAGCTTGTGTTCAGTTTGTGTTTCAGCAAGTTTGACAAACTTCTGAAATTCCTCCTTGGAATCTCCTTTCCTTTTAAGCATGTAAACCCACATAACGCGAGAATAATCATCAACAAGTATTAAGAAGTACCTGTTTCCAGCATCAATTATTGGATTGATTGGTCTACATAGATCAAGATGCACCAACTCTAATGGATGTTGATCTCAGTACTGTGCCTGATTTGGGAATGGCATTCTTGTCTGTTTGGCTATTAGACAACCTTCACAAACCTGTGTAGGATGATCTATGTGTGGCAGCCCAAGTATCATTGTTTTCTCAAACATTTGTTTTAGTGCCCGAAAGTTCACATGTCCTAACCTTGCATGCCACAGCCAAGCCTTGTCCTCAATACTAGCTTTTAAGCATATGGGTTTACTTGTATTCATATAAACTTTGTATAGCCTGTTTGGGGAGCGAGGGACCTTTATGAGCAATCTTCCAGACTGATCATGCAGCGATAGATATAAGCCATGTAGTGCTATGTCACATCCTTCTTCTGTCAATTGACCAAGACTTATTATGTTGTTGCAAAGCCTTGGAATATAGTACACATCTGAGAGAAGTCTTTGTTGACCATTTTTGCGTTGGAGTAGTACAGATCCTTTGCCCTCAATGTGAACAACAGAGCCATCTCCAAATTTTACTTGTCCCTGAAATCAAGATTGATCTCACAGAATTTTCCCTTTTGACCAGTCATGTGATTTGATGCTCCATTATCGAGGTACCATAGATTGGAGTGTAGCATTTCTTCACCAACATTCAGTAACTTCGGTTGTACCTTCTCTTCCAGCATGACTAGACCACATCCTATTTTGTCTCCACCAATTGTTAGCAACAGTGCTGGTTCTTTCTCCTCCTGAGCTTGAGACAGATTTACCTCAGCCTTGTCTTTCTTGTTTCGACAGTGGAAAGCATAATGATCAAACTTTTGACACTTAAAGCACTTAATATGACTTCGGCACGCAGAAGCATAATGTCCAAGTTTATCACACTCAAAACATTTAATTTTCGACTTGCTTGAACTCATCATTGCCCCATCCAGGCTTGTAGCCGCGTCTAGCAAAATCTCCTCGACCACCTCGGCCTCTACCGAACCAAGACCTCCTCGACCGCGCCAAGCAGAGCCCCAACCTCCTTGAAATGATGAATGGTCTTTGTGCATCTGCTTGTTCTCTCCATTCAAATTAGTTTTCACCAATAGTGCTTGATCACTTCGGATCTTGCAGCCTTTTAGTAGTCCCTCGAGAGCTTTTAGTGAACCAATGACTTCTTCTACTTTCATGTACGGAAGATCACTCGAGTACAAGAGTGTTGTGACCACCGGTACGAATCTCTCAGGTAAGACTCGTAAGTATTTCTCAACCACCGAAGTTTCTTCCAATTTATCACCAAGAGAACGAAGTTCATTGACCACCGCCGATAATTTTCCTGCAAACTCATTAATCGACTGAGTTTCACCCATATGCATTGCCTCATACTCCCCTCGGAGAATTTGTAGTCGCACCTTCTTGACTCGATCCACGCCTTCGTGCATTGTACGAAGATCAATCCACGCTTCTCGAGCTGTATCCTTCCCGACAAGCTGGTTGAGCATCGAATTAGGGATGGCAGCATAGATCAACGCCAACATCGTTTGATCAGTCTTCATGTCGACATCCAGAACCTTTCCTTTTGAACCTTCCTTGCCTTTGAGATCAACTGGATCAGCTACTGCGTCCCAGACCCCCTGTGCACGCATATTCACTCTCATCTTCATTGCCCAAGTTGGGTAATTCTCTGAATTGAGAATCAGGTATGGAAGCGAAGCCAAGCCTTCTTTCATTGTCGACGAAGATCAGTTGGGAGACATTTGTTTCTTCTTTTCTGGAGTCGGAGGACTGTTTTCATACGCTACTCTGATATCACGTGTGAACTGAACAACCTTCAGTTCAATCTACTGAAGTTCAGACTTCATAACACTTTAGACTCCAGAACAATTCTGAAGTTCTGCTTGTACTCGCAATTGCTAGTTTGTGAATAGTGTTTGCACTTTGACAGAAACCAGAGTAAAACAAAACACAGACAAACTGATTTCTGGTGCAAATCGGCGCACCTCTTCTTCCAATCTCTCATATATTTATACTTAGGATTACATCCGAAAACTGCAATCTCTACAACCGAAACAGATTACAAATCAGAGTGCAATTCGATCCGAATTCAGAAAACAAACCGAAAATAGACTATTCGAAACTAAAACACTGAAACTAAAACTAAAACTTCTATGACTCAAAACTAAAATCAAAAGAGACTAAAGGAAGGATTAATTCCAACAATCATGAAGCGGTCGTCGCACGCCATGGCTTCATTGAACGTCACGCCGAACCGCGAGTCGTCCCTCGCCACTGTCCAGAACTCACGCCCGCCGTGCATGGCTGCGAATGGCATGCGCATCGCCGCGTCGTCGTCGACCACGCGGAACCACAAGGCCAGCGACATGGACGGCGACACGATGGCGGGGTGCAGCATGGCAAGCGCGAACGGCGAGAGGCCCTGCCCCGAGCCAGGCGTGGAGACGAGGAGCCGCGGGACCGGGGTGAGCCCGTAGGTGTCCACTCCTCTGGCGGCCGAGTCGAAGAAGCCGGCGTGCGCAAGCAGCCGCATGAGTGATGGAAATTTTCCTTTGATCAATGCTCTATTTACTACTTCTCCTGCGCTGGACTTTCTTGCGTCGTGCCTTCGCTCCTGACTTGACTCTGCCTCGATGTGACCTGCAAAAAGAAACGATTCCCTCGAAGAAGCCTCTACTCTCTATCTTCCCTCTTGTGGAAAACAACACACGTATTCACTTTGGAACTCACATCCAGCAAGTAGCAACGAAAGACACGAAACAAGCTTTTGGTGCTGCATGTACTGCATGCGGTGCTTTTCAGATTTTTCTATCGCTTTTCTACTTCTCATTGCTTCTCAACTCCTCTGGCTTGCATTGGTTTGCTTCTCTCGATTTGCTTATAAAGGCTGTATACGACGACTCATAGTCAGACTCGGACTCAGCTACAGCTTCTATGACTCGGACTCGGCTGCAGCTTCTATGTATCCTACCCAAACTCAATATTTCCTAATATTGTACAAGATTAAAATCCCAACAATCACTCCCTAATCTTGTAACAAGATTTAAAAACTAGTAATCAACCATCTTGATCATCCTGATCTTCTCACGTATTTGAATTTCCATGTCTTCCACTTTTACCTACACTCCCGTGGATCATTCCTTCCTGGGCCGATACCGCCCTATTGCCATCCTGAGCCATGCACAACCAATGCTTGCAACGCCTCGCACCTGGACTGAACTCGTCCTTCCTTGCATGCCTGCCAGGGCTGGGGCACCTGCTCCCATGGCCGCCTAGGTTTCGCCATTACCTGAGCCTCTCGCTCCCCTCTCTTGGACCAAGTATGCCCACTTCTCCACGTACATCTTAGCTGAGGCTACACCGCCTCTCCCTCCTGCATCAACTTCGTGTACGCCGCGCCCTTCATGCGTGTGGGACTCGCCGCCCCCTGCAGTGCCCTGCGCGCCGTTTGGACCTCCCGAGGCTCCACCTGCTGCGTCTTCTACGCCAACTGCATGCCACTCCTGGGTTCTGCCATGTTCTAGTTCGATACCCAAGTCCCACTCTGGCTCCTCCAGACCGTCCTTCATACAAACCGACTTACAAGTTTTCAGGAAAATTTTGTACAACCAATTCGGGGATCTTTTCACTTTCATCAACAGATCTTTGTTTTTATCTTAGACACATAAGAACTCATCCTGCAGCTCCACCCTGCACCCCCGTTCTGACAACTGCCCGAGACTGAGTATGTTGTTGCACAAAATTGGTATAAAATAAATTTCAGTCAGCATCCTCTGATCGCCGTTCTTGTATTTCAGAAGTATTGTTCCTTTGCCTTTTATCTGCACCGTGGAGCCATCGTCAAGCTTGACTTTCCTCGAAATTTTCTCGTCAAGCTCATAGAACATGGAGCGATCTCCCGTCATGTGATTACTTGCTCCATTGTCCAAATACCACAGATCAGTACGATCATGGTTGCCTCCCTCCGTGTGTAGTTTAGGAACTATGTTCTCTTCATTCAACATTACCATAATCGGTGCCTCTTTGACACGTAAGGAGAGAAGCAGGGCAGGCTCATCATCATCTTCACAGGCTTGGGTGAGATTTACCTCCACGTTCTTCTTTTTGTTTCGGCAATCCGAAGCGTAATGCCCGTACTTATCACAGTTGTAGCACTTTATGTGGCTGCGGCACTCTGATGCGTAGTCGCTGTATTTGTCACATTCAAAACACTTGATATGTGACTTGTCACTGGATTTGTCATCACCGTTTTGCCTAGCCCGGTCTCCACGCCCTCCTCTGCCGCTCGCTCATACCTGCGTCTACGCTCACGGCTTCTTGATGAGCCATGACCGTCCTCCTCCAACGATTCCTTGTAAAATTGTCTGCCACCACTTCTTGTATCTCCCTTTAACAGCAACGTCTGCTCGTTATGGGACTGATACCTCTGCTCGTTGCAGGACTGATACCCCTTCAGTGGCTCCTTATGCGCCTTGAGGGAGCTGGTGATCTCCTCGATCTTCTTTGTCTCCAGATCTGAGGAGTACATGAGTGTGGTGACGACATGTATGAACTTTTCTGGTAGCACGCGCAGATATTTCTTTACTGCCACAGATTCCTCCATCTTGTCGCTGAGAGAGACAATCTGATTGTATAGTAAAGTCAGCTTGCCGGCAAACTCGTCCACCAACTGGGTTTCTCCCATCTGGAGATTCTCGAACTCAGTGTGCAAATTCTGGAGCCGCACTTCCTTCACGCGGTCAACTCCCTCGTGCATCTTCTGAAGCGTCACCCACGCCTCACGTGTCGTCTCCTTGCCGATGAGCTGCCGCATCATGGAGTTTGGCACCGCCTAGTAGATGATGGCCAAAGCCATCTAATCTACTTTGTCATCCACTTTCTTGTCCTTCGCCTTCGGATCGACTGCATCCCAGACTCCCTGGACGCGTATGTTCGTCTTCATCTTCATTGCCCACACTGGGTAATTGTCGGTCGTCAGGACAGGATATAGGAGGGAGAATAGTCCATCCTGGGTCTTCGCCTTGTTGCCCATGATCTTCATATAGCACCAAGATCAACAGGCTCTGATACGAACGGATGAAAATTTTTCTTTGATCAATGCTCTGTTTACTACTTCTCCTGCGCTAGACTTTCTTGCGCTGTGCTTTCGCTCCTGACTTGACTCTGCCTCGACATGACCCGCACAAAGAAACGATTCGCACGATTACCTTGAAGCAGCCTCTGCTCTCTGTCTTCTTTCCCGTGGAAAACAACACACATATTCGCTTTGGCACTCACGTCCAGCAAGTAGCAATGGAAGACACGAAACAAGCTTTTGGTGCTGCATGTACTGCATGCATGCAGTGCTTTTCAGATTTTTCTATTGCTTTTCTACTTCTCATTGCTTCTCAACTCGTCTAGCTTACATTGATTTGCTCCCTCAGTTCGCTTATAAAGGATGTATACGACGATTTATAGTCGGACTCGGCTGCACGCACTGACTCGGACTCAGCTGCAACTTCTACAACTCGGACTCGGCTGCAGCTTCTATGTATCCTACCCAATTTCAATTTTTCCTAATCTTGAACAAGATTAAAATCCCAACAATAAGGCAGCGCAGGTAGGGCACCCTTGCACTCGGCTAAGAGAGCTCAACGACGAGTTCAGGGACGTGGTGGTGCCACCGCGACGGTGGACAGCGTCGGGGATGCCGAGCTCGACGGTGCACAGGAGGGATATGGACTTGGTGTGTGCGAAGATATGGCTCCACAGCTCGGCCTGCTGCTAGGCTCGGTGTTGGTGTGCTCCGCGAGAGCTAGCTTTTGGCTTAGTTAAGAGGTCTACAAGACGCGCCCCGTCTTTTATTCGTCTTCTGAGAACGGCGTTTGTATAGTTCTATAGTAGCGTGCATAACTTGCGTTGCTACACGTAGGAAGGTTCCTAGATTCTCTCCTCCCCCATAGTCACAGACGCTCGGCGAAACCGACGTTTGTATGTGGCTATGTGCTAAATGTTAATTCCATAGAGTCACAGTCTCACAGACGCTCGGCAAAACTGTTGTTACGCCGGACAGATATGGCTACGCATTGCCTATTTGCCTAGTTGCACACTGCAAAGAAACTTGTACGATATTGTTCTAAGCAATAACCCACTGGTGGATCTTATGTAAAGAGAATACTCAGTGGCAGGCATATCTTTTTTCTAAATTTCGTTTATACATAAGCCCACTTATCAAGTCAACTATAAGATACAAAGTCTTCCTTGCCAAAAAAAAAAGTCTTGTAGTTATGAGTCATGCGTAGAACTTTTTTATTAATCAATTTTTTAAAAAAATTTATTTTAAAGTTAACCTCCGATGCACTTTATTCCTAATTCTGACCACTTTGGTCACACCACCATTCGTGACGTGACAAAACAACGCTGTCACGCTAGCCTATATCTGAGCAAACTTTTATCACGTCACCACATATGGTGTGACAGTGTTGTTTGATCACACCACGACCAGTGACGTGACAAAAGTGCTATTTTAGCGAACTTATCATATGGCGTGCGTGACAATATTGTTTTGTCACGCCGCGGGTGGTGGCGTGACTAAAAATGTCAGAATTAGAAATAAAGTGCGCCAAGTGTTAACTTTAAAATAAAATTTTAAAAATAGTTAATTAATAAAAAAAAATTCTCTTGCGTATGGCCAAGACCAGTCACCAAACTTATTTCGACACATCTTCTTCTATTTGGGTTTTTTTTCTTTAGAAATATTGACTCGCAGCCTCGCAGGTATGTTTCGCTGATATGTGAAAAACAGCAAATCTACGGGGACGTCTTTTTATAATTTTCTCAAAACAAAGTAAAGAGTAGAGTAGAAAGAGACAAAGATAAACAAAAGGCAGCGGCCGGAGGAAAAGGGGAAACCTGCCTGCGACGACAACATTTCCCGACGATGTCGGCGGCGCCAGCTGCGATCGCCTGGTTGCGGCCTCCCGCGACCGCGCGGCTCCTCGAGACGGCGTTCTTCACCGATAACACCAACCCCGGCCCGGCACGGCTCTGCATCGGACGACGCAGTGTGGAGAGAACCTTGTGAGGCCCCTTTTCTTGCCTAAAATCTTCGATTTCTTGGTCCAATTGCATGAGCTAACGCACGAATTACCCACTGGTAGCTCCACTCGGTCGATTTGGTTTGGATTTTCCCGATCCCTGTCGCCGCTTTCAAGTTTTAGCAGTTTTGGGGTGTAATTTTGTTTGTCGGATGGGAGTTCTTGTCATGAAGTATCGATATGGAATTAGACTGTTCAGATAATGAGTTCCTTGTTGAATGTGCGCTTGTGTGGATGGCATATTGGCATCGTTTCATATGGCCTTAGGTAACTCACCTAACTTATATGAAAACCTAGATAATAATTTGATGGATGTGAGACCACTTAGCAGCAAAGAAGTAGTGTTAGTTCCAATTCCAAAGTGGCCGAGTCCAGCTCCAGTTGTGAACCTAGAACGTGTCACTTGTGTTTTGCTGATGCTGTAGTGTACCTATGTGAGTAACAATTTTCTGCATTAGTTATTTAGTATCAATGTTCTTCATAACTGTAATTTCGAATGAAGCATTTGCTGATATTTGAACCTAGCAGAAAATGGTCATAACTGATATAACACTTTTCACTATAAAGTAGAAACACAACCATATGCTGCTCTCAGAATGCCCGATACTTCATCTTCAGTGCAGGACTTCAAATTGCAGCCTCCAATTTTAACAGATGCAAAATTGCCCATGTTAAAAGTGGGGAGGCTGATGGCTATCCAAAAACCGAAGATATGATAGTTGACGAAGAAACCCTTCAGCGTAATTTGGACAGAGCTATCCAGGAAGAAGATTATGCCCGGGCTGCGAAAATCAGGGATGATCTGCGTATCCTCCACGAGGATACTAAAGCTTCCCTTCTTGCAGCAAATGCACGGTTCTACAACGCATTCAAGAACGGAGATCTTGCTGCAATGTACTCTATCTGGGCTAAGGGTGACCACGTATATGTTGTTCATCCCGCTGCAGGTCGGATATCTGGTTATGATGTGGTCATGCAGAGCTGGGAGATGGTATGCAACGCGGATTATGAGTTCCCACTAATCATTGATCTTAAGAACATAGAGGTTCATGTGCGTGGCAACCTTGGTTATGTCACATGCTTGGAGGTTGTTAAGACCAAAGGAAGAACTTGGGGAAAGCAAATCGCCACCAATGTCTTCGAGAAGGTTGATGGTACTTGGTACATATGTGTTCACCATGCTTCACACATTGAAGAATGAAATGTGAACACCTTTTGGTGATTTGGCATGGAATTTTTTGCAGAGACAACTAGTCAAGAATACATGATTTTGAGATTTTTGTAGTAGCTCCTGTATACTTATGTGAGTGTTATGTTTTCTTGGGAGTCTTTAGTTTTGATGCTTACTTTTCGGGTTTTAATGGTGCTATGGAGTCCCCTTGCATTCATGGGAAAAACGATCCCGCTAGCCGTACAATCCCGCTGGTTGTTTGGAAGTGTTGAGGAAATCCCATCCGAGATCAGTACCAGCATGGCAGCACGCCGACCAAGGCCAATGTCTAGGAGGCCAGGGACAGGGTGCTCGAGCTCGACGCCTACCCGCTGCCACTGCTCTCCGACATGCTTAACAAGTTCCTAGAGGCAATTATAGAGATGATTGTATCACGTCTGTATTTATGAGTTATAAAACAAATATTATTATGTTCCTTGGATGAATTATCATTTATAAATATTAACAAGTATGTGACTTGTTGGTGAAACTCTTTAACTTATATGATGTCATTCTAAATGTATCATTGGTCGGATATCACTGGTCGGAACACTAGTGACTTATCAACCAACACATGTATTGATTGATGACCATGTTTCACCGATCATGAATATGACGATATTGAATCAATAATATGAACACATGTTAGAGAACATGGTGTTGGATTGACCCACTTTGAGATACTATTGAGATTATTATGATTTTATGTGTCATCAATTGGTCTCAATCAATGATGATGTATAATCCTTTGACCTGAGATCAGCATGGTTTTCTACATGTGTAATAGTACACTTAGGGGTTGCCAAACGCTACTTCATTACTAGGTAGTTATAAATGTAGCTTTCGGGTATGCTAGAAACATGCAGAGGGATGTGACTGGTCAAATATGGGATTTGCCCTCTCCTAACATAACAGGAGAGATATCTCTAGGCCACTCGATGTAATTGAATAAAGAAAGTGCATGACCGTGCCATTAGTGGTCGAAGAGTCGACCACATAAAGCTATCCGTTACCTGATCAAGAAAGTATTGAACAATCCATGGATGACAAAATATCTCACCTAGAGTTCAATCAGATATTGTGAGGTAAGAGGAGAATACGCAAGTAGGTCGTTCAGTCTGACCAGATACGAACTGATCGTATACTGGTCGAATATGATCACTAACTGGTCAGCGAACTAATCGTAAGGAGTTACGAACTGATCGTGACTAAATATGAACTAGTCGTATGGAGATACGAGCTGGTCGTAAGTGATAAAGACCTAGTCGCAGATCATATTGCATAAGGTTTGTCCGGTATAATATTTATGTGTGTTTGGGAATCGTTATATTATGCTAGGAACCGCTAACGACTTGTGGTCGGAAATAAATTTTCGAGTCGCAATCGATTACGCATGAACCTATAGGGTCACACACTTGATGGGTTAGAACAAACGAGTTCGGATAGGATCCGTTATGGGCTCTTTATAAGGGGATGCATAGGGTCGTTAGTACGTAAGAGTTGCTCCACCAAAATCCTAGCCGTCGTCCCCCTGAAGGCCTCACTGTGCGCGTTGGTGCTAGCATACTAACGTACGACGTTCTACCTCTGGAAGTGTAGATACCGTAGAGGCGCTGCTGCGGTTGTTGTTGTGCTGATCGAGGATGATCCACGATCTTCGCAAGGAATGTCATAGGTCGCTAGAGAAGACGATTGTTGTCGAGGACGTTGGACGATCGACTACGACCGCTACTTCGACGTGCTCGGTATTGGATCAAGCTGCTCTAACTCTTCTTCTGCTGCACTGCACGTCTAGTGATAACGATTTATGATTCCTTACTTGCATGGCTTCCTAGTTTACGTGGTAGAATTTTTAAATTGCCAGCTAATGTAGCCTACCCGAATCCCTTCAACCACAACATTGGCACACACAACCTAGGAAGTTTAAGAGTTCCGGCGGTGCGGTGGCACAGTGAACGGCTACAGATGGAGCAAGGAACTGGAGGACGAGATGCAAGACACCCTCTGGATGCTCAAGGCCAAGGATGATAACCGGTGAAATTGTTGGGCAAAAGGTGCTAAACCTCAACAGGGGCCTCATTATGGCCAGCCCGACGCTGGCCATCACGGCTACGCTCACCGTGGCGTTCATCGGCTCTTATGAGGTGGGGATGTGGGCGTTGGGCGCGGCCGTCCTCGAAGGCACGCTAACGGTGACAGTCGACACAATGGAGCACAGCGGGGCAAGCGGACAGTGAACCGCAAGATCTAGGAGGGGATCGAGGTCATCCTTGGTGAAGCCAACATCAAGAGGAGGGGGGACAACGAGGTGTTCGAGACCAAGGTGGCACTGTGGATCTGGAGGAGGTATCGGCGGCGAGGTTGCGTGAAGGCGGAGGTGGCCTCGGGAGGGAAGCATACGCGAAATCGCGATGGGGAGGGAGGCGACGCTGTGTAGCTCGAGAAGACGAGAAAAAATTCACGTGTGGGGAGGTGAGGTTCTCTATCCCCGTGGAATAGGGTGGATCGGGCTAGGAAAACCTCGTCCCTGCTCATCCAAACGTTGGTCCGCGCCGGCCCACGGAATTTTCCCCCATGGCGGAAACCCTCCCGGCCAGGATTTGGGTTCCCGAACAAGCCCTAAAGTGGTTTGAAGCTTAATAATTTTAATTTGTTTTTGGCCGAAGAGATTAACAAGGGACGCAAGAGGAGATTCCACAAGATCAATTAAAGAGGACCAATGCGACCAACTTGGCCAATAAGCCAACAACTACCCCCACTCTTTCTACACCCCTACCCTCTCCTTCCTCTCCAGGAAAAGGGGGGAAAGAAAAGAAAAGGAGAGGAAGCGAGCAAAAAACTCGTCCACGCGCCTGCGCCCCCATATCAACCATCGCCGCATCCTCCTTCCTCTTCATGAGCATGGGAAAAGAAGAAGCAGCGAGAGGCGGTGTAGCGAGAAGCTAGACGATGTGATGGTCCTTCCATTGGTGAAGCTTTGGTCGCTCGCGTTCCGGACGCTGAGCAAGCCCATCGCCGCCCGCCTCAAGCACAACGCCGGCATCCACCCCAAGTTCCGCGGGTTCATCATCGGCTTCGCGCAGGTGACGCTTCGTTAGTTCTATCTAACGGACCCGTCGTCTTTGATCTTTTTTCTCTTTGCGCCCGTTGATGTTTTTGGATCGCCGTGCGGGGAGGTTCTTGCTGCTGTACTTCCTCGGATCTTGGAAGTTGGGACTGCTTGATCGTTTCTCTTCCGTACGGTTTGGAAGATAGAGAGGATGTTCCTTCCAAGGTTCTTGGTTTTTTTTTTCATTATGATTTAAGGGAAGGGAAGTGCAGGGATGAGCGTGACGAAATGCTTGACAGAAAAGTATGAGGGCGTAATTCTGTTCTTTTTGGTTAGTTGGTACTTGGTTATAGCATTGATCTGATATAACATTTTTAGGTCACCGTGTTATATAATGAGGGCATCAGGCAATGCGGGATATTGTGGAATGGAGTTTTGTGTCTTTTTAGAGTATGGTAGAATGGATATTTCTAGTGCGCAAGTGCTTCAATTTTGCATCAATCACTCATAATGCCATCTGGGATCGAGAAATTTGATTCCTGCAAATGTACATGGATCCAGATTGTTGCTGCAACCTTATCTGACGTCAATAGTTTGATGTGGACAAATTACTAGATAATAGTTCTTTGGGATTTGGATGTTCGTATCAAGAGGAATATTTAAGCAACGACAGTTTATAATGATGACTTAGAGATCAGTTTAGAATGATTATTGATGTGTGTATTAGGTAATGATAGGCCTTTTATTTCTTTCATACTGTGTGAACAAGAGTAATAATCCTTATCAGAGCACTATCAAAAACGTCACATAAATGATGTGCACAGCGTGTATGTCTCAGGGTTCCGGTCGATTTTCGGTAAAATCGGTTGTATCAGTGGGTGCCGGTAGAAGTTCAAACCAGGTCCGAAAATCTCAGTTTGGATGAATTTCATCCAAAATAATCGAATTTGATTGAATTTTGTCCGAATTTGATTTTATTATTATTATTATTATTTAAAATCCGAAAATTTCAAAGAAAAATTGAAAATTTCGGCCGAAATTTTCCGATTTTCGGCCTTACCGGCCACCCCGGTAAAAATTAATGTCCAATAGAAAAAACCCCGGTATGTCTTTCAAAGAAAATAGAAGCGAACGTGTAACGATTGCTGCTCAATCCTTTTGGAAGAAAACAAAGAATTTTAGGTTGAGATTTACTCATACAGCAACTGAATAACGATGTTGTCTTATCCTTTTGCAGCAAGTTCATTGTTCTTTTTCTGTGCACAACTTATTGTTCTGTTCTGTGAATTGTAAATCGGATGCATTCTGGTTCTCTTATAGTAAACATGTATTTACTTCACTGTGGACCATATATTATGTAACTGCTGTACTGACATGGTGTATGACATATTATGTTCAGGCCAACCATCGTTTCACAACAAATATGCAGAGGCGACTTTATGGACGTGCAACTGACATTCACATTCGGCCCCTGAATGAGGAGAGAGCTATTCAAGCTGCTGCAGATCTTCTTGGTGAACTGTTTGTTTTCTCGGCAAGTATTCTTGTCCTTGACCCCCATATTCTAAATGAGCTGCCCACACAAAATTATTAACAGTTTGCTCTCATGCATAATGGAACCACTCAAAAACTGACAATTTTATAATTTGCTTTCTGTTATCTTTGTGCTAACTCTTCAGACCATAGAAATACTTGATTATGTCAAATGATTACAACTGACATGAATTCCCACATGATTTCTTAGGTCGCTGGTGCTGCAATTATCTATGAGGTGCAAAGAAGTGCTAGGTCAGAAGCCAGAAAAGAAGAGATCCGTAGGCAGGAAATCGAGGTAAGATGATTGGTTCCAATTATATATTCTCATGGAGAAGAGAAATTACTATTATCACGCTTTCATCTTTTAAATGGAAGATGAGATTTCTATTTCCTGTTCTTCAAAATGGCAGGCAATAAAGAAAAGAGAGGAGGAACTAGCCAGTGAAGTGCAGACCATGAGGCAGAGGATTATTGAGATAGAGCGGCAGAGCAGAGGGTGGGGTCTTCCAAGCTTTCGCGGCTTCACCCCTGCACTGGCAGCAGCGGCAGCGGCAGCAGCACAGCCTGGTAGTCAGCCACCCACAGCTGCTTAGCTGCTCTACAGCCATGTCCATATATAGATGGCAGTCCTGCGTTTTGAAAGGCCTAATGCAGATTGCATCTGTTAATTCCTTGCGTAACTCGGTTCCGTTGATTCGATTGGTGTAATCGGCGAACGACTGAAAATTTTGTAGCGCACGTTGTGAATAGTATCCGAGAGGTCCAGAGAAATTTGGTCCGGATTTTGCTGTTAATAGACGGCCAAGAAAAATACTAATATGCTAGGAAAAGCATCTAAGCATGGCTCTGTAAGGTAGCTGGTAATTTCTTCCCTCATGGCATGGTGATAGCTGCAGCATGGGAATGCTTTCTTTTTTCAGGTATAGCATGATTATGCTTTGGTATTAGCAGAAGTGCAGAACAGAACGAACATTGAGAAAAATCATCAGGAAGCATCCTAGTATCTCATCGAAGAATGTAGCTAACTACGAAGAGATGGGACAGCATGCAGCATCACAATTCACAAGTTACATTTCTGCCACATGCAAAGAATAATGCTGCTCACTATTTTAGCACAAAAAACAATATAGCCGCATATACATCCCTTCACAATTTCCCCACATTTTCTCTAGGTTATTTTAGCGTCTTCTGCATGTTCTTGCTGAAGAGCTGTGTCGACAATGGCCAGTATTACGCAAAGAGATCTGTGCATTATTGCATTAAAAGAGAATGATAAATCCCAAGTAACGTGAGTTTATGAATGAATTATAACTACTGAGTCGAAAAACTTTTTCGTATCTCACATGATTATTTACTGCATTTCCACTAAACCTGTATCTAGATAACGAGCAAATTTTTGAGGGCATCACAACGACACAGATTTTCAAAAAAGAAAAAACATCTTATGATGTACAAATACACGGTTCTTCTGTGCCAGTCGGACAAATTCTTGCTAACACTAGTCGAATTCTAGAACCACTTTGCCAGGCACCAGCCTTTTCTCCTTGGCCTCGTGAGCTTCTCTTACTTGGCTGATGGGAAAACTCTTCTCCACAGGTATCTGTAATTTCCCAGATCCAGACAGCCTGTGGATCTCATGAAGTCCTTCAGGATCAGCTCTCATGTATGTCCACCAATACTCTGAAATTAAATTAGACAGAAACATCAGAAGTTCAGAACATCTTATATAAATAATGCAATATGTTACCTAGATAAGTAAATAGTTTCTGTAAAGTATTGCATTCGTAGAAAGACACAGTGAATCTTGACGAGAGAGCTGAATTTGTTTCCACCTATAGATCAATGCACGTGCAGAGATGCACATGCATACAAATGCATATCATAATAAACATGCATACCCTGGTTGAATCTGTAACTCAACGAAAGAAAGCATTTTGTACTTCTATTCCAAGGGTAAACTTAATCAAACGCTGATATAAAAAGTTCAAGTAGTTCACAAGCAATCAACAACACCAGTGGCCAACATAGACATCATTCATGTTCAAATGCTGGGTTCAAACAAAAAAAACATTTGCTCATTTCTACCAATTTGTATGTGTATGCACATGCCAATTCAGCCATTATCCACTCAAGAATTCAATGCGCTGCTAAATAAAAATGAAGGCATTTCAGATTCACTTTACTGTCTGATTTGTTACTGAAGGTTCTCTTTTAAATGCAATTATTATATGTTGTTTTCTGAAGTTTTGGGGGGAAAAGGCTGGGGTGATTAGGAGCGAACACTACTTAAAAGTTTGGATAGATTTACGTGTTGATATACCAAACCATTTGAGACCAGACAGTATTCTTTTCAGCTTTTCGCTGAAACAGCTTGTTCTTGGCCAGTTACTGACCATGTTCCAGTTGGCAGCAATCTGCCAATTGATTTGAATTGTAGACCTAGGTGATTTATGACCAGTTACCCTAGTAATCTACAATAAATTAGATCCTCTCGTCACAACAAATTTTCCAAAAAAAAAAAATGCGAATAGATCAAAATATACATGGAAATGAAGCTCTTTACCTATACCATGAGAATAACGATACTGCATCTGTTTCTTTAGTAAAGCAGCAGTAGCAACAGGAAGTCCCACAGCCAATCCATATCTATCTGCTAGTGCAGCTGCTTCTCCCTAATCACGTAGAAGGACAATACAGTAAGGAAAGGACAAACACAAGAAAAACGAAGAAAAAAACAAAGATGCAGATTGATCACCTGAAGGGTCATATAGTGTCCACCTCTCCTCAGAACATTGATGCCAATTCTTTCAGTTTCAGGTACACCTATAGTATCTAAAACAGCGTCAAACTTCTCTTTAACTGTTGATTCAGTATCCTGTAAGGTAGACCATAAACATGAAGATTATGGAGAAAATGGTACTCAAGGCTACGGAATTAGTTGAAAAGAAAATGCAGCATAGATAAGAGGGCTAGCGACTTAAGTATTTCATCCAACCGAAGAAAATATTCGTGCCCCTGACACAAAGTTCTGCAATGCTTTCTCAGGCATGGAGAATAACTAAAGTTGGACGCTTGGCATTGCAATGTCCCTATCACCGACCCCTTGCAGCGGCTAGACTCCCTGCTCAAGTCCACCGGTCGTGCCTTACAAAGTTGGAGCCATCGTCGGGTCGGCAATGTGCACCAGCAGATCAGGCTAGCTAAGGAGCTCATTTGGCATTTCGATGTGGCCGAAGAAAAGAGACTACTATCGCCTTGGGATCGATGGTTTCGGAATGAGCTCAAGAAGAAAATGCTGGGCCTTTGTTCTCTTGAGCGCACCATTACGCGCCAGCGGTCGCGGATACATTGGTTGCGAGAAGGGGACACAAATTCCCATTTCTTCCATCTTCACGCTAATCAACGCCGGCAATGCAATTACATTACACAGCTAAAGGTCGACGATTCTTGGCTCCAATCACAAGCAGACATTGTGGTGGCCTTTGATGGCTTCTTTGAAAACCTCATTGGCAAGCCGGCGGAAAGATCGCACACGCTCGACATGGACTCTCTAAATGTTACGCTGCATGAGCTGTCTTCTTTGGAAGCGTGCTTCACCGAGGATGAAGTGTGGGAGGCGATTAGGAGTTTGCCTTCCGACAAAGCCCCTGGACCCGATGGAATCACTGCACTCTTCTATAAAAAATGTTGGCCTATCATCAAAGGCAACGCCCTGGCAGCATTCTCCTACATGGGTAATTTGGCCGGCAAGAACTTCCACCTCCTGAACCAGGCCATGATTACCCTTGTACCAAAAAAGTTGGAGGCTCAAAACAGCTCGTGACTACCGACCCATTAGTTTACTTCATAGCTTTGCGAAGCTTTTCTCCAAAACCCTCGCCCGGCAATTGGCACCAGAGATAGCCAAGGTCGTTTCGCCAAACCAACCCGTCTTCATTGCAATACGCTCCATCCAGGACAATTTCTTCTTGGTCCGGCAATCAACCCGCTTGCTTCGCCATCAAAGAAAAACGAGCTTCCTTTTCAAGCTGGACATAGCCCAAGCATTTGACTCAGTCTCTTAGCCATTCCTCCTTGACATCCTACGGCGCAAGGGTTTCGGCCAAAAGTGGTGTTCTTGGCTTTGCATCATGTTGTCTTCAGCCTCTACCCGTGTTCTATTGAATGGCCGGCCAATCTGGCATGGTCGCGGGCTCCGGCAAGGACACCCCTTGTCGCCGATGTTGTTCGTCGTGGTCATGGACGTGTTGAACAACCTCCTTTCGTTAACGGAAACCTATTCCCTTCTCCAACAGTTGAGAGGACCTTGGGGTATTCCACACCGGCTACCGCTTTACGCGGATAATGCAACACTTTTCCTTACCCCAGTCGCAACGGATTTGCTTACAATCTGAACTAGTCTTCACATCTTTGGAGAGGCCACTGGATTACAAACGAACCTCACCAAGAGCTCGGTCTCTCCAATTCGCTGCTCGGATGAGCATCTTTGTCTAATTACCAACGAACTCCAATGCTCTTCAGCCGACTTCCCATGCAAATACCTAGGGTTGCCCCTTACCTTGAGGAAGTCAAGGAAGAGTCACTTTCAACCGCTATTGGATGAAGTCACTTGTCGTTTGCAAACCTGGCAAGCCCGTATGCTTCCTCAAGGCGGTCGCCTCCTATTGGTCAAGACGGTCCTTGCGGCTCTCCCCATCTACGCCTTCATGGCTCTAGACCCCCCTCTTTGGGTGATCAACGAGATTGACAAGAGAAGACGTGCTTTCCTCTGGAAAGGAACCGACACAGTTGTGGGAGGACACTGCTTGGTGGCTTGGGCCTTGGTTTGTAGACCTACTCAGTGCAGGGGACTCGGCCTGCATAATCTCCATGTGCTTCGCCATGCTCTCCGCATCATATGGCTATGGATTCAGCATACTTGGACCTCGCGGCCGTGGCGAGGTCTCGCTATTCAGGCCAACAGTATAGAGCGCAGCATGTTCTAGAATTCTCTTGTAGTCCGACTTGGCAATGGCGAGCGTGCCTTATTCTGGACAGAGCGGTGGCTCATTGAACGGGGTATACGACCCGGCTCTCGTCAAATCAGTCCCGCTCACAATACAGAATACAAGGACGGTAGCGGACGCTTTGTGTTCCAGCGTGTGGGTCACGGACATCAGGGGTCACCTAGATGCTAATGTCCTTTCGAAGTATCTACAGCCTTGGGACTTGCTACGGAATGTTCGCATATCACATGGATAGGAGCATGCCATTCTCTGGCGATGGGAGGCTTCAGGCCAGTTCACTTCCAGATCAGCCTACAAGACCTTCATTGGCTCCCAACATTTCGCATGTGCGGACGACATTTGGAAGGTTTGGGCGCCCTTGCAATGAAAATGCTTCATGTGGTTGGCGGTGTTAGTCGCTGGACTCTTGCACTTGGTGATAGCAAGATCCTTACTCTCATCGGGAGGATGACACTTGGAGATAGGGGGCAATTTTCTTTGTTTATTTCTCACAATGCCATGCCAACCCGAGGGTTGGATACAATTTATAGGTCGCTAACCACCAAGCATATGCTAAGATGCTAGTCTAAGATGCTAGTCAAAAAGTCGCTAAGATGTCATTCCTAGATGCTAGTCAAAAGTCGCTAAGATGCTAGTCTAAGATGCTGTCCTAGATGCTAGTCAAAAGTCGCTAAGATGCTAGTCAAAAGCACCAACACAAAAGAGACTTAAGACTTATCCATCACTCTCCCCTAAGTCTTGTGTGTCTCCTTGTGAGAATCTGAGCCACCCCGATCTGGCGCCAAGCTCTGAACTTGATCCGCCAAGAGACTTGGTCGAGGAGGTGAATGGTCTTGGGTGTTGATGTAGTTGGCTTGACGCTCCCTTCATCCAGCAACCGATGAAGTGATACTCACCCGGATGTGCTTGTCGCGCCATGGAAGACAGGGTTCTTTGTTAAGGCCAAGGCGGACTTGTTGTCCCACCTCGAGCTCCACCGCCTCTGCGTCTCTACCAAGGAGATCGCCATGCGGCCGTGCGACCCACAGAGCTCGAGTAGAAGCGGTAGTGGTCGCAATGTACTCGCTTCACCTAGACAAAGCCACCACCGCCGCTTGACCGATCGCCACCGACGGACACTTGCCGAGAAGTACAAGACTTCGCTAGTGCTCTTGCTCGTGTCGATGTCGCCGGCGGGTCGCTGTCGCCGATGCGATGAAGCGATACTTGGCACCTTGGTAGTGTGGCCGTGGTCGGAGGTGCCCGCGACGAAGCGAGGATCCTTTTCACGGCTTCTTTGGTGCTCCGTCGTCGCCATTGCATGAACCGGCCGACGAGCCGACGGCGAACGCCAAGTCCGGCCGCGTGTGGACAAGGTAACGGCGGTCGCCCGATTAATGCGCCGCAGATCGCGTCAAGGTCCACCTCCTCCGCCGTACTCTCACGACTTAGCTTCACCTCTCCTCCATAGGAGCGGCTGGCTGGTTGCGATCGGTGAGGCCGCCAGCCCACGATGCGCTTGGCGTGGCGATCTGGCGAAGGAGATGCCGAGTCGTCTGGCGGACCTCGATCCCGAGGTAGAAAGAGAGGGCCCGTCGCTCATCCGAAGGTGGCCTTCATCTCCGCTTTGAACGCCTCGATCTCCTTCTCCTTGGTACGGTGATCACAAGGTCGCCGACGAGACGCCTACCGCCAGGCATTGCCTCCCTTGCCCGGCCGCAGAGACCGCGGCCTCGTGGCCTTCTCGCCGAATCCCATTTGCTTGAGGTGGAGTCCACTTGGCGTTCTGTTCACGGTGCTCGCCGCAAGCCGTAGAGGCCTTTGCGCAGTGAGGACCTTTTCTTTTGGGGATGATGAATCCGTGGTGCCGTCAAGTGACGAGACCTCCTCCTTCAAGTCGCCGCTGAGAAAGCAGACTTGACGTCCATGTGATGGACGCACCACCCCTAGGTCAGCGAGGCGAGGAGGAGACGACGGACTCCATCCGCATAACAGCGCGAAGGCATCGTCGGTCGACTCCCTCCTCGCTGACGGCCCTCGTGCCACGAGACGCGCTTTGTGCTTGATCACCTCTCCAAATCGCTTTTCTTGAGCTTGAAGACCCACTTGAGAGAGATGGCGTGGTGGCGGTTACCGAAGATCGGCCACCCCACGCCTTGTTTCGCCGACGGCGTCCATCTCTCTCTCGCATCGCGACGCCATGCCGCTGCTTTCTCTCCTTCTCGGCGAACGCAGGCTCGCCGCCGCCTGCGGCGAGGCGCAGCTGCTCGAGGTCGCGCGCGCCAGCCGAGGACCGGCCGCCACCGAGGAGGTCGCCCATGGTACGCAGAAGCAGAGGCTCGCCGCCGTGGTAGCGCGATCGATCTCGCTGTTGACGGCGGAGCGGCGAACTCCACCGTGTCTTTGCTTGTCGTGGGCCGGTCCGCCGCGCCTTAGAAACTGAAGGAGTAGGCGCCGTGGGAGAACGAGGCGTGGCGGTCTTGGCGGTGGGACTCGCCGAGCTCGTGGACTTGCCGAGCCGGTGGCGGCGGTGCGACTCACGGAGGCGCGGCGAACGGGCGGTGGGGTAGGCGAGCTCGGTGAAGACGAAGCCGCTGGCTCTCGCCTCGGCGGGGCGTGGTCGACAACGAATCGCTGGTCGCCGAGTCGAGCCGCCATCCACCATCTTGTCCCACGCCCGCCTCGCTTCGCCGAACACGACGCCACGCGCGATGCGCGGCGCCGTGTCGAGGGATCGAGGACGCGGTGGCCTTGGCGCCCCGCGTGGCCGATGAAGACTCTGGCGAGCTCCGGCTGCCGAGCTTGCCGACGTGGTTGAGCTCTCGACGGCGGCGAGTGCAACCAAGACACGGAGGTGGCTCCACATCGAGCTTGCGCCGTGCCAGCCTCGTATGGCGTCTTTGCCGTCAAGGGCCTTGGTGGGGGAAGCGGTTAAGCAAGTGAGCTTCATCGCTTCACCTCGAGAACGCCAGATCCTCTCGCTGGGAGGAGGCGGCGCGGTGGCTACCACCGCTCGTTATGTCGCTGCCGACGACGCTGTTTCGCCGCGGTGTACGGCGCGGAGAAGCGACGATGGATCCTCGTTGGCGCAAGACGCCGCGAACTCGGCCGCCGTGAACTCACCGCCGTTGTCCGTCGCGTGGACCCGGCTTAAGGGCCGCGACTACGCCTGCGCAGCAGCTTGAAGGCACTTGATGGCGCCCGCCGCGGATGCCTTGACGCCGAAAGGGATGCCCATGTAGCGGGATACGCTGTCGACGAGGAGGAAGTGGCGCCCTCGGTGTAGCCGGTGTCACGGGCCACAGAGGTCACCGTGTCGAAGCTCCAGCTTCTCCTTGGCGCTGAAGCTCGCTGGCGAGGGAAGTAAGCCGCCGCAGCTTGGTGAGGACGCAGTGTCGCAGAATCGCTTCCACGTGGTCGACGCGCGCATGCCCCGCACCATCTCCTTGCTGCCGAGCTGTCTCAGGGCCTCAAAGTTGAGGTTGTTAGTCGCTGGACTCTTGCACTTGGTGATAGCAAGATCCTTACTCTCATCGGGAGGATGACACTTGGAGATGGGGGGCAATTTTCTTTGTTTATTTCTCACACAATGCCATGCCAACCTGAGGAGTTGGGGATACAATTTATAGGCTGCTAACCAGCCAAGCATATGCTAAGATGCTAGTCTAAGATGCTAGTCAAAAGCTGCTAAGATGTCATCCCTAGATGCTAGTCAAAAGTCGCTAAGATGCTAGTCTAAAGTCGCTAAGATGCTAGTCAAAAGCACCAACACAAAAGAGACTTAAGACTTATCCATCACTCTCCCTAAGTCTTGTGTGTCTCCTTGTGAGAATCTGAGCCATCCCGATCTGGCGCCAAGCTCTGGAACTTGATCCGCCAAGAGACTTGGTCGAGGTCGGCGAAATGGTCTTGGTGTTGATGAAGTTGGTCTTGACGCCCCTTCATCCAGTGCTTCGATGAAGTGATACCTCACCCGGATGTGCTTGCTACGCTCATGGAAGACAGGTTCTTTGTTAGGCCAAGGCGGACTTGTTGCCCACCCCGAGCTCCATCGCCTCTGCGTCTCGCCAAGGAGATCGCCATGTACCGTGCAACCACAGAGCTCGAGTAGAAGCGGTAGTGGCTGCAATGTACTCTTCCGCAGCCTAGACAAAGCCACTACCGCCGCTTGACCGATCGCCACCGACGGACACTTGCCGAGGAAGTACAAGATGCCCGGGTGCTCTTGCTCGTGGTCAATGTCGCCGGCGTGGTCGCTGTCGTATGCACTCGATGAAGTCTTGCGCCACGGGCACTTAGGTAGTGCTGGCCGAAGTCGGAGGTGCCCGCGACGAAGCGGAGAATCCTTTCACGGTCACCGGTGCTCCGTCGTCGATCATTTGATGAACCGGCCGACGAGCCGATCAAGGAACGCCAAGTCCGGCCGGCGATGTGGACAAGGTAGCGAAGGTCGCCCATAATGCGCCGCAGATCGCGTCAAGGCGTCCTCCTCCGCCAGATTTCACGACTTAGCTTCACCTCTCCTCCATAGAGCGTGTGGGGTTGGTTGCGATCGGGCCGCCAGCCCACGATGCGCCATGCGGGCGGTCTGGCGAAGAGAGATGCCGAGTCTGTCTGGCGGACCTCGATCCCGAGGTAGAAAGAGAGAGGCCCGAGGTCGCTCATCCGAAGGTGGCCTTCATCTCCGCCTTGAACGCCTCGATCTCCTTCTCCTTGGTACCGGTGATCACAAGGTCGCCGACGTGACGCCTACCGCCAGGCATTGCTTCCTTGCCCGCCGAGACCATGACCTCGTGGCCTTCTCGCTGAATCCCATTTGCTTGAGGTGGAGTCCACTTGGCGTTCAAGCTCTGTTACTGCATTCGCCGTGAGCCGAGGCCTTGCGCAGCGAGGACCTTGCTTTTGCCGGGATGATGAATCCCGCGTGGTGGCGGACGAGACCTCCTCCTTCAAGTCGCCGCTGAGGAAAGCAGACTTGACGTCCATGTGATGGACGCACCATCTCTGAGGCTGCGAGGCGAGGAGGAGACGACGACGGACTCCATCCGCAACAGCGCGCTGGCATCGCCGGTCGACTCTCCCTCGCATTGACGGCGAAGCCACGAGACGCGCTTTGTGCTTGATCACCTCTCCAAATTTCGCTTTTCTTGAGCTTGAAGACCCACTTGAGAGAGGGCGTGGTGACCGGCCGAAGATCGGCCACTCCCCACGTCTTGTTTCGCCGACGGCGTCCATCTCTCTCAGCATCGCGGCACGCCATGCCGCGTTCTCCGCCGGCGAAGAGCGAGGCTCGCTAAATCCCCGTGCGAGGCGCAGCTCGCCGAGGTCGCACAAGGCCAGCCAGTGGACCGGCCGCCACCGAGGAGGTCGCCCATGGTACGCAGAAGCAGGCTCGCCGCCGTGGTAGGCGCCGATGCGATCTCGCTGTTGACGGCGGAGCGGCGAACTCCACTGCAGGCCGCTTCGTCGTGGGCCGGCCGCCGTCAGCCGAGCTGGCGAGTAGGCGCCGCGCTGGGAGAACGAGGCGTGGCGTGATCTTGGCGGACTCGCCGAGTTCGTGGACTTGCCGAGCCGCGCGGCGGCGGCGGCGACTCACCGAGGCGGTGGCGAACGGGCGGTGGGGTAGGCGAGCTCGGTGAAGACGAGCCGCTAGCTCCGCCTCGGCGACGAGTCGACAACGAAATCGCTGGTCGCTTGAGTCGAGCCGCCATCCACCATCTTGTCCCACGCCCACCTCGCTTTCGCCGAACACGACGCCACGCGCGATGCGACGCTACCGTGTCGACGATCGAGGACGCGACGCGAGGCCTTGGCGCCCTCCGTGGCCGATGAAGACTCTGGCGTGCTCGGCTGCCGAGCTTGCCGACGTGGTTGAGCTTCCTCGACGAAGGCCAGCAAACAAGACACGGAGGTGGCCATCGCGGCTTATGCCGCGCGAGTGCCTCAGATGGCGTCTTGCCGCCGAGGGCCTTAAGGGGAAAGCGGTTAAGCAAGTGAACGGCGATCTTCACCGCCTCACCCAAGAGAATGCCGCAGATCCTCTCGCTGAGGAGGCGCGCGCGGCCACCACCACCGTTAATGCCGCCGACGACGCCGCTTCGCCGCGGATGTACGGTGCGAGAAGCGACGATGGATCCTCGTTGCGCGAAGACGCCGCGAACTCGGCCGCCGTGAACTCACCGCCGTTGTCCGTCGCGTGGGACCCGGCTTGCGGCGCGACTCGCCCGCAGCAGCTTGAAGGCACTTGATGGCGCCCGCCGCGATGCCTTGACGCCGAGCAGATGCAGCCACATGTAGCGGGATACGCTGCCGACGAGGAGGAAGTAGCGCCGCCTCCAGCGTAGCCGGTCACGGGCCACAGAGGTCACCGTGTACGAAGCCCAATTTTCTCCTTGGCGCGAAGCTCGCTTTGGCGAGAAGAAGCCGCCGCAGCTTGGTGAGACGCAGTGTCGCAGAATCGCTTCCACGTGGTCGACGCGCATGCATGCCCCGCACCATCTCCTTGCCGCCGAGCCGCCTCGTGGCCTCAAAGTTGAGGTGCCCAAAGCGCTCGTGCCACCTCCAAGCGCTGCCGTCGCGGGTCAGAAGACAAAGAGGTTGCGCCACCGCGCGTGAAGGACGTAGAGGCGGTTGCTCTGTTGACCTTGACAAGGAGCCGCGATTATGATCCCAGATCAAGCAAGACTTCGCGGCTCAATCTCCACGCGATCCGTTTCATCCTTGCCCCCCAAGCCGATGATGGAGTTCTCAACGCTGGATGTAGTAGACACCGCGGCAAACGGTGCTTTCGCCGATCTTGGCGATTTAAGACGACAGAGCCGACGCCTTGATCTCCACGGCGGGCGTCGCCGAACTTGATTTGCCTCGAACGCTGAAGTCGAGCTCGAGAAGAACTCCCGCCGCCCGGTCATGTGGCGGGTGGCGCGGTCGAGGCACCACCCGCCGGTCTTGTCGTTCTTTAATCGCCGCCGGGAGGCGTGTGCTTTTGGCTCGCTGGCGGAGGAGAGCCGCGGCGTGCATGTACGGAGGTAGTTCGATGCTCGCATGAGCAATGAACAGAGCCGGCCGCTTCCTCCTCCGCCGCGCGACGCTGGGTTCGCCGCTGCGTGGTTGCCGACAATCCTCGCCCAATGACCGTGCTTGCCGCAGCTTGTGGCAAGAGTCGCCTCGTCGCTTTTGTTTTGCTGCCAGCCGCCTGCGGCGCCCACGGCCATCACCCTAAGACGCCCTCGCCGCTCGGCGTTTTTACGCTTGCTTGCGCTTGCCACGCTGCGATCGCTGTCGTGGAAGAAGGCTCTTCTTCCCGCCACCTTGGCCGGCAATGCCACCGCTTCCCGAGCGAGGAGGAGCTTCCGCCAATGGTGACGGGTCCCGAGACGCCAGGGTTCATCATTTATCCGCGACCTTTGAGGCGACCCAACGCCTCCTCGATCGTCATCGTGGAGAGGTCCAGCAGAGACTCGACGAGCGAGCCATCCGCTTGTACTTCTCGGGGACGCAGCGAAGAAGAGCTTCTCCACGCCTCTCTCGCCAGAGGTGTCGCCGCCGAACCGCACTAACTTCGCAACAGAGCGTTGAGACGGAGAGCAAAGTCATCAACGCCCTCACCGCTTGAAGGCCGATTCTCCCACTCTTGCGTAGTGCCCGCAATGTAGACTTGCGGGCGCGGCCGCCGCCGATGCGGCGTCAATGCGGCGATGGCGTCCCAAAGCTCTTTTGGCAATCGCTTGTTGGTAAGCGAGAATCGCATCTCGGCGGATCGGCGATGAGCATCCAGCGCCGCCGATCCCGTCGAGTCGACGCTCCGCATCGGATCGCATCCCACATATGCCGCGACCGAGCTTTACCTCATCACCGCGTTTCACTCGACGAAGTTGGTCTTGGCGAGGTAGGCACCCGCCGCGGGGCCGATGTCCTCGACGACACTGGTACTAAGTGGTGACCACTGCGATCAACCGGAGAGAGCGCGCCGCTGTGAAGGCGCCGCGCTCCGCTGACCCGACGCTGCCGCTGCGGCGCTGCGTCTCCTCCAGAGGCTGGCCGTCGCGTCATTGCCCGCCTGCCGCCGCGCTGGCTGGCGCGGCGTTGCTTCATCGCGCCGCCGCGCTGCGCCTCCTCTCCAGCCGACTCAAGGTTCGTCGGCTGCTATCGCAGAGATGGAGCTGCTGCTGCCGCTGCCAATGAACCTCGACCTCTGCCAGACGCTGCCGATTCGCCGCTGCCGCCGCTTCACTCTCCGCTTAGCCGCTGCCACTTTTGACGCTTTTTTCAAGCCGCTTCCGCCCTTGCGGCCGCCGCTGCCGCTTCGCTTTCTCGCCATAGCGAAGTTCGCTTTTGCGCCGCCAGGTTCGAGGCGCATCGAAGGCCGAGATCGTTTCGCGACATGGCGCGCCACCGGAATCGCTACGCGGAGAGAGCTTCGCATCGGTTGAAATCGCTGCTTGAAAAGCGAGGCCGAGAAGGGATTGAACAGAGATGCTCAGTTGCAGGATAATACGGACTCGATACCACTTGTTAGTCGCCGGACTCTTTCACTTGGTGATAGCAAGATCCTTACTCTCATCGGAGGATGACACTTGGAGACGGGGGCAATTTTCTTTGTTTATTTCTCACACATGCCATGCCAACTTTGAGGGTCAGATACAATTTATAGGTCGCTAACCACCAAGCATATGCTAAGATGCTAGTCTAAGATGCTAGTCAAAAGTCGCTAAGATGTCATTCCTAGATGCTAGTCAAAAGTCGCTAAGATGCTAGTCTAAAGTCGCTAAGATGCTAGTCAAAAGCACCAACACAAAAGAGACTTAAGACTTATCCATCGAGGTGCCCAAAGCGCTCGTGCACCACCTCCAAGCGTTGCCGCGCGGCCGGGTCAAGACAAAGAGGTTGCGCCACTTGCGCTGCGTGAAGGACGTAGAGCGGTTGCTCTCGTTGACCTTGACGAGGAGCCATGATTATGATCCCGAGATCAAGAAGACACCGTGCTCAATCTCCACGCGCGATCCGTTCTCATCCACCGTCCCAAGTCGATGATGGAGTTCCTCAACGCGAGGATGTAGTAGACACCCAGAAGCAATGCTTTCGCCATCTTGGCGACGAAAGACGACAGAGCGACGCTCTTGATCTCCACTTCATGAGGCGTCGCCGAACTTGATTTGCCTCGAACGCTGAGTCTAGCTCGAGAAGAACTCCCGCCGCCCGGTCATGTGGTGGGTGGCGCCGGTGTCGAGGCACCACCCGCCGGTCTTGTCGCTGTTTTAACTGCCGCCGGCGGTATGCGTGCTTTTGGCTCGCTGGCGGAGGAGAGCCTGCGCGGCGGTGCCGCCGAGGTAGTTCGATGCTCGCATGAGCAATGAACGAGCCGGCCGCTCCTCCTCCTCACTCTGCGCTGACGCTGGCTTCGCCGCTGTCGTGGTTGCGACAACTCGCCCAATGACCGTGCTTGCCGCAGCCAGGCAAGAGTCGCCTCGCGTGGCTTTTGTTTGCCAGCCAGCCGCCTGGCGCCCATCGGCCATCACCCTAAGACGCCCTCGCGCCGCTCGGCGTTTTACGCTGCTTGCCGCGCTGCCACGCTTATGCATCGCTGTCGTGGAAGAAGGCTCTTCTTCCTGTCACCTTGGCCGGGCACCACCGCCCCGAGCGAGAGGAGCTTCCGCCAATGGTGACGGGTCCCGAGACGCCGGGTTCATCGCTGCCAACGACCTTGAGGCGACCTAACGCCTCGATCGTCATCGAGAGGTCCAAGAGAGACTGACGAGCGAGCCATCCGCTTGTACTTCTCTGGACGCAATGAAGAGCTTCTCCACGCCTCTCTCGCCAGAGGTGTCGCCGCCGAACCGCACTAACTTCGCAACAGAGTGTTGAGACGAGAGCAAAGTCATCAACGCCCTCACCGCTTGAAGGCCGATTCTCCCACTCCTTGCGAGTGCCCGCAATGTAGACTTGCGGCGCTGGCCGCCGATGCGGCCGCAATGATGGCGCCCCAAGCCTCTTTGGCACCGCGCTTGTTGGTAAGCGAGAATCGTGATCTCTAAGTGATCGCAGCCGATGAGAGCATCCAATACCGCCGATCCCGGGTCGAGTCGACGCCTCCGCATCGGATCAGATCCCACATATGTCGCGACTGAGCTTTACCTCATCACCGCATGACCCGCTCGACGAAGTTGGTCTTGGTGAGTAGGCCACCGCCGCCAGGCCGACGACGCCTCGACGACAAACTGTACTGTGGTGACCACGGTGCATCAACCGTGGAGAGAGAGCTGTCAGCCGCTGGCCGCTCCTCCGTCGACCAGACGACGCCGCCGCAGCACTTTCCTCCAGAGCGCCACGGCGCCCACGCCACCGCCGCCCGCTGGCGCGGCGCGTTGCCCATCGCGCCACTCGCCTCGCTTCGCCTTTCTCCGCCGCTCATTGTCCGCGTCGGCTATTGCTATCGCAGAGATGGAGCTACCGCTGCCGCCAGAACTCGACCGCTTGCCGCCAAGACGCTGTGATTCGCTGCCGCTGGCCGCTTCCACCTCCGCTACATTCCGCCGCTACCGACGCTTTTTTCTCGCCGTAGCTGCCGCGTTGCCGCCGCTGCGTTCCTCTGCGCCATTACGCCGGCTTCTTCGCCGCCGCCAAGCTCGAGGCGCATCGAAGGCCGAGATCGTCTTCGCGGACATGGCGCGCCACCGTAATCAAGCATGCGTGAGAGAGCTTCACATCGTCGTTGGCGCCATGGGCCGAAGCGTAGGCCGAGAAGGGATTGAACAGAGATGCTCAAAGTTGCGTGATAATACGGCTCGATACCACTTGTTAGTCGCCGGACTCTTGCACTTGGTGATAGCAAGATCCTTACTCTCATCGGGAGGATGACACTTGGAGACGAGGGCAATTTTCTTTGTTTATTTCTCACATTAATGCCATGCCAACCTAAGGGGTTGGGGATACAATTTATAGGTCGCTAACCGACCAAGCATATGCTAAGATGCTAGTCTAAGATACTAGTCAAAAAGTCGCTAAGATGTCATTCCTAGATGCTAGTCAAAAGTCGCTAAGATGTTAGTCTAAAGCTGCTAAGATGCTAATCAAAAGCAGCCAACACAAAAGAGACTTAAGACTTATCCATCAGGCGGTCCAACGGCGCTGCTGGACTGCCGACAGGCTCGAGCGTCGTGGCCTCCAAAACCAAGGAGAATGCGTCTTCTATGGCTGCACTGCTGAAACAATCGATCATCTGCTTGTTGGGTGTGCGGTGACCTCCCAAGTGTGGTCGCGCTTCCTTCCGCGGGTTGGTCTCAGCAACTGTATCTCCGTGGGCCAAGCATCTCTGGTGTTGTAGCAAGCAAAGGCTAAACAGTGGGTACGGAGTACCCTTTGTCTTGAAGAGAGACCGAAGGGGAGAAGAACCAAAGCCATCAAATAGGTATGTGTATTGCTCATGTATGAACGAGTGGAGTCCCCCCTCTTACAAGCCCATGGGGTCATATATATAGAGGGCAAGAAGGGAAAGCATTTAGGTACATTGCCATCCATACACTACATAGACCTAGTCTACATATATACAGCACCCCCGATGGCACGCTGGTATTCCTAACAACCCTAGAGTGTGAGGCACCGCTTGGTGCCCGGCTACGACAACTCCCTCATCTGCGTGGTCCGAGGTCGCAAGGATGGGTCCCGCAATCCCGAGGGGCGAGCGGACACAATTATGTTGCCCTCGTCCCCTCGGGAGTCAGGATACCCCGGAGGAAAGTCGACGCGAGGTCGTCCCATCGAGGTGCGGCTCGAGGCGGGCGGGCGACCGAGCTGAGTACACGCGGGCGGTTAACGCGGGCCGCCAATGAAAGCATGGCCCTTACGAGGCGGCGACGATTTAAGTGAGTTTCTCGGCGGGCGGTCGACGCGGGGCCACGCCGAGGAATGGCCTACAAGGCGGCGCGCGCCAAGGCGGTTTATGTCAAGGAAAGTCGACGCAGGTCGCTTCCGAGGTATGGCCTACATAAGGCGGCGCGCCAAGGCGGAGTACGCGGCGCGGTTGACGCGGGTCAGCCCGCCAAGGCATGGCCTCTACGAGGCGGGTCAGGCGCTGGGTCGAGTACACGCGGGCAAAGCCGACGCGAGGCCGCCCCGCCGACGCATGGCGTACGAGGCGGCAAGGTCGGCGCGGCCGTGACTGCATTCTCGTTGTGTTCGATTGCCAAGATTGCCCCTCACCCACCCTAGTGGATTGCTCTCGCGACTTGGAGTGGCGTGAAGGGTCGTTGTTTTGCCTGGGTAGGTGGCAGCTCATTATTATTATTATCGGGCTCGTTTGAGAGCCCAAAGCTAGCGAGGGGAAGGCGAAACCGACCGCCGTCCCCCAATTTTTTTTTATTAGACTCGTTTTAGAGCCCAAAGCTAGCGAGGGGGAGGCAAAGCCGATCGCCATCCCCTAACTTTTTTTGATTGAGCTCGTTTGAAAGCCCAAAGCTAGCGAGCGGGAGGCGAAGCCGACCGCCGTCCACCAACTTTTTTTTATTGGGCTTGTTTGAGAGCCCAAAGCTAGCGAGGGGGAGACAAAGGCGACCGCCGTCCCCCAACTTTTTTTTGATTGGGATCATTTGAGAGCCCAAAGCTAGTGAGGGGGAGGCGAAGCCGACCGTCGTCCCCCAACCTTTTTTATTCGGCTCGTTTGAGGGCCCAAAGCTAGCAAGGGAGAGGCGAAGGCAACCGCTGCCTCAACCTTTTTGATTGGGCTCTGCTTGAGGCCCAAAGCTAGCGGGCGGGAGGCGGCCGATCGCCGCCCCCAACTTTTTTTTTATTAGGCTCGCTTGAGGCTCAGCTAGCGGCGGAGGCGGCCGACCGCCATCCCCCAACTTTTTTTGATTAGGTTCGTTTGAGAGCCCAAAGCTAGCGAGCGGGAGGCGGCCGACCGCCCCCAACCTTTTTATTGGGCCTGCTTGAGGCTCAGCTAACAAGCAGGCGCGGCCACCACCGCCCCCAACTTTTTTTAATTGGGCTCGTTTGAGAGCCCAAAGCTAGCGAGGAGGAGGCGAAGCCGACCGCCATCCCCCCAACCTTTTTTTATTGGGCTCATTTGAGGGCCCAAAGCTAGCGAGGGGGAGGCAAAGCCGACCGCCGTCCCCCAACTTTTTTTATTGGGCTCATTTGAGAGCCCAAAGCTAGCGAAGGGGAGGCGAAGCCGACCGCCGTCCCCACCTTTTTTTTATTGGGCTTGTTTGAAGAGCCCAAAGCTAGCGATGTGAAATGTCTCCCCGCCGAGGCGGGACACTCCCTAGTCGCCGAGGCGTGGCCATCAGAGCGACTATGGCTTTGCTCGTCGGAACGCGATGTGAAATGTCTCCCCGCCGAGGCGGGAGACTCCCTAGTCGCCGAGGCGTGGCCGTCGGAGCGACTAGGGCTTTGTGCGATCTTATTCATACACTTCACACCCGCGAGGGTGAGTTAGTGTGCATCGGGGCTCGGGGCCATGCGCGGCGTCTTACTTATACTCTCGTGCCTGCGGAAGGCATCGGTGTGCGCGGGGCTCAGAGCCATGCGCGGCGTCTTGTTTATACACTTCACACACCGAGACCGTAGTCTGCGAGGTGTCATTTTGTCATTGGTTGTTCATATAATTTTCTCATTCCACATCTGGGACTACAGATTGCTAACAAGTGTATCCCCACTACACATTGGGTATACCGGCATATTAAATTCAGGCCTCAAGTCCTGAACAATTCAGCAATTATACATGGAGGCATTCGACCAAACGCACTCCTCTACACTCAACATGCAATGACCATAGCACGAAGCTAACAGGTGTAGCTGCAACATCTGAAGTTGCAAATTTGGTGGGGAATCGGTATAAAAGAGAAATCTTTAGAATTTTGAGGATTTTTATGTTTGTGGCTGCTGCTAGTCCAGCAATAACTGTGCATCATCTAACTATCTAAGTCCTCATGTTCAGTAATTCCACTCGAATGTTCTGACATTATAGCTCAATCGACGGCACTTGCCATTCGCCGGTCCGACCAGTTACTATCAAGATTAGTGGTATGCATGATTGACACGAAACCGGCAAAAGCGAAGAGAAAACTGCATGAAGCTGCTAACCTTGACATTGTAGTCCCGGAACATGAGCTTACGGATGACGCAAGACGTCCGGCCATGGTTGCCCGACGACGAGGATGGTGGTGTCTCGCGTCTCGGGACTCGTGAACCCACCTCACGGGCCCGCCGCAGATGAGCATGGTTTACTCGCCCACCAACGCTGTGGGCGACGCTACCGACGGATGCCGATAGGACCGTGCAAAGTGAGTCGGCGAGGTGGCCTCGGAGGGGACCCGAGGTGGGTGGGGGACTCTAGAGGCGGTGGCGGTGGCGAGGCGACCTTGAGGAACCCGGAGGCGGGTAGGAAGGGCTCGGAGGCGCGGCCGGCCGAGGCGGGTTTTCCCGGAGGAACCCGAAAGGGCGTGGGCTCGGAGGCGCGGCGGCTGGCCGAGGCGCTTTGGAGGAACCCGAGGCGGTTGAGTGGCTCGGAGGCGGGCGGTTAACGAGGTGGTTTCTGAGGAACCCGAGGCGGGAGGGGATGTCCGGAGCGGGCTCCGGAGGCGCGGCGGCCAACGAGGCGGCCTTTGGAGGAACCCGAGGTGGGTGGGGGGTCTCCGGAGGCGGGGCTCCAGAGGCGCGAGCGGCTTCTATGAGGCGGACTTGTATATAATTTTTAATATATTGTTATAGTAGGGTTCCGCCCCTCCTTTTTTCTGTCAAAAATAAAGCCGACGAGGCGGCCTTTCGGCGAACCCGAGGCGGGCGTGGCCCCGGAGGCGCGGGCGGCCGGCGAGGCAGCCTCACGGAGGAACCCGAGGTGTTTCAGTGGGCTCCGGAGGCTGGGCGGCCGGGCGAGGTGGCTCTGGAGGAACCCGAGGCGTGGGTCTCCGGAGGCGCCGGGCGGCCGGGCGAGGTGGCTTCGAGGACCCGAGGCGGGCGGGCTCCGGAGGTCAGCGGTTTGCGAGGTGGCCTTCTGAGGAACTCCGAGGCGGGTGTCTCCGGAGAGGCGCAGGTGGCCGGCAGGGGTTTCTGAGGAACCCGAGGCGGGCGTGAGGCTTCAGAGGTGGATTTGCCCGCCACGTGATCTTCGGAGGAACCCGAGGCGGGGGGGTCAAGCGCGGCGAGGCGGGCGAGGGGCGTTTTGGAGGAACCCGAGACGGGCGGGGGCTCTAAAGGCGGGACGATGCCGGGCGAGGCGACGGAGGAACCCGAGGTGGTTGAGGGCTTGAGGCGCGAAGCCGGCAAGGTGGCCTTCGGAGGAACCCGAGGTGGGTGGGGGGTCTCCGGAGGCGCGGGCGAAGCCGACGAGCTGGCCTTCGGAGGAACCCGAGGTGGGGGGCTCCGGAGGTGCGGGCGAAGCCGGAGAGGCAGCCTTCGGAGGAACCAGAGGTGGTTGGGGAGCTCCGGAGGTGCGGGCGAAGCCGACGAGGTGGCCTTCGGAGGAACCCGAGGTGGGTGGGTGGTCTCCGAAGGCGGGGCTTTGGAGGCGCAGGCGAAGCCGGCGAGGTGGCCTTCAGAGGAACCCAAGGTGGGTGGGGCCTCAAGGCGCGGCTGAGCCGGGCGAGGTGGCCTTCGAGGAACCCGAGGCGGGCGGGTCTCCGGAGGCACGGCGGCCGGCGAGGCGGGTTCTGAGGAACCCGAGGCGTGAGGGGCTCGGGAGGTACGGGCGCCGTGAGGTGGCCTTCTGAGGAACCCAAGGCGGGGGGCTCCAGAGGCGCGGCGGTTTACGAGGCGGCTTTTCAGAGGAACCCAGGCGTGGGTCTCCGGGGCCTTGGCGAGTGAGCGGACACACCGGAGGCGAGTTCACGATGGGGGCTTCTTGGGTGGCTCGGCAATAGGCGAGCGTTTCGCTGGAGCGGAACTCCGATGGGGGCTCAAGGTTGTCATGTCAGAGGCGGATCTCGAGGGTACCCTGAGGCAAGGGGGTGCTTTGGTGGAGCGGAGTAGGCAGATGCGAAAGGGATCCGAGGGGGTCCCGAGGGGTGGCCGGCCTTAGGGGAGCTCGGGCGGAGTCGCCAAGGTTGGAGGCGCGAGGGGGCTCCGAAGGCAAGAGGCGCATGCGGGGCTTCGACCTGAGGAAAGGTTTGCACCTAGGCTTCGAGTGATGACCGAAAGGTGATAAGACCCTCTACTAAGGAGGCAGACGAGCCAAAGTGGGCTTTTAAAGCGATGACCAAGGTGCGCTTTGGCTCCCACTTGATGTGAAGCTTCTTGTTCGGCTCCCACTTCATGTGTAGCTTCTTGTTCGGCTCCCACGAACGGCACCAGCTGTCGTAGCAAAAAAAGGCTAGACAGTGTGTACAGAGTACCCTTTGTCTTGAAGAGAGACCGAAGGGGAGAAGAGCCAAAGGCACCAAATAGGTATGTGTATTGCTCATGTATGAATGAGGGGAGTCCCCGCTCTTACAAGCCCATGGGGTCATATATATAGGGGGCAAGAAGGGACATTTCCCTTCTTGCCCTCACTTTACATTGAGAGATAGAGGAGCATTTAGGTACATTGCCATCCATACACTACATAGACCTATTCTACACGTGTACAGCATCCTCGACGGCACGCTGGTATTCCTGACGACCTTAGGGTGCGGGGCACCCCTTGGTGCTCGGCTACGACATCTGGAAAACTTCTGGATTGCAACGCGTCAAACGGTTTCAGGGAAGAGTCGAAAGGCGCTGGACTCGTGCATCACCCTCATCTCTTGGGCGATTTGGAAGGAGCGTAGCAAGCGAGTGTTCGACAACGAAACCACATCGATAGACCTTCTACTTCAACAAATTTGGGATGAGTTCTGCCACTGGCACATGGCGAGGGCTCAATGTTTGGAGGCGCTATCTTCCTTAGAGTAGTTGTGTAGTTGTTCATTGTTGGTCGCATTCCTGTTTTGGTTCTCTGGTTTTTGTTTTGTTTTGTTTTGTTTCTCTTCTCTTCTAGTGGTTCTTGTTTCATGGTTTACATTATCTCTTCTTGTTGTTGTGCTACCTTCTACTTAATGGAATGACACGCAATTCTTTTGCGCGTTCTCGGGGAAAAAAGGCATGAAGAATAACTAAAGATTTTAGCATCTTTTGTTATATCTATACATTAGATCACACAGACGCATAGAGGTGCACGAATGCACGATAGTCAAGCCAACATATAACACCACTGGACACCAAGAGCATGGCCTGATAAATCTATCAGTACTGACGTACTGCATTTCATCTTAATGCAAGGAAACAAACAGTACCCACATTAGACCTAAGTAAATCACATGTGTACTTGTCAGCCACATCCTATATAACTGCAAGTGTAATATTGCAGCTTTGTAGCCTCGTAAGAGAAATGGGAGATTCAGCAAAGAACGAAGCTACACAACAGCAAGCAGTTCATTGTGTTCAGCTTCACATAGCAAAGTGGAGAGAGAAAATTGTGATTCAGGATTTCTTTTTCTCCATGTATTCATGAATTTATCCCAAAATATGATTAAAAAGACCTACAGTGATAGAGAAAAGTCATGAAGACCAAATGCAGTGTCTTGAGTATCATACAACTATTATATAGCATTCCTATCCTCCTAAGACAAAGAATGTACTTGCATTTTCAGTGAGATATCTAGAAACACCAAGGACATAAATAATGACTTGCCTATGTTGTTGGGGTCAACATAATGCAAGGTAAAGAGACTTCACTACGTCATAGTGATAAATAAAATTTAAGGACAAGAGTTCTGACTTCTGAAGGCTTTTTACCTCAGCAGTGTAATCAATAGCTTTTTCAGCACCAGCTGCCAAAACTTGCTCAATACTTTGGGCTCCACAGGTAGCGGAAACACTACACCCTGCAGCTACCGCAAGCTGAACAGCAGCTAGCCCAACCGCTCCTCCTCCACCAATCACAAGTACTCCTTGTCTAAAATAGAAATCGGTTGCATCCAATTCAAACGATGGACAAAAATAATTTCAATATGCTGCCACTTAAGCAGACATGAAATAACATTTGCTGACAATGACAAGCTTGTGTGCATGCAGTTGGCCTAACTAACAGATTGGTTTTCAGATTAACCAAAGGATACTGCAATGCTCCTGCAGAATTGCTGAGTATACAGTAGAAGCTGAAGAAAGAAAAGCGTAGTGCATAATACCATAAAATTTTACAAAAATATTCCTATGAAAAATAATTGTGCAATTTTATCCAGGAGATGAATTGACTTTTGACAGTAATATGCTTCTGGCTGTCTGCTGCACAGGTAAACCATGAGGAGCACAAATAGAAGTGTCAAAGCCACTTCAGTATAGATCATGAAGCTATCTATTGCATACCTAGATCATGAAGCTAGCTGTTACCATGTTAACAATATTCAGTAAATTAACAAAACAAAAGTGCATCCAAGCTATAGGAAACAGCAAGAAAGGAAAGAGAAGCAAATTGTTATCTGCTTATCAAACTGTGGTGTATAACATGACATACCCTTCAGAAATTCGAGCCGTACCATGTAAAGCACGCCATGCAGTCAACGCAGCAAACGGAATTGCACTAGCTTCCTGTAATATGACAAAAATTTAGCTCCGCACCTTGTAGTAACTAGTAAGGCACCTTTTCACAAGCAAGTGACACAAAATAAAAAGTAAGTCATCAGTCATCAAATTAAGAAAAGTGAAAATTCTTCTCTCCACTACTAAACACTAAAAATCAAAACTCTTTTCTGGAACTATCAGATGTACATTCTTGAAATGGATAAAAATATCTTGTATATATTAGCAAAAAAGAACAGGGTATGCTCAGTTCAGACTATTTAATCATCTAGGTCGACTGACTGAAAGTAATCCTGAAATAAGACTTTTAAAGATACAGTAGAATGCAAAGGAGAGATTATTCGATGAATTCCTACCACATGAGTGAGCGTAGATGGTTTGGGAGCAAGCTCATCCTGCGAAAGAATTGCATAATCAGCATATGTCCCTCTCACAGCTGTTGGATGCAATGCACCAAACACTTCTTGCCCAATAGAAAATGACGACGCAGAAGTCCCTGTAGCTGCAACTTCACCACTGATGTCCCGGCCAAGTATCAGAGGTAGGAGTGACTCGAATATGGAGCGGCCATAACCAGATCGCATCTAAAGCAAACAATTTTTTACCAAGTAAATAACATTTAGCAGCAGAATAATATAATCTGAAAGCGATTTCATAATTCCGAGGACAGAAGAATACATCTCCGATTATATCGTTAAAATTTACTTAGTTATCAATCCATATGATTGTTTAAGTCATTAAATCCCAAGGAAAGAGAATTCGAAAATGGAATGCTCACTCGCAGGTCCAGGGGGTTGATGGAGACGGCGCGCGCACGCACGAGCACCTCCCCCGGCTTCAGATCGGGCACGGGCACCCCCTGCCTCACCTCCAGCACCTCCGGACCGCCAAACCGCGGCACCACAACGGCGCGGCAGCTCTTCTCCGCCGCTGCCGCCGCCGTGGACGCCTGCCGCGCCCCAGCAATCCGCCGGCGAGCCCTCTCCGCCGCCCTCCACCACATCGCCGGCGAGCTCGCGCGAGAGCAGCGAAAAGACGGGAGCTCCCAAGCTCTAAAACCTAATGGCTGCGGCTGCGGCTCGCGAGTGGAGGAGGCGACAATGGCGACACCCTTGGGAGACCGAAGGAGGAGACGAGAGAGAGAGAGACAGAGGAGGGTGGGGCTAAGTATATCGAGTTTTGTTGCTATGACTTGTGGGGACAGGGTGAGCGGGGCACAACGTGTCCTTACGCGAGCGGACGTGGCTTGAGGAGGGTGCGAGCCGCCGCGCCTAGTGACGAACGGGCGAGGTGGGGGAGATGTGTCCGGCTCCGAGCCAGGAGGTGGCGGTGTCGGAGGAAGAGGAGATCACGTCCGTCGATCGGGCTATCTACGGCTCTAGATTGTAGATTCTGGTGATCGGGGTTAGGCATATGCTTTACTTGTTGGCAGGCACTTGGCAGCCATCCCCTCCGTAAAACGTTAAGAAAGGTTCTCTTAGCAGGCCCGGCCCTGGACGCGGGCAAGCGGGGCGGTCGCCCTGGGCCCCCAATCAGGCAGGGCCCCACCCCAAGTATGCAAACACCGTAGTATTAGTATTTGGCCCAAGATGAGTCGTTGTTTACCTGCGCTTCACTTCCGACTTCCGAGAGAAGCATCGAGTCCAGATAAAAAGAGAGAAAATAGTAGTAGTAGCGCCTACGAAGCCACACGCACATGCAAACACACGACTCGGCTCATGAAGTCTCGCTCGTCGCGGCATGGCGGCGACGCGATCGGGCGGGGCGACACGCCACGCGAGACGCGCGAAGCTCATGAAGACGCGGCCGTTGCGCTGACGGGCGACGGCGAGATCATGAGCGAGACGCCGAACTCGACGCGAGGTCATGGCGGCGGCGGCGACGCGAGGTCCATGGCGGCGGGCGGCTGATGGACGATGGGCGGACGCGAGACGCTGGCGAGCTCATGACGCTGCCGTATGCGTGGGGGGCGAGCGATGAGATCATGAGAGGCGAGACTGGATACTGACTCGACGCTGACGACAGCTGCGATCTCATGACTTCGCCGTCGCCGACTCACCGACCCTAACCAATGATTTACTTAATCGACGACGGCGGTGAGGCACTGTGAGCCAAAGAAGACGAGTAGAGTAGATGAGTTAATTTGTGAACTAATTGTTTTTGTAAATTTTAACAAAGATCATGTCATCAAGAACAAGAAAGTATGCTTCTGGCAGTGAGAAAAGGAAAAAGAGAGCACGAGTTGATGAGTTTATACAATCACAGAGGGGTTCTATCCATAAGTTTTTGAAGAATAATTCAAACACTTTAAGAGATCCAAACCAGTTGGCGATAGTTGTGCGAAGGAACCAACACATATTGTTCCGTAAGATGAAGGTCCTTCAAGACAATGTTGGCATTGACGTGGGAAAACAATGTGAGTAATGATGAGCACGTATTTAATTCAAATGCTGCAGAAAATACTAGTCTTGATGAGGAACCAGTGTGTCACATGGATATTTATGATCCAAGAAATTGGGATAATCTTGATAACAAATCAAGGGATATATTAGTTGAAAAGGGGCCCATAAGAGAAGATAATATTGTATTCCCCTTCGATGATAATTTAAGGCATTTTGCATATTCTCATTATCATAGAAAAATGAGTAATGGAGAGCTACATGACAGAAAATGGCTAGTTTATTCCAAACACTTGGATAAAGTATTTTGCTTTTGCTGCAAGCTTTTTAATTCTAAAAAGTGCAAGAGTTCATTGGCGAATGATGGGTATAGAGATGAAACATGTCAATGAGAGGTCAAGGAACATGAAATTAGTGTTGAGCACATTACCAATATGAACTCATGGAATGAATTGAGAACTAGATTGGGCAAACAAGAGACAATTGATAAAGAGTTACAACAAAGAAATCTCCAAGGAGAAAGAGCGATAAGGCAAGTAATCGATGAGAATAGTTGCCATTGTAAAGTTCCTTAGTAGGCGTAATTTGGCTTTTAGAGGATCTAACGAAAGCGACTTTATAATAACCAAAATGGCAATTTCTTAGCTTGTGCCGAGATGGTTGCGAATTTGATTTGGTAATGCAAGACCATCTTAGACGATTCAAAATAATGACATTCATTATCATTATCTCACCACAAAATTGAGTAATGAGCCGATTTCTCTTATGGCTTCGACATTATAAATTCTATCATCAAGATTATTAAAGAGGCCAAATATTTTTCATTATTCTTGATTGCACCCCGATGTGAGTCATCAAGAACAAATGACTTTGTTGGTTCGATGTGTTAACATGAGTGAAGGTAAAATTAAAATAGAGGAGTACTTTCTTGGTTTCTGAAGGTAGATGACACATCCGGTTTTGGGCTCTTCAATGTTTTGTTGATTCCATTAAGTCCTTTGGTCTTAATATTGATGATATTAGGGACAAGGTTATGATAACGGTTCTAATATGAAAGGAAAACACAAGGGGTTCAAAGTCGCTATGTGATATAAATCCAAGAGCTTTGTATATGCCATGTGCTTGCCACGATCTTAATCTTACTCTTTGTGATATGGCTAAGTCTTGTAGCAAAGTGATGCCTTTTTGGGATTGTGCAACGGATATATGTCTTATTTGTCGGTTCTACTAAAAGATGGAAGTTTTTGCTTGATCATGTTGATGGTTTAACTGTGAAATCTTTGTGCAACACACGTTGGGAGAGTCGTATTAAAAGTGTTGCGAAGAATTAGATATCAAGCTCCTCACTAAGGGCGCTTTTACTTGCATTGAGTAAAGACAGAGATGTAGAACCAAAGGACGTGAGTGATGCAAAGAATTTATTTCAAGTACTTGGCGACTTTGAATTTATATTTGGCATGGTTATTTGGCATGATGTTTTATTTGTCATCAATAAAGTAAGCAAGAAGTTGCAATACCATCTATGTGCATTGAGTCCACCATGCAACAGAGATACAAGGCATAATGGATTACTTTGAAACCTATAGAAATTATGGGTTTGCTTCTAGTAAGGTTAATGCAAAGGAAATTGCATCTGAAATGGGAGTTGAGCCATCGCTCGAAAGAAAGCGCCGTGCTCTTAGAAAGAAGCATTTTGATGAAAATAATAAGGAGGAAGCAATCTTGGAAGGTGAGAAGCAATTTAAAATTAGTTACTTCGTGGTTATAATTGATATGGCAATCCGCTCATTGGAGACTAGATTTGAACAATTGGAATCATTTAGAGAATTATTTGGATTTTTAATGAGTTCAAAAACTTGAAGGCATTGGATGGTCTGAGCTAAAAGTGTGTTGCACAACACCGGCAAGCAGCTTTTGTCTCAAGGGGTTCATCCGACTTTGATTTAAATGATCTAATTTCGAGTTAAGTGTTCTACAATTCACTTTGCCAAATACACCAATGACAATTATGGAGATTTTTGAGTTTGTTACAAAAGTGATTGTTATCCTAATGCTTCCATTGCTTATCGGATCTTGTTTACTATGCCCGTGGATCGTGGCATCACCGAAAGAAGCTTCTCAAAACTAAAATTGTTGAAGAACTATTTGAGATCTACAATGTCTCAGGAGAGGTTAAATGGTTTGGCAACATTATGCATTGAGAAGCGATTCTTGGATGAGATCGATATTGATACCATCATCGATGACTTCGCATCGAGGAATGTTAGAAGGAATTTTTAAGGTAGTTTTACATTTATGAATTGTTGCATATGAATATTGCTTTTGCATACGCAGTTAAGTGTTTATATATATGTATTTACATTTAATACTATCAACTTTATGTATGTACAAAGGGCCCCGGATTTTAGTTTCACCCTGAGCCTCAAAAAACTCAGGGCCGGCCCTGTCTCTTAGACGTACTTGATCGGCTTGCCAGGTGAGGCCCGTGGATAAATGTCCTCGTCAATCCTATATAATTGCATCCGTATATTATGGTTAATTCCATCTTGTCTCTCTACACATGTTTTTTGTCATCATCCCTATCGATCTCGAAATCAACATTTGTATCATGTAGGCTGCTAAGGCCATCCACAATATTGAACTCAATATATTGATTCAATCAATTCATACGGAAAAAATTTGGGAACATGACTATAAACAAGAGTTGATTCAAGCATTAGCGTACCTCGTGTTGAAGATTAAGTATTTTTTGAATTACTTTAATCCAGAAATATATTAGATAAATCATGAAAATTACTTTAGCCATTTTCACAAGGCAGGTAATCAAGAACACTATAGCCATACGAATTTCTAGAAGAACAGAAACTAGCATACTTATCTCAGTGTTCAAGGCAACAACAGATAATAAAGCTAACCAAATAACAAGTGTGAGATAGCCATACCCAGATCCAGTGGAAAAAGCAGCAGCAGCAGGAGTCTTGATGAGATCGTCGTTCGTCATGGCATAGTGGGCATCGTGGTAGTAGTCGTGCAGTTGATGTAGACATAGCAGAGAATCGGATAAAGAGAAAGCAACGAGCAGTCACGCGAACGCTCTCCAAAAACCTTATTCGTCCTTGCTCGTGCAAGCCATCAAGGACGAGGGTTCCGGAGGCTCGCTTCTCCGGTCTTGACTTTACACGCCTCGGATAGAGATCACCAGAGATAACAACAAAACTGTAGAGTTCTATCTTAGTCTTTCGCAGAGAGGATTGGATTAGAGAAGAACCAATTCTCTTTTCTTTTGATAGCCAAAAAACAAAGAGGTCAAAGGCTTTTTAATTCACCAAGGAAACGGTCGTCATTGATTCGCCATCAACCAATGTTAACCGCAGCCATTACTCTCTAGTAACTGAACCGTTACTACCAGCCGTTCGTTAATGCCATTTACTACGAGCCGGTGCGTTTCGATTTTCGAATAGATAAAGAAAAACGAGCCCGCACCCGACACGCCTGCGCACGCGCGCGTGCGTGCGCACACACACACGCACGGCATGGCTCAACGAGCGAGCGCGCGCGTGTATTGGCTCTCTCCAATTCCACAAGGGGAGCTACCACGTTCCATCTTATAAAATGGTGTAACTCCCCTTCATCTCTCCATATGGGACTAAACAGTTTTAGCACGTGCACATGGGCCTTTGATATTTTCCAGGAATTAATTAGAATTAAAGTTGGGCCTAGCCTGTATTAATTCCAACACCTCGTGTGGTCCACTTGTCAACGCGCTCGTTGTTGTCGTGCCTCGCTGCTCACCGACTGTTCTCCGTTGCAGTCGCTACTCGTCGAACATCCTCTGTCGCCGTTCTCTGTTCTCTAGATCTGCCAGCCAAACGTTCACCACCGCCATTCTCCAGATCTGCTTGTTGGGCATCTGTATCGCCATTCCCCGTTTGTCACCTCCCGTGTTGGGCGCAGATTGTTGCTCGCCTTTGATCTCTCCCTCCCCGCCCTCTGTTGCTACTAGTCGACTACCGGCGACGGCAGAATGACCACTTACGGCAGAGAATGGGTCACGCCACCGCCGGTAAGGGCAGATAGAGGAAGAGGTCATCATCTTGTCGGAGAGATCGAGAGCAAGGGAGAGAACGGGAATTGGGAGGGGTGGGAGACTGGTTAGGGAAGGAACCGGAGTTATGTTTTTAATTAATACGTGGGTCCTATTGGTGGGAGGAGCTAATTCTAAACATTGGAGGAAAAGATGGTCAGCTTTTTAGATACTTAGGTGGCATAGTAGTAAACCAATGTTGATTCAATACTCTAAAGAGCGACTCCACAGCTCCCTTGGTGCAACACTTTGTGCTCTCTCTCCTCCTTCGCGACCTTCCTCTTATTCTCCTTCCTCCTGGCAGTGACCAAGCGGCTCTTCCACTAGCGGTGGGCCACGTACGTCGCCACACGCCAATAGCAAGAGCGACTCTTCCTCCCAATAATCCAGTCTCGGCATGCGCTCGGTGCTGCAACAGATGATGGCCATGGCATCGTGGCATGCTACGTGGACTCACTCCGGTAGCTCGAAGTGGGTGCGTGCTCACCAATGGGGAGCTGGTGAGCCTTTGATCGGAGTTCCTCAACGTCGGGGCGGACACGAAAGGCAATGGCACCCGAGTGGCTCATGGTGGAGATCGATGGCTTGGCATCCGAAGATGCAAGCCAAGGTGCACGAGTGAAAAATCTAGACTCGTCATTATGAGTTAATGGAGTATTTTGATAATTAATAACAATCGTCATATGGAACTAACATTTTCCATGAGTTAGATGAATAGGTTATGTTCCATGATGATGGAGACTTTGGATGACATCATGAGTTGATCGTCATTAAGTCAAGACTCGGGATAAAGAAAATCATCATGTGTTGATGATGTTCAAGCCAAGATCCCGAAATGAAGAAGATCAGCATGTGTTGATAATATTGAAGTCAAGAGTTTGGAGTAAAGGATGCATCATGTGTTGATACGTATTAAGATCTCGAAGAGGAGATGATCATGAGTTGATCATCAAGTCAAGAGAAGACACATCATGTGTTGATGGAGGTCAAGTAAAGGATGCATTATGTCTTGATGCATATCAAGATCTCGAAGAAAATGAAATCATCATGTGTTGTTGATTATCAAGTCATTGACCTGGACTTGAAGTGAACATGTACATCATCAAGCTTCAAGTGAATGTGCAAGGCAAAGGTATGACTAGCTAGAGCTAAGGATGTGTTCCTAGTTTTTTATCGGTCTTGGTGTTTGGTTCGAAGACTGGATTACTAGTATAGGTTGTCGTACTATTAAGAGGGGTCTTGACTAGTAGCTTGAGAGTGTCATGTGTTGATAGTTTGTTGTGCTTTCTCTAGCTCTCGTTAGCATGTTGCCGGTATTTATGAATGTGTTTTGCAAATAGTCGAGACTCATGCATGATCCTTGTAGCATGTGACTTTAGTTTGCGAATGTGTTTTACAAATGGGTTAAGTCCATGTACCCTATTCCTTGTGGCGTGATTCTATAAATAGGCAAATATGTTTTGCAACTTGTTGAGAATCTTGCTTTCATCCCTTGTTTGCATAGCGCATCAATTGGTAAATGTGTTTTATAAATTGAGTTGAAGCGAAATGCAATATCTGTGTTTCCAAGTCTCTAGTGGTCTGACCGTAGGCTTTTGGGCGGTCTGACCGGCCCTTGAAAAGTGGACCGAGCTATGTGCCGGTTCCTTGTTTTAGCGGTTTGACCGCCGTGGTTGACCGGTCTGACCAGTGTGCAATCGGTCTGACCGCCATGTGTTGGCCGGTCTGACCGGACCTCCGGGTCATGTGACCTAGTCAGGTTTTTTCAGAGAATGTATTTTTTCTGGTTTTGGCTTGCTCCTTTGTGGAGAGGCCTGACCGCCCCTCTGGTGGTCTAACCAGTTTGGTCCGGTCTGACCGACCATTAGTTGGCGATCAGACCAGATGTATGTTCAATGGCTAGTTTTATAGCTGTTGGAGCATGAGCGGTCTGACCAGGTTTCGCTGTTTTTCAGCAGATTCTCTTCCAAACGGCTAGTTTTTGTGTGTGGGCTATAAATATTCACCTTGGCTGGTTTTGGGAGAAGTTGCTGGTGCTATTCCCATTCTCTTGAGCAAAGAGCAAGCCCTCTCATCTCTTATGTGCATGTATTGCACTTAGTGAGCATAAAGAGCAAACCCTAAGTGCATATGTGGCATTAGGTAGTGGATTGTGTATCCATTGAGCTTAGACACTTGATTTGTTCAAGTGAGCGTCTCCGACTTGTTACTCTTGGTGTTTGCCGACACCTAGACGGCTTGGAGGGATTGCGCCGGTGATCTTCTCAAAGAAGGTTGTGAGAAGACCCGAGCGGTTGTGAGTGGTTTGGTGCTCGCCATCTCCAGAGTGGAGGATGAGCAACCCCGAGTGGATCGAAGTGTTGGTTCGTGTTAGAGCCGGTCCAAGTGGTTAGACTTACCTCGGAGGTATTGGATCAATTTGTGGAGCCGGTCTAACGTGGTTGGGCTTACCTCAACGTGGATTAGGGAAGACCGACAAGTCTCCGAACACCACGGTAAAACATCACTGTGTCATTATGGTTTGCCTTTTTGTGCTTTACTCTATTGCAATTTACATTCCTAGAATTAAAATTGCTTATATGTATTTGTATATATGCTTTCATTATAAATAGCCTTATTTTGTTGGTGCACTTAGTCAAGACTAATTGATTTAGGTTTTAATTGTGTAAAATCGAATTGTTGTTAGCTTCCGTATTAGAAATCGGTTTTAGCCAAAAGATTTTTAAAATCGCCTATTCACCTCCCTCTAGTCAGCCTCCTCGATGTTATAATGAGGAGGTGAGCAGCTTGAGGAATTCAAGGGAGACAACTTGCATGCAATGTCGTACCTCAAAGCCACCGTGATGGAAGGGCTCATTGCGCACCGACTCAACAGATTTCCCTCTTGTCGCGCTCCCCTGACAAAGATGCTCTCCAAAAGGTCCTCAACGCGTGAAAACATCTAGACCCCTAAAAATGATTTTGGTAATTAATGTCAATAATGTGTTATAGGACTAATATGTGTGCTAAGATGTTTTAAAGGTTTAGACCCGGAGTTTGAATGATGACACGAAAATGGCAATTCAAACATGATAAAAGATCGACATAGCTCAAGGCAAAGGTATTGTTTAGCCTAAGGATCCTTTGTAGTTTTTACCGGTCTCGTTGTTTGGAGAAAATATCGGATTAGTAGGTTAGGTGTCGTACTATAAAGAGGGATCATGGCTAGTAGCTTGAAAAATTATTTTGTGCCATTTTGATCAACCAAATGACATTCATTGCATTTAGAATTGCGTCTGGAAAGATGTTCAGAAAAATTGGTATGACCGCATTTGATGAGCGGTACTACCGCAGGTTGGTAGAACTGGATTCTAGTTGGCGGTATATTTTTTCCAGAGAGCATGATCTTGGGAGTTTTTTGTCCTCTATTGGAAATCGGTATGACCACACTTTTTAAGCGGTACTACCACAAGGCGGTAGTACCAATCTTTACTTGGTTGTATATATTTTCCAGAGAACGTGTTTTGGGGAGTTTTTCTTTTTCCCAAAAACGGTATGACCGCATTTATTGCGCGGTACTACCGGAGTGCTGTAGTACCGGATTTTACACGGTGGTACGTTATTTCCAGAGAAGGTGTTTTCTTGATTCTTTAACCTTTGTAAATCAGTAGTTTCGATATAGCCAAGCGGTAATTTATTCAATCCACCAATCTACTCCTCCATAAGCCTTTCACAACAGAGCATAACCGCCAATACACTCTAGAATTCACTAGAGCTCCTTAGAATTATCAGCAAATCCCTAATCCTACGATCCCCAAAAATCAGATCCGAAACGACTTCTCCAAAACTTCCTAGCTTGGCATCCTAATGCACAGGTTGTCCCCACAAGTATAGCTCCCAAGAGTTTGATGTGCTTCAAGTCTTGAACCATCCGCAACATTCTTCTCGGGACATCCAGCGCTTGCTCACAAAGGGATCGGCCCTATAGAGATTTCTGGGGAAAGGAGTTCCATTGAGCATTGCAAAATGGTGAGAGAATAAGGTAGGAAAGTATTACAAGAAAGGGGTAAGGACAGAAAGATGACCCAGATAAGGAGAGAACATGTTATTCTTTTCTTATTGTAAAATAAGTTTTGAAATCTTCACTAACAACCATTCTACTAGGTTACGTCCTACAGTCGAGAAGCTCTGATACCACTTGTAATGACCCGACCTGAGAGATCTCTAGGCCTAGCTGCAACAGGACCCAAGAGGTCCTGTCGCGGCTAAGCCAGGAGGTCTCCAAGCCTGGGCAACGACCTGACCAGAGGCTCACCCGAGAGGTCCTCCAAGTCCTCCCGGAAAGTCCACCAGGACCTCTCGGAACTCCCTCCAAGACCGCCCAGGAGGTCCGGTAGGACCGCTTGGAGGTCCTGGGAGAGTCCCTGAGGAGGTCGTGGAGCCAAGAGGCGCCCCAAAGACCTCCCACGGCCAACTCAGAGGAGGTCGTGGGGAACTGAGGTCTCCTCAAGACCTCCCACGACCAACTAGAGGAGGTCGTGGAGGGCTGAGACTACCCCAGGACCACTTACGACCAGACCTGAGGATGGTCGTGGAGGACGGTGGCACTCCAAGGTCCCCTGTGCAACTAAGCTAGTCCCAAGGATCAATAGCTAGCTCATCACACCATACAAAGAGCGGTATCATACACTTCAACAAGATCTTTATTAATATCAACAAGGTTGTTTACAAACCAGAACACAGCGGAAGATAGACATAAAGGCCATCTGATACACCACAGGCAATCGGATGGAGGGCGCATCCTAGTCGTCCAGGACCACTTGGTCCACTGCACAACTCATCGTAAGGCTTCCTTCCTGCTCAAAAGATTATTTCAAGCAAGAATGAGCACAACAACCGTGCTCGCAAGTTACACCCGTCAAATAACAGAATGCCATGCATAATGGATATCAAAGGGAAGGCATAATATGGTTGATTTGCGTAAAGCCAAGTTTCTTTCAAATACATATACTAAGTTCTAAGGCAATTATACAATAACTAAAATTCATTTACCAAATTCCATTTTTCAGTTGTATAGCATTCATCATCAAATGGTGAAGAATACTCTCCTGTCACAAGGCTCCCGCCCAAGCATGGGATAGACATCCCAAAATCGGTTTATCCAAAACCTTCTTGCAAACAAAACCAATATCTAACTTTGAGTGGTCTTTGCCAGCACGTCCATGACCGTGGACACGGCTATCCGAATAGTTTTCACTCTGCAGAGGTTGTACACTTTACCCACACGACATGATTCCTCTAGTTTGCTCGGCATCCGTCAATGCCACCTCTCACTACCAAAGGTAAGAGGTCTAGAGTTCATGACAAGGCCTTTACAATGCATTATTCCACCACAGTCCCTCCTCGCTAAGGTTTCGCTTCCGGATGGGTTGCAAATCCACCGGATTCGTGCCCCTCTTGCGCTAGTGGGAAACATAGGTTATAAAAGACCATAGGCCCTAGAAGACCTCTCACACATCAAAGTAGAACAACCGCAATGGAATTCTGCAAATTAATTGGCCAGGTCCCACGCCCCATTCTGGAGACATGTGGTTGTACGGTGAGGCATAGCCCATTATAGGCATAGCAAAGGGACGCTCAAATGCCGGTCCTCAACTGACTTGGACGACCACCACCAACCCCTGGACCTCAACCTTGCCCAGGATTGAGTCCGTGCATAAACATTGCACCAACCAAGCAAACCGATTTGCCCAAGTCCAAGTCCATTTTCCTTTCCTTTTGCTTTCCAAAGCTTTTGCAAAACCTCCATGACAACCCAATGCCATGGTTTTAAATTATTTCGACAGCATTGGTCATGTTGGTAAAATTTCCCCAAATCAAACACTTTTGGTCTAAGCAAGACTAAGCATAAGATTTCACAATTGCTCCTGGTTCGCACTATTGCATCAACCAGATTTTATTTAGGGTAACAACAGGTTTGGTTCAATTTCAATGTTGGCCATACAAAAGAGACAGACATAGCTATGAGTTTAAAGACAGGTATTGAAATAACTTAGTAAAGTAAGTATGCATTAACATTTAAAATGGAACATATATAGGGTGAAGTAATGGGTGCAATATGATCAAGAGTGTAACTTGCCTCCTGCTTGAAAGCTTTACAGATCCATTGCTTCACACAGCTCGAGCTCACCAAAGACGTCGAGGTCTACACGTTTAAAATAGCTCAAGATCAAATAAAGACGAGAAAGGGATTCAAATGAACTCCAAATAGACATCAAACAAAAACCACATAAGAGTTTGGCAATTTGGAAGAGGTCCAACAGCTTGGAGGAGGTCCAGAGAGGTGGTCGAGGGAGGTCTGCAGGTTCGAGAGAGGTCTAGAGAGCAAGCTGTGGGAGCCAGAGAGCTAAAATGAGGAAAAGGCAAAGAAAGAGAGCTTGCCCAAGCTTATAAAGCTAGAGTTGCTTGTAGGATCGTAATGGCAATCAGAAGGGGGGGTTGAATGATTGCAGCGAATTGACCCCCTAATTCAAACTTCTTCTTGTGCACAAGAACTCCAGAAACTCTGATAACTCTTGTGTAGCTTCACAACAGAGACCACCAAAGGCGCACAGAAGGAACAACAAATCAAAAACAAGATGAAGCAATTCTGAGCTTTATTTCTTAATTTGATTTGTGTCTACAAAGTGCTTAGCAAGCACCCCCCAAAACCACAATTCGAAAGACCTCTCAAAACCTCAGTAAAACAGCTGTAGCTCTGCCAGCATGAAAAGCTACAGGTCAAAAACTTATCTCACGAAATCGTAACGTCAAAATAACCGTTCACAAGGCGCACCCTCTGCCTCTTATTATAGCCTAGAGTCCTATCCATGTCCAACACGACACCAATACGGACTCTATCTCAAAAATCGATTTGGAACTCCTTCCAAATCTGTCTTTCAAATCAGACGCAGAAGCCTCCGTGACTCCATCCCGTAGCTTCAGCGTGCACCCTTGATCTCCACGTGCTCGGTACGATCCAAACCACCTCTTGACATCCATGACTTCCAAGACCTCAGATTCCCCATCCTAGTGCGAGTCAATCCATCACACCGATAGTGATTAAATCCTCAACACCTAACTCGCACATGCAAAGACCAAGGAAACCAATTCTTGGCACAAGTTATCAACTTGACCATCCATTAGCTCACTCACACCCATAAACACTATCATGCAATATGCAACAAGATATAGCTCACGAATTTAACATATCCTCGGTCAAAACCCCAAAACGACAACTTTTGAGCATAATCGAAACTATCAGCCATTATCGTCGGTAGATTACCAAGACGTGCGGTCGTCTTATCAAAAAGCAACTGCTTGAACTACCGCTCATTGGGAAATCTCAAGATCTTCCAAAACATGCTCTCTGGAATTTCCATACATAACATTGCGGTCATACCTTTGTCTTGATATTCCGACGCGTTCAAAATCTTGATCATACCGCTTGCTTGGCCGTTCGCTCCAAGACTCCAGATCATCGATTTTCATTTAACTATACATCCGAAGCTTTCTCTTTACGAAAAACCAAGTCTTGATACTACCGCTTATTAACACTACCGGTACCAACGGACAACACTGACTACCACATTCATCGGTAGATGATTGTTTTGCAAAACTTCTCATGAACCTCAAAGCATTTACTATTCAAGGTCGAGCGTTCCGTGAATATCAGCCGTTGGATTTCAAATCAACGACTCACAAAGCTTTCGCCTCGGACGGTCCGAACGTTACAACAATAACGGTAGTCGATTTCGGATCAAGGGCTCGCATTCCTTGAGGCGTTCGGACGGTCGACGTTCATCTCAATATCGGCCGTTAGATCAAGATCTAACGAATTGAGCAAAACGCACTGAGAAAATGACTTGCGGTACTATCAAACTACTCGCGGTACTACCGCAGCGATAGTTCAAGTGGAAAACAACGCCGATATTACCGCAACACGAAAAAGCTCAAAACTTGAAACAAAGCCCTTTTGCCACGTGGGCGCTCGGATCGGGATCTAATGATTCGAGCTAAAACACGTTCAAAAAAGACTGCAGATACTACTGCTGACACCCGCAATCATCTGCACTTCGGTAGTTCGCATGTACAAAGCTTCAGACTACCGATAATCTGATAAGAACGATTTTCAACAAAACCGAGAACTCAAATGCAAGATAGTTGAAGAGCACAAACAAGTTCCAGAGATAATGTATTCATCATTAAGTACTGAGACTAAGTCTAGTTTATTGTCAATGTGTTCATCATCAAATATCATGACCAAAAACCTCTTGGTCTTACATTGCTGGGAGGTCTAAGGCACACGGGGTCAAGAGCAGGTGAGGAAAAGATGGGAGCTAGTACAAGAAGTGACACAAAGATAGCACAGTTGCTGCAAAAAGGATAGTAGTATTTAATGCGACACAACAGGCATTAAATGCAGGGAGACACCCATGTGCAAAGGACACGGTCAAAAGATAAAGAAGGAGGAGTGTGACTACCAAATGGGGCCAGTCAAAGCATAAGGGGAGGTCCTACAGAGACTTTGAGGAGTTTCCGCAGAGGTCAAGGGAGGTCCTCACCCACGGGGGAGGTCCAAGCACAAGACCGGAGGTCCAAAGACACAACAATAAGGAGGTCCTATGGACAGGAGGCCCAAAAGACTTTCTCACGGGAGGTCCGAAGGTCAAGATCAAGAGCAACGGGGAGGTTCTGATGGTTAGATCTCCAAAACGAGATCCCAACGGTTAAGATTGAGAGTAAGGGGAGGTCCTGGCGGTTAGATCTCCAAAATGAGATCCCAACGGTCAAGATTGAGAGTAAGGGGAGGTCCTGACGATTAGATCCGTAAGGGGAAGGTCTGGACGGTTAAGATCTCCAAAGGAGAGGTCTTAACGGTCATATCTAACAAAGAGGAGGTCTGGACGGTTAAGATCTCCGAGGGGGAGGTCTTAACGGCCAGATCTAACAACGGGGAGGTCTGGACGGTTAAAATCTCCAAATGGGAGGTCTTAACGACCAGATCTAACAAGGGGGAGGTCTGGACGATTAAGATTTCCAAAAGGGAGGTCTTAACGGCCAGATCTAACAACGAGGGAGGTCTGGACGGTTAAGATCTCCAAAGGGGAGGTCTTAACGACCAGATCTAACAAAGGGGAGGTCTAGACGGTTAAGATTTTCAAATGGGAGGTCTTAACGGCCAGATCTAACAACAGGGGAGGTCTAGGCGGTTAAGATCTCCAAAGGGAGGTCTTAACGACCGAGATCTAACAAGGGGAGGTGCGGGCGATTAAGATCCCCAAAGGGAGGTCTTAACGGCCGATCTAACAAGGGGAGGTGCGGGCGGTTAAGATCTCCAAAGGGATGTCTTAACGACCAGATCTAACAAGGGAAGATGCAGGCGGTTAAGATCCCCAAAGGGGAGGTCTTAACGGCCAGATCTAACAAGGGGGATGTCTGGACGGTTAAGATCCCCAAAGGGGAGGTCTTAACGGTCAAATCTAACAAGGGGGAGTGAGTGATAGCGAGATAAGAAGTGGGAGAAGCGGGAGCCATTGGATTGCAATCGAATGGACCAAAGGGATTGGGCCGTTCGGACCATCCAAAACTACCACTAGATCACAGCCATTGAACTGGATCGGGTGGTCCAAAATGATGGGGATGTTCGGACCATCCGAACGCACCCACAAGATTGGGCCATCCAACACAGATCAGACGGTCCACAACCGATGAAGGTCTGGATTAAGTGGAAGGCTCGAGCAGACGCAAGGGAGGTCCAAGTGAATACAAAGGAGGTCCAAATAAGCAAAGAGGAGGTCCTAGAGGACGTGGGAAGGTCCTGAAGGACACGGGGAGGTCCAAATGAACGAGGGGGAGGTCCAAACACTAGGGAGGTCTAGGTCTAAGGAGGTCTGGACCCAAGAAGGCAACACAAAGGAGGTCTGGACCCTTAGATCCAGACAAAGGAGAGGTCTGGACCATCAGATCAGGACAAAGGGTGGCCTGGATGGAGGGGTTTCAAGGGGAGAGGGATCCAACGGAGGAGATCCACAGAAAGTGGTCTAGAGGAGGTCTTGACAGTCAGGATAAACTCAAAGGTGATCCCGATGGTCAAGAGGAGATCAAGGAGATCTCGACGGTCAAGACCAACACGGGGAAGGTCTCAACAGTCAAGATGAAGCCAAAGGAGGTCCTTACGGACCCAGGGAGGTCCAAATGAGGTTCAGATGGCCACAGAGAGGTCCAAAGAATTGAGAAGGATTGAAGTGAACCCAAAAGGGGTTCCAATGAACAAGAAAAGATTCCAATGAACCTAAAGAGGTTCAAATGAGTAAGGAATGGAAGGAGGTTAAACGAGAAAGAGATTCAGAGGGTGAGGATTCACTTCAAGGTAGAATTTCAAATATCAAGGATGATTGAAACAGAAACCCGAGTTGGAACACCTCAGGGTGGTTGTGACCCAAACAAAAAAAAGGAAGGGTCAAAACCACAGAGATGGTCTAGTCCCCAGAGGAGGACTAGCTACAAGGGAAATTTAAACTTCAAAGGAGGTCGAAATTTACAAAGATGGGTCTAAACCTCACGGAAGGTTGTAAGATCGAGGTGGCCGACTAGAGGGGGGGTGAATAGGCGTTTTAAAAACTTCTTTTAACTAAAACCGATTTCTAATGCGGAAGCTAAACAAATACGGTTTTGCACAATTAAAACCTAAATCAACTAGGTTCAACTAAGTGCACCAACAATATGAGACAATATAAATGATAGCAATCATACACATACAATATAGCAATTTAAATACAAGTAATGTAAATTGCACAAGTAATCAAACCACAATGACACGGCGATGTTTTCCGTGGTGATCGGAGATTTGCCGTCTCCCTAATCACGTTGAGAAACCCAAACCAATTGGGCGGCTCCACAATTAAGCCTTCCTCGAGGTAAGTCCAATCACTTGGACCGGTTCCAAATCGAACCAACACCTCGCTCCACTAGGGTTGCTCCTTCCTCCACTCCGGAGATGGCGAGCACCACACCACTCACAAACCGCCCGGGTCTTCTCACAATCTTCTTTGAGAAGCTCACCGCAAGCAACAACGCCACCACCTACTGCCTAGGTGTCGGCAAACACCAAGAGTAACAAGTCTCCAACGCCACTTGAACCAATCAAGTGTCTAAGCTCAAATGGATACTAAATCCACTACCTAAGGCAACACATGCACTTAGGGTTTGCTCTCAATCACTCACTAAGTGCAACACATGCACAAAGGAAGAGAGGGCTTGCTCTAGCTCAAAAGAATGTCTAAGCCACTTGCAATCACATGCAAAGTCCTTCACAATATCACCAGCAACCTCTCCTAATCAGCCAAGGTGGCTTTATATAGCCCACACCCACAAACTAGCCGTTGGGAAAAGATTCGAGTCTCTGGACGAAATCGGTCGATCGCCGTGTTATGGCGGTCAGATCCGCTTGGCTCCAACGGCTATAAAACTAGCCGTTGAGCCCTCTGGTCGACCGCCATGTAATGGCGGTCGAACCATGTACCGATCGAACCGCCCAAAAGGCGTCGGTCATTGCTCAAAAAACTTCACGAAATGGCTAAGGACCGAAAAGGACCTCTCGGAAAATCTTGACCGGTCTCGACCGAGGTCGAACCGCTTCAACAATGCGGTCAGACCTTGCATCAAGTCGAGATCAATAAATCGGCTGTCGAGACGCCAAGCACCAACAAAGCAAATCTGATTTTACATCAACTCAAATTGCAAAAACACATTTTGCTAATTTGATGCAAGATGCATACAAGGTTAAAGACAAGACTCTCAACAAGTTGCAAAACACATTTGCCAACTTTTAGAATCAATGCCTCAAATTGCATTCGCTTCAACTCAATTTGCAAAACACATTTGCCAAATTGACGCGCGATGCAAACAAGGATTCAAGTGAGATTCTCAACAAGTTGCAAAACACATTTGCCAACTTATAGAATCACACTACAAGGAATAGGGTACATGGACTTACACCATTTGCAAAACACATTACAAACTTAAGTCACATGCTACAAGGGTTATCCACGAGCCGAACTATTTGCAAAACACATTCGCAAACATTGGCAACATGTTAAGATGAGCTAGAGCAAACACAATGAGCTATCAACACATGACTAACTCAAGCTACTAGTCAAGGACCCTCTTAATAGTACGGCAACCTATACTAGCAATTCGGTCTCCCAACCAAACACCGAGACCGGTAAAGACTAGGAACAAATCCTTAGCCCTAGCTAGTCATACCTTTGCCTTGCACAACCACTTGAAGCTTGATGGCGCACATCCTTGCTTCAAATCGGGGTTCTTGACTTGATATGCATCAACTCATGATGCATCCTTTATTAGACTTCCATCAACACATGATGGGTCTTCATTTGACTTGATGATCAACTCATGATCATCTCCTCTTCATGAACATCATCGACACCGCGATGATTTCCTTTATCTTGAACTTGATGCGCATCCACACATGATGCATCCTTTACACCAAGCTCTTGACTTCAATATCATCAACACATGATGATCTTCTAGAGTTTCCAACTATAGAACTCAACCTGCTCATCCAACTCATGGAAAGTGTTAGTTCTATAATATGACTATCATTAATTACCACGCCATACCATTAACTCATAATGGTGGGACAAGATACCACAATCTTTCCTCTTTGGTAATTGATGATAATCACTTCAATTGCAAGTAATTGAATGTAGATTGGTATGAGTATATAGGCACTATGCAAGTTGTATATACTCAAAGGATATATGAGCACACAAGTCTCATATATACCCATGAATATATTAACTACACAAGTTAAATATATTAGAGAATATGTGAGTGCACATGAGCTACACAAGTTATGTTATACTCACATATAAGTATACTTAGACTACACAAGTCTTATATACTTATATGAATATATTAACTATGCAAGTTAAGTATATTCACAGGATATGTTTCATAGTAAAGATCCCAAATATATGTGGAAACAGGAATATGGATCAATACTAATGAAACCTCAAAATATAGAGTGAGCTCCCCCTGTTTGTGTGCATACATGAATATGTAGTAAGAACATATGCACATATTTAGGTTAATCCTTTTGGTGAAGTTCAACCTATATATTGGATCCAAGGAATGCAACGGGGTATAAGAATACAAAGTAGAATGCATACCTCTTTTGTTCTTTACCCAAGCGAGACTAATCATAAGATATAACAATAAGAGAGTTAGTCTCATAAATGGATTTGTCATTATAAATGCATACCTGTTTGGATTTTCCTTTTGTTTATCCAATGAATTTGATTTGTCATTAATCATATACATGCCTTTATGATTATCACCTTTATATCCAATTTAGACTAAACAATAAGTATATCAATAAGCATGTTAGTCTCACTAATGCATTTGTCATTAATCACCAAAACACTCCATTAACATATAATGGCGGGCTAGATTCTTCAAAGGTCTAAACTACAACAGGAAAGTCCTGATAAAAAAGGTGATATGGATCCGAAGGGTAATCATTACAACAGATCACGAAGATGGCCATTAGAGTGGTCAGAGTCGAGGAGAGATCTCAACAGAGAGGGATTTCCAAAGAAAAGGGGAGATCCGAATGGACAAGAAGAAGAACAACACCAGAGGCCAACAGAAGGGGAGGTCTGGACATAAGGAAATGCCCAAACAAGAGGAAAGCCTAGAGAGAAAGGGCTGAGCCAAGGGAAGAGCAGAACAAGCTGAGGTGAGGGATTTCAACACAAGAGCTCTAACAGTTCCAAAGAACCAAACTTTAGGATTAGTTGAAGTTTAGCTTAGTCATTTTAAACACTCCAAATTCTAAAAACTCCGGTTAAGCTTTGGAATTTCAATAAAACCAAATGGTTCTTTTTATTTTGAAATTTTCCAAAAAGGCTCAGAAAAACTAGGGTGTTACATATTCCCCTGCTCCCCATCCCCGTTACCCGATGGGCCTCCGACAACACAACTACAGCCCACTCCCTTAAGGCCCGTAACCGAGTGCATCTGTGCATAACCCTAGCAGCGCCATCCTTTACTCTCTAGACGGTTAAGTCTAATAAAATGAGAGACCAAGCTCTGATACTACTTGTAAGATCGAGGAGGCCGACTAGAGGGGGGTGAATAGGCGGTCTTTTAAAATCTTTTGGCTAAAATCGAGTTTTATGCGGAATTGTAAATCAATTCGGTTTTGCACAATTAAAGTCTAAATCAACTAGTCTTTACTAAGTGCACCAACAATATAAGTCTATTGATAATGATTGCAAGCATACAAAGACAAGTAAGCAATTTAATTCTAAGAGTGTAAATTGCAATATAGTAAAGCACAAAGAATCAAACCACAATGACACAATAATATTTTACCGTGGTGATCGGAGACTTGCCGGTCTCCCCTAATCCATGTTGAGGTAAGCCCAAAATCAATTGGACCGGCTCCACGAATTGAGCCAGACACCTCTGAGGTAAGTCCAACCACCTGGACCGGTTCCAAACCGAACCAACACCTCGATCCACTAGGGTTGCTCTTTCCTCCACTCGGGAGATGGTGAGCACCACACCACTCACAAACTGCCCAGGTCTTCTCACAAGCTTCTTTAAGAAGATCACCGACGCACGACGCCTCCACGCCATCTAGGTGTCGGCAAACATCAAGAGTAACAAGTCTAGGACTCTCACTTGAACTAATCAAGTGTCTAAGCTCAAGTGGATACTCAATCCACTACCTAATGCAACACATGCAATTAGGGTTTGCCTCTCAAAGCTCACTAAGTGCAACACATGCACAAAATGAGAGTAGAGGACTTGCTCTTAGCTCAATGGAAATGAATATGGCACAGCAACACTCCCACACAGGGCCAAGGTGGGTATTTATAGCCCATACACACAAAAACTAGCCGTTGGGGAAAGATTCCAGAGAATCTGGGGGGAGATCGGTCTGACCGCCAACTAATGGCCAGTCTAATCGCCCCAGCTCCAATGGCTATAAAACTAGCCGTTGGACTCACTGCCGGTCTGACCACCAACTAATGGCCGGTCATACCGTCCAATAGCTGGCAGTCATACCGCTCCACAGAAAGTGGCCAAGGACCAGAAATGCACATCTCTGGAATAATCGAACCGCCAAGGAAAAATCGAAACAACCGCACAGCGGTCGTACCATAAACAAGCGCGGTACTACCGCACAATATTTGCGGTGAAGAACGGCCGGTTAGACCGCTCCAAACACGCCGGTCAGACCGATACCCAACCGGTTAGACCGCTGATATGGGCGGTCAGACCGCCCATTGCAATCAAAGCCGAAAACAGATCTTGATCTTTGTATCAACTCAATTTGCAAAAACACATTTTGCCAATTGATGCAAGATGCACACAAAGGTTAAAGGCAAGATTCTCAACAAGTTGCAAAACACATTTGCCGACTTTTAGAATCAATGCCACAAGGAATAAGATACATGGACTAATCCCGTTTGTAAAACACATTCGCAAACTAAAGTCACATACTCCAAGGATTATGCATGAGCCTCAACTATTTACAAAACACATTCGCAAATATTGGCATCATGCTAACAAGAGCTAGAGTAAACACAATGAGCTATCAACACATGACTAAATCAAGCTACTAGTCAAAGACTCCTCTTAATAGTACGACAACCTATACTAGCAATCCGGTCTTCCAACCAAACACCAAGACCGGTAAAAGACTAGGAACAAATCCTTAGCCCTAGCTAGTCATACATTTGCCTTGCACAAACACTTGAAGCTTGATGACGCACATCTTCACTTTTAGTTCGGGTTCTTGACTTGATAATCATCAACACATGATGATTTCCTTCTTCTTGAGCATCATCAACACATGATGATTTTCTCTTCTTCAAGAAACTTGATATGATGCTCATCAACACATGATGATCTTCTTCTCTTCGGGATCTTGATACGCATCAACACATGATGCATCATTTACTTCAAGCTCTTGACTTGATGACGATCAACTTATGATGCCATCCAAAGTCTTTATCACTCTGGAACATAACCTATTCATCCAACTCATAGAAAATATCAGTTCCACAATATAATTATCATTAATTACCACGACATACCATTCACTCATAATGCTGGGACAAGATATCGCAATCTTTCCCTCTTTGGTAATTGATGATAATCACTTCAATTGCAAATAATTGAATAGATTGATATGAGTATATACGAACTGCACAAGTTGAATATACTCAAAGGGTATATGAGCATATATGAACTGCACAAGTCTCATATACTCATATGAATATATTAACTACACAAGTTATATATACTCAAGGATATGTTTCAAAGTAAAGATCCTTAAAGTATATGGACAAAGGAATATGGATCAATACTAATGAAACCACAAAACATAGAGTGAACTCTCCCTAAATGTGTGCACACACAAATGTGTAATAAGAACATATGCACATATTCAAGTTAGACTTTTGGTGGAGTTCAACATATATTTTGGATCCGAGGAATGCAACAATATATAAGAATATGATGTCGAATGTATACCTCTTCGATTTTCACCTTTTAATATAACTGAGACTAAACATGAGATAAAGCAATAGAAGAGTTAGTCTCACAAAGAGATTTATCATTATGAATGCATACCTATTTGGATTTTTCTTTTTATATCCAAGCTGAGACTAAACATGGTATAACAATAGAATTGTTAGTCTCACAAGTAGATTGTCATTAATAACCAAAACTCCATTAACACATAATGACGGGTCTAGATTCTTCAATCTCCCCTTTTTTGGTGATTGATGACAAATCCTTTATTAATAACAATATTTGGATATAAATCAACATAAGATAATAATTTAAGCTATTTAAGAATATTCATACATGATACTAAACAATATAAATGATCATCCTTTGGTACTATACATGAAAAGGTGAAAACACCATAACTCAAGAGAGAATCCAAATAGATTGATCAAAACATTCTTCCCCTTTTGGCATTAAGCACCAAAAACCAACAAAAAAACTAAGCAAAAAAGAGTTTTTGTAAAACAATGAGCTTGGCAATTAAATTCATTTTATTTGGAACATATACAATTTTCTTGTGCCATTTACATCACAAAGTGATCAGATCATTTATACAGCAATCGAGCCTTGAGAATGGTGGTCGACCGCCGATGACTAAAGAACAGTCTTGATCATATACATTCTCCTTTTTGATCAAAATCATTTGCACAAACTCCTTTTTTATGGCCAAAAAGGAGTAGAACAAGTTGAAATGAGGCCATCTAGGAGTGTAATAAGAAGAAATGATATTTGAAACACATTCAAATAAACTCGTCTTTAGAAGATATCTAAGGATTTTAGAAACATTTAGGCTTCAAACCAAGGCTAAAAAACCGATTAAAATAAATCCAATAAATCTGAGAAAATTTGGCATAGAAGATAACTAGAGATGATCAAAAGTCATCATTATGTCTTCCTCGGATTATAAATCCATTTAGAGAAACAATATTCACAAATCAGATTAAGATCATGCAAAAATCTGAATTTTTCAGCATTTGATCAAAGAATTAAATCATTTTCAAATCAAGTCCAAAAGAAGTCCACAAGCTGAGTTTTCTAAACACTTTGAATCTTTTACAAACAAGAACCATAGAGAAGAAACTCCCCCTAAATATATGCAAAAAAGAGATGAGAAGCGGAATACATTGCATATAAGAGGTTTTTAGGAAATTTTGACGGAATTTCCTCTAAATAATTGATCCAAAGAAGCATGACAATAGATAATCAAGATATGAATGAGCATACAACAGCAATAAGGATTCAATTACAAACACATTATGGACAAAGATATTCAATGAAGCATAATCCATAACACAAGTATTCAACCATTCAACATAAGCATATCTTGCACAATAAACAAAAGATGCAAAACTCATAGCATAAGACATTAACCATCCATTGTCCAAAAGGAGTCTGAAAGTAGTAAAAGCATCCAAGGTTCAATAAGCTTACATAAGTTATTACAAGAATGACATATAAGCTTATCCTCACAATACAAGGTCTATCGACCTAACTATGAAAGATGCTATGACTAGGAGGGAGGAGCACCTGACGATGATGAAGGATGATCTCCCCGCTGAGTGACAAAAGGAGGGCGCTGACCACGTCCAAACCTCTGAAAGGCTAGTGGCACTCGCTGCTGCTGATACTCAGTAAAACGCTCATCCATGTGAGTCACCCTCACATTCAGATCCTCTATCATAGCTCTAGTCTCTGCATGCCTCTGGTCATTATCTGTTAGCATGCGGTCTATACTTGACTGAAGACGAGTAAGCGCTGCTACAACTGCATCCTACTCCTGAGAAGCCTGCTGCACTGGATGACTCTGAGAGGATGATCCCTGTCCTTAAGACTGAAGAGGAGGTGGAGGAGGAGCCTGAGGTGGAGGATCTCTGGATCTATACTCCTTATGCTCCATGTCAAGAGGGAGGTCAAAATAAGTCGTTCTCTTAATGAGCTTCATAATGTAGGGAGAAAAATACATAGTCTTGGTCTTATCTGCCTTGGAAGTGGCAATCTCCCTGATGATCAGACCCATAACATCAAATTTAGTACTATCCATTATGCACTTTACCACATTCCACGCTCTCCTATGTATCTCATCATTATTCCCACTCCTGGGGAAGAAGGTAGCACTCATGATCCTATTAACAATACTGGGAAGAGGGAGAAGTCCAGTTATCTTCCCAAACACATAAGGATAATTCTGATCATAATGTTCATCCACTTGAGTGAGAGCTAAGCATTCTTGAATATGTATCTTGATCCCATCTGAATTCTTCAAATTTAAAGCTTGCATGAAATCATCCTTGGAGGCTTCAAACTTTTCTTGCCCCGTCATCCAAATGAGATGATCATGGTCAGAGGACACACAAACTGTTGCATAGAATTGTTTGATGGCCTTGGCATGAAAGTTGTTGTTCAAGAAAACCAAAGAATCCAAGCCCATACTTCTGAATAAACGAAATAGTCCATTATAAGCTTGATTCTGACCAAGGTAGTTCCATTTCACAAAGCGATGATTTGCAAACTTCTTCTTTGCATAGATAATATGATAGACATCTTGTTGAAACATTGTATGGAACATACCCATAGTGGCATCCTTGGGAAATCTAAACTGATTAATGTGTCTCAAAATGATATACCTTTCACTTTTGATTTTAGACACATCAAGTCTGATGAAAGGGGTTTGATCTGGAGCCACATCCTCATCCTCATTCTCATCATCTTCTTCAGATTCTTCATAGTTTGCGTCGCTCTCACCACTGTCACTGTTACCACTCGTTGTCCCTTCCTCTTCAACATCATGCATTTGTTCATCTGCCTCTTCTTCAGGATGGTCCTTAATAGGTGATTTCCCTTTAGGAGAAGGAGGAGGAAGAGCCGACCGACTAACGGTAATCTTGCGCAGCATCGTCGCTGAAAAGAATCGCAAGGATTATCAAAGGAAATATCATGGAATGAATTAACTAAACATTCAATGTGCCACTTAGTCATTCCTCTGTCACAGGCGGTTAGACCGTTGTCTGGCTCGGTCGAATCGCCAAGATGGCTGGTCGAGCCTTGAGTTTCTTGACGATTAGACCGCCAGTGACAAAGAAACAAACTAATTTTGGGAAAACCCCAAGATTTGCAATGTAGGTGCAATGGCATAGTGAATACATGTTCTTATATTTCTAATCCACTTGCATGACAAATATTTGCCCTAAAATTGAACTGAAACTAGGATTTCATGGCAAACCCTAGAAATTTGGGCAAATCACAATGTGGATAAGATTTCAAGTGGAGAAGTGAGGGGTTACCAGCAAGATGAAGAGGTGAATCCGAGGAGATGAAGCCTCGAAGCAAATAGAGATCAAATTTGCCGGATTTTGATGAAACTCCCTCACCTAGCGTTCATACCATGCTTTAGGAGCTTGTTTGAGTCCATCGAGCACCTTGAAGAGTTTATAGACATGATTAGGATTTTTAGGATCTTCAAAACCGGAAAGTTGTTCAACAAAGACAAGTTCGGATATTTTACCATTTAAGAAAGCACTTTTAACATCCATTTAAAATAATTTAATATCAAAACATGATACAAAAGCAAGTAATATCCAAATTGACTCAAGTCTAGCTACGGGAGCAAAGGTTTCACCAAAATCCAAACCTTCGACTTGTGAATAAACTTGAGCGACCAATCTTGCCTTGTTTCTTACAACCATACCGTTCTCATCTTGCTTGTTCTTAAAGACCCATTTTGTACCAATTACATTATGTTCCTTGGGTCGATCCACCAATGTTCAAACTTCATTCCGGGTGAAGTTATTGAGTTCTTCATGCATAGCATTCACCCAATCCGGATCATCAAATGCTTCTTCTACATGCTTTGGCTCAATAGAGGAGACAAAAGAGTAATGTTCACAAAAAGAAGCAACGCGAGAGCGAGTTTGGACACTCTTACTTACGTCACCCAATATTTGGTCTATTGGATGATCCTTTGCAATTGTATTATGAATTCTTGGTGGTAGGTTGGATGGTTGATCTTTTTCCTTGTTATCCTTTTCATTAATTTGTACTTGACTTGTGGAAGATGTAGGGGGCTCAACTTGAGTGGAAGATGATGGATTATCTTCGGGCTTAATGTCGCCTATTTGCGTATACTCCATTGCTTTTCTTAAGGCTTCATCACCTACATCATCCAAATTCTCATGCACTTCTTGAGAGCCATTAGTTTCATCAAATTACACATCGTGTCTTTCTTCAACTAAACCGGAGTTTTTGTTAAAGACACGATAGGCTTTGCTATTTGAAGAATAACTAAGCAAGAAACCAATATCACAACGACTTGCAAATTTTGAAAGACGAACACCCTTCTTCAAAATGTAACATTTGCAACCAAATACTCAAAAATAAGAGATGTTTGGTTTTCTTCCTACAAGAAGCTTGTAGGAAGTCTTTTTCAAAAGACGATGCAAATAAAGCCGATTTATGGCATGACAAGCAGTGTTAATTGCTTTCGCCTAAAAACTATCAGAAGTATTATACTCATCAAGCATTGTCCTAGCCATTTCAATTAATGTACGATTTTTCCTTTCTACTACTCCATTTTGCTCCGGAGTGTAGGTTGTGGAAAGTTCGTGCTTTATTCCAAGTTCATTACAAAAGTCTTCAACTTTAGTATTCTTGAACTCGGAACCATTATCACTACGAATTTTCTTTATTTTGAAATTAAATTCATTTTGAACCCTTTTTGCAGAGCTTTTGAAAATGCCGGAGGTTTCACCCTTGTCATCTAGGAAGAATACCCATGTGTATCTAGAGTAATCATCCACAATGACTAAACAATAGCTATTACCCCTGATACTCTTATAGGTTGTTGGTCCAAACAAATCCATATGTAAGAGTTCCAATGGTCTAGAAGTTGACATGATACTTTTGGAAGGATGAGAATTAGCGACTTATTTTCCGGCTTGACAAGCACTACAAAGTCTATTTTTCTCAAACTTCACATCTTTCAAGCCAACAACTAAATCATGTTTAAAAAGCCTTTTGAGTTGAATCATTCCAACATGAGCTAGCCTTCTATGCTAAAGCCAACCCAATGAGGTTTTTGCAATCAAACAAGTTTTTAAACACGATTCATTTGAGCTAAAATCAACCAAATAGAGATTTTCAAATCTAAAGCCTTTGAAAATTAAAGAACTATCTTTTGCATTAGAGATTGTAACACCTTCACTAGAGAATGAACAAATTAGTCCAAGATCACATATTTGAGCAACGGATAGCAAATTAAAATTTAATGATTCTACTAAAGATACATGAGAAATGCAAAGGCCATTTGAGATAGCAATTTTACCCAATCCTATTACCTTTCATTTGCTATTATCGCCAAATGTGATCTTGTCTACTCCTTTTCTATTCTCGAATGTGGTGAACATCTTTCTATCACCGGTCATTTGTTGAGTGCATTCACTATCAAGCACTCAATATTTTCTACCAGTTTTATAGTTCACCTACAAAACAAGAATCAAGTTTTTTAGGTACCCAAATTTGTTTGAGTCCTTGGGGATTAGTAACCAAGGATTTAGGCACCCAAATACCATACTTTTTAGCGTCTAAAATTGAAGTTCCAACAAATCTAGCAATTACTTTATCATCCTTGGTCTTTCTAAGCATATAGCATGAATCATATATACCAAGAGATGAAGTCTTACCCTTAGGACAATTTTGTTGCACATGTCCTATTTCCTACCACTTATAGCAATACTTACCATTTTGCTTAACAAAACTTGTGGGCTTGTTTGCCGACTTCTTACCTTTCTTAGGCACATACTCAAGACCTTTCTTATTAAATGAGCACTTGCTCACTCAAAAGTTTGTCAAGAGTGGCCTTACCCTTGAAACACCTTTTCAAGCTTTTGCTTAGCTTGGTCACTTGCTCTTTTAGCTCATTGTTCTCAACAATAAGCTTTGCATCATTTTGTTCAACATTAACATGATTAGCATTAATACTAGAGCAACATGGTATAGCAATAGGATCACTACATGAAATAGATGCATTAGTTTTAGCAATTTCTATACTAGGCATATCATCAATAATATCACATGTAATTCCTATACCAGAGCAAGACTTGCTTGAATATTCTTGGATAAGCAAATCATAAGCTTCCTTTAGCCCCTCATAAGAATCTTTTAGAGAAATATGCTCTCTATTAAAGACCTTATATTTTGACTTTTCTTTTCCAAGATATTCATTTAAGTCTTCAAGCATATCCATTAATTCATCATAAGTTGGTTTGTCATTTTCAATGGATTTTACCTTATCTCCTTTTGCCATGAGGCAAGTAGGAGTGAAGAATAGCGACGGAGCTTCCTTGATGGCAATGCCAGCGAGTCCCTTCTTCTTGGGAGACTCATCCTCATTAGAATCAGAGTCGCTTGATTCATCATTTGAATCCCACTCTCCAATGTGAGCTTCACGCTTGCCATCTTTGTAAAGCTTCTTCTTGCCACTATACTCCTTCTTTTTGAATGACTTATCCTTGTCATCCTTATTTGCGGGACAAAGAGAAGCAATGTGCCCCTTCTCTTCACAATTATAGCACCGAATGTTGCTATAATGGTTTTTGTCACTTGAGGATTGCTTTTTCTTGTACTTGTCAAAGTTGAAGCTTCTATTTCGGAGTCTCTTCATAAACTTCTTCATTCTTCTTACAAGAAGTGCATACTCCTCGTCGGAGTCTTCTTCTTCATCCTCGTCATCACTTGATTCCGTTTTTGCCTTGAAAGCGGTAACCTTCTTCTTTGAGGAAGATGTCTCCAAGAGCTCTTGCTTGTCATTCTTGAACAACTCATTGGTGATGAGGTTGCCCAAAAGTCCCGTTGGTGTCATTCTTGGCAACTCGGGAGAGTTGAGAAATAACGTCACCAACGTCTCATACTTGTCCGGAAGAGCTCTAAGAATCCTGTGCACAATATCAACATCAAGAAAGTTAGTCCCAAGACCTTTGAGCTCATTCACAATGTTGTTGAGTCTTGAAGTTCTCATATTTGATCCGAAGCCTATGCAATTTAGCTTTTTTGACCGTGGATGTTCCCTTCTGGATTTCCAAGAGGATGGTCCAAATATCGTGAGCGGTTTCCAAATTACTCACTCTATTAAACTCATCCGTGTTCAAAGCACCAAAAAGAGCGTTCATAGCTTGGGCATTTAAATGAGCATTACACGCCTCTTGATCCGTGGGAATTAGTGGATTAAGAGGCATGATGTAACCCCCATTTATGATTTTCCAAATGCTTGGACTCATGGCTTTTAAATAAATTGATATTCTAATTTTTCAATAAGCATAATTAGATTCATCAAACAAAGGAGCCTTTCCTATAGCAATCCCCTCACTAGCCATCTTTTTCTCTCTTAGACGGTTAAGTCTAAATCAATGAGAGACCAAGCTCTGATACCACTTGTAGGATCAAGGATAACCGACTAGAGGGGGTGAATATAAGGTTTTTAAACTTTTTAACAATTTAACAAATTAAGTCAATTAATAACTTAGTCTAAACAAGATACAATTCTAGCTAAGCAATTCAACACAAGAAATAAGTTAGAAATGTAAATGCGGAAATGGTAAAGACTAGAAATAACCACAATGAGACAATGATGTTTTTCCCGTAGTATCGAAGACTTGCGGGTCTTCACTAGTCCACATTGAGGAAGCTTGACAACTTAAGCCGGCTCCACGAATTAAGCCTTCCCTCGATCACTATTGGTTATTCTTACTCGGCTCCGGAGATGGCGAACACCAAGCCAATCACAATCTTGGCACCGGGCCTCTTCACAAGCTTCTTGAAGAGATCACCGTGCGATCACCGCCAAGCCATCTAGGAGTTCAGCAAAACTCCAAGAGTAACAAATCGTTGGCCTTCGCTTGATGGCACTTAAGTGCAAGAGGATCAACTAGGATGAGTGAATGCACTTGAATGAACTCAACACCTCACAATGAATGCACAAGAGTGTTTTGAGTGTTGAGAGAATACTCAAGGCTCTATAGATGATAAATGAACTCTAGCCCCCTGTCCTTGAGCAGGTGGAGGGGTATTTATAACCCCCACCAACAATTATGACCGTTGGGGAGGCAATCCCCAACTTTAAACAAAATACGGTATGACCACCAACTAAGTTGCGGTACAACCGCACCCATGCCATAGCACAGTAACGGCTAGAACAGTGGCATTAAATACTCTAACATAGCCGTTGAAAATCCTGGCGCGGTACGACCGCCAACTAAATTGCGGTACTACCGCTTGATGCGTTCATACCGCATAGAGGGACGATACAATCGATCGTAGGGTTTTCAACTACGCTGAAAAGAGGTGCTCTCTGGAAAAATTGTACCGCCACATAAGAATCGGTATGACCGCTGAGCGGTACTACCATTTCCATGGCGCGGTACTACCGATTGTCAACGAGAGGCTCCGAACCAAAAATACACATCTCTTATTTTTATTGAACCGCCAACTAGAAATCGGAATAACCGCAATGCGTTAGTATCGCTCCAAGAGCCGGTCGTACAACATTAGCACTCAGTTGGCAGAAACGATCAAAATTCGGTAATACCGCCAAGTAAAACGCGGTCATACCGCTTCAAGCGGTACAACCGCCAGTATAACTCCGGTACTACCGATTTCTGACAAAATGCACTTAGAGCTTTCAAATTCAAAATCAAATGCATGCATGATCCTAAATTGATCCATATTGCACAAGACCATGCTATCAAGCTACTAGTCATGATCCCTCTTAATAGTACGACATTTAACCTATAATCCGGTCTTCCAACCATTTCTCCTAAGACCGGTAAAATTTTTTTAAAAAAGAATCCTAGACTACTTGTACCTTGTCTTGAGCCATGTAGATCTTCACTGAATCATTTAGTATGCATCTTTATGTCATCAAACTCACCAATGGGACTTAACCTTGTAAATACTCAATAAACACATTAATTCTATATTCACACATTATCATTAATTACCAAAACAATTTTTAGGGGCCTAGATGCTTTCATTCGGCCGCCGCATCGCCCGAACGCTGGGGTCTCCGCCTCCCGCCAATCCCAATCGACGCCGCCGCCACCCCTCCGCACCGTCGCCACCTCAGTTCATCACCGCCGCCGCCAGTGGTAATCCATCACCTTCCCCTCATTCCTTCATACCTGTGTTCACGAGGATGTGTAATACTAGTAATGTTGCTTGGTCTCCTGATTTCATTATGAGCTTCTGTTAGATTCTAGTATATGAGGTTCTGTTGGTACTTGTGTATATGAGCTTCTATTAGATTCATATCCAGATTTGTGTATATGACTATGAGCTTGTGTATATGAGCATCTGTTATATTCATATCCAGATTTGAGTATATGAGCTTGTGGTACTTGTGCTAGATTCATATCCATATTTGTGTATACGAGCTTCACTAATGCTTAATGTCTTAACATATCCAGATTTATAATGTCAAGTGCTCAAGTTGTTCTATTCTTAATCTATTTGCTCATATGAACTGTTATTGTAATGATTTGTGGTGCTATGGGAGGCTAAAGTATTGTCTATGTGTGAGTGTGAGTCTCAGTTTGGTGTGTGGCAGACTGGCAGTGTGGGTATGTGATGTCTATTTGCTCATATGAAGTTATCAACTAAGTGTGTATTAGACTATCAGACTATTAGTGTATGTCTCATTGTCTTTGTTTGGGAGGCTTAAGAAATTTATGTGTATGAGTGTATCCATGAATGATGAATTCATGATTTAGTTGTATGTGTATGAGTGTATCCATGAATCCATGGCTTAAGAAATTTCTCTTTGCTGCAGCTGAAATCCAGAAATGGTAGTACCGAATTTCGGGTATGGGTCCCGCGGGGCCCCGATAACCCGGCGGGGATAGGGAACGGAGAAGAATAGTACCCGAGGACAGGGATGGGAACGGAGACAGGGATTTTTTCTTGTCACGGGGATGGAGATGGTCTACCACTCCCCGCCGGGGAATGGCCCCGTTGCCATCCCTATTCCCTGGACCATACAACTACTTGAATAATAGTACCATCACAAAGCAACACAACTAGGACCACATTCACTCCACATACAAACTTCAGAATCCCCCTCCTAGGTTCCGCCTACTCATCTTCATACCAGCAATGCAGTCCTTCAACTCTGTGATCTCCCTTTTTATGGATTTCACATCTTCCTTAAGCTTGTCAGCCAACTCAAAAAGTTATGGAATTGCATCTTCGAGGAAGGAATTGTCCATGCTGATTACACCAGTCTCAACAAGGTGAGTTTGATATCGTTCGAACCACATGAAGAAAGAGCATTTATCGGGCATCTGCCAAACATCAAGAAGGGATCTAATCAACGAAGGCACCAAGAAGGGATCCCAATCAACGAGGGCTAAAACCCAATCAAGAAGGGATCCCAATCAACAAGATGCAAGCAAAATTTACTTACATTAGGCTCATTCCTCGGACACTTGAAGAACCGCTTGCGTGGATTCGCCTTAGTGTTCGAGACGTGTTGGTATTCCTCGCATATGGGGTAGAGAAACAGGGGTAGACCCGTTGGTCCATTCTTCGGCTTCGTGCCCTTGCTTGCTCGCACCGATGATGACCCCTGAGACATGGCCATCATCTTCCTCCGCGGCAGCACGCTGCCGCCGAGGTTCCCGCCACGAGCTAGGGCTCCGGTGTTCGGTGCGAGTGGAGTTAGGGTTTGCGAGGCACTAGGTTGGGCGACCGAGCCTGACCGGTTAAGGCGCCACCAAACCAGCTCGTGTCCAGTCATGTGACACACGGGGCATTTCAGTAACTTCAAGTGGTCATAATTGGCCTGAAAAATGAAAATGGGGATAAAAACTAAAAAATGACAAGAAAATGATTGAAAATTGTAAAAAATAACAAATTACGAATTACAATCTACATATTAGTAAATCTTAGAAGAGCGTTCTATTTGGTGACAAATTCTCAATTGCCCCTTTTTTGAGAGATCAAAAACTCATTAATATAGACGTACAGAATTTTGGAGGAAAAGAAGCAAGATAAAATTTGTGTTTCGACGATAGGATTATTCATTCCTTTTAGGCTGAATCTTCCGATAAATTTCGATTTGTTCTCATGGGAAAAAAAAGGAAAATGGCAAGAAAATTCACCTAAGACGGAAGAGCCGACGGCAAGTCCACCAATCCCCCAAAAGACACGGCGCTTCCGGCTTTTGGCCTCCTAAGCTAATCCTTGGGCACGGTAGGGCCCATCCCACCCGGCGCGTACTCAGCCTCACCCGCCCGCCCGCCCGCCTCACTTTTGCCGCGACCGTCGCTTTTCCCGAGCCGATCCAAACCCAACAAAGTGGCGGCCAGAACTCTTCAGAACAACACACAAAAAAAATACGAGCATCTCTCTCTCGTCGCGCAGAGGAGGAGGAGGAGGAAAAGACCAATCAACCCCACGCGCGGCTCCATCGATTCCACCGCGCCGCGCCGATCGATCTGTAGGAGGAAGGCAGCGGCGGGACGGCGCGCGCGGCGGCAGCAGCGATGGGGAAGGGGTCGACGCGGTCGGGGTCGGCGCGGCACCAGCAGTTCCGCGCCCGCGCCAAGACCCGCGTCGACGACCTCCAGGACATGTTCTCCGGCCTCCAGTCCGCCCGCAAGGAGGCCCGATCCACCGACGCCGCCGTCCTCGAGGCCCAGCTCCACCAGATGCTCCGCGAGTGGCGCGCCGAGCTCAGCGTTCCCTCCCCCGCGTCCTCCCTCCAGGCACGCACCTTCCCCTTCCCCTCCTCCATTCATTTTCACCTTTTTTGTGCGTGTGTTTTCGCTGATGTTTGATTTGATTGGGTGGCTGTGGTTGACGGCAGGGGAACAACCTTGAGCTCTCGGATCCGCCGTCGGAGACGCTGCGGCTGCTGCAACTGGTGGCGGCCGAGGAGGAGGACGACGCCACCAGCAAGCTCGTCGAACAGCAGCCCCCGCCCTCCTCTAACCAGGCTCTCGGGCACGCGCAGGGCGTCCAGAACATGAAGCCGGAGCCGCGCGAGGAAGCGGTTGCTTCCGCGGCTGCCGTGGCGGTGGTGCAGCAGCCGCCGCTGCCGCCGGGTCAGGGAGTTCTCGTGAATGGTGGAGGAGTGCTTGCTCCTGCTGCTCCTGCTGTGTTCCATGATCAGGTATAAGCTGTTGTCAGTAGTTTGCTCATGGAAAATTGCAACCTTTACGTTGACTGCAGTAGAATTGCTGGGCTATCGATCTTGTGAGGAAACTTGTGGTTGTGATTGCTATGATCAAAAGGTGCGTTTACTAGAGTTCCAAGCAGTTAGGCTTTGTGGTTGAGCGTGATCTTGTGTCGGTGATGGACTCTTGTAGTGAATTAGTTTGATTTATCTAGTTTGTACGGACATATTATGCGGTCCTTGTTGTTGTGTGCTTTTGTCAGGATATGGTGTGATCTGCAAGCAGCTTCCCATTCTTTGAAGGGGAAATCGATTATATGCCCCGCTTTTGAAGTGCCTTTTATTATTTGCATTTATTTTGGAGTAGGTTGATTAAAAGCCCTCGTGAAATGACTCATGTGCCCTTGGCCCAGATCTGATGGTGAGCTCAAATCAGATTCAAGAAATTGCACGAACCAACAGATCCACCGCAGGTTCATATCCAACTTGCAAAAAATTAAGATGCACAAATTCGGATCCAACAATCAAGATGCACAAATTCATGAACATCACATTTTACATGGTTTTCATCTTCAAGAATTTGCAAGGAAAAAAATTACACATTTGGATTCAAATGTATAGAATTCAAGCTGTCTTCGTTGTCCTTGACGGAGCTGTTGAGGTCGCACACGCATGCCGCTTAGCGGCGGAGATGTGGACGCGGACGCACGCCGCGAAGGACCTTATGAGTCGCGGTCCTTGGCGGCAATGATGAAGGTGGCGCCAATGAACCACCAACGATGTCGGGGCCAGCGGCGATGGATTTGGAGGGGTCGATGGGGCCGGGAGGGGTATGGTGGTGGTGGTCGTCGCGGTCGGCTTGGGTTGGCGAGGAGGGCTTGTGAGGGCGTTGGTCGTCGTTGTGGTCTTGGTCGGCGGCGAAGGTGGAGCGGGCCTTGAAGTTGGCGTCGATCTTGGTCTTGGACTTGAGCTTGGCCTCCTCAGCTTGACACTCCTAGATGGGCTTGGGCGCCGCCATAGGTGTAGCCGGGTGGGTGGCGAGGTCAGGGGTGGGTGGGAGATCAGATCAACGAGGGCTAAGCCAGGCTAAGGCAAGGGCTAGGGTTTCATTTCGTGGCAAAGGAAACGAGAGGATATGCAGATCGAGGAGGGGCTGGACTGGACACTGGACGATGAGGATTATGCCCTAGGGCCAAGGGCACATGTGTCATTTCACGTGGGCTGAAATAGGAAATGTAATTACAAATTGCGGAAATGGCAAAAGACAAATCAAAAAAATAAAACCGGGGCTTTTAATCAACATACTGCAAAATAAATGCAAATAATAGAAGGCACTTCAAAAGCAGGGCATATAATCGATTTTCCCTTCTTTGAATCATTTGGTGGGAGATTTTGCATTAATTATAGACAAACTCCTTGTGCATTCGTGCTTACCCTCTGCCGGTAAGGGAATGACATAGGCCTCTCTACCTTGATCACAATCGGTAAGCTTCGATTTTGGATTAACACGGAGATTTATAATGGACTGCATATTGATCTCGGTCTATTGGGGGATAAAATTAGTCTTCTCTTTATAGTTCAAGGAAGATCGCAAGTCAGGAGAAGAATTCAAGTTTATGTGTGTGTGATGCATGTTGTGGACGCGTTTGTGGGTCAAACATATCAACGTCGGCGTTGAGTCTCCCGTTCGAAGCCAGCAGCGGATTCGGAGTCAGCAGCAACAGGCTGAGTCCTTGTCGGCAACGCATGACAACTACAACGTGAAGGTGTCAGGTTCGGTTACAAGTCTGTTCGGAGGTAGCGACAACAGGGAGTTCATATCGGTTACTAGTATAGGTTCTATAGATAGATTGGATTGATTAGGAAGTTGTAATTCGAATATAGATAAACTATAATTAGTAATTCTTGTCAGGAGAGCTCCTCATCTATAAAGGATGCCAGTTTGGTTGAGAGAAGGCAATAAAGATTTATTACAACAAACTATCTTCAAATCAGAGCCTCTACTCGTCAAGGGAAAGCCCCGACGACGTGAGGGAGATTTGAGACTATCTTCAACTACTTCGACGCTAAGCCATATCATGCACCATCAAATTCACTTCATCAAGGCTTGGGCTACTTATGGCCCTTCTTTCTGCTAGTGCCTTTCGATAGATGGATTGGATTGATTAGGAAGTTGTAATTCGAATATAGATAAACTATAATCAGTATTTCTTGTTAGGAGAGCTCCTCATCTATAAAGGATGCCGGTTTAGTTGAGAGAAGGCAATAAAGATTTATTACAGCAAACTATCTTCAAATCAGAGCCTCTACTCGTCAAGGGAAAGCCCTGACGACGTGAGGTTGATTTGAGACTATCTTCGACTACTCCGACGCTAAGCCATATCATGCACCATCAAATTCACTTCATCAAGGCGTGGGCTACTTATGGCCCTTCTTTCTGCTAGTGCCTTTCGATTTGGCTCCTGTAGCTAATCTCATTGCAGTGGTGCTGATAGCTCAATTCTGTTATTTTTTATCTAGTTTGTTTATCACATTATTGTTGGGTAGAATTCTGTGCTTTCCATCCCATGATTGACAAGATGTGGATCCAGGAGTTACAGCATTTTGATTATTCCTTTCCATATTCAACTTATGTTTCTTTAATTAGTTTTTATCTTCAATGCCATTAGTCATACTAATGTTTAAAAGGTTTTGGACTTCTGTCACAAACATTGGTTCATAACGGGGTAAACATAGCCAGGAAGAAGGCCGGACGGCGTCGGCTTGGTGAGAGGAGATATTAGACTATAGACTGGGATGATAGAACCTTGGGAGGGAGACTAGATTAATTCATATTTCTTGCTTAATTGATAATGGATACATGCTATCCCTTTTATAGCGACGATCCGACTTGACTTCTAAGAAACAATCTCTATTTCTAAAAAAACTTATCTCTATTAGATGGAATACATCTCTAAGGAAGTAAACCCAATTAATAAGGAAACTAACTATTCTTATCTCTATTTCCAACTACTAATGCATCCATGGCTCGGCATGAGCAGTACATGGTGCTACAGTACCGCATGTACTGTTCACGCTCATGAACAGCACTCGCCCATGACAGCTTCTGTGGCCTAAGTCATAGCTTAGAGTTATATTTGGGTTCTTTGGCAATACATTTGGCCTTTGAACTAAGCGTAAATATACTAAAGTACTAAACTATGCTAGAATGGATAAACTATTGGTCTACCCAGAGTAACGTTTGAAGCATTATTATTGCCATTCTTCTACCCTTTGGGAATACATGAACATGATGGGGGCTGTTTGAACATTGCTGCAATTTGCCACTCCCAAGTTGGTCATGTCTGACTTTTTTTTGGTTGCTGATTGGTTCGCTGCTGCAGTTGTTGTGTAAACTTTCTTGGCAGACCCGTGGCCCAACTGTCATAGTTCCAGTTTTTTCCCTTGCCATACTTTGCCACATCTGCGGCGGCTGATTTGACCACTACATAAGTGCGATAAGCCACACTTTGCCACAAAAAACTGAGTGGTAGCCTTTGAGAAGATTCAACTCTTGAGGACACTTGTTGATATCCTCAAGTAAAACTAGACAATCCATGTTCACTCATTTTGTCTAAATTGCGTTGGAATATTTTGTTGCAAACAGAAGTTAGCATTTGACCAAGGAGCTAAAGTTTAAACACTGTTGGCGGGAATCTGTGATATGAGAGACTTAAATCATTTCAAATCGTGCTGAACTTGCGCTAAACTGGAAGAATCGAACCTACAACTTGAATGCATTTGATGATGCGTTGAATCTTTTGATTCAAAAGGCCCCTGGATTCACATAAAGATTTAAGTGGCTGGATGTTGATCATTTGCAAAACTTGAAATTTGACAAGAGCTTCCAATGAAATTTGAAATTTCATTTCTCTATCGATGGTAATAGAGGGAATTTTTTTGGAAGGTTCCTTATCATTATAGTCTGCAAAGGCTTGAGTTTTGCCCGGGTACACGGGTTGATGCATTGGCAACACGCCTATGAAACTTGTGAATGCTTTATTTCAATTTTGCGTGATCTCTGTGTAGTTTCCTTATCATTCTATGCGTGGAGCTTTTGATATCGTTTTGGAATGTTTACCAGATTATTACATGTTTAAAGGTATACTAGGATGCCTTCTAAAATCTATTTCTTTTGACACCAACCTTGTCTACAACCTAATGAAAGCCGATGAAGGTGTAATATTGTTTAATGAAAGGTGACTATGGAATATGGATTGTATTTGATATCTGTAATCTTATAGCTGTAAGAGTGGAGAGCATATTTTAGAAGAGGAAAAGTTAGCTCTGTACCACTCAAATTTTGGCACTTCAGTAAAATGCCACTCAATTGTCTAGACTTAGTAAAATACCACTAGAATATCCCCTAAAAAATACCATTGAAGTATAAAACCGTTAGTGATTTGACCATGATGGGGGCTAGAGTAATCAGTTTTTTTTTTGGCCGTTTAGAGTCATCAGTCCAGACAAGTTTTCTCCTTTGCTACCTCCCTCCTCTCCATACACCATTTTTTTAATTAAAAAATCGTTGTGATGCTCAGCTTGCAGTACAACCTAATTTGCCTGCATTGCCTGCATGTTTTTGTTGATGAAAGGTACCATATACCAATATGTGTGTGTTTATCTTTTATTCTTAACGGAAGATATCAATTGTCACAACTTCTGAGCATTACACTAATTTGCCTTGTTTGGTTTCTATTTGTTGCAAATGTGCTATGTTTTTCGAAATTATTGGTTTTTGGGCATTTGCCCAGTTTTCATGATGAGTATATGCTTTTCAACCGTCTCAGATAATCATTAATACCTAGTAATTACACATTTGCATTAAAGAACACTAATAGATTCATGCAGAGATGCATTGTGGTGTAGGTTTGATCCTATATTGTGTGTTCCATTTGGTGAGGCTACAGCCTCCAGATGGTTGAAACTTCGATGTATGGCATAAATATGAATTCAAGGATATGCTTGTTTGTATAGTTCAAAGGAAAGCATTCTTTGCTATTTGTGGATATTGATTGCAAAGGACTGGTTGGAAATTGGAATTGTTTAGTTAAGAGATTATCTGATAGTCTCTATGATTAGTTCTTGTAGCTGGGATCTGAATCTTGGATAATTAATCTGATTTCTACTGTATTTGACTGTGAAAGACACTTGGAGAAGAAAACAAAAGCCTTCTGATTCTGTTCCTTTTGATGGTGTACATGGATACTTTGCTTTTGTATTGGTATTGCATAGTTAAGAAGTTACCAGACACTATCTGTGATTGCTTCTTGTAATTGGGATCTGAAATCATTGGTTAGTTAAGCTGATTTCTAGTTTATTTGGTGGGATCTGAATGTTTGGTTAGTTAAGCTGATTTCTAGTGTATTTGGAGAAGATAATAGACGCCTTCTGTCTCTGTTCTTTTTTATGGTGTACAGGGATGCTTTATTTTTGTATTGTAGGTTAAGATATCACCCACTTTGACTTTCCTCTACCTGTTTCTGAGCCTTCTTATGTACCTCCTTGACATTGTAAATGCTCATGTGATACTCCTAATGATGTTTTTCTTTCACTGCTATGTACTGCTTTATATATTCCAGCATGCATGCAATAGGTACAGACACAGGTCTTAGTACTTTTCTGCCACTTGCATTTCCTGATTTTGAAGTTTGATGTGGTGGAGCTAATTTTAACAAGCTTTTGCCTTGTCATTGCAGATGTACTATGTGAACCGGGAACTTACTGTTGAGGATTTTCTTTACAATGATGATTACAAGATAAACCTTCCTGAATCCAATCCAGATGCCCTCAATAACCTGGAAGGGATTGTTCAGATGGAATATCCACAGTTCAATTTGCCACAAGAGTTACCCCCTAATGTGTATCTTGATATGAGTAGCTGTGGACAGAGTGCTGGAGATGTTTTCCTCCACATGTCAGACTTGCTCACAACAATGTCTGCAGCACCTGCTGCATTCCTGATGCCAAAATGTGCTCTCTGGGACTGCCCTCGGCCCACTCAAGGATCGGAAAGGTGGCAAGATTATTGCAGCATGTATCATGCTGAATTGGCTGTGAAGGAAGAGGGCCCTCCAGGCACAATGCCTGTGATCCGTCCAAGAGGTATTGATCTGAAAGATGGCCCCCTGTTTGCTGCTCTGAGTGCAAAAATCCAAGGAAAGCATGTTGGTATTCCTGTCTGTGAAGGTGCTGCAACCGCAAAGTCCCCATGGAATGCACCTGGTATGTTGTTCCTGCATGACTCATGTATTTACATGGTAGTACCAATAAGTTTGTACTAATTGTTGGTTCATTTCTATCATTGCAGAACTTTTCGATCTTTACATTTTTGAAGGTGAATCTATTAGAGAATGGCTTTTCTTTGACAAACCAAGAAGGGCATTTGAGAGTGGAAACCGAAAGCAAAGGTCACTGCCAGATTACAGTGGCCGTGGTTGGCATGAATCAAGGAAGCAGGTGATGAAAGACTTTGGGGGTCTGAAGAGGTCCTATTACATGGATCCACAACCATCCAGCAGCTATGAGTGGCACCTCTATGAATATGAGATCAATGATTGTGACGCTTTTGCCTTGTACCGGCTTGAATTCAAGTCTTCGGATGCAAAGAAGAGTGCTAAGTCAAAATTAGCTTGTAATCCACTGAATGAAATCCAGCAGCAAATGGTTAGACTCAGTGCAGATAGTCCTGTGGAAAACAAACGGACTGCCCGGAGCAGGACAAAGGCTAACGCAAAAGATATTCATGCGAATATCTACTCTGTTCAAAATACCACAGTTCAAGCTAATGTTCCGAATGTTTATCAGGCAGTGTCACAAGTGGACCAGATGACGTTTTTGAATGGTAATGTTGTTTACGGACCTCATCTCCCATACAACTACTCAACTGAAAGAAGTGACTTCTATTGGAACTCAAATGACGGGGCGTGAAGAAAGGATATACATATTTGATTTGATGGCATATTTTGCCTTCAAGTTCTAACAGTATCAGCTATATTTATGGGTCTACTGTATTGGCAATGCCCCCCATCGTTCTATTTGTCAAATCTACAGGAAACCTCTTTGAAACAAGGGATGTCTCGTGTCTCCGCTGCAGTCGTATTGTCCGCAATAACTTGACAGTGTTATATAGTCTAGTATCCTGACAATATCATCTCCTTGGTGCACAGCGTGTCAGAGATAAATGACCAGATTTGGTACACGAGTAGCCTTTATGTGGATATATCAGCCATTTGATGGCTCCATTTATCTGTTGTGTTGTATATGCATGATACTGTTCTGAATCCGGGTGAAATGTTGGTGGCCTTTACCTGCTGCTGAATTTGCAGGCATTAACCCGTTGCTGAATTTGCAGATTTCATGTTTGTCATCCTTTAGCTCCAATCACATCCTCGAAAAAAAAACATAGCAGGTTTGTGAATTGTTTTGCTATACTGTTGATGACTAGCATTGACAAATCTGTCATAGCAACAAAACTGATACGTCAGAAGTTGATAGAGCAGGGGCTGTTTCTGGAAGAAGTCTAGAAAAGTTGTGTACTGAGTTTTGCAATGGCAGAAGCCTCCCAGTAAGATGGGCGGGGTCGGATGCCCAACCAAACTGATGAAACTTATCATGGATCCAGTGAATAGAGCCGTCAAAGGTTCGTTCGGTATGGTCCCAGATGTCTAGCTCTGAAAGAGGAGTTATTCCCTGGTTGTCCAACTCCGGACGAGACGGGTGAGCTCATTTTGCTTTGAACGCGAAATAGCTTTACCGGATAGGTCACGGATGCTCGTAAAAAAGTTGATGTGTGCTTTATCACTTCGGGCAATGACAAGTCTGATCGTATTTCTACACCTTTGGGGCCCTTTTTGAGTAGAAGAAAAGATACATCTTCTTTTCTTTGGACATAAATAAACATTTTGAAAAACTGAATTCAGTATAAAATTTTCCAGCTTAAGTTACATTTGGAATTCTAAAAGATTCTATGCTTTAATAATTTAACTTAAGGAACCGTTTGGAATGCATAAATTTCACATGAGATAATTTAATTTCGGTAGGAATAGTGAAAAGTATGACCCTTCCATATGGCGATCTTCATTGCCGTGCTTCCTGTTCGCTATGTCTCCAAGTGGCCAATTCCTCTAAATACTCTCACTAAACCATTACTCCTAATAGCACTAGTAATAAATTACAAGGAGTGAAGAAGTATCACAAGTCGACACGTATGCCATTATACAAATATAGATAGCCTTGGGTTGCAACAAGCATGACACGCAGGTCATGAACATTACACACATACATGCATCTCATGCATCATGGGTCATACTATTCACAAAATCCTGTAAAAACAATTCAGACATAGAATGGCATTCTATCTAACGGATGGTGTGAACTAGCAATACCAAAAACCAAGATAGCATCCTAGTGTCACAGGTGCGGGAGCCCCTGTTGCGATTTTTTTGGACTACTGTTCCGTCCGTGTAAAACGCATTAGATTAATCATATTAACCCTTTCCGATCGCAACTCCGATTCGATCAACAAGATTGATCTTCGTATGCTTCATGGATTTACGATCACTGTCCACCCCGATGGCGGAAACCAAGATCCGAATTCTTGCAGGCCTCAAGTTCCTAATGGGCCTCAAGTTGGAGACCCATCATGGATGCCTATATATAGAGGGGCAGTGGTATGGGGTGAAGTAGTCTTTCCGGAAGAACTCTCGAAACCCTAATAACCACGTCTTCCTTAACCACGCCGCCGGCGCTAGTACTCCAGCGCGTGGTGTCCCTGCTCCGTACGTGTGGATACCTTAGAGATGTTGTTGCGAAGCATCAGCACTAGGACGATCCGCAACTTGTGACGATCACACGAGCAGGAGGGGAAGACGTGCGGCAAGTACGACTACGACTGCATCAACTCGCTGCATCGACTCTACTTCTGCTACGAGTCAGCGTGTCTAGTGGTAATCCCATGATCTATTACTAGCGGAGGTTCCTTGGTTATGTGGTAAATTTTTGTTTTGTGCTATCGTAGCCTACCTGTGATCCAACAGAGGCAGCCGCAGCCGCATCTATGGACGCAATTTGCTCTGGTGAAAGTCCAGAATCACCAAGAGCAAAGCTGTCGTAAGGACTGTCCATAACGAAAACTGTAAAATCGAAACTAACACTATTATTACATTCATCTTAGCATAACAAGCACTAACAATAAAAGTATGCAAAAAATAGTACCGTACCTCTTTCGCTGATGATTTTTTTTTTCATTTTGACCCCATGGCGTCACGCAATTACAAAAATAACCCCCGTACCAATTTTTTTTGCAAATCTAGACCCCCCTCCACCACCTTCCGCGGTCGGGGAGTGGGAAAATCGCTCAGCGCTCGAGCGAGCGAAAGGCACCAGAGGTGTGCCCAGTCACTTGCCAGCGTGGCCTGAGGAAAAGCGAGTTCATGGTGGCCGAAGGCTGAACGCCTGATTCCGCGGTCCCGTCCATTTCATGAGAGATTCGTCTTTGAGTACCCGTTCGCGATCGGGGCGCGGAAGGTTAGAGAGAGGTCTAGATTTACAAATAAAGCGGATGAGAATCATTTTGCAATTGATTTGAATCGAGGGCCAAAATGGCATTCAATTCTTGTTGATTTGTCATCGAAAATTGAAATTTCCAAATTTTGGCAATTTTTTTTTAAATTTTACCAAATTAGCTCAACTCGAATTCGAATTTGCACAACAGAATTTCAAAGAGAGAATGGATAATGAAGGGGTGATGAATGGGGTGGGGGGGAGGGTATGGTGGCTATTTATAGGAAAAGTTTTGGGATTTTTTTGCTATTTTTTATGGCCCAAACGGTCAAAACGGTAAAAAAGGGGCAAAACGCCCCCAACGATCGGATTCTTCTTTGGTCGTGCCATGCCAGGCATGACCCACGAGCACGCCCCGCCCCTACTCGGCCTGTCCCGTCGCTACCGCTGCCGTGTTGCCTCTTTTCCCGTCCCCTCTTTGTCTCCTCTGCAGGCGTGGTATGCATGTTGACATCTTGCATGGGCAGACTAACCCGGTGTGTAACTGGCGCCTCCACGGCTCCACAGCCATGCCTCACTTCACGCCGCTGCTTCTCCAACCTCCACTCCGCGGCTTTGCCTCCCTCTGCTCCGGCCTTCTCCTTCCTCCACAGTCTGCACCTTCTTCCTCCACGTTGGCGACGCCCCGACCCTCTTCTCCCTCCGCTCTGGCCTCCTCTACCCTCCTCGGCTCCTGTCGTCTCTTCTCGAGCTGGCGGCACCTTGCACTCCGCCTCTACCTCCCTCCCTTGTCCCTTCTCGAGCCGGCCCAAGCACCCGACGCCTTCTCCTTCCTCAGCGCCGGTGACGTCCCGCCCTCCTCCTCCCTTCGCTCCGGCCTCCTCCCTCCTTGGCTCCTCCCTGGCTCCCTCCCTCGCCGTCGTCGCCTTGCCGGCCTGATGGCCTCCCTCGGTGTCAGCGCCTCGGCGACCTCTCCGCAATCGGGCGTGCAGCAGTAAATGGCGTGCTTAGCACTGACCGACATGCGTTAGTGCCATCTTTGGGTCGTCCAGCGTGCTTGAGTGTCGACCCAAGCAGTCTGACGCCTTCGTCTTGACAGCCAGGCCTATGAATAGTCTTGATCATGCTGCGTGCTTGGATCGAGTCTACAGTGTTGTGCCTCGGGCCGGCCCGGCAGACAAAGCCCATCTGGCCAGCACTAGAGGTGGGCGGCCCAAGATAGATTAGAGGGGAAATTCACTTGGGATTGGAATTTGAGTTTAAAACTCCAAATAACAAACAAATGCTTTGAAATACTTATTTTAAAATAAGTTTACAAGGAAGAAGAAAATAGGATGTTACAAAACTTCATGCGTTCCAAACTGAAGTTTGTTCAGCGGCAGGACGTAGTTTATCGTCGATCGCTGGGCAACCTGGACCGGGGCGTCGTCCGTACGAGCCACCCACTCGTGGAGCGGTACACTCGAGCGGTCGGTCGCACCCGGTTCCCAACTCCACTCCCGAATCCGGAATCCCCCATATCCTCCCCGAAATTCTCGGGCCACCACTGTAAAAGGCGGTCGTGGCGGTAGGGTTTCCGATTCCCAGCCCGCGTGCAGGTGCAGCTTAGGCGAACCCTCCTCTCACCCTCTCTTCCACAAGCCTCGACCCCCCCTCTCTCCTCGTCCGCCGCCGCCGCCGACACCATGGGGAGGGGCAAGTTCAAGGGCAAGCCCACCGGCCGCCGCAATTTCTCCACCCCCGAGGAGATCGGTAACGATACGCCCTTACCTCCTTTCGATTCGGTTTTTCATCTCTGTGAAAATTTGGTGCCAAGTTGGGAGCTTTGTCTGCTGCCGTCGTATAGGGGACTGCTCGATCTGATGCTGCGACGCGGCTGTTTTGGCTTGGTTGGGGTGTTATATTAGAATAAGAGCGCTAGGAGTTGCTTGTGGTGACGTCAAAGATGTCTGCTTTCACTAGGAGGTACGGGTTAGCATATAGCAATATAAAAATTTGATTCTATGGTGTTTTGGGTCGTTGATGATGGGGTGATTCGTTGATCTAATCTAGGTGTCTTAGCTTTCGGTGCTAACGTCGTTTGGTTTGGATGCTCAGGCGCTTACCTGCACATTTTGCATAGTTTGGGTCATCATCTTTTCCGAATGTTTAGATGCTTCGTCCATCAGTCCATTTCATGATGCAGTAGGACAGCTTGATTCTCTTCTGCTTTTGATTTGATAACAATTTTCAATTCAATTTCACTGTTAGAGATCTTCACGGAAAAGGGTTTGTGTGAAGTTTAAACGCAGTGAGAAATCAATAGCATCCTGTATGATTATCTAGTCTCAGACAAAGAAGTTCTTTTGAGGCAGGATACAGGAGAGAAATGCTACATTTGAAGTTCTTTGCATACATCTAATAATCATTTGTTGGTTCTTTTTTTACTATTTGAACATCTGTCTTTGGCTGTTTTCCTTTTGATATCCTTCTGTGTGCAATTTTTTGACTTATTTCTGAAGCTTTTCCATTCAAATAAATGCAGCTGCTGGAACTTCAGCGCGTCCACGCACCTTTAAGAAGGTTTGCACATAATATTAAATTAACTTCATCTAGTATTTTGCTCCTCATGGTTTTCTACCATTTTGCACTCCTACAAGCCAAAAAGGATTTGTTAGTCAGTTACATGTTTTGGATAATATTGAACATACTTCATGTATTGTACTCGTGATATCTGATGGCAACGCCCAGAACAACGCCTTCCTTTAGCTACTTCTTCATTGTTTAGCTGTGTCTGTATCCAGACGCTACTGTAGCACAATTGGGATGCTATATTTGCCAATCTGACTGTGCAGAAAAGCAATTACAACGATTACAATCAATTCCACCAATTACTGGTTAAATGAAGAAATACTTGCATATCGAGAATTTTTTTAGGTTTACCACAAATGTGATCATATTCTTTTTTGACAATTGATTTCTCTTAAAAATAAAATAGAATATAGCTGAAGAAGAAGAGGAAGAGGAAGAAAGAGAAGAATCTGAAGAGGAGGAAGAATCTGAAGATGAGTCTGAAGGGAAGGCTGTAAGAACTTTTCCTCCTGCAAGTATATGTTCATGTGCAAGGTTCATTATCTATCAATCTGATTTATTGTATAATATTCCCAGAAACATAAAGGAACTGAAGGTCTTATTCAGATTGAAAATCCAAACCTGGTGAAAGCAAAGAATATAAAAGCTAAGGAAGTTGATGTAAGTTGGTGACGGCCAGTAGCATTTGGGACTTTATTCTCTGTTTTTTTCCTTCTCATTTTCACATAAGTATGCTGTTAGTAGCCAAATATCATAAAATGCTATGCCATGGTGGTGTTAGTATCATGAGTTCCCTTGTCTTTTCCTCTGCTGTCTAAGCTAGGGTGGTATACAAATGGAGTTGCTCTATTATTCTTATTCATGAAAAGTCAAGTGAGGAACATGGCGCTTTATCTAGTTATCTTTGAGGTCAGGTTATGCTAGGATTTGATGTAATGTTATCCTGCTAGCTGTTACCTCCAATCCTGTTGTACCAAGCATATATCTAGGTACTATGGTTCATTTTTTGAGCTGACTTATTTTTGACATACTCTTTAGAAGCTGTATTTGAATCTTTTTGCCCATACATACCAAATATTTTCCACGCATATCTCCAACTAACTAAGTTTGTGCTGTATAGCTTGGAAAGACAACTGAACTCTCAAGGCGCGAAAGGTACTTTTTGTTATATAAGCTCCTGCTGTTTTATTATTTGTGAAATGAGACAAATATTACATGTTTTCATACTACGCTACGTTATTTTTGTCATATCTCTTGCTGCCAATATTTATTTGCCATGAGGAAAAATGTTTATCGAAACCTCTGGGCATGAAAACAAAGTAATGCAATGGGTCAGTAGATAAAGAAAACCTACAAGCTGGTACAAAAAATAGTACTTGGCTTGTTACTTTTATGTTACCCAGTTACAACTGGTGTTGCAGGCTTTCATGAGTTGCTGTAGATAACATACCTCAGTTTCCATATATAACATACCTCAGTTTCCGTATGGTGTTTAGTCACTCGTGGCATTCATTTTTTTTGGGTAAACATATTCCAAAAAGGGTATCTCTAAAGTTGGCACCAGCTTATGTGCTCCTCACATGCACACATGCATTGTTACAAAACTTTTGGGTTTCATCAACTCTGCTGACACACTGCTGCCATGTTTTTTTATAGAGAGGAGATTGAGAAACAAAAAGCTCATGAGCGTTATATGAAGCTTCAGGAGCAAGGGAAAACAGAACAGGCTAGGAAGGATTTGGGTGAGATTTTTTTTCTCTGTTGCACCTATCTCTTACTTTATCTTGGTATTTCTTGTTGGTCGTGGTTACGTATGTACTTCTATAATACCCATCACCACAACCTGTGCTCTGGGCTTGCTCCTATGGACGCATTGCGATAAGATTAGACTCAATCACTCAATCTACATGGAAACAGACACCGCAACAAAGGGAAGTAGTCTGGTGTGAATGAAAACAAAGTGAATCAGAACTTTGCACATCTGCCGTGTAATATTGGACACGCTCTTTTGCATTTAGCTTTGAAGAATATAGAGTTTTTAGCTCATAGAAAAACTGTCTAATTTGTGTTTTCACCAAATGTAGATATTGAAGCACAACACTTTAATATGTTTTGATGCACACCTTCAATGTTGAAGCATTCCTTGTGAATTGCAAATTGCCGTAACCTTTTTTTTGTTTTGCAAATGCAGAACGTCTTGCTTTAATAAGACAGCAAAGAGCTGATGCTGCAAAGAAACGTGAAGAGGAGAAAGCTGGTACATCTCTCTTGTTATTTGTATATTGCTTCATGGTCTAGGGTTTTCTTGTGTTGATTCAGAATCGATTGCAAATATATTGTATTCCAATATAGATTCTTTGGCCTCCTGTTTTGTTATTTTAATGTTGGAGTACATATATTTCTTTGATATTTTGCTCCAAAAATAATGTTGATACCTGTTTAGTAGCTCCAAAAGCATTTTGCCAACATTTTCTAGATACTGATTTATATTTTGTTCTTGGCAGCCAAAGAAGAGAGGAAGACTGAAGCACGCAAATAACTGCGGCGATTGTGGACCATGAAGGCATGAGCTGTGTTGGCTGGATATTTATTTCTTATGCATCTAGTATCTTTTAAACTCGGTCTCTATTCTATCAATATTTCCATAAAATTATGGATTGACGAACTTTAAAGTAGTCTTGCCGACGTGGCTTGCTGTAAACTTGAGCTTGGCAGGGTACAAATGTAGCAAGATCAGCTTATGCTAAATTTGCTTTCACCCAATTCGATATAAAAGCTGTTGAAAATTGTGGGTGTTCTGTAGGCTGGACCTGATCTGTGGTTGCATTATCGGACCTGCTCCGTGCGATCCTGCTCTGACATTAGCTTATCTGCCACGGTTGAGTTTACTACCATCAGGGGAGTAGGTTACTGAATAAACCAAAAGTAGCTCAGTTCTATGCAGCAAGCCAGCAGCAGCAGTATAGACAACCCGTAGGTGGACAAGGATTTTTTTAATTAGGCCCCGTCACCTTAATTACAAAAACAGCTCTTTTATCCTCAAAATTGCAAATATGGCTTCCTACTGAGTGTGGAAGTACCGGACGTTAACACGTGGAACATACTGTGTTGGGGAGCGTGGAAAGAGGGTCTGCAGCGCGAAAAAAATAGGCGGATGCGGAATCCTGAGACGCGACGCGGAAGGCGATGAGCCCGGCCTGGTTCCACGCCACCCGAGCTCATGAAGGGCTAATACCGCTGTCGGTAGACGTCAATTCAATTCATGCGCCCCGCTTGAAGCACTGCATGTGCCCGGGCTTCATGCGCTCTCCGAGCGCTGAAGGGGGCCGGCTACATCCCGTGGTCCGGTGGCGTGAACCGGTCCGAACTCATTGCCTCCTGCTCTGTGCCTTAGGATTCCGCACTCACCTGTTTTCTGTGCTACGCACTCGCTTTCCGCGCTCCTCTAGCGTGAAATGTTCCACATGTCAGCCTCCGGTGCTTTCACGCTCAGCAAAGGGTCAGATTTGCAATTTTGAGAGCAAAAGAGCTATTTTTGCAATTAAGGTGACAACACAATACCAAATAAAAAAAAATTCGTGGACAAGCGGGTCGACTGCTTTCTATTAAGCTTCTTGGTTGTTGCCGTGTGTGGCGTCAGAGTTGGGAGCGAAGCAGTGGAACGAAAAGCTGCCCTCGAAGCCTTGACATGACAGACGTGTCCACCCGCTGTGGTGCTGTACCCGCTTTGCTGTCATTGCCCATTGGTTAGGAGTGGATATTGAGTTAGGCAATCTTATTGACTATTTCTTGAAATTAATATAATGTAATATAATTTTATTTATAGTTTAAAAGTATTTTTAGAACTGAGCTAACGAGTCAAGTCGAGCCAGAGTAAAATCTAATTTCATTCAAAATTGATCTGTTTCAATGTTTAACAAAATAATAAGTCTAATTAAAGCAATTTTGAATTGAGTCAACAAACCTCACGAACGAGTTTTTTTCCACTCCTGGCCGCGCGCGTGGGCTTCCGATCTCTGAGAACCCCTCGTAAGTAGGGGTGCAAACGGAGCGGATACGGACGGATATCGCTCATCCCGTATCCTTTTCCATTTTTCTCGGATTCGAATCGGACACGGACGGTCTGGATCTGAAATCTGAATCTGGATAGTCTCGGTCACGAATCGGACCGAATACATGCCGAACCGAATCTGGATTGTCTCGGTGAAATACTTATTCGGATATTGCGCGAAAACAGAAACCATGTATGTCGCACAAATAAAGATCAATCAACCATACTACATGTCCAAAATACAACTAAAATAGTAGTTTAACAAGCGAATTTAAATACATCACACGATAATAGAATGTAGTTAATTAGTTAAGCAAGTAGTAGTAACTAATAACTAGAAAGTAGCAAGTAGTTAAGTACATGACAAGGGCTAGTTAATCAAGTAGTAACTACTAACTAGCAAGTAGCAAGTAGCAAGTCACAACTCTCACATGGTCCAAAATTCGACTAACCAATAGCCATAGCCATGTACATCACTAGTTGCACAGCAACCATTGTTTTTTTTTTGGCAAAATACCCATTATTACTAGGTGTATTAGATATATATAGTTATAATTAGACCAAATACTTCATATTTGGGAACCACCTCTTGGTGTGCCTAATCAAAATAGTGGACAAAATGTAAAAAGTTTGACTGCACGCATTCTACGAGTGGCATTTATTCATGGATGGAGGAGGTATTAAAAAATTTACACACCAGTCATGTTTTTTGCAGACACCATCTGTACTTCCAAAATTGGCAATTTGCTATGTTAGTATCTTTACTTTTCAAATTGTACACATGAACTGGATTTTCTTGCAAAGCAACAAGACCTCGATTGATAAATTATACTTAGTAGTAAGCATGCACAATCTGGAAAGTGAAAAATTGTCACCTTTTAGTATCAAGTAATCTACCACAAAGGATAAAAACATAGTATCTGACCATGATGTGATTTCATGAGTTTTATTGTAAACTTTCAACTTTAAGGGCTGTCTTTGGATCATAAGATCTTCGAAATTTAGCATGCAATAAAACATGCAAAGTGAGATCAATCAAAGTGAGGGCCGATGATGGTGGTCTGGTGGAGACACACAGATCACTGTGATTCATGACCAAAGTGATAATGTGATACTTACATCCTTGGCGTCACTTCTTTCAAATAAAACCACAGGTCCACCTCTATCTCCGATGGGCAAGATGGTCGCGGATTTATCAAACTCAATTGCAGAGATGATGTCAATGAAACAAGTAACATATTTAATCAAGATACAAATTGAACTTGGTTCGACAAACAAAAAGCGAGCATATTCACATATTCAGTCATTCAACACGGCCATGAAGCGAAGTGAATAGAACGACAAATATGAAATATCAGGTCATCTGGATTAAAAAGAAGAGTGGTTAATCTTATGTTAATTCTAGAACAATCAAAAGTGTCCTATTAACAATTTTACACATGAACAGGAGGCGCGTGAACCATCCCTGCTGGCTGCTGGCACTATGTTCCATTCCATTTTGTGAACTAGGAGGCGCGTGAAATACTTATTGCGTCACATCTAAGACATCTTGAAGTTAAATATGTACTATTTCCAATGCATTTGTAAAATTCCTAATTGAGTAGAGTGGATAAAGAGCTAGACTATAGGTAAAAAGAGTGCAGGAATGCCTTCGTTCAATATGATGTAATGTTTTTTAGCATATGCCCAGAACCATAGGATTAAACACTGTTAGAATAAGAATTTATCTCACCTCCGCCCATCTGGATCAAATGCCAATGCATTAATTGGTCCAAAATGGCCTTTAACACCACCAATTTCCTCTTGCAAAATCTAAAAGAAATAGCGATGTCTTATTTACGAGCGATTCGAAATATATAATCGCATCTGAAATTGCTTTCACCTTAGCAGATTTATCAAGGAACACAGAAGAAATGAGACCAATCTGCAGATTTAACGCGATGAAGAAATTGCTTTCGATGTCCATTTTCTTTGTCGACTCCTTCAGCAGATTTTCGATGGAAGCGGAAGGTGAAGAGCTCTCGGCCGATTGCACGTCCCGAGCTTGGCGGTCAGTCGTGCTGCGCCGTGACGAGGCGGGTGGAGTCACGGAGATGTTGCGAGACTAAACGACGCCGTTGTGGCCGCCGAGGCGATCGCCGTTGTCGGCCAACCGAGCGGTGAAAGTGTGGTCCTTGGCGCAGAGAAGAGCAGTCGCCATCGCGGTTGTAGCGAGAACGTGGCGGCGCTTCGTCTGCGAGGAGAGAGGCGGCGGCTTGGCGGCGAGTGAGGAAGGCGGCAGTAGTGGCGAGGAGGTGGGAGGCGGAGCTGCGGACGGGAGGGCGCGGGTGGGGGGAGGACCGGCTGAGGAAGTGAGGAGGAGAGGAGGGACCGCGGGAGGGGCGGCGGCGGCGGTGCGGTGACTGGTGTGGTAGGGTTGGGAGATGAGAGGGAGAGGGAGACTGAGCCGAGCCGATTTGGGATTTTGGTTTTGGGGGCGGCGGGACTGCGGGCGTGGGAGGCGGGAGATGTCCCGCCGCGTCAGCTGCGTGAATATTCGAATAGTATTTCGGATAGTCGTCGGTTATATCCGATTTTATTTGCAGATAGTTCCGAAAAAACCGGATACCTAACTATCCGAATCCGAATCTGTATCCGGTGAAAAATACCCGAATCCGGATCCGGATCCAAAAAAACATCCGGATATTCGGGGAAAAAAATCGAATTTTGGCCACATTTATTCGGTCGGTCGGGAACTATTCGTTCCGTTTGCACCCCTACTCGTAAGTCTGACTCGTATGAGTTAATCGAGCCACAGCAAACTACTCGTTTAATCGGCGGCACCCTACGAGACGATCGTGACGATGGTTGGTGGACTGCAGCTTTTTTTTAGATAAAAGAAGAGAAAAAACTTCTTTCCTAGGCCCAGAATCGTAGATGTACATAACCTAATTTATTAATGAGTTTAAAGAAATAAAAGAGCAAATATTGTTAAAAGTAGCTTAAAGCTTTACATCCAAAAGACGATTGAAAAGTAAATTCAATCATTGCAAATCCTTTGACTAAGCCGACACCTGTGAAGATTAAAATTTTGTTTCGCCACAAACTCCAACATTTGGCTTCCGGCCAATATGAACTCCTTCTGGTCCGATTTCTGCAGATTTGTTTAAGCACTCAGCTAGTACACACTTAATAAGATAACATGCAAGGAGTTAGTAACAATCTTTTTGTTAAACACAATATCCTTCCGACATAACCAAATAGACCAACATAAGGCACTAGCTCTCACCAGGAGTTGCGACTTTAACTTTTTTTGGAATACTGGCTAACCAATTTCCAAACATGTTTGCTATGTTCGTAGAGAGAAATAAATTAAACGCACATTGAACCACCCACCATGCAAGACGTGCAAAGAGGCAATTAATAAAAATCTGTTGAATTGTTTCTCTTTAATACAGAAACAACACTTTTTTTTGCTTCCCTTCCAATTTCTTTTAAGCAAGTTATCTTTAGTTAAAACTACTCCTCTTTTGAGGTACCATAAGAATATTTTCACTTTTAATGGAATTTTAATTTGCCAGAAAAATTCCTAATGGGGGCTTGATAATTGCCAATTAGTGCCGCATATAAAGACTGAACAGAAAAAATTCTAGACTTATTCAAATTCCACCTGAAAACATTCTTTTGAGAGCTTAATTGTAAGTTAGCAATCCGCAGAATTAACGCATTCCAAGCATGTAATTTAGTCCCAATAATAGGTCTTCGAAAAGAAATATTTAAAGAAGTTGATCTCAGAATATTTGCCACTGTATCATTCTTTCTTCTCACCATATTATAAAGGAGTGGATATTGTCCTTTCAGTGGAGAATCTCCTAACCAAATATCCTCCCAGAACCTAGTTTGCACTCTATTTTTAACCTGGAATGAACTAAAGCGTAAAACTTGATCTTTAATTTTTATAAGACCTGACCAAAAATGGGAAGTCTCAGGCTTATTAACCACATGCGAAAGACTCTTCTCACCTAAATATTTTCTTGTTAGCGAAGATTGCCAAACTCCTTCATTAAGCAACTTGAACAACCATTTCCCTAGTAAGTTTTTATTTTTTATGTCTAAGTTCTGAACACCTAGACTTCTACGCTCTTTGGGCAAACACACTAAACTCTATTTAGCCAGTCTATATTTTCATTTATGACTGTCACTCTGCTAGTAGAATCTAGATCGATAAGAGTCTAGTCTTTTGAGAACCTCTCTAGGAACCTAAAAAAAAAAGAAAACATAAACATTGGCAGACTGCTTAGCATCGAGTTAATAAGTACTAATCATCTACCAACAGACATATTTTTACCTTTCCAACTGTTAAGTTTTTTCTCAACTCTATCCTCAACCCCTTTCCAATCACAATTCCTTAATTTTCTAAAATGAATGGGAATTCCTAAATACCTGAAAGGAAAAGTACCAACTTCACAACAAAATAACTATGTATACTGGGATACTACATCTTTAGCAGAACCAAAACAAAAAATCTCGCTCTTATAAAAATTAATCTTTAAACCCGATAATTGTTCAAAGACATATAGAATAAGTTTGAGATTTTTTGCTTGTTCTAAATCATTATTCAAGAAGAGGATTGTGTCATCAACATATTGTAAAATTGACAACCCATCATTAATCAAGTGAGGGACTACACTTGATAAAAGATCTGCCGCTTTAGCTCATGAAATAAAAATAGTAAGTATGTCCACAACAAAATTAAAAAGAATAGATGATATAGGATCTCTTATCGAAGACCCTTCTGAGTTTGGAACTGCAGCTAGTTTCAGTTCACCGTGCAAGCGCTTACCGGTCTGGCTATACACCATGACGCGATCAATTGATGCCCGCCGCGCGAGTCGTGGCGCGCGCTTGCATCGCCCGCCCGCGTCTGCAGCCGTACGCATGCATGCACGATCGCATACGTAGGGATGGGTGGGTGTTGCACTGCATGTGTCGATATCTCGTTGCCATTGTAGTAGAACACATAATTAAGCTGATCCACATTGATTCTAGCTAGATTATCTGGAGCCTTCTAGCGATTGAGCAGAAGCCAGCATACAGCTTATGCCTAAAAGCCCGCACTACCACAAAAGAAGCAGCCTGGTAGTCTCATCACATCTTTACGAGCATGGCGTCTATATGAGCAGCGATCGTTAGTATTTAGAATCGTCTGTGATGATTCACAGACGGTTCTTAATAAGAATCGTCTGTGATATCTCTGAATATCATAGACAGTTTATATTAAAAATCGTCTATGATAAGTATGCTTAAACTTCTGATTTTACCATGACTTGAAATCACTAATACCTTGATTATGATAAAATCACAGAGTAAGTAAAATTCAAGTCACAGACGGTTTTTAATACAAACCGTCTGTGATGAGATACTTATCACAGACGGTTCGTATTAAGAACCGTCTGTGAAATATCACAGACAGTTTATGTATGAAACCGTTTGTGATTCGCAGCGCAGGAGTTCGAATTTTTTTGAACGTGTGCGTGGGAGGCAAAATATTTTGATGATGTCCTTATATATTATAGCCGAGTTGAGACGGGACGCGCTGGGGTGAGGCTCCCGCGTGCTGTGGCGGCGGCTCAGCTCGGCGGAGGTTGTGAGAATTTGAACGATTAAGCTACACTAAACAACAGTAATATGTAATTAGTGGTAATTAAAATTCATCAAATCAGAAACAAGATGTAATCTCAAAGTGATCTCAAGCACATAATCAACATAATTGACAATATGAATCATGGTAACCAAACTTCAACACCAGTATAACAGTCACTTATACCAAAGAAGTCCATTACAATCACAATTGAAACTTTAGTAGCAAATTCAAGATTTATTACATAAGTTCCATACATCAAAGAATACACCAAGGTTACAACCTTGAAAGCATGGTAACAACTCAATTACAAAACAAAGGTAATATATTACAAACCTGACATTTGATACAAGATTAATTTTACAACCAATCGTAATGTAAATTACAAAAACTAATTAAATTACAATTCAATATTCTTGCATTCATCCTACTGAAGCCCTCCTTGCCATCTCATCCAGTCATCCTCCACCTTCCCAATTCGCGCAACCAAAAGCTTAGAAAGTATTTATCAAAAACCGAAAGCAGTAATTATTAGTTAGAATGGAGAGAAATTGCCGTCAGTTTCCCTGAAGTCCAGTAGGATTCCCATATCAACCTAGGTCAGCCTGTCCCTCAATCACCAAGGTACCCTGACCAACCGGAGTTAGTCAACCTCTTGATAATTAAGATATCCAGGCCAACCTAAGTTGATAGGCACATTTTACTTCTGTGAGTCTCATTATACGGCGTCATTAAAGCCCAACACCCATTTTTTCCAATTTGCCTCAACAGTAATAAAGTCCTACAATGCATCTCCCCTTTAACCCCACCCTCAGTTCAAAACATCACAGGGTCTCACAAGCAACACCACGAAGCTCTAGTTGCGAGCCCAGCCGAAGCAATCCCTTAATCTAAAGCCAACACAAGCATTTCAAGCTTCTAGTTCACAGTGAAAGCAAAAGGATATGATCATAGTAAAAAGGAATAGGGGAATGGTAAAAAGGGCAATGCACAGGCTAAGGTAACACCCCCCCTCGCCGAATGACCATAAGCCACATACCCAACCAAAGCCTCCCCCATATCAGCCTAAGGGTTCACACGGCAACCCAAATATCTCAAGCCAGCACTCCTCACCATTTCATTTCCCAACCAAGAGCATCCCCTCATAAGCCTCCTTCCTCACAGCCACAAAGCTTTCCCCAGCAAGAGCACAAGCCAGGCTAGCACAAGCACCCCACCACCACTTCCACCCTTGTCCATCATTTCCACAACCCAACCAGCCACAAAAAGAGAGCAAAGGAGTTGGGGAAGACATAGTGGAGCATGGACAACAGTGGCGACGGCTTCGAACCATCAATGACCACCGAACAACAGGACTACGCCAAGACCAACAACAAGGACCAGAGGCACAGAGGGAGCAAGAGGAGAGCTCCAGCACACTGTCGGCACTGCCATCCTCAACCCCAAAATCGACCAGATCAGGTAGCCCATTGTAAGATCGAGGAGGCCGACTAGACGGGGGTGAATAGGCGATTTTAAAAACTTCTTTGGCTAAAACCGATTTCTAATGCGGAATTATACACAAATCGGTTTTGCACAATGAAAACCTAAATCAACTAGTCTTTACTAAGTGCACCAACAATACAAGACTATATAAGAGATAGCAATTATACACAAACAAGTAACCAATTTAATATAAGGAATGCAAATTGCAATAGTAAAGCACAAGAACAAACCACAAAGACACGATGATGTTTTACCATGGTGATCGGAGACTTGTCGGTCTCCCCTAATCCACGTTGAGGTAAGCCCAAAATCAATTGGACCGGTTCCACGAATTAAGCCAACACCTCCGAGGTAAGTCCAACCACTTGGACTGGTTCCAAACCGAACCAACACCTCGATCCACTAAGGTTGCTCTTCCTATACTCCGGAGATGGCGAGCACCAAGCCACTCACAAACGCCCAGATTTTCTCACAACCTTCTTTGAGAAGATCACCAAGCTACGACGCCATGACGCCGTCTAGGTGTCGGCAAACACCAAGAGTAACAAGTCTAGAACTCTCACTTGAACTAATCAAGTGTCTAAGCTCAAGTGGATACACAATCCACTACCTAATGCAACACATGCAATTAGGGTTTTCCTCTCAAAGCTCACTAAGTGCAACACATGCACAAAAGAGTGTGGAGGGCTTGCTCTTAGCTCAATGGAAATGAATATGGCACTAGCAACTTACCCTCAACCTGCTAAGGTGGGTATTTATAGCCCACACACAAAAACTAGCCGTTGGGACAAAGTCTGCTGAAAAATCAGCACGAGTAGTACTACCGCCATTCAACGGCCGGTAATACTGCTCGACGGTTCAACGGTCGGATTAGCCGCACACAGTGCTCTGAACTAGCCGTTGAAAAAATGGCGCGGTATTACCGCCAACTAGCATGTGGTACTACCGCTGAGGCCGATCGTACCGCTCACCAAGGGCGGTACTACCGTTTCTCAAAAGAGCCAAAAGAGGTGCTCTCTGGAAAATACATACCGCTCACAATTCGAAAATACCGGTGTGCGGTTGTACCGCTCAAGGAACGCCGGTACTACTGCACCAAGGATTTGCAAAGTCTGAACGGACTGCACACGTGAACGGCTCAGATTCATTTGGCCGTTCGGACCACCTTTTAAGCCGTTCGATTCGAGCAATGTTCGGACGGTCCGAACGGCACACAGTAGTTTCGCCAAAGGAAACGTGGTCATACTGCGATGCGGTAGTTCCGCCATGAAGGCTCCGGTACTACCGCACCTCAAGAGAGCAACTCATGCTCAGAAGGCATCGTTCTGTAAGAAAACATACCGCCAACAAAACATTAGAACAACCAGGTTGCGGTCATACCGCACCACGAGCCGGTCGTACCGCTGAGCGGTAGTACCACGGACAACACGTTGGTACTACCGATCTTCCTGAGAAAACAACACTTTGCATCCAAGAACAAACTCAATTGCAAAACACATTTGACAATTGACAAATGATGCAAACAAAGATTAAATGCAAGATTCGCAACAAGTTGCAAAACACATTTGCCAACTTTTAGAATCAATGCCAAAAAGGAATAAGGTACATGGACTTAAACCATTTGCAAAACACATTCGCAAACTAAAGTCACATGCTACAAGGATTATGCATAAGCCTCAACTATTTGCAAAACACATTCGTAAATATACGCAACATGCTAACGAGAGCTAGATCAAACACAATGATCTATCAACACAAGACTAACTCAAGCTACTAGACAAGACCCCTCTTAATAGTACGACAATCTATACTAGCAATCCGGTCTTCCAACCAAACACCAAGACCGGTAAAAGACTAGGAACACGTCCTTAGCCCTAGCTAGTCATACCTTTGCCTTGCACATCCTCTTGAAGCTTGATGACACACATCTTCACTTCAAGTCCGGGTTCTTGACTTGAACATGCATCAACCCGTGATGTACTCTTTTGACTTGATGATCAACTCATGATCATTTCTTCTTAGAGATCTTGATACGCATCAACACATGATGCATCCTTTACTCCAAGCTCTTGACTTCAATTTCATCAACACATCATGATCTTCTCCACTTCGGGATCTTGGCTTGAACATCATCAACACATCATGATTTCCTTCATCCCGAGTCTTGACTTGATGACGATCAACTCATGATGTCATCCAAAGTCTTCAACATCATGGAACATAACCTATTTCACTAACTCATGGAAAACATTAGTTCCATAATGTGATTGCCATTAATTACCACATCATACCATTAACTCATAATGGTGAGATAAGATACTTCAATCTTTCACTCTTTGGTAATTGATGACAACCACTTCAATTACAAATAATTGAATGTAGATTGGTATGAGTATATATAAACTACACAAGTTGTATATACTCAAAAGATATGTTTCAAAGTAAAGATCCTTAATATATGTGGATAAAGGAATATGGATCAATACTAATGAAACCACAAAACATAGAGTGAACTCTCCCTAGATGTGTGCATACATGAATGTATAATGAGAACATAGACACATATTCAAGTTAGACTTTTGGTGGAGTTCAAACTATATTTTGGATCGAAGGAATGCAACAAGATATAGAAATATGATGTCGAATGCATACCTCTTTGATTTTCACTTTTATATCCAACTGAGACTAAACAATAGATATAACAATAGAAGTGTTAGTCTCACAAGTAGATTTGTCATTAATAACCAAAATACTCCATTAACTCATAATGGCAGATCTAGATTATTCAATCTCCCCCTTTTTGGTGATTGATGACAAATCCTTTAATAATAGCAACATTTGGATATAAATCAACATAAGATAAGAATTTAAGCTATTTGACTATTTGCATGCATGACACAAAGCTAACTATGCATGGAATAAGGTGAAAACATAAGAGAGAATCCAAATGTTCTCCCAAAACATTCTCCTCCTTTTGGCATTAAACACCAAAAATCCAAAACAAATTCAAGCCAAAAGAAGTCTTTATAAATTAGTTTTCTCATATACTAGTTTACCCCTTTTTAAGTAAACCCAAAATATTTAATATGTTTTTCACAAAGAAAAACTCCTCCTTACACAAAGGTTCATCTTGAAAATTCTTTCTTCTCCTTTGACACACAAAGGATTCTTTTCCATCTTGTCATATTCTCCTTTATCATCTCTTTGAGATATATCCATCCAAAACTCATGATGACTTCAACCTCTTTCCTTTGAACATTATTTGCAACTAAATTCTCCCTCTTTGACATTAAGCACAAAAAATGTCTACATGTGGATCACACTTAAAGGATAGTCTTTAAACATCACTTGTAGATAACATGCGTCGATAAGACTTGAAATCGCAAAGTGCTTAAACTTCTCTCGCAAAGATCTTCAAAGAAAGCATCCAAAGAGAAGAGGGAAAGAGAGAATCCACCTGTACACGAAGAGTACTTGAGCTTGGTCAAGAGTGGTAAGATCGGCATGTAATAAAATTAGATACCACTTAAATGGATAAGATGATATCACTTGAAAGAATACCACTTGACCAAGCTCGGGCCGGACCCAGACGGCGTTGGTTGGAGCCCAGAGGAGGACCCACACGTGGGCCAGGAGGCATAGAGGCGAGGCGAGCGGCGGCGCTGGTCACCCGACTGTGCCGTGGGTGGGCCAAGAGGAGGCACCGGGGACGAGCGAGGTAAGAGGAGGGCAACGCCATGGGGCCAGTTTGGCGAGCAGCGAGGGAGCTGGGAGCCGGGCAGGCGCAGAGGGAGAGAGAGGCGCGGTAGCGTTGGGCACCGGGCCGAGCAAAAGTGGAGCCGAAAGGCGGTGGAGCCGGAGGCGGCTGGGCGAAGGAGCGGCGACGACACCGATTTAGGGGAGAAGTGATAAGGGGTGGGTTGCTGTGTGGGATGAGTCAGCTGAATAAGGGGGAGGAGAGAGAGATTAGCAAATAAAAGAGAGTGATTAGGTGGAATTAGGGTTAGGAAATTAGGTTTAGGAAATTTAAGTATAGGAAAATTTAGGAAAAATGTACAAATTCTAGTAAGTTGTGTTAATTAATATTTGTAACAATAAAAGTTAGCAATAAAATTAACAATTGTTAGTATTTTGTAGTTATTGGACCAAAGAGTAGTACAAGCCGTGTAATTGTTGAACCGAATAATGGTTTAAGCCGCATTCGAATAATCAGCCATAGACCAGACCGATAGAAATTAAATGCAGAAAAATGCTGTAATATTTATCTGAAGTTAAGTGAAGCAATTAGTCGCCTTTGGAAACCACTGGATTAATTAAATAGTCGGTTGCTTTAGAAAATAAATTATTCATGATAGATAAATTAAATGAAGCAACACCGGCGTAAAAACATTTACGCAGTTAATTGCACACGTAAAATTGAACAGACTTAGTCGCATGCAGGTACGTGTAGTAATTTCTAATTGTTGTGTGGTAAAACCTGGAGTTAGGCGCTAACAATCCTAAAGCCGGTAGACCGTAGAACGATCATAATTAAGAGAGTGCTAACCTAGCAGGGAACCCGAAAAATGTTATTAAATTAAAACATGCTAACAAAATAGAATGCACTAACTTATGTACACGTAATATCACTCAAAATAAACTAAGTATTTATTTATATTATTATTCATGCTGCCGCATTGCTACAGAAGACGAACCAGCACCGACAGGAGTGACTAATCAGAGATTCGGCGACACCGACCTTTCCTGCAATTATGAAGGCAAGCTATCCTCTTGAACATAAACACAATTATATTAAGTATAAACCGTATATTGCTGTATTATATGTATTGCATCAAAAATTGTTTCTCAAAATTTAAATCAAATGGTTGAGATGAAAATGATTAAGATAAAGATGAAAGAATTGAGAATGTTAAAAGAAAAGTGATAAAGGGAATAATATGGCTGGTAAAGGGGGCCCGTGGTAGGTAAGAAATGAGGCAGGAGGTGGGACCCTTTACATATGATTAAAATATAAGGGCCAACAAAACTTTTACTCGGTCAGAGGCCGTAAATTCAGTACCAACCATTTTTCCGTTTCGGCGGGCAGAAAATGCTACCTTATTATGTGACTATGCTCTCCACAATGGGTAAGTAATATGTGTGAGTGTGATGGAGGAACCCAGAACCGTGAGGAGAGACCGGAAGTGGGGGATCCAAGGCGCTATAGCGATAAGGTGGAGTGTTGAGCGTAGGATAGAAGCTGCCTCAACCAACATTACCAGAACTCGGTAGGTGACGAGGTCAGCACCGACGGAAAGTAATGGGTGGATAAATTAATTCACGTAACCTGGAAAAATATTTTGTATTCTGATCTTGAACCTACATCAAAGGAAATGCGATGGACCCAGTTCACAGAGAGTTCAGAATAGCTATGGATAAAGTGGTACAAAGCCTGCGCAGTGCTAAATAAAATCATGAATTCATGCTAGTCTCCTGGATTGGAGTCTACAGGAACCACTGGGGGGGTCTATCTTCTCTCCAAGTGACTAGTAGTGTTTTCAGTATTAAAATATGCCACCTAATGTTTCAATGAGTTATTTTCAGAAAATAGATGATTTAGAAAGTGTGTTAATAAACAGAGATAGGTCATATAGTGCATCTTTGCTATTAATGATTGCTGAGTACTTTTGTACTCAACCTTGCTAGTATTCTCCTTTGTAGATTCTAGTCCGGCCGGGAATTATCCCGAGTGACACGAAGGACATGTAGGTACCGAAGAAGCCACAGGAGGCAAGAGCGTTGACTACGAGGACCAGGGTGAGATGGGCAATTTTTCAACAAATAGGACGAGTGGAAGATTGTTGGAGGGAGGAAAGGCAAGCGAGGGGACATGGTCCCATCTTTGCAGTTGTAAATTACTATTTGTAAGAACCATAGCTTTGCGTGGCTAACTAGAATAAAAGTACAATTTCTATCTTATTGTTCTGCTGCGTAACTCTGGTAAAGGCTTACTATTCGTTGGAGCAGTGTTCTACTGAGCAAATGAATAGTAATTCGTATGCCTAAGTATGATTACCCCTGGAGTAATGACACGGGGCGTCACAGAGGTGGAGCTTGTCATGAGGAGCGAGCGGGGGTACGCTGCGAACCAGCTACGGCTGGAGCTTGTCCTGACTTCTATTGGTTTGATGTTTCATTTCTACCCCTGTTTCATGTAGGGTGGGATTGTTTAAGTAGTTATTGGGTCATGCAATTGTTTTTGTTCATTCTTTAATTTCATTGTTTGGGGATGATTAGGTTGGTGATATTTCTCGAACGGAATATGAGCTCTCTGATACGAATATCCTATATGCTGATGGCATAACATCCTCGGATGGGTTAGCATCTACAGCGTTCTCTTTCCCACAGCTAACTTTGAATGGACGGGGTGTTGATGAGCCTGATCCACAAGACACCTTGCTAAGGTTAGTTATTGTGTTACTCAGAGGGCAGTGGTAGCCTGCTATTACCTGCATTACTTAGTCTTTCTATAGCTTTCATGGTTTTTAACTTTTTATACATCTGTTGTGCGACCTTATCCTAATTTTCTAATAAGATGATAATTCTGTGTATGTAAGTGTTAGTGTTCCCTTCTGATGTATGGGAGTGATGTATTTTCAAGAGTCCCTGAAGATGGAAAGCTCATATATACATTTAGTATCTTGTTCAGTCTAAGACACCTTATATTTTATCTTCTAGGTTCAAGTTCTATATTAGGAACTATGATGGTACCAACTATGAAACATTCAAAATCCGAAAAAAATTGCAATAGAAAAAAATATCATAGACGGTTCTGAACTGTCTGTTATAGCTTTTTTCACAGACGGTTTGAAAACCGTCTATGATGACCGCCTATTATCACAGACATATAAATCTAGACGGTTCAGAAACCGTTTGTGATGATGGTTTAGAATCGTTTATGATGACCCTTTGTATTGTAGTGCCGTAATACGAGTAATATGTTTTTCTTGGCTCAAGTATATGAACTATGAAGTATTAGATAGTAAATTAAAAATAAAGGTTGCAAACGGATAAGCACAACATGAACACCGCCAAGTGCAGCATAGCCTGCAGTGTACCGGTGTGGCATCTTGTCTCTGGCAGATAATCAGAGTTTAATTCCTTCCAACCACAGGTTAACTAGGTTGATTTTCCGTGATTTGAACGTATGGATCGTGGGTTGTAAGCGCTAAGATGATCACGCTAGCCAATTGTTCCTTCCTATCTACGAAAGACGAACGCAAACACGACACACACAGTAGTAGTGGATTTGCTCAAACCAGATAACACGGAGGTGCCTTGTCGTCTTTTAGACAATTGTGACTACGGTCGGTGGACTGCCACCAGTTATTAGCCGATGATCCAGGATCAGGAAGGCGGGTTGGACCACGGACCGAAAACCCGGTGGGACCGGGATAAACAGTAATCAGGTGAAAATTTTCAAATTTAGATTTGAATTTATGATTACATAATGCACTTTCTAGGTTAGTTTAGGTTTTTTTTGCGCCAGATTATATATTGTATGAGCTAAATATGCTTAAATTATTGTATGAGTAAGTCAGAGACGGTTTTTTGAACTTGGAAAGCTCATTGAAGGAGAGGGCTGCTCTAGAGAGTGAAACTAGCAAGGTTTTTTTTTTTTCAATTGCTACTTCATTAAACACTTGGAGGATTGTTACTTTATTAAACACTTTATAATTAATATTTGTATTATTTCAATTGATAATTACCCATAACCGGTTTTCTCTATTTTTTCCGGTTATTTTTCCAGTTTTTTTTGACGATAACCGGTTTCAAAATCCTCAATCCAAAATTTAGTTTTCGAACTTCATCCAGGTTTTTCCGATAACCGACCGATTTTTCTACTGGTTCCGAGTTTTGATCCTTGGGTTAGATGCCACCCCACCCCCACCCCACCCATTTTCAGTTCACCGTAGCCACTTGTCGGCCTGGCTATGCACCCAATCCGATCAATTGATGCCCACCACGTGTGAGCTGTGGCGCGCTTGCACCGCCCGCCCGCCCCGAGCCTGCGTTGTAGTAAAGGCGTACATACCCGTGCCAGTCCAACAGCCTGTGAGCACCATTCTGTCTGGACGTCTGGTTCATCTATACGTTGCTCGTTCGTCTCCCGAAAATAAATTTTCTGGTGAGGCCCTTTCTTCACCACCGTTGAATCTCCCTCCTGTACCCTTGCACTACAGTGATACCATACAGATCCAACGGTGGTAGGAGGGGAGCCGGAGACGATCAAGAATCTGCAGAACGCTCCATGTAATCGACGAGGCTTGCATCGGCGAGCCGCCTCGACGCGAACAAGCGGGCGATATACTGGCCCCCAATCGGCGAGGCCCCACCCCAAGTATGCAAACACCGTAGTATTAGTATTTGGCCCGATGGCGAGTCGTTGCTGGCTGCAGTTCTGGCTTCCGACTTAGAGAAAGCATCGAGTCCGTATTAAAAAAGAGAAAATAGTAGTAGTAGCGTCTACGAAGCCACACGCACATGCAAACACACGACTCGGCTCCGCGAGTCCTCGTCGGCGCGCGCGGCAGCGACGCGGATCGGCGGGCGACACGCCACGCGAGACGCTGCGAGCTCGCAAAGACGCGGCTTGCGCGACGGGCGACGGCGAGACCGCGAGAGGCGAGACGCCGGACTCGACGCGAGGTCTGCGGCGGCAGCGGCGGCGACGCGACCGCGGGCGGACGCGAGACGCCATGAGCTCGCGACCGCGGCTGTTGTTGCGTGATTCGCGACGGCGAGACCGCGAGAGCGAGACGCTGGGCGGCTGGACTCGGCGCGACGCTGCTGCGATCTCCGCGACTTCGCCGTCGCCGACTCACCCCGACCCTAACCAAATGATTTATTTAATCGACGATCGGCGGTGAGGCACAATGTGAGCCAAAGAAGACGAGTAGAGTAGATGAGTTAATTTGTGAACTAATTGTTTTTGTAAATTTTAACAACATCATGTCATCAAGAACAAGAAAGTATGCTTCAGCGGTGAGAAAAGGAAAAAAGAGAGCACGAGTTGATGAGTTTATACAATCACAGAGGGTTCTATCCATAAGTTTTGAAGAATAATTCAAACACTTTAAGAGATCCAAACCGGTTAGCGATAGTTATGCGGAAGGAACCAACACATATTGTTCCGGAAGATGAAGGTCCTTCGAAGACAATGTTGGCATTGACGTGGAGAAAACAATGTGAGTAATGATGAGCACGTATTTAATTCAAATCTTTGCGAAAATACTAGTCTTGATGAGGAACCGATTGTGTCACATGGATATTTATGATCCAAGAAATTGGGATAATCTTGATAACAAATCAAGGGATATATTAGTTGAAAAGGGCCCATAAGAGAAGATAATATTGTATTCCCCTTCGATGATAATTTAAGGAATTTTGCATATTCTCATTATCATAGAAAAATGAGTAATGGAGAGCTACATGACAGAAAATGGCTAGTTTATTCCAAACACTTGGATAAAGTATTTTGCTTTTCTTTGCAAGCTTTTTAATTCTAAAAAGTGCAAGAGTTCATTGGCGAATGATGGGTATAGAGACTGGAAACATGTCAATGAGAGGTTTGAAGGAACATGAAATTAGTGTTGAGCACATTACCAATATGAACTCATGGAATGAATTGAGAACTAGATTGGGCAAACAAGAGACAATTGATAAAGAGTTACAACAAAGAAATCTCCAAGGAGAAAGAGCGTATAAGGCAAAATCTTGATGAGAATAGTTGCCATTGTAAAGTTCCTTAGTAGGCGTAATTTGGCTTTTAGAGGATCTAACGAGCGACTTTATAATAACCAAAATGGCAATTTCTTAGCTTGTCTTTGAGATGGTTGCGAAATTTGATTTGGTAATGCAAGACCATCTTAGGCGTATTCAAAATAATGACATTCATTATCATTATCTCACCACAAAATTCAGAATGAGCTGATTTCTCTTATGACTTCGACATTATAAATTCTATCATCAAGATTATTAAAGAGGCCAAATATTTTTCGATTATTCTTGATTGCACCCCGGATGTGAGTCATCAAGAACAAATGACTTTGTTGGTTCGATGTGTTAACATGAGTGAAGGTAAAATTAAAATAGAGGAGTACTTTCTTGGTTTCTGAAGGTAGATGACACATCCGGTTTTGGGCTCTTCAATGTTTTGGTTGATTCCATTAAGTCCTTTGGTCTTAATATTGATGATATTAGGGACAAGGTTATGATAACGGTTCTAATATGAAAGGAAAACACAAGGGGTTCAAAGTCGCGTGATATAAATCCAAGAGCTTTGTATATGCCATGTGCTTGCCACGATCTTAATCTTACTCTTTGTGATATGGCTAAGTCTTGTAGCAAAGTGATGCCTTTTGGGATTGTGCAGCGGATATATGTCTTATTTGTTTGGTTCTACTAAAAGATGGAAGTTTTTGCTTGATCATGTTGATGGTTTAACTGTGAAATCTTTGTGCAACACACGTTGGGAGAGTCGTATTAAAAGTGTTGCAGCAATTAGATATCAAGCTCCTCAGCTAAGGGCAGCTTTACTTGCATTGAGTAAAGACAGAGATGTAGAACCAAAGGACAGGAGTGATGCAAAGAATTTATTTCAAGTACTTGGCAGCTTTGAATTTATATTTGGCATGGTTATTTGGCATGATGTTTTATTTGCTGTCAATAAAGTAAGCAAGAAGTTGCAGTCACCATCTATGTGCATTGAGTCCACCATGCAGCAGATACAAGGCATAATGGATTACTTTGAAACCTATAGAAATGATGGGTTTGCTTCTAGTAAGGTTAATGCAAAGGAAATTGCATCTGAAATGGGAGTTGAGCCATCGTTCCCAGTAAAGCGTCGTGCTCTTAGAAAGAAGCATTTTGATGAAAATAATAAGGAGGAAGCAATCTTGGAAGGTGAGAAGCAATTTAAAATTAGTTACTTCGTGGTTATAATTGATATGGCAATCCGCTCATTGGAGACTAGATTTGAACAATTGGAATCATTTAGAGAATTATTTGGATTTTTAATGAGTTCAGCAAACTTGAAGGCATTGGATGGTCCTGAGCTAAAAGTGTGTTGCACAACACTGGCAGCAGTTTTCTCTCAAGGGGGTTCATCTGACTTTGATTTAAATGATCTAATTTCTCGAGTTAAGTGTTCTACAATTCACTTTGCCAAATACACCAATGACAGCTATGGAGATTTTTGAGTTTGTTACAAAAGCTGATTGTTATCCTAATGCTTCCATTGCTTATCGGATCTTGTTTACTATGCCTGTGACTGTGGCATCAGCTGAAAGAAGCTTCTCAAAACTAAAATTGTTGAAGAACTATTTGAGATCTACAATGTCTCAGGAGAGGTTAAATGGTTTGGCAACATTATGCATTGAGAAGCGATTCTTGGATGAGATCGATATTGATACCATCATCGATGACTTCGCATCGAGGAATGTTAGAAGGAATTTTTAAGGTAGTTTTACATTTATGAATTGTTGCATATGAATATTGCTTTTGCATACGCAGTTAAGTGTTTATATATATGTATTTACATTTAATACTATCAACTTCATGTATGTACAAAGGGCCCCGGATTTTAGTTTCACCCTGGGCCTCAAAAAACTCAGGGCCGGCCCTGTGCATCAGTGCATGCTGCAGCTAGCACGCGCACGCGGATCGAGAGCAAATCCCAAATGCTTTCTTCATAAGAACCATGTGACAACCTCTGGTTTTGGAGCGTAGGCTGTCATCTCCAGTTAACAGACTGCGGCTAAGTTTGATCTGAAAACGAAATGTTTACATACAGATTACCACTAGAAAAATACGTACACAACGACCTTCTGAGTGAATGCTATAGCTATAGCGTATACTTTTATTTCCTTTCATTTCTCACTAACACGTTTTTTGAAAATGTCAGCAAAAGCAAACAATTCAATCAAAATACCTATGCGTCTCTCTTTTTTTTCCTTTTTTTTTCAACTAACAAATAATGATAGTATACCCCTCAAGGGTAACATTTATGGGCGTTTCACGATTCACTATGAAAAAAAACTATAAATAGATATAATCGCCTTCCGTAGTGAATCCTATCTCCACCCACTCAGTTCCCTTATATCAGTAGGTCCAATCTCGGGCTTACTAGTTGTTAGCATACCATGAAACAATCATCTCACTGCCTGCCGTGTGTAAAACCTGAATGGAACTTGCATGCGAAATCTGTCTTAGTGAGGACTGAGGAACGCTGCTAACACTTCAAAAATATTGCACACCAATCTATACATAAACAGGATGCGCTTTTTGGATACTAGCTCAATAGTAGTAAAGGTAGCAGTACTTGATGCCATTTGGTGTCACTGGAGCCTCAATCCATTGGTTTGTTTTTCATCATCTTACGTTTTGTGGCATCCAGATATTTCTTCCGAAGCCGTATGACCTTGGGAGTAACCTGAAGAGGCTCAAATGTCAACATAAAGCAGCATAATACAAAAACATCATTGGCTTCAGGAACAAAACTGGAATATGAGTTGGAACAAATGTAAATTCAGTAAGAGAACTAGTCTGCACTCCCCAGAATCACCAAAACTTGTAGCATGTAGCAGAACATAAAATCTGGATTTGAAGTGCATTGACTCGCAAATATTGTAGCACACAAAATATTCTTGTTGGATGTATTCCTATATTTTGGAGCTATTCACAAGGTACACTTTCCTAGTTCAGATATAATTTGAACAAACAAACAAACATGTTCCCATTTTATTAATACCAAACAGCATGGCAGATGCTTACCGATTGTTTTCGCTGTTTAAGTTCTTACTATTGTTCGTAACTGTAGCATGGTTGATGTGCCTCTGCACAGAGTCTTATCTGGTAGAAATAACATTGCATTCTATCAGCCTGCAGGATCTCCATTTGGTTTAGACTTCAGAGGTATATCTCCAAAGTATCAACAATTCATTTCAAAACCCAACGTTACCAGGTGGACATTTATTTTTCTATATCTATAACTAAAAAACTTCAAAGAAACAAGAATTGGAATAAGACTTCAGATTCGTGGAAGAATGAATTGTTCATCGCCATTTGCCCCACTCCTGAGTCCTCACACAAAAAGAATCAAAGGTAGAAATTTTGCATAAATTCCTTGTTTGAAGAACTAAGAACACAAACTTGCCTCAATAAGCTCATCTGCAGCAACATATCCAATTGCCTCTTCCAAACTCATCTGCACGGTTCAACAACTTCCGTTAGGATTATGTAATAGCTAGGAATCATTATGTTGGGCTAGATGGGCATTCCAGAGGAACCAAAAAAGGAAGGGAAATGCCATTGCCACATTTGCCAGCAAACACCGAGGGAGAGTGTGACCCTAATGTTCTAGGTCCATAATGGGTCCTTGCTGTTTGCAAGGCTAAAATATTGACGACAGATGCTTGAGTTGTCAACTAGGGTTTGCAGTGTAGACGTGTAGTGTATCCTATACAGGAAAAAAAACACATACCTCACGATGTCTTGGTAAAAGAGCGAAAAGGACATACCAATCGAGGTGGAGACAGCCAGACATTTTCATCCTTTCCCGGAGCACGGATGTTGTTAAGTTCTTTGGTTCTCACAGGATTGACCTGCCCAACAAACATTATTTTCATGTATTAAAACAGATAAACTATTTCATGATAAGTAAATAATCCACTTACATCAAGATCACTGTCACGCGAGTGCTCGCCAACTATCATGCCTTCGTATGCCTTTCAAAAAGGAGGAAGAAAGCGGATTAAAGTAATCTCCTACCCCTAGATGGTAGTTATTAATAAAATGAAGTAATGTAGCTACCTCCATCCCAGGAGAGACAAAAAGAATCCCACGAGCTTCTAAACTCATAAGTGCATGAGAAGTGATAAGTCCCTTGCCAACAGATACCTATATGAAGTATTAACATACAGAAAACTTCAGTCTTATCTCTTATGTGCCAGAGTAAAGCAGCATATAGCCACAGTTCATCAAGTCCTAGTTATATTAAACATAATCTTTTTTTGTTAAGCTATGCTAAATTCTTGGTTAAAACCAATATCATTATTAATTTAATATTGTAAAAACATATTTGCAAAATAATGTAAAACATGTTTGGCAAAGAAAAGACCAGATAATAGCAAACAAAAGATTACGAGGATGAGGAAAATGGATTTACCAAAACTCCTTTTCTAACATTGCCTAGTTGACCTCTGTATTTAGCATATGCTGCATTCATAGGGAAACCATAGTCAAATACTCATGAAGTCTAGTTAGTCATGTGAGGCTTGCAAATTGCAATCTAGACAACTAGGAAGATCTAATTCCCATGCACACAAACTACTGCACTTCGATGCAGCTATACATGACAGAAGGCGCAAATGAATTTAAATTGGTTCAAATGAATGGGAGAAACATTGTATATTGTTGGTGCTGCTCATTTTCTCTAATATAACAGCATCATGAATTTGATTTTGATGAGCTGTTGTCATATGCATGCATATACACACAGTCTGTAAATATGAGGGTCATTACCATCTAAGGTAAACAGAGCAAGGTAAATCAATCTATCTATTATTTTATTAAAGCAGAATCAAAACAAGCCATCACATTTGCTCTCAAGAGCTACAAATTCCCACGTTAATCAGTAGAAAAAGATAAAAATCTACATCATCGATCGTGGTGGGTTCAGATTATAACGATCTAGATTAAAAAAAAAGAGTCCATGTCAAGTACAATAAAACTAAAATTCGAATAAAAAATAAAATAAAATCAACAATTTGATTTCCATACAAGTTCCTAAGTAAAAGAGTCCATGTCAAGTACGATAAAACTGAAATTCAGAATAAAAATAAAATAAAATTAGCAATTTTATTTCCATACAAATTCCTAAGTAAAATCCTAAATAATTATAATTAGCAATAAAAATAAACAAAAAAGCGCAATTAGATTTGTATAAGATATCCAACAAAAATCGGCATTTGGAATAAAATAAAATAAAATTAGCAATTTGATTTTAATATAAATTCTAAAAATTATAATTTGGGGTATAAATTAAACAATATTTGACAATTAGATTTGTATACTAAATCGTACAAAAAAACTAAAAATCGGAATAAAAATAAATAAAATAAATAATTTGATTTCAAAATGAATTCCAAAGTAAAATCCTAAATAATTGTAATTTGGAAAAAATTTAAAGAAAATAGCAATTGGATTCAATCTTTAATCCCAAGGAAAAGAATTGAAATTTGAAATAAAAAATAAAAGAAAATTTACAATTTGATTTCCATACAAATTCTGAAGTAAAATCCCTAAATAACTAAAATTCAGAATAAGTTAAATAAATTCAACAATTCAATTTGTATATGAACTCCAATAAAAATAACTGAAATATTGAATAAAAATAAAAGTTGTAACGAGGATGACACGAATAGTGTTAGAGGAGACAAAATAAACCACCACATTATCACTCAAGGTGTGTTTCTATTGTTGCTTCCAATGGAATAAAAATAAAAAATAACTGAAATTTTGAAGAAAAAAAAATAAAAGTTATAACGAGAATGACATGAATGGTATCGGAGGAGACTAGGGCTGGAAAAACTACTAGAAGCTCGCAAGCCAGCTCGGCTCAGGCTCGTGAATTCTCGAGGCGAGCCGAGCCTGGGTTTCAGCTCGCAATCGAAACGAGCCGCGAGCTTGGCCAATGAAGGCCCAGGAGGCCAACACTCGGTGGCGGTGACCCGGTCCCTAACTCCCTAACCCTAAGTCCCTAATTCCCCTCACGCCTCAGACTACACCACATCACAAGAGAAAGCATGGCAATTCCAATTCCCCATCCCCATCCCCTCCTTCACCTCTCCTGCGGTCCAAATCCCGCCGCAGAATCGATTCTGCATCGAGAAAAGGTGACAGGGAGGAAAATACCGGCGGTTTTTTCAATTTTTGAATGGATTTCAATTTGATTTGGATGAATTTTAGCAAATTTGACCCAGAATCGTCGATTCTGCAGATGGGAGGGGCCGGATTCTACCCTCCTCAGGTTATCGACCCTTGGGTCTGCCGCCCTCCATCCGCGCCGCCGCCCTCCCGCCGCTTCATGCCTTCCTCTCCCGCCGTCCTCCATCCGCCGCGGCCTCCTCCAACCGCACCGCCAAGACCCCATCCTCCTCGGTCACCGGCCCCTGCTCTGCTCCCCTGGCCCTCTCGCCGCCTCGACCCCATCCTCCCCGACGTCCCGTCTCTGCCCTGCCCCTAGGCCCGTCTTCCCGACCCTGCCACCGCACCGCTGTGCCTCATGGCCCTCCTCTCCTTCCCCCTTCGCCCTGTCCTCTAGGCTCCACCCCTCCACCGCCGGTCCTCCATCCACCGCCTTTCATCCTCCGTGGCCTCCTCCAACCGACGCGCATGGACCACCAACGGAACATGGAGTCTCGTGCTCGAGGGAAGAAGTTGGCCGACGTTGGGACCTCCGCCTCGGCACTACCAGTACCGGGCGAGCGTGCAATCGGTGGACGACGCCTCTGTTCCCAGCCTCCTGACCTCGCCGAACCAGCAGCCTCGGTGACGACGGTGAGTGTAGACCGACGTGTAGTGTTTCTCAGTGAGGATGGTGTAGATATAGTAGTGCACATGTTGAAGCTAGACGGGTAGTATTCTGATTTCTAAAGCTTTGAGCAAGTTTGCTTAATTAGTTATGCAGATGTCATGATGGTTTCTGATGTCATTATGTAGTAGTAATGAAACCATGCTCCAGGGCAAAGTGTAGTAGTAATGAAACCATCCTCCAATGTTTTATCATGTACTGATTGATATGTATTGAGCAAGTAAGCTCCAGGCTGAGTGATGCACTATTGATATGGTTTCTGATTGATATGTATTGAGCAAGTCAGCTTTGAGCAACTTACCTTTTCTTAGTAGACATGTATAATGTATTGAAAGTAGACAGCCTGCCGTTGTAACGATGATAACACTAGAAGATGATATCACTAGAAGATATAACTTACCTTTTCTTACCATAGCATCAAGTCATGAACCATATCTTTTGTGGAAGTTTATGAAACCAATATTTGTATCAACTGATAAGACAACAGTGGTAGTTTATGAAGTTTAACAGAAATTTCTTTGTACAATTGCCATTTGTACAGAAATTTATAGTGCAAAGTCTTGAATATCATTTATAGTGCAAACTCTTGAATTTATACTGAGTGAAATTAAAAGTTGCAGTTTCAAGCAATAGTTTGCATATAAACAGCATGTCACGTAGGGAAACATTTATACTCGACGTCGGCGACAACAGGGACAGCTAATTACAGCAAGTTAGGCTTATTAGTTATTTACATTCAGTTTTGGCAAGTTCTGTAAAAGGGAGAGTTTGAGTTGAGTTCCTTTCGGACTTAGATGTCCAGCAGTAGTTAAGTTCCTTTCGAACTTAGATGTCCAGCAGTAGTTAAGTTCCTTTCGGACTTAGATGTCCAGCAGTAGTTTGTATTCAAGTCAAGTTGTGTTCAAGTCTATTGTACACATCCAAGTCTATTTAAGATGAAGTATACGTACTCTGGAAAGTAACCAGAGATTACAAACCAATCTTTCTCCTCATTATCTTCTAGTCATCCTCTGTCTTTGCCATCTCTTTAATCGATCTTCCTTTGTCGTTCTGACGTCAAGCCAAAGCCCGGCCAAGATCGCCGTATCTCACGGTTACTCGTTGCGGTCGGGATCTGGACACGACAACTTGGTATCAGAGCTCATGGCAACCGATCTGGCGGCAATGGAGGCGATTCACGAACAGATCGCAACACTGACGGCCACTGTAACAACGTAGTTGAACCTGATGCAGGAACGATTCGACAGGCAAGCGAGTCAGTTCGAAGAAATTGGGGACCGTCTCGCCGTCCTGGAACATCGTGGCAATGGCTTGCTGCCAACTCCTAGTCGAGGGTCAGGAGCATCCAACCATGACCATGGAGGCCTGCCGGTGGGCGAACGACCACCCTGCTTCCATCGACTCGAGTTCCCAAAATACGAAGGGAAAGAAGATCCACTCGGGTGGCTGCAGAGATGCGAGCAATTTTTTCGAGGCCAGAAGACTCCTAAAAATGAAAAAGTCTGGCTTGCATCCTACCACCTCGTCGGCATCGGACAAACATGGTATTTTCAACTGGAGCGAGACGAGGGAGAACCCAATTGGCGAAATTTCAAGGAGTACATCAATTTGCGGTTCGGGCCGTCAATACGTCACAATCCCTTAGGCGAGCTCAAGGAACTGACACAAGCCGACACTGTCGAGGAATGTCAGGAGAAGTTCTTGGATATCTTGTGTCGAGTGGACAGTCTACAACCACGACAACAGGTTCAGTTATTTACACCCAGTCTCCGGGAACCCATCCGAACTGATGTTGAATTGCAGAACCCGACTAGCCTTCAGACAGCCATGGCGCTTGCAAGGGCATATGAACGGCGAGCTCAGGTTACAGGACAACTGGTGACTCCGCACCTAGCTCGGCCAACAACGACAACCATGCGAGTAGCGCCCACTCCAACAACAGACAAGGTCGCCCTACCGGCGTTGCCGCCGCCTAAGCTTGGCGTTGGCCCGGAGCCAAACCGCCGCACGATGCGTCGACACTACTTAACACCCGAGGAGATGGAGCAGCGATGCGCAACGGGACTTTGTTACAATTGTGAGGAAAAGTTCACGCCCAACCACCGTTGTAAACGCCTCTTCTTGCTGTTATCTCCAAGCGGCAGTTCAGACAGCGACGAAGTCCAAGACGATGAGGATGGTGCAGATGAACCGGACATCTCTCTCTATGCGTTGATAGGCATCAAGCCGCGCGCGAATAATACGATGCAACTCTGAGTGACAGTGGGAGCAACATCTTTGTTAGCACTCCTGGACTCAGGACGACGCATAACTTCCTGACTCCAGCAGCAGCTAGGCACACGGGAGTGCATGTCCAACCGAAACCCGGGATGCGCGTACTGGTGGCCAACAGGGATAGAGTTCCCAGCATGGGTATGTGTCCAGCCATGGCTCTACATATTGACAAGGAGGAATTCGTCTTGGATTGCTACTCCCTCCCAATAGATGGCTTTCACATTGTCCTGGGTATTCAATGGCTGCGTACTCTAGGTCCAATTCTTTGGGATTTTGATGCATTGACTATGGAATTTTGGCGCAACAATTGACAGGTGCGATGGCGCAGGGTAGGCGCACCAACAGTAGTGCCTCAAGCATTCCAGCTTGAAGGCGATGAGATGATGGCTACGCTCCTGACTGAGTTTGATGGGTTGTTTGCAGAACTGACAACATTGCCTCCGGAAAGAGTCGGGAACCATCATATACATCTTCTACCCGGTACTCCGCCAATCTCAGTTCGGCCATACCGTTATCCACAGCTTCTCAAGGATAAACTTGAACGTCAGTGTGGTGTGATGTTGCGCCAAGGCATCATACGGCCCAGCTCGGCAACTTTTTCCTCACCAGTATTGTTAGTTAAGAAGCATGATGGTTCATGGTGCTTCTGCGTTGACTATTGAGCACTCAATGACAAGACAGTCAAAGATAAATTTCCAATTCCCGTAGTGGATGAACTCCTTGATGAGCTTCGTGGTGCCAAATTTTTCACCAAACTTGATCTTCGATTGGGCTATCATCAAGTGCGTATGCACCCTTCCGACATCGAGAAAACGGCTTTCCGCACACATGAAGGCATGTTTGAGTTCCTCGTCATGCCATTTGGATTGATAAACACGCCAGCAACATTTCAAGCATTGATGAACAATATTCTCCGACCCTATTTGCGTCGTTTTGTGTTGGTTTTCTTTGACGACATTTTGATTTGTAGTCACAGTTGGGCAGAACATCTGCGACATGTCTGAGCGGTTCTTCGTCTCCTTCGGCTGCATCAGTTGTTCCTCAAAAGGTCAAAATGCCTCTTTGGAGAATGCACAGTGATTTATTTGGGTCATGTAATTTCAGCAGATGGGGTTGCCATGGATGAATCAAAAGTCCAAGCAGTACGAGCATGGCCCACACCTCGTTCAGTACGTGCGCTTCGTGGCTTCCTTGGCTTGGCAGGGTATTACCAGAAATTTATTAAGGGGTTTGACGCCATTGCAGAACCCCTTACATGTCTTCTGAAAAAGGCGGCGTTCGTCTGGACGGAGGACGCCACTCGTGCTTTCATCCGGTTGCAAAATGCCTTGTCTACCACACCAGCACTGCAACTTTCTGATTTTGGGGCTAATTTCATTGTCGAATGTGATGCTTCGGGCGTCGAAATTGGTGTTCTTCATCAAGACAATGGACCAATTGCATTCTTCTGTCGCACTCGTCTCGCGGCTTATGAACGGGAGCTGATTGGATTGGTTCAGGCGGTCCAACATTGGCGTCCTTATCTTTGGGGACGTGGGTTTCTCATCAGAACAGACCATTATAGCCTTAAATTCTTGCTTGATCAACGTCTTTCGACGATTCCTCAGCATCGTTGGGTAGGGGTGTTAATGGGTTGGATTGAAATGGGTTGACGGGTTGGGTTTTAATTTGGGTTGAGTTTGGATGGGTTGAAATGGGTTGTTGTAGTTAACGGGTTGGATTGGGTTGGGTGTGCGGTAGAAACAGGTTGGGTTGGGTTGGTGTGGGTTCAAAAATTTCGGGTTGAAATGGGTTCAACCCGTGGGTTTGATGTGTGGGTTGGTTTTGGGTGCAGTTGTGGACGACGCCGCCGACTGTGCCGCCCTCCGTTGGCTGCTCTCACCTAGAGGTTTGCTCTAAATGAATCCTACTCCCTCTTCTATGGCGGAATGTATATGTGTTGTGCCCGAGTGGGGAATGTGATGAATGATTGAATGGTTTGCAGATGGATGCTCCAGAGATGCAATTCATGAACTAGAATCGAGATTGACATGATTTGTGCTAGGTTATTTCACTGGTTTCACGATTTAGCTCAAGAACAAATGTCAAGATGCATTCTTGAATGACATTGAATTAGGAAACAAAGTAATAACAACATTACAGTGATGAAACTAATTGAATCTGAACATTGCTAGGAAGTTATCAGATGTAGTTGCTACTTATTGCATACGATTGGTTTCTGCACCGCTGCCAATCCCCATCTCTTGTGTCTGACAATGCGAGTAGTCTAACACCGATACAGACGAACTTGCCGAACTTGCCGGGGGGTCGTAGACTCGTAGTCGACGCCATCCTTGCCGCTGATACAAACCAGGGATTTGAAAATCGACCGAAAACTAGTTCTACCGGACCACCCCGGTAGAACCACAAACCGGGGCCGAAATTGCGGGTTTGGTTGAATTTTCACCGAATTTGATTGATTTTTTAAATTTAAAATCTGAAAAATTCATTTTTTTGGAAAATTTCGGCCGATTATCGGCCATACCCAATATTTTTTTTGAGCCGATAAAAAAACCCGTGATACAGACGAACTTGGCGACGTCGACCTTTTTGTGCACGACGTACTCCTCGGGCTCCAGCCAGGGATTTGAAAATCAGCCGAAAACCGGTTCTACCGGACCCCCCCCCCCCCCGTAGAACCACAAACCGGGGCTAAAATTTCGGGTTTGGTTGAATTTTGGCCGAATTTGATTGAATTTTGCTCAAATTTGATTTTTAAAATTTAAAATCTGAAAAAATCAATTTTTTTTGGAAAATTTCAACCAAAATTTTTCGATTATCGGCCATACCGGCCACCCCCAGTATTTTTTTTGAGCCGATAAAAAACCCCTAGCTCTAGCTCCTGTCATGTCCACCCTATGCTAGCGAAGCTCCTCACCCACCCCTTCCTCCTTCCACCACGCTCTTCTCCGTCGGCGTCGCTCTCCTCTTCCCCATCCGCGCCGTCGCCTCGGAGCTGCTACGCGCCGTCGCCTCTGCGGGGTCCATGGGGGAAGAGGAGGCGGACACGATGGAGCTAGGGTCACGGCGGCGGACGAGCGCGCGGAGGCAATTGTTGAGCTGGGAGATGTCGTCGGGAGCGATGGTGGCCGCGGCCGCGGTGGTTGAGGAGGAGGATGTGGGGATTGGGTGGAGGAGTGCGAGGGAAGGGGATGGCCATGGATGTGGCGCCGTGGCGGCATGGAGGCATGGAGGTGGACCGTGGGGAGTTACGGACTTACGGGGAGGAGGAAGAAGAGGAAGCATGCGTACTTCAGTACTTGGGCTGGATGGGATGGGATTAGGCCTTCAGTACTTGGGCTGGATGGGATGGGATATTGGGATGGGTTGAAAAATGGGTTAGAAATGGGTTGAACTCGTATTGAAGGAATTGGGTTGGGTTGGGTTTTAGAGGTGGAGCAGTGGGTTGGTCTGGGTTAGGATGATGTGTTGTATTAAAGTGGGTTGGAGTGGGTTTGGGTTGGGTTTCAACCCATTAGCAGGCCTATCGTTGGGTTAGCAAGTTATTTGGCTATGATTTTCGTGTGGAATTCAAGCCGGGTCGCCTAAATGTCGTCGCTGATGCCTTGTCTCGCCGAGATCAAGACTCGGAAGATGCTTTTGTATTTGCGCTGTCTACTATACATTTTGACGTCTTCACTGATCTTCGGTAAGAGGCAGTTCAAAATTCAGATTTAGCCACACTCCATGCTCAGATTGCTTTTGGCAGTTTGACTGCTCCAGGGAAGGTAGTAGATGGTTTGGTTCTTCGTAATAACAAAGTGCATGTTCCACAATCCTCGCCGGTGCTACAGACCATCCTACTTACAGCTCATATGATTGGCCATGAGGGGGTTCAAAAGACGTTACATCGTCTCCGTGCTGATTTCCATGTTCCCCAAGATCGCCGGTTAGTTCAAGATTTTGTTCGCTCGTGCCACATGTCAACGAAACAAGTCTGAGCATTTGCATCCCGCGGGTCTCCTTCAGCCGTTACCAATACCTTCTCGTATTTGGGATGATATTGGATTGGATTTTGTGGAAGGCTTGCCGTGTGTTAATGGGAAGTCGGTTATTTTGACTGTTGTCGATCGATTTTCCAAGTATGCGCATTTTATCCCTCTTGCACATCCGTACATGGCAAGTTCAGTGGCTCGTGTTTTCTTTGATGAAGTGGTGCGTTTACATGGGATTCCTTGTTCTATTGTGAGTGATCGTGATCCAATCTTCACAAGTAATTTTTGGTCTGAACTTTTTTGTTTGTCGGGTACCAAACTCAAATCTCAGTTCAGCCTTTCAGCCTCAGTCTAACGGACAAACAAAGGTGACAAATAAAATCACTGCTATGTATCTTCGTTGTATTACGGGAGATCGGCCTCGCCAATGGATCCGTTGGCTTCCATGGGCGGAATATTGCTATAATACGTCTTTTCAGACTTCTCTTCAAGCTTCGCCTTTCAAAATTGTCTATGGCAGGGACCCTCCTATTCGGCCATACACTAAGCAAGACTCCAAATTACCAGCAATTGAGCACTTATTTCAAGAAAGGGATCAATTGTTAACGGATGTCAGAGAGCGTCTTCTTCTTGCTCAACAACACCATAAACTCCATTATGATGCCAAACACAGGGAGTTACATTTTTCCGTAGGACAGTGGGTCTGGCTTCGGTTCCATCAATGACAAGCTTTAACAATAGCACCTAATATCAATCGTAAACTCGCTCCTCGGTATTATGGGCCATATCAGATTTTGGCAAAGATTGGGGAGTTGCATATCGCTTACAACTTCCATCTCGCGCTCGTATACATGACGTATTCCATGTGAGTTTGTTGAAGCCATATCATGGTGAGCCGCCGACAACACCACCAGCATTACCGGACCTTCAGCAGGGTCGTGTCTTACCTACACCGCGTCATGTCGTTCGGGCCTGTTTGAGTTGCGGTGTTCGTCAAATTTTGGTGCATTGGGAAGGTCTATCGGATTCCGAAGCAACCTGGGAACCTATCGCCGAGTTTCGTCGTCAGTACCCTTTATTTCAACTCAAGGACGAGTTGTTCACCGAGGAGGGGAGAGATGTCACGTGGGGAAACGTTTATACTCGACATCGGCGACAGCAGGGACAGCTAATTACAGCAAGTTAGGCTTATTAGTAATTTACATTCAGTTTTGGCAAGTTCTGTAAAAGGGAGAGTTTGAGTTGAGTTCCTTTCGGACTTAGACGTCCAGCAGTAGTTAAGTTCCTTTCGGACTTAGCATTTGTATTCAAGTCAAGTTGTGTTCAAGTCTATTGTACACAGCCGAGTCTATTTAAGATGAAGTATACGTACTCTGGAAAGTAACCAGAGATTACAAACCAATCTTTCTCCTCGTTACCTTCTAGTCTTCCTCTGTCTTTGCCGCTTGCCATCAGAATCGATCTTCCTCTGTCGTTACTGGCGTCCAAAGCCGCCGGGCCCGGCCAAGATCGCCAGTATCTCACGGTTACTTGTTGCGCTCGGGATCTATACACGACACAGCCACTACTGCATTGACCCTACTTACATCTCCAGCTACCATGCATGTGAATCCTTGACAAGAACTTTTCTTCACCAAAGCTAAATGCAACTTTACATGCATGAATGCATTCTATACTCATGTGCACATCAATATTAAGTTATTATCCCACAAACTAATCCTTAATTATTTCCTCTGATCTTGTGTCTACACAAAATCCATGCACGCAAGAAGGACAGCCTGCTCACCCACAGGGCCTTCTGTGATGCCCTAGGCCCCTAGCTGAAGAGAGTGCAAGGCTTCTTGCAGCTGCAAACTGGAAAGGATGTGGCCATGTGGGGGATCAGGCAGCTTCATCATCCCATGAATCACAATATGACACTTTAGAGGAACTTTTGTTTGGTGGCCTCTGTATAAAAGAACACCTTTTGCAAACTAGAAATTAAGTGTTAAGCTTAAGTATGGACTGTTCCTGTTATGTTGACAGTTACATGGAGTTATTGACTATTAATCTGTTATATGGAGTTATGGACTGTTATGTTATATGGAGAATGGAGTTATGGACTGTTAAATATTAAGTGTTAGTCTTTCAATTGAATGGATTATGAATCTATGATAAATGCTTGTATGGATTATGAACTGTTATGTTTCTAGCTTTGTTTATGATGAATGGCTTTGTTTATGATGATTGGATTATGAATTTATGATGAATGGCTCACATAATCACATTCTGGCCTTTGTTTCTGGGCTTAGGGAGTCCCTGGCTTGAACGAGCTTTTCGAGCCAGCTCGAGCTTATTTTCGAGCCGAGCCAGCTTTCAAGCTCGTTTTCCAAACGAGCCGAGCCGAAGTTCAGACCGAGCTTGGCTCAAGCCGGCTCGACTCGTCTCCAGCCCTAGAGGAGACCACGAAAGAGTGAAACGACATCAATTTGTCCCGCAAGAAGACATTGACCTACGGGGAAGCGAAGAGCCGAAGCAGCCACAACGGAGATGAAGACAACTCACCTTAACCGTTCAATGAGGACAATGTCGTGTTGTTCGTCGGAGCCATTGAAGAGAAAGTCCAGTGTTGAAGGAATCAAGAACCACGATGACAAGTGGTGAGCGTCGGCGTTGTTAAAGAAGTTAGTGGTCAAAGAAGCTCGATGATAGGAAAACCTTGGCAGAGATGGGATGGAGTTTTGCATTGAAGACGAGCTATGGATGATATGAGATCATCGGGTATCTAGGAATGTGCCATCACTGGTGAGGGGCACGTCGTCACCTACAATTGCAAAAATATTCTCCATATTGTTAGATAACGACTAAAGCAGACATGCTAGCATCTGTGAAGATGAGAGATTGTCGTGGTTAGTGAGTAAGCCATAACGTTGAGTTGGCCAATGTCGAAGAAGAGAAACGACCGACACGAGAGAAAAGGACATCGAGCATGTATAACATTACGTATGCATATGTACATGCATGCATCCGTACGAATAGAAGCGCAGGCGTATAGAGACAGAGTAGCAAAAAGCTTAGAGTAGATATGTCGCAATCGTAAGGAATTGGCTCAGGGTCACCGGAGAGAGCATGACACGTGTACCCAGCTGAGATTGGCAACGGTTGCATGTCTATGCGTGTTGATGTCGCAACGGTTAGCATTAAGCAATAATTGGAGATATGTAGAAGATAGCCATGTGGTAAAATATTGTATTGAAAAGGGTAGCAGCTGAGAGGAATCGATCAAGATTTAGGCTTACTGTTGAAGGTTGAAGCAAAAAAGTTCTGACAGCGAGAAGAGATAGAAGACCCACGATTTGGTGGGGCAACTGGCGTGTGAGGGAAGATAAGTTCAAGTTAGGTCGCCTATGGTGCATCGGTGTATGTGTGAGCAAGGTACTATAATATCATGTAAACTAATAAGATAATTTGCCGCACATATAATCAACATATTATTTGGGATTAAATAGAAGTGCATGTGCATGCATTCAATTTGGAAAAATGTAACTAATTACTAATAGAGTAAGAATAATAGCATGCAACTACATGATTTATGCATGATGGAGAGTAATTAGTTTCTAAGAACCCAACAACTTATTTGCTCAATGTCTTTCTTCCATCAAATCTCATACTTCAATTACGTTACTTAGGTTTATTTTCCTTCGAGCTTTTATTGTCATTTCCGATGTTTATAATATCTTAAAAAATTAAATAGCCTATAAGATACGTAAATATATACTCAATCATTTATACAAACTTCGAAATACATCTAACCGCGCAATGCGCGGGCCACCCTACTAGTTTATGTATAAAACATGGGCACTTTGTGGTAAGTCCAGTTGGAGTCCACCATTGCTCCAACATTCTACATATATTACTGTCTAGTTTAGAAATCAAGCTAAATACCCAATGTTCCAATCAAAGGCTCAAAGCTAAAGGAACATGACCACATCCAATTATGGTACATTTCACATGCTCTCTATTTTCTACCTACTCCCAAGTAATATTAAACATAATAAATAAGCCCATCCAACATATCAAACTAGATATTGACAACGAGAAAAGAAGAGCACCATGCAAGCTCTAACTTAATGTAGATCTTCAACTTATGAGTAAGATATTTTGGGTTCATCACTATTTCAGTGTTTATGTGTGATCCTTGACTTATCGCCGTCCGTAGAACATTCAAGGAATAACAGCACTGACATATATTTAGACCAGTTCATAATTTGCCTCCATGTATGAAAGACAAGAATTGAAATTTTGATTATTATCTATGCACTTCCAAGTCTACAAATCCATGTCATACCTACGTGGCTTACTATTCATCTAAAAAACGAAATGAGTTCTGGACATCAAATATTATGTAGCACTGAATTATAAATAGCATCATACACTGGAAAGCACGGTGCATAAATCCAGTTCCACGTGTAAAGCTGCTGAAAATTCCTTTAAATCCCACCAAACCCCTGCGTCCATAATAGATCATTTGATATTATGAGAAGCGAAACTGGTAAATACACAAGGAAAAGAAAATCACTATATTCCAAATTGATAAGGTTCAAAAACAAAAGATGAGAAAAAAACTCTAAATGACATTGTGACATTCAAATAGCTTATGCAGTAAATCCTACTGGGAGCAGATCTATGATGCAAATAGGCATTTTACAAATACAAACACAAATGACATTGGCTAAGATCCTAAGAGCATAAATGTACAAGGTGGAATATAACTACAGAAGGATTGTATTTTAGTACAAACAGTTAACCAATCATCAAGTATGACATTCTTTTCAACGTGACACATGATGTAATCAGTAATGAGCAGAAAAATACCAACTACTGACCTAGATGGACAGATCATGAAGATCCGAGTTCTTCCGGTTGTCCCTGGAACAGGGCCCATGTCCACTACTTCACCCTTCCTGTGTGTAAGAGTTTCCAAGACAAATCCCACATGCTCTTCATCCACCTACAATGTCTCATTCATAGATAGAAAATTTAAGTTTAGAGCATAGTGAAGATAAAGAAGCTCAAAAATAGTTTTCCTGATTTCTACCTCAACAGTTACTTCTTCAATGGGCTCTAACCTTTCTCCACGTTCTGCTTTATACCTATTTCAATGGAAAAAAGAAAAGTGATTACGTTCATAGTGGGCACAGTGCTGTCAAATTGCTCAAATATGGAGTTCTATGTCTTAGAAAGGAAAGAGAGTAAAATTGATCAATAAAGGAAACAAGCTATAGAACTAGATATCTAGCTAGAGACAGTTAGCAGTTAGCTTGCCCATTAGTGGTGGAAAGAAAATAAAACAAAAGAATTTGCATTCCGGAATGAAAATATAAGCATAGAAAGAAGAAAATTTGCGGAGCATTGGAACTCACATCACTCTTGGGGGTGAAACCGAAAGCTCAAATCCTTCACGGCGCATGTTCTCGATTAATATTCCTGGAAGTTATGCAATAAAAATTCACTATATTGCACAGAAGATTGACATATGAGGCACTTTTAAAACGAGTTAAACAAAATTTCAGTTACATAGTATCTATCAAAAGAATAGGAAGGATTTCATCAACAGTTCAGACCTAACTGAAGCTCTCCCCTTCCTTGAACTTCATAAGATTCTGATAATGGTCCAGGAAGAACATTAACTGCCAAGTTTGTTTCTGCTTCTGCCATCAGACGGTTGCCAATTTTTGCTCCAGTTAGCTGCAATATTTTAAAAGTCAAACTAAGCGAGCAGTTGCTGCTGCCTTCAATTACTGAATACAAATTTATATGCCTAGTTTAAAGATTGCAAATTATATATTAGAATGTCACCCTACAAATCGATAAATTAAGCTCCTTCCAGTTCATGTTTAGTCAGCACTGGGCAATGTGTGACGTTGATAGATAGTAACTCCTATTGGATCTGTCCTTTTAACAAATGAGATTGATTGCTGGTGTTTTACTTAGGGAGATGCCAAGTCTTCAACAATGAGAATCATTAAGTCCTCGTTTAACTTCCACATATGATGCCAGAAAAGAAGCGTTTATCAGAAATTCAGAAAAATGTTGTTGTAAGTTTGATTATACCAGACATCAACAAATGCCCAGGAACTTCACATTAAAATTTGCATATTGCAAAATATAACCTAGGAGGCTAGCACCATACCTTGGATTTAGCTCTCCAAAGCTAATGGTGTTAGCTCCTTACTCTCACCTACCAATTTAGAAGTCCATTCAGATGACTAACTCCACATACAAATTCAGGAGAATTGACGAGTTTGTAACTGAATTCACTTGATTTAAAAAAAATAAAACCAGAAGTTTGCCCTTCTGATTATTTTGAGAAGAATTTCGTTATCCATCATGCTCTGCAAGTCAACTTGCCATCTAGCCACGATTTATAGTTCAGCTAAAGGTTGTGAACACTCAACAATATCCAGCTTTTGTAACTAATTATACTGTTACAGTTGACCAAATGCTATATTTCTGTTTTCCCCATAGAAACAGAAGACAAAGGATAAAATATTTTTTTATGCAAAGATACCAAACAAATTTCAATCCAATCTGAACTATCAAGATTTTCATTTCAGAATCCTGCATATGACAAATTTCATAGCATCATTTATCATGTCTTGTTGCTATTCATATTTTCTATGCATGTGCCAAACAAAAGATGCTCTGGTCCTTTTTCATATTTCGTACTCTTGTTCTCATCTGTGTACAAGCTCTTTTTTAGTTTTTTGTTCTACTCAATCAAATGGAAGGACTCTGGTTTGCTCAGAAAGAATGAGAATAAAAATAATAGGAACATCATTTACTCTGATGTAGAGGCCAGCTATTCGCTACTTACATGAGTGCCATCACGACCAGCCAGTGGTGAATCATTCACACCAAAAGTCATAGATATTGTGGGAGGGTCCAACTCAATTATAGGCAGAGCAGTCAAAACCTACATATTACAACCATCAAATAGGAAATACTAAGGAATTTCTGACAATTGAAAAGGGGAATATGTCCAACAACAAGTAGCCCAATCAAAACATAGAGTTAGCACTACCTCCGAATTTGACACGGTATGTCCAATTGCTGGAGCAGCCAATCCAGCCATTGAAATTATATCACCAGCTCCTGCAGCCTCTACTGTTACCATGCTTGTGCCTTTCTTTTTCATGAGCTTGACAACCTAAATTTGTTTTAATATAGTATGCAAAGGTCCTTGAGGCTATTAACAAACACAATAATTAACACATACTGAACGAGAAAAGAATATGTTCAGCATTGAAAAGAAACGGTGCAATAAGTTCTGTCGAACCTTTCCATCTTCAATCTTCTGTACCCCTTCATCCGTGCTGCGAAGACCATGCACTTTGTCGCCAACACGGACAATTCCAGATCTTACTCGCCCGGTGAGTATTCGTCCTAGGTAAAAATCACGTTCCATCATGGAAACCTGTAAAATACTATGAATTACTACCTCCACTTCAGAATGAACATTACAATCTTATGTAAATCCCTCCATTTCAAAAGAAGGGAGATAAATACTAGGTGGAGCGCTCTCTCTTAAAAAAAAGCTAGGTGGAACATTATAGGGAAAAAAACTGCTGAAAGGATATAAAGGAAATTGGCTATACAACGTACAAGAACTTATTTTGGAACAAGAAAATATGCCTATAATCAAGGATCCAAAACCCGTTTCCGGTGGAAATCCCGGTCGCCGTCCGGGAAAAAAACCGGCCGGTTACCGGATTTCCCGGGAAAAACCGGATGGAATTCACTTAAAAATCGACCGAAATTCGAAATTTGAATTTGCTAAACCGGAACAAAACCAGCCGGTTTTGTTATTCCCGGACCCCACTGGTAAGCCCGGTTACCGCCGGTAACCGGCCGGTTTTTTTCCCCTGCCTATAATGACTTACAGTGTGAAAATGTCTTACAAACGGCTAAGAGTAAAGAAAAAATACTATGATTATGCTATTGACTTGAAATAAAATACTCGAGTACTGCTTAAGACCAGTGCATATGAAATTTCTATGTGGCAGCTAACTTGAAGAATTAAACATATCACAGTTTAAACTGTTGGCAATTTTCTGAGGCCCAGAGGATGCCCTACCTCCAATTTGAAATGTACTTTCCTGGTATTACAACGATGAAATCAATGATGTAAGCAACAAGGCTAGTTGGAACTTGTTGCATATTCTCAAAGTGTTATGCGTTGTTTTTATCATGGCTGTTGTGTCAAACATGTATATCAAAGATGGCATCGCATAGATGAATGCTTAAGCTGTGCTCTTATAATCATGAAGGAAAGCAGATTCTTGCCAAGCGCATGCGAATATACAAAATGAGCAAACGAAATCACCAGATATGTAGACATCCTAAATATGAACATGTAAGAGTTGATATCATGATGCGAAATATAGTGAAACAAATTAATACTCATTCCTCGACAATGAGGACCAATTTCATACATCATCTTAAGAGACGTCCTAGGAGACAAATTATAAACAGGAAACATGCAAGATAAGTGACCATGCCCCATTTTCAAGTTTCAACCACTACTTAAGAAGAATGCAACATTCCACTGTTAAGGTTGTACCATCCAAGATCTTTTGCTAGTTAACCAAAGCAAGGACAAAACAGAAAAGGATTATACAAACACGTATCAAGAACCCTTTTTATTGATCCCCTCAGCATACTCATTCTTATAAGCAAGAAACAGTAGGGGAGAACCCTCTTGTGCAATTATATACTAAAAGAGAAGGAGAATGTGCACATCAACATGATCATGGTTGCTGCAACATGCCTTAGGTGCCTCATGGCTACACATAGCGATGTCTAGCTTGGCCTATGAGACTAGACTGGATCACCCCATGCACAGCTGGCTTGAGTAAAATCAGCATTTTTCCAGGCTTGTGTCGGATGGGCTGACAAACCACAATTAGCTTATCCATCCAGGGTGGCCTTGCCCAACAACCAGGTGTTTTGGTTCGAATTGAGAGGTAGACCATATCTGATTTGGATCCTTTCAGCCTTTCAGGTTATTCTATGACTTGGCTTGGCCTGATCTTCTGCTCGGGTCTATATTGAATATGCAAAACCACCTTCCAACATGGTACATCTCAGAATCATAATGTGTGTCTACAGGTGCTCAACCAAACCAAATTGCCAACAAAAGAATCCGTGTCAGTCATTAGCGTTGTGCCAAAAACTGTGCCTTGTCTGTAACACTAAAATTTTGTGACTGTCATATGAAGCCGCTCCCACTAAAGCACCAACCGCATAGTTTTGCAGCGCATGTAGTAAGAACTCTCTTGTAATTATAAACGCATCCACTTAATGGCCAGTCATCCTATCATAATCATACACCTCACCAGGGATGGATTGAGGAATAACAAAGAAATGAAAAATGTACCCTTATCACAAACAAATATCTAGTTCCGATGTTCTTCGGTATACTAACCAACATTTGGAATGAAGCCTCGAGGTCAGCTTTTGGGGAAGGAACATGCTGTAAAATGGAATCAAGCAATGAAGACATATTTTTTGCGTTATCAGGAGGGCTCTTGGTGAATGTTAAGGAAGCCCAGCCTTCTTTAGCTGATGCATACAGAACTGGAAAATCTAACTGTTCTTCTGCAAAATCCAAAAAAACAATGTCACCGAAAAAACAAAAGAAAAGAAAACTTCAAGTTAAACCAAATTGAAGAGCTAGAAATGCACCTGTAGCACCAAGATTTGCAAAAAGATCAAAAACCAAGCTCTCTACTTCATTGCAGGTTTCTTCAGAAACTGTTGGAGTAGCATTAAAGAGTTACAACAAATATAAAATACCAGAAAACATTGCTTTATCTATTTTGCAAACAGGTGTATCCCAGCTACAATTGGCTTTTTTTACCATCGGAGAAAATTTATATCTTGCAGCAGTTCTTTTTTATAAAAAAAAAAAGCTAGCAGAATAGACAATCATGCTAACTTTCTCAGTTGTATGGAAATTTGTAATATTCACTCATAACCTTTCTAAAAGGATGGGCTTTCTAAATAATTTTGAAATTGAATCTTCTAAATTTCCAACAATTGTGGAGTTAACATAGGAAAAGCAATGGTTTACGGACATTATCAAAAGAACGTCATTTTTGTAGTGAGTAACAACTAACAAGTGACATTGACAAAAGAGCCTCATTTTGTAGTGACTAGTGAGTAACCAGTCCTTTTGGACAAAATCCTACTGCATCTACCTCGTCCTCGTAGTTTTCTTCCCCTTGCATTAATTAAATTACAGCTACTCTTCACATCTTTTGACTTCACATGCACCTAGTCTGCATTTATTTGTAGTATTATGGCAACTCAACGTCTCAACCTATGGACATGTTCACGTTTAACAGAACAAACCAGTACAAATTAATATGCTGAACGACAAAAAAACTCTCTGTAAGGAAATGAATTTTTTTTTATCCAACCTCATCCATTGCACTCATTAAATATGTTTAAATGGGCAGAACTTCTGATAATGAGCATACCTGAAGGCCTATCAACCTTGTTGAGGAGGAGAATCGGGTGCAAACCATACTTCAAAGCCTTTGAAAGCACAAACTTGGTTTGTGCTAAAGGTCCCTCCCCAGCATCAACAACCAAGACAGCCCCTTCCACCATTCCAACAACTCGCTCAACCTGTAAAAAAAATGGCAATAACCATCTCAAGTACCACAGCAAAAATCATCATTTCAGTCTTATCTGTACAATTACACGGGAAGTGCTTACTTCACCACCAAAATCAGCGTGACCAGGGGTATCGACTATGTTGAGCTCATTCTCCTTCCAAGAGACAGAAGTGACCTAAATATACAGCCAAAAGGAAACACACAATGATACATATATTTCCGTACAGCATGCACTATAGGGCAAAAAGCGTGTCATCCTCTGCCCTTTTGATACAACAATACTTCATTGGAACGATCAATGCAGGAGTTCAACAGAAAATTATAAAGGCGATGATAATCTGAGTAGACCATAAGACTGATTCCTACGGTGATTTGTCCGAACTATACTGTTAGCACCTACCCTATGTGACTATGTTAGTTGAAATCAGCGTTGCACATATCATGGTGAAATAATACAGGTAAAGTACTAGTATCACAAAAACATGGTATATTCGTCCATGAGATGTTGCATTAGCCAATTCAAATGTCAAATTTATATCATACAGATAGGTTAGACTAATGCTACAACTTATAAGAAACATACCAACAGTATGCGTTTTTTTCTCTTGGTCTTATTCCAATTTTACTTACTTAAATTTTATGGGAATAGTTAAACCACAATTACCCTTTTTTCTAAAAAGTTCTCAACTTGATTCTTCTTTTATGATTTTCAATATGCATACAAGGGCAGTACTAGCATTATGGTTGTTAATCAAACTCCTCAAGCTCATTGAGAAATGTTCTGAACTTACAGATAGCAAATTATGTGGTGCGCACAATCTAGGTGCTCTTATTATATCCTAAGCTACATAAACCTGAAGGCCAAAAAATACTTTATCACTATTTTTTTAATTATGCAGCCCTTGTAATTATTAGTTGCACAAAATTGCAGACAACTTCTCCCAAATTCTGATCCACTCCAATCAAACTACTGGAAGATATGCATCCACAGTGTTTGATAAAATGATGCAGGAAAATGCACAGGTAAGTTTGAGCACAACTTATTGAGCCAAATGTTACTTCTGCTACTTGCGGCTCTCATGGCAACACACATAAGGTGTTTGTCAAACTTCCAGAGGAATGCGTGGGTCAGTGAGCACAAAATGTGAGCTTTAGCACAGTTGAACCAGGCGTGACATCCATCCTCCCACATTCAAATTCACAGAAAAATACACAGCGTGGTCTACCGAAGTGTCATACAGGAATGTACGTCAGCGTGTCTGGTCGCATGGACACAAAATCGCGAATATGAGAATGGCCTTTGAACCACATCTTATTATTTGAATGAACTCTTTATCTATTCCAATGGGTCAAAAAGCCAAATATACAAGTTACATGTCTAGGTAAATCTGCAAAGAGCACCCTATACAAGCTAACATCTACCCCCCCCCCCTCCAACTCATGGTGGATCAACAACACTGAGTTTGGAAAGGTAGAAGCTATGCTGAGCTCGAGTCAGTGCCTTAGTAAAGAAACCGGCTAACTGAAGCTCTGAAGGCACATACTGAAGAGCCATAACTTAGTCTTGCACTTGCGATCTCATGTACAAAGTATCTACTCCAATACGCTTGGTGAGCTCACGCTTCACTAGATCTCGAGCAATGCTAATCGCACCAGTACTATCTGATAAGAGAGGAGTCGGTGCAGAAGCTGAAACACCAAAATCTTCAAATAGCCACCGAAGCCAAGTGATCTCAGCTGTCAACGCCGCCATAGCTCGCAACTCAGCCTCAGCACTCGAACAGGAAACGACAGTCTACTTCTTGGTCTTCTAGGCAATCAGAGAGGAACCAAGGAAAAACACAATAGGCAGAAAAAGACCGACGGTCAAAAAGATCGCTAGCCCAGGTCGCATCAGAGTACGCCTAAAGCTGCAGAGAGCGAGAAAAGAAAATGCGACAACTGATGGTCCCGCGAAGATATTGCAGAACACGAAGAAAGTGCCTGTAGTGGAGCGAGTGTGGGCGGAAACAAACTGGCTCAAAATGTGAAATGGGTGAGAAATATCAGGTCGAGTGATCCCAAGGTAGACGAGGCTCCCGACAAGGTAGCAGTAGCGAGTGGAATCCTCAAGAGGGTCCCCATCAGTGGGCTGAAGTTGAACACTAAGCTCCATAGGAGTGTCCACCATGCGATGATCAGTGAGACACGCGTGAGCAAGGATATCATAAATGTACTCTCTTGGAAGAGGTAGTAGCTCTTGGAAGAGGTAGTAGCCCTCAGACGTAGCACCAAGACAAGAGTATTGGAGAAGAGTGCCCTGCTCAGCAAGAAAACGACACAAAGCAGCAGATAAGTATTCGCCAGCAGAGCTGCTCAGCTGGAAGAGTATATTAGCGAGATAGGCGGCAAAGGTGGAGGGGCCGCGGAGGCCGGAGGCGTTCGAGGCCGGAGCCAAGGCGAGCTCGGCGGGAGGACCAGAACAGAGGCGGCAGTCGCAGCTCGAGCGAGGGTGGTGGCGGCGTCGGCTCGGGGCTGAGGACGCGCGGAGCAAAGGGAGGCGCACTGGCAGTGCGGATCCGAGCGGGGCGCGCCTTCGCTCAGAGCAAAGGAGGAGGGGCGTCGCTCGGGGCCGCTGGGAGAAGAGGAAGACAGAGGGAGGAGGTGGCGGCGCTGAGGCGGTGGCGATGACCGGAGGACGACGGCAGTGACTAGGGTTAGGCTTGGTGAGAGAGAGCCTGTGCTCTAGTACCATGTTGGAATGAACTTTTATCTATTCCAATAGACCAAAAGACCAAATATACAAGTCATATGTCTAGGTAAGTATGCAAAGAGCACCATATAACCTAACATCTAACACTTCCTTCTTCTATATGTCTATGTTTTTGTTCGACGAAATGGTCAGCAGGAATTCTCGCGCCGAGCCTCAGTAGGCACTCACGAACGAGTCCTACGAGTGAGAGGGTTACCTTGGAGGCGATGGTGATACCGCGCTCGCGCTCGAGGCTGATGGAGTCCATGGCGCGCTCGTGGGGGATGTCGGCGCCGCACTGCCGCAGGAGCCGGTCCATCAGCGTGGTCTTCCCGTGGTCGACGTGGGCTACCACCGCCACGTTGCGGATGCGGGACGGGTCCGTGACGCCTCCCGGAGCAAAAGCGGGCGAGGCGGTCGTGGATGCAGCCGCGGAGGAGTAGAGGCGGCGGAGGAGGGGTGACGCGAACGGCGGGGGTGCCGAGGCGGAGGACGGGAAGGTAGGACGCGCCCGGCCTGCCGCGGAGCGCAGGCCGCGGAGCAGAAGCGCTGCGGCCATGGCGTTCGCGGCGGCGGCGGCGGGGAGGAATGGTGGCGTCAGGCGGTGATATTTTGCGCGGTCGGGAGGAGGAAGCAAGCGCCGCAGTCGCTCGACTCGAGGTTTTATAACTCGAATTTTTTTAAAAAATAATCTATTTTTTATTCAAAATACAGAAATAATACCGCTTAATTTTTATTTACTGAAATAATCTCATGTCGCCGTACGGTTGGGCGAGTCCGGAAAATTGCCCAACCACAGTGCAACACATATTTAAGTCGCCCAATGGAACAGCGACTACAGGTAAGTCGCCAAACGGATGTACGAGTTTTGGGCGTCGTGCGTTGGTTGGGCGACTTAGTTCAAGTCGCCCAATCAGTTGGCGATTTTAGCTCCCACACCTGGAATTTTGCCAATCGAATTGGAACAATTGTGTTAAAATATATATTACAATTTTTAGGTATTGTATTTAGCAAATCGTATTATATGATGTTATTTTTTAAAAAGATAACAGTGTGGTGACAACGTTGGTTGGTCTGTTTGTTATTTTCGTAGAATATGAAGGGTACGAAATTTGTCAGACTCGCAATAACATTTTTTGATCGTCGTATATTGTTGTAGTGTGCTAAATTTCTATAAAATTTTGTGAGGACGATTGAGATAGTAATGAGTGGTAAGTAGAAAGGTAAGTAATATTACGATACGTGAGGGAGTCTCTCCTTGATGAAGTTATGAAGATGCTGAGAACGCTCGTTCTTTCTGGGATTCCACTAGAAGAGGCATACTTGCAATATAGGCTTGCTTTGATGGCTTAGCGGAGACACGGAACAAGAAGTTCATTAAAGTCCGCGGACAAAAGCACATTACACGTTACAATTAGTTCCACAACATACTTGTTCCACAATTGCTTACAAGAACCAAAGTACTGACTGAAGTACATGTTACAACATACTAGCGGTTGTAATACAAGTTCCTACGTGTCGACATCGCCTTGCAAGTTCTCGACAGCAGCCCTTCTGGCGGCGGCAAGCAAGAACGCCTACCCATCGATGCACTTCCCTTCGTCCATATCGTTTTAATGCGACGACTCTGGCGACGGCCCTTCCCCTTTCAACATGTCTAGATCCGAATCCAAGTCCTATTTGCGATTATCAAACGTGGCGGTTACCCACAACCCCAAGCCTCTCTTAGCTCGCCGCACCACACCGCTGCACCCTTTCCTTCATGAAGTACTCCGATACGAAGTTCGGTGGGTCCATGCGGATGGTCCCACACGCGGCGAGAACATGAGAGCATGACTTGTGAACGAGCTTTAGCTTATTGCATGTGCAGCTAGGTTCATTCACATGGTCTCCAAGGCATACCTCATTGGTAACAAGAGACCGAGCCGTCCCGAATCCGGCTCTGTCTCGGAGGATCACGTCGAATCGATGCTCCGTATTGCCCATTACGAAGACCGTGCGATCGAGCCTTCTCGCCTTGGCTGCATGTATCTTTGTAATCTTGAGCGATAGGGTGTCTGTGGGTTGGCTGTATGAAGTGCCGCATTTGCATGTCTTTTCCTGAAATATCCGATTGTACTATGCAGAACGCCTTCGACGATGGCAACAAGAGGCTGAGAACGGAGGTCCCTAATAACCCAGTTGTACACCTCTGCAAGGTTAGTGGTCATTATGCCATACCTTGCACCATCCGTGTCGTGCAGTAAGGACCACTTCTCTAATGGCTCGGCCTCAATCCAATGAGAGAAACACCCGATGTCCCTCGAGGTCCTTCGCGTCAAATGGGGAGGGTCGAGCTCTCACAGTGGTGTGAGGCGCTCGGGCTGTGCCGCCCCAAGAATGAGGGGACGCTTGTTCTCTCGACGACATGCTTCCTGGTGTGTTCGTCCAACCTCTCCCACAACGCATCAAATTTACGCTGCTGGTTCTGCATAGCAAGCCTCTTGAACAGCTTCATCAACGGTTGCTGCCTAAACTGCTTGAAGAAGTTGGCCCCTAGATGGCAAATGCACCATCTGCTCTCGTGTCCGGCGAGGAACGGCTCATCGGGTCTTCTTTGAAGTTTTGGATGGCCTTCATCATCCCGGAGTGGCGATCATGGATTATGCAGACATCAGGACGCGCCCCAACTACTCCCATCTTCAGATGTTGAAGGAACCACAACCAGCTGTCGTAATTCTCACTTGGCTAAGGGCAGAATCTGATTGTTGCCATCAACGCCAATTGCTGTCAGGATCATGCCCTTGTATTTCCCAGTTAGAAATGTCCCGTCCACTGATATCACGGGCAACATGTGTCTGAATGCATTGATGCAGGGACCGAATGCTAAGAAGGTCCTCTGTAATACCTAAAACCTAGCGGCGGTCTTTTGGGTGGGCGATCCTTCACAAGCAATGTATGTGCCCGGGTTCTGTCTGCGGCAAAGACTGAGCATACGAGGAAGGTTGTCGAAGACACCTCGAAAGAACCGAACCTCCTTTCCAAAGCCTTCTGCTTAGCACGCCATGCCTTCGCGTAGCTAATCTTGTACTTGAATTTCTGCTCGATAGCCACTATGATGTGCTTGGCCTCCAAGTCCGTCTTCTTCACTATCTCTCCATACATGACATTGGCTATGAAGGTGGACGCCAGTTGCGATGCCTCGGCAAAACACTCTCGAAAGCAAGCGAGTGCGGTTCCACCTTCGAGACAATCCAGTGAGTCTCGTACTTGGGTCTCCTTGCGTGCACACGCCAAGGACACCCAGCCTGCTCGCATACCACGGTGTACTGCTCCTAGCTGGATTTGAGTACACGAAAACGGACGTTGCATGGATAAGACCCACAGCTTAATAGCATCCTGTAGTGATCCCTTGTCAGCAAACATTGCACGAAGCCGAACCTCCGTCCCATTGTACTCCCACGGTGATTCTTGCTCGTTGTGCACAGCAAGACCCTCAACGTCCACCCTATTCCATCCCTACGGGATGGGACCTTGTCCTCCTAGGAAGAGTTACCACCGTCCTCTTCTAAAGCTTCCTCTTCCGCTCGAGCTGTCAAGTCATCAATCTCCATCTGACGTACTATGCTGTGGACATGCTCCTCTGCATCTGCTCGATCGGCTCGAGCGCAGGCACGATATTCGCCTCGGCCTCCTCTTCGCCTCCACAACATTGGCCACCCGTCCTCTTACGCTTTCGAACGTCGGCCACCTCGTCCTCTTGTCGTCCACAACATCGGCCACCGCGTCTTCTTCATGAACCACAACCGAAGTAAGCCCCACCAACCCGACGGAGGCGTCGGAAGGGCTCGCAAGGATTACCTTGAGACATGGTCGCACGATTAGCACGCGACTCGTAGCCACAGCGCCTCTGACCTTCCAAATATCTCTTCCATGCAACCGCGCATCACTCGCTCAACTCCCACCGAATGTGTGGGGAGACCTACTCAAACCCCTTGTATGACGACACTCCACACCTCGGGGTCCAAGGAGAAGCTTCGTGAGCGATGTAGAACATCTCCGATTCGGGCATTCTCGTGTTCGTGTACCAAATCGACTTCTTTGAAATCACTTAGGTCAACACCTTGCGGACCTTCACGAATCGTACCTACACCGTAATGCACTTTCAATCTTGTGAGCTCCGACATGACTGCAAATATTACAAACGTTGCAACCAGTGATTTCTCCACATACATTCCCCATATACGTCGTAAACAAACAAGTGGCTACATGTCGCCTACATTCGGCCGAGAACAAGAACAAACAAGAGTATTACCTTCGTTCGTCTTTCTCTTTCACGTCTACAGCTCCTCTCCTCCCGAACCGCTCTCTCCCTAGCTCTGCTTCTCCCTGTGTACCTCTCTCCCAAGCTCCTCTCCTCCCGAACCGCCCTCTCCCGAGCTCTGCTCCTCCCTGCGTACCTCTCCCAAGCTCCTCTCCTCCTATTGTCTCCCTCTCTCGAGCTCCTCTGCTTCTCCCTCTCCCTACCTTCTCCCCTTTTCCTCCTCTGCCGAGACAAATGGTGAAAGAAACCATGATGGGATCTGAGTTGCTTTCTATATGACCTTGTAATCGCTCAACCGTAGGACGACTTGGCAGGAATTGCTGGACCAAGGGTTACTGACACGTGTCCAACTCGCCATACGGTTAGGCGACTTTGATTTAGGTGCTAGAAATTTGCTCCTCCGTATGGCGACTTTATCCAAGTCGCTATACCATGAAGCGACTACGTCTCGAACGTTTAAATAAATTCCGTTCCATTGGGGCGACTTAAATATGTGTCGCATGGCTGGCTGGGCGACTTTTCTGACTACCAACCGCATTTACTTTACTGAGATTATTTCTGTAAATAAAAATTAAGCGGTATTATTTCTGTATTTTCGAATAAAAAATAGATTATTTTTTTAAAAAATTCTTTATAACTCGGGCTTCAGTTTACGCATGTACTACTTGCCATCGCAGGCCCACACGGCCACACGACCTGGCAGGCCGATACTTCTGATGGGCTTCTTTCGCTCCGCTAACTTCCCTCCCTATTTCTTCCTCTCTCTCTCTCCAATGCAGATGGCCACCGAGACCAACACCGCCGCCTCCCTCCGTCCCCCACGCTCCCCGCCGCAGCGGGCTACATCGCCGACCGACCCAGCGCCACCACCGCCAAGGGCGTCACGAGCAGAGGCCTGCCGCCTGCGCATTGAGGTGCCCTTATGGATCGCCCACCCGCCTAGGGAGGGTTTATGCCGCATAAAACCCCTGCCCGGCCCTCGACTCTCCTTCCCAGTCTCCACTCCCGCGGGCGTCTGCCTCGTCCGGTCCAACTCCATACGTGTGGACGCCGATGCTGTCGCGATGGATCGCAGCCGCCGGTCTCCGGCAAGGTATGTTGGCCTGCGACGTGGCGGCCGGTGCGCGCCCGCGCGCCTTCTCCTCCGGGAGGGTGGTGGACGCGGCGGTCCGGGACGGCGAGCTCCGGGTGTTCGTAGTCGCCGGCGAGGTCTCCGGCGACTCGCTCGCTTCCCGTCTCATGGCGTCCCTCAGGGCGTTCTCCCCCGTACCCGTCCGCTTCGCTGGCGTTGGCGGGTCTGCCCTCCCACCCCTTCCTCCACTTTGGGTTCAGTACTTTTTGCTATTCAAGTATAACTGTATGTCTGTATAAGTGCGTTATGATTCGATTTTGATCATTTTATAAATAGTTCTGATACTACCCATTGTTTGTATCAAGTTTTGCTTCAGATTTGATTTTTCATGTCAATGTCCATGTGCAGGTGCATTGCTCGCTTATAGTTCGTTTCGTTTCACAAAACAAAGTAATACCTTATGGTTGTTGTTATGCAAGAAATGCTCATACAGCCTGAGCAATTGGAGTTGAAGAAACTTAGAAGGGAGGTTTAGTTTTGGATTGCTTATTTTATTTCCTTCTGAAGGTGTTTGGAGGTTCATATTTATTGTACAGAGTTAGATACTTAGATTCCATCTACGTACAGCAGAAGTATTCAAATTTGTATGGGAGCCAGTCAATATCTTGTGAGGTGTCCAACTTTTAGTCAAGTGACAGGGCCGCAGGGGCAGATGCTTTTTCCTTTTTAATTCTTGTCATGCTAATGTGTGGTGCTCCTTTAGGCTGTAGGTTCATTAGGTTTTAGCACGTCGAAGAAACAAGAATGTGATCCCACCCTTTCTTTTCTTTTTTTTGAGGCGGCGATCCCACTCTTTGTTTTTTTAGATGGTGATCCCATTCTACCCAATATGTAAATGATTGGTATGTACGATTGGAAAGGATGTAGATGAAAGAGAAAAAGAAAATTGGGTAGCAAATGGTTTTCTTGTCTGACACCTCACTTGAGAAAACAGAAAAGAGTATAGTTCTCTTCCACTCATGTATTGTTTTCTTCTCTCCAGAAGAGAGAGAATGAAGAAGAAAGACCACAAGTAAGTCTAGTAATAAACATAACATCAGGGTTGTTTTCTTTTCTTCTCCTCTCTTTATCTCCATGAGAAGAAAACAAAATGGGGATATATTGTTGTGGAGTTGTCACCATTATTCAGTTTTGCTTGATCTCATTGATGTATGCACATACTTCTTAATTAAATGCCAGCAGGTTGATGTTTGCATTCAGGTGTGTTTGTATTCTCTCTATTTGTATGTAAAGAGATTAAATTTTCCGTGTGCTTGACATACCCATGTAATAATTAATTCAACATTGTTGCATCAGTTAACATTTCCATCTGTGCATTTTGATCCAAACCCAATTTCAAGTTGGATCCCATCATTTTGTTACAAATTTGATCAGTCATTTCCTTACCCATCAAACGGACTCTTTTGTCAATGTAGGGAATTAATGTGCAAGGAAGGCTTGAAATCACTTTTTCCCATGGAAGAAATTGCCGTGATGGGCTTGTGGGAACTGCTGCCACACATATATAATGTCAAGGTGCAATTTTGATGTGTCGCATTCTTTGCTTCATGTTCATACTATGGCACTTGGATTTTGATTATTCTCATTTTACTTTTGCAGAGGAAGATTAAGGATACTGTAGATGCTGCTATATTATTTCAGCCTCATGCTGTTGTTACAGTTGATTCAAAGGGGCTCTCTTTTCGCCTTTTGAAGCAATTGAAATGTATGGTTCTCAATGGAAGCATTTTTCACCATACCAAAATTTAATTTAAAGAATGATATTTTTATTTATTTTTCATGTTCAAACATGGTAAAGTGTTTCTTGTACCTAGGTAGATACAATCAAAGGGTGGGTAGTCCTCTACATGTCCATTATGTTGCACCATCATTCTGGGCCTGGAAAGGTGGTGAAAGCAGGCTCTCGAAGTTGCATAATTTTGTGGACCATATTTTGTGTATCCTTCCGTTTGAGGATGAAATATGCAGATTAAATGGGTTGCCTGCTACATATGTGGGCCATCCTTTATTGGACGATGCTATTGGATTAAACATGGTAGGGACTTGTGTGGCTTTGTTTCAACATCAATGCCATTAACCTAATTACCTAAGTGCCTATCAATTTGTTGATTTTGAAGATTTTTCTGTCAAATCTCTCATTCATTTTTTCCTGCACTGTTCTGCATGTCCTCTCTCTCCAGGTGTCTCATTAAGATTTGCTTGCATGAAGACCTTGTATTATACATTGATTGTCACATCCACAGTCATATGAATGACAACGTTGTTAGATATGTATATTGTGTAGGGTGTTATTTGCTATTGTCCAACCTTGTACATGTTATATATTAGCCTTTGGTAAGATGCTTTATTCCAAACATGGTATTAGAGTCATGGAAACCCTAGCCATGAAAACCCTACCTCTTGACCGATCGCCATGCACCGCCGCCATCAGAGCTATCGCCGTTGTTGTCCGTTGTTCTCTCCTCTAGATCCGCTGGATTTTTCGTCGTCGCTCACCGACACAAAGATCTCTCGCCCCACACGCGCCTCGCCGTCTTCTTCACCGCTGCTTGGCTGCTGGCCACGCTGCGTTAGGCGGGGACGTCGAAGAGCTACCTCTGTAAGCCTTTCTCCACCGGGCGCCATTATCGGCTGCCACATGGCTCCCACTGAAGGCCGCTTATCCGAAGCGGCCCGAAGCGTCGCCTCTGCGTCGATCCATGCGGCGCTTCTCTCGGCCAGTGTCTGCTCTGCTTTCTTCTCCGGCCTCTCCATGCCGAGCTTCTTCACGCGCTCGAGTCTCCTCACGACCGGATCGAAGCTCTGCTTTATTCTGGTTTGGTGGAGCCGGCGGCTCCGGCTTCTCATCGGAGCCGGCGGCTTTTAGCTCCGGCTTCTCTGGTTAAAAAAACAGAAGATGATGGCTTCTACCGGAGGCTCCTTCGTCATCCCACTCCCCCCAGTTCGGTTCGATGGGACAAATTTCCGGGAGTGAGCCGTTCACCTGAGGATCCACCTCAACAACCAGCGTCTCTGGGGTCATCTCATTGGCGAGCAACCCTGTCCGCCTTGTCCTACACCGCCAGCACTACCCGCTCTCTCTGCTGGTGCGAATAAGGTGGCTCAGGAGGTCGCCAATGCTGCACTGGAGGAGGCCCTAGAGCTCTACCAGTCTGAGCTGCACGCCTACGAGCACTGGCAGGAGGCCGAGGCTCGTGCTACCGCCATCCTGGTGGGTAGCATGCCCATGACCATCTCCATAGATGTGGTGGAGCTGCCATCGACACAACTTATTTGGGAGCGCCTCCGAGGCTCCGAGCTCACTATCAGTCGACGAGTGATGCTATGTATCTCTCAGTTGTGCACCAGGCGCATTATCTTCAGCAGCTCGATGCCACCGTGGATGGCTTCTATCAGAAGCTGTCACAGGTGTGGCATCAGCTTGACTCTCTGGGGCCGGATGTCTGCCAGACCTGTCCCTGCTGTGTGCGGCTCCGCACTCACTAGGAGACACACCGTCTCTATGACTTCCTGGCGTGTCTCCGGCCTGAGTTTGAGACTACGCGTGCTCAGCTCCTGACTCGTCACCCGCGCCCGAGCTTGGTGGAGGCCCTCACGGGTGTGCGTGTTGAGGAGACTCGTCACTGTGGCGTGGCTCAGATGCAGTCTGTCTTGTCTGCTTTAGCACCTTCTCCTTCATCGGTTTCTTCAGCACCGACTGTGATCCCTCCCCTACCTCCTCCGGTGGTTGCTGCTTCTACTATGGGTCTCCACTGCACCTACTGTCAGCGTGACGGCCACAGGTATCAGGATTGCTACAAGCGGAGGCTGAACCAGGGTTGTCGGGGTGGACGTGCCCCGAAGGGCTCTGGAGGTTCCTCTCACTCAGGAGCTGACGCCTCTTGCCAGAGCTCCTCTGGTGACGCCACACAGCAGCTCCTTTCACTGCTTCAGCGCCTTGGTGTCAGCTCGTCCTCAGACTCCTCGGGTTCTGTTTGTCCAGCTCTTGCTTCTTAGTAGTCTTCCTCGCCTACGCCTCCTCCCTCATCAGGTATCTTGTCTCCGTGGATCTTGGACTCTGGTGCTTCTTTTCACATGACACCAGATTCTACCCACCTTACTTCCGTGTGTTCCATAGATTTTCCTTTCACTGTTTAGACTGCAAATGGTACCTCTCTTCCTGTTGCAGGCCGAAGTACCCTTTCCACTTCTTCTTTTCATGTTCCTGCAGTCTCTCATGTTCCTCAGCTTACCATGCAGCTTATGTCGGTTGGTCGGATCACTGATCACAACTGTCGTGTTGTTCTTGAGTCTGACTCTTGTTGTGTTTAGGACCGCCGCACGGGGACTCTGCTTGGTATTGGCCCTCGGCGCCGTGATTCGCAGCGTCTCTGGGAGCTCGACTGGCTTCATCTTTCTTCCGCTGTCTCCACCAGCTAGTCAGCCACTACCACTACCTTTGGTTTTGTTGCGTCCTCCACTACCTCTTTCGCTCAGTGGCACCATCGTCTTGGTCATCTCTGTGGCTCGTGTCTATCGTCTTTAGTCGGTCGTGGTGTTTATGGGTCTGTTTTTAGGGACACCTCTTTACATTGTATGGGTTGCAAGCTTGGCAAGCAGCTGCAGCTTCCCTATCCCTCTAGTGATTCTATTTCTACTTGTTCTTTTGATCTTGTTCACTCTAATGTTTGGGGTCCGGCTCCCTTCGTTTCGAAAGGGGGTCATCGCTATTATGTGATCTTTATTGATGATTATTCTCGTTATACTTGGATCTACTTCATGTCTGAGGGCAATCAGGTTCTCTCTATTTACCAAATGTTTGCCACCATGGTTCGCACTCAGTTTGATTCGGCCATTCGTGTATTTCATGCCGATTTTGCTGGTGAGTATCTATCTGTTGCTTTGGGTCGCTTCCTCGTTGAGCAGGGCACTCTTTCCTAGTACTCTTGTCCTGTTGCTCACGCTCAGAACGGTGTCTCTGAGTGTAAGCATCGTCACTTGCTTGAGACCGCTCGCGCTCTCATGCTTGCCTCTTCTGTTCCCCCTCACTTCTAGGCTGAGGCTGTTTCTACTGTTGCTTTTCTCATCAACCTGCAGCCTTCCACTGCTCCTCAGGGTTCTACTCCTGTCGTGCGTCTCTTTGGTCGAGCTCCAGAGTACAATCATCTTCGCAGTTTCGGCTGTATCTGTTTCGTTCTTCTTCTACCTCGAGAGCGCACTAAGCTGACTGCTCAGTCAGTTGAGTGTGTTTTCCTTGGTTACAATCTTGAGCATAAGGGTTATCGTTGCTACGACCCTGTTGCTCGCAGGATGAGGATTTCTCAGGATGTCACTTTTGACGAGTCCCGATCTTACTACCCTCGTTCCCCCACTGTCAGTCCAGATTCTCTTGTTGAGTTGATCTCCTTTCTGATTTTTCCTGACTCTCCGCTTTCCACCACTGTTTCGCTTCATCCTCCATCTACTCTGCCTCCCTCTCCTCCAACTCCACCTGTTTCGCCGCCGCCTGATTTTCCTTCCCGCTCTTTTGTTGAGGCTCCACCTTTTCCCTTGCACTACTCTCGCCATCCTCAGCCTACTACTTCCCCTCTTGCCTACTACTTCCCCTCTTGAGCCTCCGTCTTTGCTGGGCCCTATTCCCAATCCTTCCTCTTCATCCTTGCTGGGTCCAACCCCGTCTTCTCCTCTCAGGTACGATCTTTGTGATCGTCACACTATCAAAGTCGCTGGCGCGCTCGACTTTGCGTACCGTTGCTCTTCTCGAACCTCGACCTCTGGTGAGGCATTGCTTACTCTGAGTGGCAGCTCGCGATGTCTGAGAAGATTGCTGCTTTAGAACGTACTAGCACTTGGGATCTTGTGCCCTTGTCTGCGCGTGTTACTCCTATCATGTGTAAGTGGGTGTACAAGATCAAGACCCGCTCAAATAGTCCCTTGAGCGCTACAAGGCTCGTCTTGTGGCGCATGGTTTTCAGCAGGAGCATGATCGTGACTACGATGAGACTTTCGCCCCTGTCGCTCATATGACCACTGTTCTCACTCTTCTTGCTGTGGCCTCTGTTCGACAGTAGCCTATCTCTCAATTGGATGTTAAGAATGTCTTTCTCAATGGCGAGCTGCATGAGGAGGTCTACATGCAGCCGCCCCCTATCCCTAATGGTATGGTTTGTCGCATTCGTCGTTCTCTCTATGGGCTCAAACAAGCCCCTCGTGCTTAGTTTGACTGTTTCTCCTCTGTTGTCACGGCTGTCAGCTTCTCCGTCAGTGATCATGACCCTGCTCTCTTTGTTCACACCTCTCCTCGGGGTCGGACGCTCCTCTTTCTATATGTGGATGACATGATCATTACTGGAGATGACTCTCAATACATTGCCTTTGTGGAGGAGCGTCTTAGTAAGCAGTTCTTAATGTCTGATTTGGGTCCTCTTCGTTAATTCCTTAGGATTGAGATCACTTCTGCGCTCGAGGGCTACTATCTCTCCCAGGAGAAGTACATTCAAGATATCCTTACTCGCGCTTGTCTCACTGATCAGCACGTGGTGGATACTCCTATAGAGCTTGGTGTTCACCTTCGGCCTACTGGTGATGAGCCTCTTGAGGATCCCACTCGCTACCACCATATTGTCGGGAGCCTCGTCTACCTTGGGATTACTCGACCTGACATTTCTTACCCAGTTCACATCATGAGTCAGTTTGTCTCTGCTTCCACTCAGCTCCACTACAGTCATCTTCTTCGTGTTCTTCGATATCTTCGTGGAACCATCACTCGACATCTTTTCTTTTCTCGCTCCAGTTCTTTACAGCTTCAGACGTACTCTGATGCGACCTGAGCTAGCGATCATTTTGATCGCCGGTATCTTTTTGCCTATTGTGTTTTCCTTGGTTCCTCCTTGATTGCCTGGAAGACTAAAAAGCGATCGCAGCTTCGTTCGAAACATCGAGGTGAGTTGAGAGCCATGGCACATAATCACCGAGATCACCTGGCTTCGGTGGTTTCTTGTGGATTTCGGTGTTTCTGTTTTTGCACCAACTCCGCTCTTATCAGATAGTACTGGTGCGATCAGCATTGCTTGAGATCTCGTGAAGTATGAGCTTACCAAGCACATTGGAGTGGATGTTTCGTACATGCGATCGCAGGTGCAAGACCAAATTATTGCTCTTCAGTATGTGCCTTCGGAGCTTCAGATAGCAGATTTATTCACCAAGGCACAGACTCGAGCTCAGCATAGTTTTTACCTCTCCAAACTCAGTGTTGTTGATCCACCATGAGTTTGATGGGGGGTGTTAGATATGTATATTGTGTAGGGTGTTATTTGCTATTGTCCAACCTTGTACATATTATATATTGGCCTTTGGCCCATTGGAATAGATAAGATGTTTTATTCCAAACAAACGTGAAGTGCTAGAATGTCTTTGTATAAACTAAAAGCTATTAGCTATTTAGTTTCTATTACCAATGCATAGAGTAACCTTCAAGGCAAGTTCTAATCATTGTGGAAGTGTACTGGTCATTATGATTGATGGATAACAAGCATCTTATGTCTTCATGGGAGGGACCAGAAGACGATTGTGCAAGGAGTGCACTATTGTTTATCTACTCTAATAAGAAAAATCTTGGCACATAATAACCACTAATGGTTGTCTTGTCTTCTAGAAGTAATTAAATTTCATTTAAATCCAAACATTTTGATCTGGTAAACTGGAGATGCTAATATCATGTAAATGAATTGCTAAGACTACTCCATTTCAATTTTATAGATCTATTTGATACCTGGTACCGCCGACTTACATTATAGTTCTTTATGTCTGCCAAAATTTGTAGGACCCGGAATTATCTTCTGACAAGTCCATGCATCAAAGAAGTGGTGAAGCTTTCCGATTGGAGCATGGTTTGTCTCCTGGTAATTATATATGTCGTTCTTTGGGGCGCTTCTTTTTGTGCACAAGATCCCTGAGACCTTGATTGTTAATGCCAATGGTTATGTTCTGTTTTGTGTTTTTCTGCTCATATTTATCAGATTCAAATTGTATATGTGGTGATTTTTTTTTTGAATCACATGGTATTTGTGAATATATTGTTTGATGTATTTCTATGAACTATCATCAAGGAAACAGAACATCGAAGTTGTTACAATTTATTTCCCAAGAACTACTGGGTGGGTTATGCTCTTTTGCTCTTTCATTGGGTTGTTGGAATAACAAGAAACTAGGTACTGTTTTCCAGAAATTAACATGAAGATTGTTGTTTGCCTGTTTGGTAATGGTGCAACTTCAAAATCTGCAAACCATTCAATTGTTCGCACACTTGCACGCTATCAATCATACAGTGCTTTGTATGTCACCATTTGGCATTTGGGTGACATTATAGTTTGATCCATTCAATTAAAAACTGATATGGCGTGGATAGTGGAGAAAACAAAACGATGCAAAAAGGAGATACAAGGCTGAGGCAAGATCGCCTTCGCCCGGCTGAACATCTCGGTCTGCCGGCGAAGCTCTGATATTGCAGGAGCCTAGTTCTTTGAGACAACTTTTCTTTATATTTCTTGATTGCCCTTTTCACCAATACAATACTCTGCCTTTATAGCCTAGGCAGGGGATTCGGTATTTCCGAAACCAAGACAGGAGAGTATCTGAAAAGGAAACTGATACATACTTGGATGCAAAGTCTAATTGAATATCTAAAGCAATCTCGGAAGGATATACTAACCAATACTCTCGGAAGGAGATACTAACTAATACTTTCTAACCGACTCTTACCCCTTTCGGAGTACCTATTACACGTCCAGCACAAGTGCCTTGTCCTGATACGCAACAGAGTCCGAAGTGGATTCAATTGCCGCAGTGCCCACTGACTCGGATTCAGCAGCTCCAACCAAATCAACCTCTGCCAAAGTTTCCTTGGATTGCAAACGCTTGCGTCGCTGATATGTTTTACCAACAAATGCGTCCACAACAAAAACATGTAGCTAAATCTCAAAAAATAAACTATATAGAACCAAGATGATGATATGGTCAACTATACTTCCCTTATATGATTGACATGATACATAAATTATTTTATTTATTCAATGCAAGACCATCAAATTTTCTCTACCTTTTGTTTTGAGAGGAATCAAATTTTCTCTGCTTTGATCATTGATTTGTCACCTTAGCTTAGACATAAATAACGATTAACAGCAAGACATCGTATCTGGATTTTTGTGTTTCGAGTTACAAGCTGCTAATTTATCTACCTCTCTGGAGCTGCTTCAAGATTCATAATGGGATAAATCTTAATATGCATTTTGATTATTTTGTTATCAATACATGTCCGTTTTCTAATGAGAAATTCACATTTGCTAGATGCCACAATCATAACCATGCTGCCTGGAAGCAGGATGCAGGAGGTAGCTCGTATGCTTCCGATCTTCTTGCAAACTGCGCAACATCTAAGCCATGCATTTAATGAACTTTCACTAGTCATCCCAGTTGCTCCACATCGGGGTGTGAGGACTTATGTTAAAAATATAGTTGGATCAGGGCCATTTCCAGTGGTACTGGTACCTGGGGGGTTGTTAAAAGAAAGATATGATGCATTCAATGTAAGTTCGCTTCTCTTTTTAAAATTACATGACTCTACTTCTCGAGCACCAAGTTCATTATTGGGATATTGTTATTTAGGAATGTTCTTATGTTTTTCATTCATTTCATGGATATGAAGATGTTTCACAGCACCTCATCTTCCTCACACTTAAATTATGGATCGCTACAGTTCCAAAAGGCTTCATGTTAAGTGATGTACCCTCTATATGTGTGCTACGCACAAACTAGTGTTAACTGAGAAAGTTCACTGTGAATAGTTAAGTTTGAATTAGCATTTTCATTTTCTCCTTGGGCTATATAGGGATCAAAAAGACTGAGCGCTGTTGATTATTGCAGCCAGAGGATTGTCGCGCATATTATGTTCTACCAATGTTTTTGTCCTTTTTTGTTAGGCAATTTATGAAATAATCTTGTAATGTTGGCTATCAATGATTGGACTAGTTATACACAAAATAAACATTATCTCGGTGTTTATTCTTTGTTCCAGACAAGATATTTAAGCTGCATCTGTTACATCTCAAGCCAACTACACCTTTTGGTAGTTAAGTCACTTAAGTGCATTAACCGAGAGAATTAAATGTGAAATTGATATCATGTGATTAATTGTTAGTATAAGAAACTTATTGCAGCTAAGTCTGCTTGTGCTAATAGTTACCACAAAACTTCATTGCTGATGTAATTACTTGCTAGGCAGGCCTGCATCCAATTTTATTGTACTTTCGGCATTCATGTGAGTGAACTTAAGAAAGTGTTGCTTCTTTTTTGCAGGCTAGTAGAGCAGCATTATGTACTTCAGGAACAGCTGTTATGGAACTAACTCTAGCAAAACTACCATGTGTAGTAGCTTACCAAGCTCATTTCATCACAGAATGCTTCATCCACCTGAGGAAAAAGATAGACTTTATTTCTCTGCCCAACATTCTTTTGAATTCTCCAATTGTTCCTGAGGTCCTTTTTCGGGCTTGTACAGCTAAAAATCTAGCTGCAAAACTAAGGTAATTTCTTTCTAATCTACACCTTGTGTTTCTTTACAAAGTACTCCTTCCGTTCTTTTTTACTTGGCGTTTGTTACTTTTCGAGGTCTTCAAGATACAGCTTTGATCGTTACTTTTTAAAACTTTACAACTTTACATTAAGATATACTAATAAAATTATAATATTATGAAAGTATTTTTAATGACAAATCTAATAATATAATTTTCATATAGCCAATCTGAATAGTTTTAAATCTTGACAGTCAAACTTTAGAAAGTTTGATGGCACGGATTCAAGGAGTCAAGTAAAAAAAGAACAGAGGGAGTACAAAAGAAGCTTCTAACTGCCCAATAATCTCAATTAAGCAGTTTTCTTGAAGAAAGATAATACTGATCAGGTTTGTGTATCTATAGGTGTACCAATATCTACATAGATACCAGGGAAAAAATAACCGGCCGATAACCGCCGGGGGTCCGGGATCCAAAATTCCGGCTGGTTTTTTTCGGGTTTTGTAAGTTCAAATTTCGAATTTTGGCTGATTTTTAAGCAAATTCAAGCGAAATTCAACCGGATTATTCCCGAGAAAACTGGTAACCAGCCGGTTACCGCCAGTTTTTTTTTTTACCGGCTGCCCGGCGGAATTTCCCTCAGTACCGGCTTTTGGTTCCTTGATAGATACACTTCATGTGGCTTGACTTCTCTGTTAATTAATTGCTAGTTTCCAAGCTGGCCTCTGTTGCTTTTCCTGGGTGACGTTCTGTTTTCATTTTGAACAATATTCTGTCTGCTTTTCACATTGTGAATTGGACCTCATCATATTTATCTCATTTTGGTCGGACCAGCGAGGTTATTTTTAATGATGAAGTCCGTCAGCTGCAAGTTGAATCAGCTGACCAAGTACTCCGGGTTCTTTACGAACCTATCAAGCAACGAGGTAATTTATTTGCGGAGGAGGCGGGCAACTCGAGCTTGTCATCAAATGTCTACTCCCCTAGCACGATCGCAGCATTAACAGTGCTTTACATGGATAAACATCAACGGATGGTGCACCAGAATTCAGTGGACGTACTCAGTAGCTGAGAAATGTTTTACCAGGGTGGTCGCTGTAGCGTGCATTCTCTTCTTCTCCATCCTTTTGTTTTTTTATTGAAAAGTAGTTTTCGACAAATCGTACTCGCTGCCATTGGTCCACAACTGGAGGAGCAAGCAAGTGTTTATATGTAAACTTTCAGCTCTGAAGTGCCGCAGTGTCAGGTCAGCATCACATTATCATTGTGGAAATTGGAAACACATGTGTTCTGGTGGGTTAAGTGCGGGTCTTAGTCATCCGGTGTGATGTTTGGCGCAGACTCTTCCAGTTCCATGGTTAGAATTTCCTGGAGGGAACAGGAAGTCAGGGAGTCTGCAGGAAACAGTTGGGAGTAGGGAATACAGGATACTTTCTGCATTATTTCTTCAGCTTCTGCAGCTGAAAATATGGCCATTTTGTAATTTGGCTGCTTCTGCTTCTTTTTTAGGGAGGTTTGATGAGATGACTATTGAGGTGTATCAGATTATCGAATACATGGTGACATCAGGGGGCCCGGGACTCTTATGTCAACTCTGGCCGGGTTTTTTGCTCTTTTGTCACAGTTGACGTGCTAAATAACAATTTTAGCCCCTTCTCCGAATCAAAGCCGAAAATAGCACCGCGGAGCCGCCAACGGGGTGACACCTAGTTCGTGCCCCCTTGCTTGGAGCCCCTCGTCCGTGCGCACAAGGCACAGACAAAGCCTCGTCCAAGTGCCTAGGACATGGACAACAGCACCCCCCCACCCCCTGATACGCTCGTCATCATAGAAAATCGGGCAAGAGTGATTTTTGGTGGCTGATTTCATGTGGAATTTTTTTTGTATGAAATTCAAAAAATAATATGAAATTCGAAGTATTTGGGATTAAAATTTGAAATACTTCATAATGTAGTTGTGAATTAAATGACGGGTAGGGTATGGTTACATGTATTGCAAATGATAGTATGCATGAAAGAACAAACCAAAAAATACCTAGGATGCATGTGTGTCTTTTTGGAATCGAAAAGAGGGTGGATTGGAACGAAGTTATTAGTCTTTGCGGCCCATTGGTTCTTTCCCCTTGTCTCCTAACTGTCTGCGATGGCGGCCAGTCTCGTAGGTAGCCCTGTTCTATGAGACAGATTGAAAGATTGAATGATGTTAGCAGAACATAAGCCCAAATCAATAATTGAGATGCAAATTGAACATAACTTATCTCTTCGATCCGGAGTCTGCCTGTGCGATGCGAAGTGTTAGGATGGCCGCTAGTCTCACTAGCGGGAGTCTTCCCTTTGTCCATCGGTGCCTTTTCAACAGGGTCGGGTACGTAAGGTTTTCGAGGTTGGAAAATCTTGGGTTGCTTCGCGGAGTTGAACATGTACTTCTGCTCGATGAGCGTCCTATCGTACATGCCTGAGCCATCGATCCATTGGAAGAAGTTGTAACGTATCTTCGGCTGCCATTATGCGCGGATAAAGTTAGTGATATATGGAATGCAACGTAAGATGTGGAAAATCGATGTGTGTGTAAGATTTATTTTCGAGGATATTTCCGCATATGTAGTACGCACAGGCGGAGGACACCGGGTGTATGGACTGAATGATCAACCCGGTTCTTTACACACACATTGCGGGCGTGAAAACCCAGTGGTATCGGCACATCCTTTATAGAACAATTCGTGTAGGTTTTAGCCCTCTCGGCAAGCTACTTGCGCTTCCGCAACATCTTTGCATAGTAGTCCAACATCTTTAAGGCCGACCTAATGTTATGCTCTAGCTCATAGAACAATGCTGAGTCAGTTCGGAGCAAATAGAATGCCAAAATACATGGAAACGAAGCATTTAAACGAAATGAAGTACAGAAATACGCAAATATTACAACACTACTCGTTAACATAAAATGACGGTATTACAACATGCAAACAATATCATTAATTATGATACCGAATGACGCCTAGACGAGCTCGGTTTGTTGGGGCAATCCTTCATGGAGTGGCCAAGGGCTTTGCATATTCGGCACTTCCTCACGCTGCTCTGGCCCCCACGCTGGTTGTCATCCATGTCGTTTCGGAAGCGCCACGTTTGTTATCGTCCCTTTCCGGTTGCCTTCAAGGCTATGTTCGGACCTCATTTCACCCTCTCCACCCAAAGAGCCATATAGTTCATGTCCACACCATACGAGTAAACTCAGCACTCCATGTCCCAAAAAGATGGTGCATGTCGTAATACTCGGAGATGTACGACGTAGGTATCTGCCTGACTTGCGTGCACACCTTATACACATACGAGCTTAGCTTGTGCATGAGTTTTGGCTTGTTGTAGGTGCATGTAACTACATCACCGATGGTGCAAGTATGTTTCCTACCCCCCTAGCATGACTATTGACATATTTTTGCCTCAGCCGGATCTCGTGCTTCCTCCTTAGGCCATCGATCACCCGAATGTCATGCATATGAGTTTTTTTTGCTTCTTCTGGTCCATATACCTATGTATATTCTCGAACCACTTTTCCCTTCTTCCTGTTGTTGCCACGCTGTGGTGGCTCTATTTACGAAGTAACCGACCGTGCGAGTCCAAATCTCCTCAACGATCGCGGTGATAGGGAGGCACCATACACCTTTCAGCACGTTGTTGTACACCTCAGACATGTTGGTTGTTATAATATCGTACCTCGCACCGTCAGTGTCGTACATCCGTGACCATTTCTCCAACTCAAGAGTACAAAGATTAATCCACTCAGAGAAACTGATGGGCTCCTGGATGCCCTCTCATGCCCTGTTGTCCTTCTTGTGCCTCCAGATGGGACTCCCTTGTATGCCTCGTGGTCCTTTTTCGATGTCTCTACATATGGCCTCAAACTTCCGCCTCTGGTTTTGCTTGCACAACGTCTTGAACGTCTTCATTAGTTCCTGATTGTGGAACCGCGTGAAGAAGTTTGACACAATACGCCTCATGCATCACCGAGTTTCCACGTTGTTCCACTGGTAGGGAGTTCCATCCCATTCTTCATGGTGTTGAGAGCGGACAACAGCCCTGCATTGCAGACTGTGATAAGGCATACGTTGGGCCGGTCTTCCAAAACCGACCACTTGACATTTGCTAGGAACCACAGCTAACTAGATGTGTTCTCGTTCTCTACGATGGCAAATGCAACGGGAAGAAGTTGGTCATTTGCATTGGCTCCCACCGCGGTGAAAATGATGCCCTTGTACCTCTCGATGGGAAAAGTGCCATCTATCGTGACCACCGGATGACGGCACTTGAAGCTCTCTATGGCCTGGAAGAAAGCCCATAACACACGGTCTAGTATGTAGCAGTTAGGACCTCTATCAGGATCTTCTTTTTCCATCTTGTTTATGTACGTGCTGGGATTTGCTTCGGTAGTCTGGTGAGGCATCCTTGGCACAAGGTTGTACACCTTCTCATATGTCCTGTGCATGGCATCGATTACCTTCTGCTTGGCTCGTCGGACCTTGTTATAGCTGACTGGATAACCAACCAGATTGGCGACTTCTGACAACAACATCTTGGGGGAGACGTAGGCCCGTACTGGAGGCCCCAAAAAAATTAGGGATCCCTTTTTTCTATCCATTCTTCAATGACTACTTGCTAATATTTGTTCTAGTAATAATAAGAACTAATAAACAAGCAGCTCTTTTATTTACTTCTTACTGAAAACTACCACTGATTCACATCCATTTCCCCCCGCCTCCTCCCCTCTTTGTGTTTCTTTTGCTAAATATTTACTCTAAAAGTTCATTCCTAAGAAAAACATGGGTCCTGTTGATATTTTTAAAGTTTATGAGATGGCTAAATTATTTTCGTAATGCAATTCTTGCATATAGAATTTTGTTGACTATTTCAGTGAATATTGCATCTGTAGAAAGTGCTTTTAAAAACTGAAGTTGTTAAAGTTCTACTTGCATTCTATAATGACTCAGGAAAGACTTAACCATGGCACTTGCAATTGATGTTTAATTTGGCGAAGACTAGTTAGGAAGATAATTAAAGATTTTGTTTCAAGGAATACTAGCAGAATGATGCTTTTCAATTGAAAGTATTGGTACTAGTTTAGATATTTGTTTCTTAGCGAGGCGTAACCCTTTGTACCGTAAGAAAAAAAATTGTATTACAATTGTAATATCAAATAAAGAATATATGTTAGTTTTTGTTGTTGACTTTTATTAAGTATATGGCCTAATTTTAAATTTAGCACAGGGCCCCCAAAATGTCAAGTACGGACCTGGGGAGACAGACACGTCCTCTGCAACTAGGTGGCTGATGAGAGTTGTCACATATGCGGAAGTCACATTCTGATGCTGCTACTACGGCTCACTTAGCTTGCAAGTGTGGTCAATCACTGCCTTGACCGTGAAGACTGTGCCAAAGAACTTCGCCTTATGAGCGCTGACCTTGCCAGCGTAGCCTTCCACTACGTACTTTATTGCATAATGGCTTGGGTTTCACCGGTGCACCTGGTACACACGACCGATGGACAAGGAGTACCGTGATATAGCTTGCTGCATGGCCACCTTGTTAGGGAAGTGCTACCCAACTAATAGGGAATCAGCATCAAACCCCCACTGCGACTCGTCTTCTTATGGCGGTATGAGTGATCGCACTGCGAAATCATCTAGTCTGGATGCCACGTAAGGCACCTCCGATGACACAATTCCGCCGATCGGACCACCACCTCCTGCACCTAGGGGTTCGTCCTCCTCGCTATCATCCGAGCCTAGGTCGACATCCTTGTCGGACTCCGACTCGGCCGGTTGGTCTGGCAGAAACTCGTGGCAGTCAATGCGGGCCGACTACCATTGTTCCACCCCCTCATTTTTCACAAAATTATGTGCAAGTATTCTCTCGTAGTCTTCCTCCAAAATAACACATGCTGTCCTCCCGTCTTTATACACCGCCTGCGTTTCCCCGCTTCCTGAGGCACCATCATCATCAAGGTTTGCTGGCACCCTGTGCACGAAATTCACGTACAACATCGGCTTCCCGTATATCACCGCCTCGGGCTTGGTTGCAATCTACATGTATTGGCCTCATGCAATGCTACTATTCACCTTGAGTAGCTCCCATACGCCCTGCCCTGCCCTGTTCGTGCAGGTGATCGCTTCGATGGCAAGTTTCTTCGTCGGTGCCTCCGTGTCGACCTCTCTTTGGATGCAACTTATCAGCTCGTAAATATTCATCGCATCCAGCTCCTCCGTCCGGACCACCTTGCATTGACATCTCGACAGCTCCAACCCATCCGGTCTACCCCGTACAAGACTGTTGCCATAAAACACAAACAAGTTTTGCATGTTTGACATCACCTAAAGCCACAACAACCTAATTTACTGTACATAATCTAATAAACAGGTCACACTATGTAGTTTACATTTCCGTAACCCCCAAATAACTACACTACCCAACCTAACCAAAATAACGACTTTTATGACTAATTAATTATGACTAAATTAATTACAACTAACTTACTATGACTAACTATTTATGACTAATTAATTACAACTAATTAATTTGGACTAACTAATTAGGACTAAACAATTAAGAATAATTACTTATGACTAATTACTTACGACTATTTTAATTAGAACTAACTAACTACGACTAATTAATTTAACTAGTTAATTATGGCTAATTAATTAGGACTATTTTACTTATGACTAAATAATTACGACTAACTAACTACAAGTAATTAATCACGACTAATTAATTTAACACTAATTACACAGTTAATATACATATTGCATACGAGAAAAATTACCTCATCTAGAAGATCTTTACTTGATGTCGAACTTTCTCTACTGATATGACTGCTAAACACTGCTCTAACACTCTCAAATTGGCAGCGAAATCGAAACTAATTTCGGCCTATCGCGCTATCTCTCGCTCGCTCGATCCTGTCTGTCTCTCTATGCAGAGCGAAATTGTTTTGGTGTGGAGGAACGAGAGTGCAGTGCCGGGTTTTATAGCCACGCGAAGGCTGACCGCGAAGCGACGAGAGGGAATCCGGATTCCCTCCCACGGACGACACGCCAGGTTTTCGCGCATGTGGGGACAACGAGAATCGATGTGACCAGTGATGGGCTGGGAGTGAATACTCAGAGAGAATCTAAGGTGAGTCCGTGCCTACAGACCGCATGGACTCGTATTAAAAACATAAAATTGCGGGGGATTGGCCGTTCGTGCTCGAGGCGCACAGAGGAGGCTATTGTTGCCCCCTCCCCCGCCGCCCTGCGGGTTGACAGTGCCATTTTTGCCATTGATTCGAAATGGGAGCTACTTTTTCTATTTAGCGGTCAACGGTGGTATAAAGCAAAAACTCACTCTGGCCATGGATTTCCACGTGGCCGGTGACCATGTCACGGCTGAGCTCATCTAGACTGTGGGCCATCAGACGGCGAATCTTCCATGGGAATTTTTTTTCTCCGATGTGTAGTTCTGGTTTACAAGTTGCCCGCGTTACCTGGACTCCATTAGGGAATATCACTTGCCAAGTTCCGGATGGACATGGTTTCACTTTCGTCGAAAAGGATCTGGAAGGAACAATGCTCTAGCGTTCACGTAAGATGTGTAATCCGTGAACGAACCTTCAGGAGCTAATGTTCCAAATGAAAGGCCATTGTGACTTTCAGAAAAGAAAAATGGAAGTCCATTTTTTTATTAGATGCAAATGAAAGCCTTGGTGAATGGTGACCGGTTAACCAAAACTTTTTGAAACACTGTGTCGATTCGTTTCCCTGGAATCTCGGTAAGGAACATTAGCATTTCACAGTGAGTTAGTGGCAGATTCAGATATTCTGTTCTCTTCATGAGTTCACACAGTTTTTTTAAGAAAATAATTAAACACTTCGGGTTATCGGCTTAAACTTAGTTAGACTGGAGCAAACCTTCATCAATCTAGAATATACTGTATACAATTGATGATAATGGTAGACATCGATCACCAAAATAGCATCTTGCACCTTTGCTCGAAATAATGATATGAGAGGACACCACGAAAAGCTAGCATCAAAAATGGAAAAACGGATTGACGTACTACGACAGGACCTAACGACAAGAAGACCAACCATTGCCCCGCTAATCTTCCCACCATGAAGAGCTACAGAACAGGAGAAGTGCCTAGTGCAAATTAACACATGTTTTGATGCCTGATCAAGAAACCAACCCCACACCGGCCAGCAAGCAAACACACGCCGTGGCACGATTCATCACGCATTCACCTCGGCCCCGCCGACCTGCTTCGCCGCAGCGCGGCCGCCCCTGGTGCCGTCCTCGTCGACGGCTGGCGGGAAGTTGAGCAGCGCCTTGGCGCCCCGCATGCGGAACGCGGCGCGGTCGTACGCCGTGGCTGCCTCCTCGGCCGTGCCGAAGGTGCCGAGCCACAGCCGCGCGCCGTGCCGCGCCGGGTCCCGGATCTCCGCCGCGTACTTCCCCCACGGCCGCCTCCTCACCCCGCGGTAGCGCCGCTCCGCGGCCTTGTTGCAACTTCCACCACCACCGCCCCTGCGCGCGGCGGAAGCGGTTGCCCTTCTCTGCGTTTTCAGCGGGGGCGACGAGGGCGAGGGGGCCACGACGGAGGCCTCGCGGAGGACGTCGAAGAGGACCATGTCCAGAGAGTCGTTCTCGTTGAGGGGGAGGTACTGGCCGTGCGCGGTGGCGGTCGCACCGGCCAGCGAGAGGGACACGTCCATGTCGATGCTGCTCTCGCGTGCGCGTAGAGCTGCGGCACGAGCACCAGGCGGAGGCGTGGGCGCGGCAAGGTGGTCAGCGCCGTTGCTGCTTCCCAGGAAAAGAGACATGTAGCTACGTGCTCGTGTGTTTTTTAGCGTGCGGGAGGTTTAGCTAGCTACGTACGTGCGCCCGTCTGGGCAGTGACCTGGGCATGAGACGAGGAGTGTCTGTTTGACTCGTAATAGGGATGGAGGAGCCGAGGAGGGGTATTTGAGCCCGTGGAAGAGTACTGGAAGAATCAATTCGATCATTAAGAGCCAGCATGTGACAACATAGGGTAATACTTTTGCCCATACGTCCGATACATATACTCCATTGTTGATAGTGATACCCATTCCGCAGTTCTCCTCCCATGCATTCTATTCCCCGACAGCACACAGACCCACATTACAGCATGAATGCTGCTGCTGCAATAGCAGCTGCTGGTGACGAGGCGAATCCACTCTCCCTTCTTCTCTCTCCCCAAGTCCACTCTCCCTTCTCTCTCTGTGGATATCATGGGGATATATCCATGATCTTAGGATGATAAAATAATTGACAATGTTGCTTTTGGTTTGAAGTTTCAAGCGTTTTCGACAAAGTTTTTGAATCTGTCAGGTCATTGGCGGTCAGACCGGCCTTGTCTTAAGAGAATTTCTCGTTCGATCTCGGGCGGTCGGTAACGGCAATGATCTGATCGGTTTACTGTGCATTGTTGATGTTAATTGTGAATTGATTTTGGATTAGGTCATATCCTTGGTTGATAATGCATATGTGTTGCATATTGCATGTTTTGGCTAACGTGGGTCAAGTCGTGAAGAACTTGTTCCCGGATTCGTGTTTGCTTGTATATTGCTGTACATGTGGCTTGGAGGTCAACGACGGTTAACGGCGTGGAGGATCGGAACTAAGTTTGGAGAGCTGAGGTCCAGAACGATCAAGGATGCTGGGTGAATTCAAGTGACTCAAGCATGGCGCAGAATGGATGAAGATGACCGAACGGGCAATTCGGTCTGTTGGTTGGATCAAGCGGTCTTGAGGTCGGTGCAAGTGCCAAGATGGTCCGTGGGAACCGGATGGGAGAGACTTGCCGACACGATAGAGCCGCTGGATCAACCCACACGTGGCAAAGCATGGATGTGTTTCGCGCAGTTTGGACTCGGTCTTCGGAAAAGATCGAGAAGGGGTATTTTGGTAATTTCACCAAATACCGCCTTGTTGACCTAATGCGAACCCGCGGCGCAAGACGGTGTGTCAAGAAGTGGATTAGGTCAAAAGAAGTGAAGATGGCGCTTTGAGATGCGTGCGTGTGTAACCCGTTTGTTTTGGGCCTTAATGGGAGCCCATTAGGGTTAGTCTTCTAGAAGCTCTAGGCCTCATATAAATAGGAAGGGGGCTGTTCTCAGCAGCCAACTAAGCACTTCATTGAAAATCCTAGTTTGTCTTAGGGCTTAGGAGAAAGGGAAGAGGCTTAGGGTTCTAGGGAGATGAGTTGAGTTGTGTGCTCATGGATTGAGTTTTGTCCTCTATGGATGGAGTGGCTGTAACTAGCAACCAATCATGAATCAATCTATGAGTGATTGTTCAAAGATGAGTCCTCTTGTGTTTTCCCTTCTCTTTTGATGATTTTGGGTGCTTCCTTGATCCTGTGGTTTTTGGTTGGTTTCTTTCCCTCTTTTACCTTGCTGTGATGTGTGGGAATACATCTAGGATCATCTAGATCATCAATCTCCCACGAGCAAGGTTTAGATCAAGTTTTTGGTTTTTGCCCGGTTTTGAACCCTCCTTCGGTAAAACAGAAAAAGGTCGAAACTTTAACGTGGATCTACTCAATCTCTGCTTGGAATAGGTTCCTAATATTCTTAGGAAGGTGTGTTTCAAATTTCGTGGAGTTTGGTCTTACAGATCAAAAGTTAGACCGATTTGAGTTTCGGTTTTCAGGCTGATTTTGCTGTTCATCGTCAGGGGCGGTCTGACCGCCAATATCAGAGGTCTGACCGCTAGGCAAAATATTTGAACCACCAATTTCAGAGGTCTGACCGCTCATCTATTTGAGAATTGAGTTTTTGGTAATTTTGGTTGTTTTGCTTCGGAGTTTTGATTGGATTCAATACACGTCTTCCACTGTGCTTGTTTATTGATCTTCATAGCTTTTATAGCTATTGGAGTGAAATTAGTATTGAATCCAATTAAGGTGAAGAAGTGTTTGTGCTCCTATTCACCCCCCCTCTAGTCGCCTTTCCGGTCCTTCACTCTCTAGGCAGCAGAGAAGCAGGAGCTACAGATCCACGAGCATAGGAGGCGGGACGTTGGTGGTGAGGCACAAAATCGACATCAGCTCTACAAGAGATCTGCCCACCCTAGATCTGAGCCCGTCACCGCTCGGAAATGCACGGGCTGCTTGGTCAGTCAACTCTAACATCTGTTATCGTGCGGACATTTTATCATTTAATTATTTGTTAATATATTTAAATAAATTTATTTCTTTTTTAACAGTACAACAACAACCCACACCACACACGATAGCATGCTTGCAACAAACACTAGACGTGTGAAATATTTTGCAACCGTTGACACTAGACGTGTGAAATATTTTGCAACCGTTGTCCAGAGATGTTGCAACCATTGTCCTAGAATGTTGCAACTGTTGCCCGGGGATGTTGCAACCCTTGTCCTAAGATGTTGTAACTGTTGTCCGGAGATGTTGCAACCATTATCCGGGGATGTTGTAACCATTGTCCTAAGATATTGCAACCGTTGTCCGGGGATGTTGCAACCATTGTCGTAGGATGTTGCAACTGTTGTCTGGAGATGTTACAACCGTTGTCCGGGGGATATTGCAACCATTGTCCTAAGATGCTGCAACCATTGTTCGGGAATGTTGTAACTATTATCCGGAGATGTTGCAATTGTTGTCCGAGGATGTTGCAACCATTGTTTGGATATGTTGCAACTATTATCCGAGGATGTTGCAACCGTTGTCTGGGGATGTTGCAACCATTGTCCTAGGATGTTGCAAGTGTTGCATCTATAGAGAAAAAAATATTGTATCTGTAAAAAAAATGTTGCTAGTATCATCCATACCATATATACATGTTGACAGTATATGATATTTCTGAGAACTCATGGCAGGCAAATGATTAGTTAAGAGACAAGACCTTACATGGTTTGAATATTGAACGAATGGTACCATAGCGCACAGGTAGTCGGATCCACGAGAGAGCTCATTTTCGGACCGTACGGGTGGGAGTTCCCACCCGTACGTCCGTTTACTAGTACCTCCCGACCACATAACATGCAAATTGTGCGGTTTTGCTAAACAATATTCGACTATTTTCTTCTGTCAAAATAGTCGAATTTTTACCCGTCCGATATGCTTTGAGATTTAGACTTCTTCTCATCTGATGAATTGGTCCGAAATTATTATGATTTTTTCTTTGGAACATAACAGGTTCACCACATTGCCGTATTTTGTTGGTGTAGAATTTTTTTTTTGTCTTTATTTTTGCTCGGTCTCTCAAAGTATATGTTAGATTTTGAATCATGTGATGAAAATATGAGTAATTAAGACTTTCGAGAATAATTACAGTGGCCAAAAACAATAATTACATAAATAATTTACTATAATTTATTTATAATAAAGTTGTAAATGAATTAAAATTTGACTTTTTTGAGCTGAGATAACAGTCAAATTTGGGTGCATCCATGCATGCATGGCTCGGTTCTTTCATGGGTAAACCCTGTTTTATGTGGTCTGCTAATGAAGTGGTACGGCCATTGGTGTAGCTGCAGATATTTATAGATGCACTAAGGTGAAACGGTTGTGTGTATTATGTTAACCCTCAAAGTGTGCATGTTTTACACACAAAAAAAGTGTGCCTGTAAAGCACCACCGCGCCGGCAAGACGGTGCCTCATTTATAGACGTAGAAAGCAGATATAGGAGCATTTGTTTACCCCAATTATCCCATATGTAATGCAATAAGTGATGCCCAGTCGGCTCAGGCTGCTCGATCGTTCTTCAGTTTAATTAATTTTCTCATGGAACAGTGACGTAGTGGAGACTGCGTGGACTTTTCATGCCATATGCGTCTCAATTCTTGGGCAGAAAGGCAACGTGGCTTACACAGAAGGACAAGGAAAAGCACGGGGGGAGTAGCTAGCTAGAGCCGTGGCGGAACTTGGCACGTCTTCTTAACCGTCGGCAACCCGGATTCTCTGTGATCGAAATCGTCGCCTTCGTCGTGCGACACACAGGGGCACACCTACGTGTGCGCAGCAGGAAAGACGAGTGACCAAGAGGGGAACGGCAAGGTACGGCCAGTCATTGGCCCCCGGCGGTCGAACCTTCCGAAGGCGTGGGTGGAAAGAGTCGCGGGTCATGAGCTCGTGTTGTTCTCGAAGGGCCAAACGTTTTAGACAGCTAGTCTCACTTCTGATCACTTCTTTGCCTGCCCCGTCGACGATCCGTCTCGACGGTCAAGGGGTGTGTGTACCTCCATTTGAACGGGCGGGGGTGTTTCTTCCTTTCTTTCCTTCCTCCTTTTTTTTTTTCTTTTTAATTCGGACATGGTGTTTCCGCGCTACTGTTCCACGCTTTCCCCTTCTGACTTATGTTTTCTTCCTCTCGAAACAGTGGATCTGCGTTTTGTTGGTCAGAAAAACGTAGCCACGTCCTTTGTTAGTGGCCACGGCCGTGCAGCTGCTGAACACGGGCACCTCGGGCTCTGTTTCCTCATCAATTTACATGTTATTACTAGAAGACCACCCGGGCATGCGCGGGCGTTTCGAGCGGGCTGGAGTTTCACGGAGAGGCCTTGCTAGGCCGGCGTGGGCTGCAGGCCCACGAGGGTAAGACGCGTGCCCGCACGAGCGACGGCAGCGGGCAGGAGCGAGGGCGTTCAGGCGCTGCGCACGTTTCAGGCGACGTGAAACGCGCTCGACCGCAGAAACACGCGAAGCGCAGGCGTTTGGATCGCGCGGGCGCGCGCGAGGGCGGAGATGATCGGATGGGCAGCTTTTTGGGGGCGACGTGGCCAGGCCGTCTAGGGGCCGAATCCACCAAAAATTAATATGGGTTAACTTTACATGCATGTATGGTTAATCCAAAATATACTTAGACCCTCTTTGTTTAGACTTAGGCTTTTTTTGCTTATAGCTTAAAGCTAGTTTTTTTTGGCTTAATTAGCTTATAAACCTCTAAGCTTTTAAGCCAAGCTGTGTTGTTTGGTAGTCAGGCTTTTTGTAGGATGTTGGTTTATTGAGTTGTGTGTGAAGAATGAAAGGTCTGAAATGCCCTTAAGGGTTTAAAGGACTTTATTAAGCATGTATTTAAACTGCTTTTTTCATGGGACCTGAAAATATGACGATACATACATTTGTACATATGAAACAAAATGGATATCGTTCGTAGTGCATGCAAGTATTTATTTTGGACATTGCGCAACGGAAGAAATTAATACAGAAATGCCAATATCAGCCAACTAAACAAAATGACACAGTAACAAAATAATATTTAATCATATATGATGCAATTATCTTGTCACCGCAACATGTATATATCATACTAATGTAATCTATTTATCCTCTTGCGGCCATTAAAGAAGTAGCAATACTATCACGAAAAACACCCATATCTCCTTCATCGATTGCTGATCCATTGACATTGTGCCCTCCAAATGATCTAGTTTGTGTATCGTTTGGATCATAATCTTCGTCAAGATCACATCTCTCAAAAAGCTCATCACGTAAAGCACTATCTCTAATGAAGTTGTGTAGCGCCATACATGCAATTATAATTTTCATTTGAATCTTCATTTTGTAACTTGGCAACACCAACAAGATTCTCTATTTCATCTTCAACACGCCAAAGGAACGCTCAATCACATTGCGAAGAGACGAGTGAGCATGATTGAACACCTCGTATTTCCCACTCGGTTGTCGACCATGGCGAAATTCTGGTAGATAGTACTTTTGTCCTTTGTAAGGAGCTAGATAGCCCTTTCGATTGGGATAACCCGCATCAACAAGATAATATCTCCCTGTATACATGAAACTTATAAATATTGACAACACAAATTTGGAATGTTATCATAATAAATATTTATATGATTAAAGAAGCTAATTACCTTCAGGAGGATGTGGAAACCGGTTCGAATACTTGTCCAAAGTGTTATTGAAAATCCTTGTATCATGCGCTAAACCCGGCCATCCAGCGATAACTATGTTGGGAACGACTAGGACCCGGACGTCCAATTTCGAGATTAGGGTCGAACGCCCAGTTCTTCCTCGCACAGACCAGGAAAAACGCATCACAGCGTGGCGAGGTGAAGCCCCCCAAACCAAACGCATTAGCAGATCACCGACGTGTACAACCCAGGTCCCAAGAAAAATCCTTTGGTCCTAAGAAAAGCCCTTTCTTTAATACATCAGTTCATGTGTCTATCTCACCAAGGTTACACATCCAGAGATCCTAGAGCTCTGGCATTCATGAAACATCCCAATAATCTCTCTCTCTTGTCACAGCCCCATTCACACCAACCAAGAAATTTTTGTGCCGCCATTGCTTTTGCTTCATATCTTATTGAAAATTTGGGCGTGCAATGACAGTAGCATAGATACCCGATTAGGAGCTTTCAAATTTTCAGATCTTTATCCTTAATTTCCAGATCATTATAGTATATTAATTACGTTGTTGTACCATTAAAGGAGAGAAGACACACGGAACAACGCCCACCACGAAAAAGGGGCAAAAGTACGCTGCTGCATGAAACATCCTCCAGACACGGTTGCAACATCCCCGGACAACGGTTGCAACATCCTCCAGACACGGTTGCAACATTCTAGGACAACGGTTAAAACATCCTAGGAGAGCGGTTGAAACATCTCCGGACAACGGTTGCAACATCCTAGGAAAATGGTTGCAACATCCCCGGACAACGGTTGCAACATCTTAGGACAATGGTTGCAACATCCCCGGACACATGGTTGCAACATCCTAGGACAATGGTTGCAACGTCCCTAGACAACGGTTGCGACATCCTAGGACAATGGCTGCAACATCCCCGGACATTCTCGGACAATGGGTGCGGCATCCTCGGACAATGGCTGCAACATCCCCGGACCATGGTTGCAACATCCTCGGACAACGGTTGCAACAACCCCGGACAATGGTTGCAACATCCCCGGACAACGGTTGCAACATCCTAAGACAACGGTTGCAACATTCCCCGGACAACGGTTGCAACATCCCCGGACAACGGTTGCAACATCATAAGACAACGGTTGCAACATCCCCCGGACAACAGTTGTAACATCCCCCGGACAATAGTTGCAACATTCCGGGACAATGGTTGAAACATCCCCCGGACACGGTTGCAACATCTCCGGACAACGGTTGCAATATCCTAGGACAATGGTTGCAACATCTCCGGACAACGGTTGCAACATCATCGGACAATGGTTGCAACATCACAAATCAAAACATAGCATCCGAAGAAAAAGGCGTTGAAAAAAAATTGCAACATAGCATAAACCGAATGCAATATTTTTTTCTCTATGGATGCAATATTTACAATCGGACATATGCACAGCATGATTACCCGGGAAGAAAAGGCTGGAAAGACGGCCATCCCAAATGCCCATGCTAATATGCTAATGATATAGTATGCTAGCAGCGGTCAGGTCAGGTCAACAATAAATAAGTCCGATACAATCTTAGAAATGGAAGTAGTTCACAGCAATAAATGAGTCCAATACAATCGGACGTATGCACAGTATGATTACCTAGAAATATACTCAGTTTTGACCTCGCTCTAACATACAAAATACAACTTCCTTTTTGTTTGTGTGCGTAATCTCAACCCGAATGAGCCGTGGCTACCACAAGGATCTTACTTGTGGAGGCGGGGGAAATTTCAATGTTCAACCCATAGAGTTGTCTATTTTACGTGTGAGTCAAATTTCTCACCTCTTAGAGCAACCTTGAGTTAATTTTGAAACCAAAGCTCTAATTAAACCGAAAAAAATAGTTCCAGACCATGCTACGCAAGCCAGGCATCCGAATGCTCGACCTTCAATGGGAAGCACTGCAACTCCCTGCACAAAACTTCCAAAGTCTAGACAGGATCTTCATGGAGGAGGAAGTGCTAAACGCACTGAACCAGATGTCGAGCGATAAAGCACCTGGCCCAGATGGCTTCATGTTTAAATTTTACAAATCCCGCTGGCCCATTATCAAACCAGACATTATGGCAGTGTTCAAAAGTTTCCACAGATCCGCACGTCGAGCCTACACCTCATTAACTGTAACATCTAGGTCCCCAAAAAATTCCCCAAATTTTCTTTGAATTAATAAAGCTTATTTAGGAATTTCCAAAATTTTAAACTATTTAATTTTACTAATGTATCCATCAATTAAATGAAATATAGTATTAGTTGGGTTCCTTGTGTTCCCAGGAATTTTCATGAATTTTCTTGGAATTTTATAAATTATTTGAGCTTTTTGGATTTTCAGCCTTTTTATTAATTCTGAAAATCATTTCCTTTTTCCTTTTCATTGTGGGCCAAATCCCCTCGGCCCATTCCGCTTTCCCTCTCTTCACTGGTTCCCCGGCTGACCACCTTGCACCCTCCTCGCTTCGCTCACTTATTTCACTTTGGCCTACACGCCACTCGACCGAACCGTCACGCCACTAGCCCAGCCTACTCCCACAAACCCTAGCACTGCCTTCGCTCGGGCCCACTTGACAGCCACTACTGTCACCGCACACGCAGCCGACACTAACACGTCGTCGTAGCCATCCTGGTGTCTGTGCCGCGCTCGCCACCCGTGGCTATAAATAGCCCCAGGGATCCTCGATCCGCGCTCCTCTCGTCACGCCACCTTCGAAACCCTAGGAGCCGTCGTCGAAGACGCTGTCGTTGCATCACGCGAGCTCGCTAGAGTTGAAGCCAAGCTGCCGCCGCCAATGAAGTCGTCCCCAAGCTTCTTGCCGCTTGCACCTTCTTCGGTCAGGCACCCTCCATCGCCCATCTGCCTCCTCTCTGTTCTCCGCCGCCGTCAAGCCAAAGCTGCACCGTCGCCGTTGCTTCGCCACCGTCTCCGTCCTCCAACCGAGCACCACCACCTCGGTTTACCCCTCTGCCTTCACGCGCTCTCCCGAGCTGTGCTCGCCCTTGCCCTACCTCGCCGAAGCTACCGCATCTAGCGCCGCCGTCGCCCGTCGGTCTTGCCGGAGTTTCGCCACCGTCGGACCTCATCGTAGTCGCTCACGCTGGCGAGCCACCACTCTCCTTGCGCCAATTTCCATGACGCTGTGCGCCTTATCTCTCCCCATCGGTGCCACATCATCCACCATGCAATCTCTTCATTCTATGTGTCTGCCCTATCACGCCATGAGTCAGTCACGTATAGGGATGGCAATTGTGCCCGATTACCTACGTGCCCGTGGGTAAATGCCCTAATGGAGCTGGGCATGGGTTGTTTTCTTTGCCCATGGGCATGGAAATGGGGGAAACTCTCTGTCCGTCAGGTAAACGATACGGATATGGGTGAGCTCCACCCGCGCCCGTTTCACCTGTTTACCCACGATATACACTAACATGTGGGCCAACAGTCAACACAACCACTAAAACCCTAGTCAGTTAACAGACTCAACAGTCACTCACTCCCCACTCCCCAGGTCCCAACTCCCAACCGCCGGCCACCCCACCAACACGTGAAGCCCTCATCCTCCTCCTCGGTGAAGTTCCTTGGATTCAATCGAATCGTGTACGTCGATTAAGGTGGTACCTGCTGTTGGTTGGTCTATTACGTGCATGAGACATGACACAATTCATTTCCATAAAAAAAAGCTAGCTGCACCTGCGCATTTGGACTGGGCTTTCGCGCCACATATGGCCCGATACATGTCATTCGTTGCTTAGACAGATCGATACTAGTACTAGGTGCCAAGAGGATGTCGAGTACGAGTTGTCGATCGATGCCAGAAGCAAGGGCTGTAACTTGAAGAAGAACAGAATGTTGAAATAGTGTTAATCTTCTTGCTATGTTGAAATATTAATCTTCATTAGTTGACAATTTGACATGCACTGTTCGCGGGTACACAGGTATGCCCGCGGGCGACGGGTGCGCCCTTGCCTTTCGCGGGCATGCCCTTGGAGGGAAATCGAAGTCACGGGCATGGGTATAGGCCAACACTACCCGTACTCACCGCGCCCGATTGCCATCCCTAGTCACGTAGACACCTACATGTCAACCCGAAACCCTAACCCTATTTCCCTCTCTGACGTGCGGACCCCACTAATCAGCAACAAGCGTCTCAATGACAACTGGGTCCCACACGCCATTCACTATCCTAAACCCTAGACCTACCCCTCACTTATATGTGGACCCCACATGGCATCCACTCAACCGAACCCTATATTCTTTCCTCTCTCACTTACATGTGGGCCTTGCATGTTAGGTCAACCATTGGTCAAACACTAGCTTCATGAGCTTGGTCCACCGTGGACTACCATATCTCTATGGACTTGGTCTATAGACCAATGGCCCACATGTCATACTCTTTTACCTTTTTTCTAGAATTCTTTTAATTCTAGAAATTCATTTATATCAGTGGGTCCCCTATGTCATACACTTGGCCTTTTTCCAAAATTCTCAAAATATTCTCTCGGTCCCACCTGTCAGTATCTCTCTCCCTTTTCTTTTTCACCATTTTCTGTCCCGATCAAACTTTTGAGAGTTCGTTCTTCCTCATACGAACTCGGATTGAATCCATTCAAGTTTTTGAATTCATATAAATTTAAGATCTACCATCAAGTACCATTCAATTTCAATTTAGAGTTTATTTGATTTGTCTTTTTAAATTTTGTTTGTATTTGTGCTTTCTCTCTCGTTAGACGTTGAAGTTCTGGAATCGTCCGAAGAAGTTGAAGGCCAAGGAAGTAGAAGATCGAAGATAAAATAAGAACATCATTGATATAGGAAGGCAATTTGTACCTTTGACCATGTTGAACCTAGTTTTTAAAAAATTACTTTGATTCAAATTATTGCATTTTACTTCAAGTATTTATTTTTAAAAATGTTTTGAGATTAGCTATTCACCCATTTTATTATATCCACTTTGCTCATTGTATTACCATGATCTTTTGTCACCCTAGCCTGGTTAATTATTAGTTGGCATTATCATAGCACCAACGTGGGTTGGTTAGGCACGAATAGTCTGCTTAGTCATGCAATGGGTTATTGATATTGTTTTGAGTTGCAAATCTATACTCTACTAAGAGATTATGGAACTTTGTGTAAAAATTGTGTGTTGTGTGCTGGTACTCATTGATGGCATGTGTTGCACTTAACCAACAGGATGAGAAGAGATTTAGACTAAGGCGAGTGAAAAGAATGGTGATATGGTGGAACTTCGTGCTTGGAAAAATATGAATCATAGTAATTTGGTTAGAAATTGGGCAGTCCCGTCTTGGTCAATTAAGAACTTAACTTTGTGCACCTTTGAATTGATCCATAACTGTACGACCACATGCCTGGTATGGGATAGGCCTAACTTAGTAAGCTACGGAATCTTGGCATTGACTACTCAGGCATGTAGGTTAGACTGTGTGCTAGGGTGGAGGTGTGTACTGCTGTGTCAGGTCACACTTATGAGTGGTTCGCCGTCTCCAGGTCCAACGATGTGTGTCGGACCAAAGCACTTCGTCAAGGTTGGTATGACGGTAAAACATATCAGGAGGGTAAATTGTTAAGATGAAGTTTCGAAAAAGGTTTTGTTATGATTACTCAATCGCATACTTTCGTATGGTGTCATGGCAGGCATGATGGGTTAATTGTATATTGTGGGTAAAGTGTACACACCCCTGCGGAGTGTTAACAATCTATTCGAATAGCCGCGTCCGCGGTCATGGACATGCTCGGGGATTTCACACGAGGGGTAGATTTTCATAAAACAATTGGGAGGGGCAGTTGTGTGAGTAAGCTTATGCAGATGTGTGAAAGAAACTGATTAGGTTATGTGAGCTTTGTGAAAATACTTACTCATAATTGTTGTTGTTATTTGTTTTAAATTAAGCTTTCAATCTATTTTTCATATTCAACTGCAACTGTTGCTTTTATGTGAAAGGACCATAGATGTCATATCCTTTGGAACAAGCCATCATCTATAATTGCATTATGTGGTGCGACTTGCGGAGTACTATATATACCTATTCTTGCTATAAACAATGTTGTTCAGTTGAGAAGGCTACAATAATCCATCGTCGGTCAACAAGGTCTACTTCAAAGATCGTGGAGAACTAGGTCGCGCTAACCCTGTCGATTGCCTGTGGACATATGGATAGGCTTCACCGAAGTTATTTTGTTTCCTTTCGCTGCAGCTTATTTGAGTTATTCGCTTATGAGGCATCAATTGTAAGTTTTGACCTTAAGATCGTTACTCTGATAATTATTGTTATTGCCTATTCTTAATTATCTTTGCATATGGAATGATATTTTATCGATGTTGCTACTGTGTGTACTAGCGTGATCCTGGCCTAGTGCAGTATACACAGAGGGTCCAGATTTGCATATTTGGGTCCCAACATTAACACTGCAAACATAACTCTGACCTCGAAAAAGGACGGGGCAGACATGGTACAAGATTACAGACCAATAAGCCTAATTCACGGAATCGGAAAATGGATCTCAAAGACTTTGGCCCTGAGATTGGAGCCGCACCTAAACAACCTGGTCTCGCCTAATTAAGCGCTTTCGTCAAAACTCGAAGCATCCAAGATAATTTCCTTTATGTGAGTAACCTGATAAGACGACTTAACCGAACAAAAAATCCGACGCTTTTTCTCAAGCTGGACATAGCAAAAGCGTTCGACATGGTGCGATGGGACTATCTGTTAGATTTGCTACAGAGATGGGCCTTTCCTCCCAGATGGAGAGATTGGCTATCAGCCCTCCTAGCAACTGCCTCCTCCAGAGTGCTCCTCAACGGCGTCCTGGGCATATTCATTGCTAGGGGATGGCAATTGTGTCCGATTACCCGCGTGCCCGCGGGTAAATACCCTAATGGAGCCGGGTATGGGAGCCTTTCTTTGCCCATGGGTATGGAAATGGGGGCAATTCTCTGCCCATCGGAGTAACAGCGTGAGCATGGGTAAGCTCCACCTGCGTTCGCCACACCTGCACTGCATCAACCCACATCGACAGTGGACCCAAAGAAACCCTAGCTCACAAGTCACAGTGCCTTATACCCATTCGGCCTCTCCCCTCCCGCACCAGCACCCTAGTTTCAATCCAGCCGCCACAAGCCCTCGGCCCCTCCTCCTGGCTCCCAAATCCCGCTCCTCCCGGCCGCTGCCCTCCTCCCGCGCCTCCCGGTCGCCGCCAACACTTTCCCCAATCTCTCTTCCTCCCCAATCCCCATGTCTCTCTCTTTCCCTGAGTTACTTGATCTTTGACTGCTAGATCCCGGCGTCTCCGGCCGCCAGTGCCGCCCGTGCTCCTCCCCGCCCTCGGCGTCGCCCAAGACCACCAGTGCCTCTGCGCCTCCTTGGCTAGGCCTGCATGAGGCCAGCCACGCTTCCCCTCGGTCGGCCACGGTCCTCCTCCCGGCCGTGCCCCTTTCCTCCTCCCGGCCAACCGTCGGCCCCATCCTCCTCCCGTGGCCGTAGTCCAGATCCACCCCGTCGCCCGTCGGCCTAAGAACTCGAGATCCGCCCGTCGCCGTCCTTCTCCTCCGCCCAGCGCCGCTTCCTCATCATATCTTTGAAATGGGCTCGAAATCTTGAAGAACAAAAACTCGGCTTCACTTGTTGATGGCGGTCTCAGATTGTTGAAGTGAGTTGTGTGTTTGCTTGGCCGCTTAATTTTTCTAAGATTGGAAAATTTGATGTACACCATTTGCTATTTGTTATTTCCGGTAGTCAGATTCAGATTCCGAAGGATGTCTTTGCTTGAGGATTGTTCTCATTTATTGTTTGAGTGAGTGGTGCCTCCCTGTCTCATAGAATGTAAACTCTTATTACGGACAAGCTGTACCAATTTTATTGGATGTGTCTTTGCAGTCGCTTGATGCTTCATTGAGTGCCACAACATCTCCAGATTGTCAAATGCGACTTGTAACTCGTTATTGTTCAAGTGATTATGTCAATACAGAGAAGTGACAATGACAACTTATTTAGTTGACATTAGGCTGAGTTGTAGATATGCTAACCTGACAATATTGTTTGGATAGATTGGAGATGGTTTCTGTATGTATTTTTTCATGCTTTAGGTGATGCCCTTTCGGTGTTGGCTAGAACTCCTTTTTCAAGCTTTGGTTTGATTATATTTCCATTAGTACTACATTGGAATCTAGGCAAAAGTCCTTCTGTGAATTTGTACAAGGGATGCATAATGTATCGTAAGCTTGTAGCACAGCTGTTGCATGGATGTGTGAATTGTGATGAACTTGATGTGTGCATTGTTTATGTGTGACGAGCATGCCCACGGGCGATGGGTACCCACGGGCGGTAGTGTATTGTTCGTGGGTAAACGGGCATGCCCGCGGGCGACGGGCATGGGCGAGATTCTTCGCCCGTCGTCCTTCGCGGGTATGCCCGTGGGGGGAAATTAGGGTTGTGGGCATGGGTATGGGTGAGCACTACCCGTACCCGCCGCGCCCGATTGCCATCCCTATGAATCATTGCCCATGAAAAAGGCATGCGGCAAGGGGACCCACTTTCCCCATTCCTCTTCATCCTGTCAATTGACCCCCTGCAACGGCTGTTAACAGTGCCAACAGAGCTGGGCCTTTTGGAACCCCCCAGATCAATTTGTCAGGCTAAGAACCTCCCTATACACAAACGATGCGGCCATTTTCGCCTCCCCAACTCGGGATGAAATCACAACAATGACCCAGCTGCTCCAGAGTTTCGGGACCATCACGGGACTACAAACAAACTTCTAGAAAAGCATGTTGCTCCCAATTAGATGTGACCACATTGACCTAGACACGGTCCTCCTAGACTTTCCCGCCATCCGATCTACTTTCTCTATCAAATACCTAGGGTTACCACTTTCGTGCAGAAGACTCCACAGGGCTGATTTCCAGCCACTACTAGACAAAGTGGGAGGGATGCTGGCAGGATGGAAATGCAAGCTTCTAACTATGGTGGGTCGGACGACCCTAGTTAAATCAGTGCTCTCTTCGATCCCAACCTATTTTCTCACAGCCCTAAAAGTGCCAAAAGGAGTCCTCCATGCCCTGGACCGTAGTCGACGTTATTTCCTTTGGGCCGGCCATGAAGATATTTCAGAAGGAAAATGTAAAGTTAGCTGGACAAAGGTCTGCCGCCCAACTCGGCTGGGGGGTTTCGGCGTCCTCAATCTTCAAAAGTTTGCCTTGGCTCTCAGACTGAGATGGCTCTGGCAAGAGTGGAAAGCTCTGTAGAAACCTTGGGTAGGCATAGAAAAACCGTGTGGCGATGCTGACCACCGCATTTTCGCAGCAGCCACAACGATCACTCTTGGAGACAGCAAAAAAGCGAAATTCTGGTCCTCCACGTGGCTACATGGAGCTGCTCCTAGCGACCTGGTCTCGTAGATTTTTCAAGCGTCCAGGAGGAAAAACCAATCGGTGAGTGCGGCACTACAGAATGGACGGTGGGTCTAAGACATCAACACTCCCCTGGAACTCAAACCCCAACATATCCAACAATTCCTTGAGTTGTGGTCCAGAGCCAGCCAGATCTACTTGGATCCAGACACCCCGGATGAGATCACTTGGAAGCTAACACCGGGAGGGGGCTACTCAACGAAATCCGCTTATGCGTTACAGTTCCTCAGCTCAACAATGACGAACTATCAAAAAATCATCTGGAAACCCGCTGCTCCCCTAAATGCAAATTCTTTGCTTGGATAGCTATCCAAAACCTGCTATGGACCTCAGACAGGCTACAACAGAGGGGTTGGCCAAACTAGCACATCTGCCCCGCTATGCAGACAGTCACCGGAAATAGTTCTACATCTTTTCACCCAGTGTAGATACTCCACCCGAATCTTGAATTCTATAGCGGACTGGCTAGGCTCGCCACAACTTAAGCCTCCAATCTGGCTCGACAGCTGGAATATTGCAGACTGGTGGACGAATGTCAGCGGGGGGCGGGTCCTACCGAGAAGGACAACGACCAGGATTCTCATCCTCATCTCCTGGGAGATTTAGAAGGAACAACATGCTAGAATCTTCAACAAAAAAATCTTTCTCCGCTGCGGATCTACTGACAAAGATAAAAGAGGAGGGTCGAGCTTGGTATCTAGCAGAGATGAAATGTCTAGAGCAAATTTGACGGTTCTGTATAGCACCATCTTCTTTATTAATATAATATACAACTCTCCTGCATGTTTCTTTTTTTTTAAAAAAAGAAAGAAATAAAACGGATCAATTTGTTTGGAGCTTTGGTCTGAAACGGACGTGCAAAAGATCATTCTCTGAGTTCCGCCCGGTCGAGTTGGCACTGAACTCCTTGAGATCCGGACCAAGGAGCGCACTGGGGTCGCATCCAACTGCAGATGACGACCCCACCACCATGTCGTCGCCTCGTCGCCTCCTCCGCTCCCGCCACTCTCCTCCTCCTCCTCCTCGCCGGCGCCGCTGACTCCGCGCCGCCGCTCGTTGGCGTTTCTCCCCAAGGTGACCGAGCCACTTGCCTATGCGCCCACCTCCGCATCTCTTTTCTACTCTCGTCCTGACCGAATCGTTCTGCAGACGAGGCGTACTTCGCGGCGCAGGTGATCGCTTGCAGGGACGGCTCGGGATCCTTCCCGAGGAGCCGCCTCAACGACGGGTACTGCGACTGCGCCGATGGCACCGACGAGCCAGGTAGTTCTGTATCTCTCTCGGATTTGCCCGGACTTAACTGCGAAGTGCCGAACTGTGGAGATCTGGTCGATTTCGCTGATGTGATGAGATCTGATGGGAATATTGCTGTTGGATAGTAGAATCCATCAAATAATGTCACCTTCTCTCTTATGGATTTAATCGCGCTAGTAGAGGTTTGCCAATTCACCAAGCGAAGTGAAAGAGATAAATGTGCGACTTCTGCTGTGCTTAGAGCTATTTTTTTTGCAGTAGTTTAGCTGAAATGAACTATTAAGCCAACTCTTCACTACTGCACAACTGCATGCATTACACTATTGTCACACTTAGCCACATGAAAACGAATTTTTTAATATTAATTAATCCTTTTATTAATTTTATTTTAAAGTTAACCCCGACGCATTTTATTTCCAATTCTGACCCCTTTGGTCACGCCATGGGTGATGACGTGATAAAACAACGCTGTCACGCCAGCCCGTATCTAGGGCAAGCTCTTGTGTGGTGGCGTGACAGTGTTGTTTGGTCACGCCAAGACCAGTGGCGTGACTAAAAGTGCTATTTTGGAGACTTATTCCGTGACGTGACAGCATTGTTTTGTCAAGCCATGGGTGGTGGCGTGACCAAAGGAGTCAGATTTAGAAATAAAGTACGCCGAGGGTTAACTTTAAAATAAAAAATAAAAAAGGTTAAATAATAAAAAAAGTTCCATGAAAACAGGCTGTTGTCAAACTGTGGGCTCTTGTTTTTATGTGTAACAGCAACGGCGGCTGGCCGCACTGTTCATTTTTGTGAAATTCAGAATGCTCACCTGAGAAAAATCTGTCACAAGACTGGATGTTTTTTACTTGATGCTAACACCAATGCCCAAGATGTTCACTACTGTAATTCTGTCCTCCCATTATTTGTGCTATCCAGGTACTTCGGCTTGTCCAGAAGGCAAATTTTACTGTAGAAGTGCTGGAGACACCCCTCGTTTCTTGTTCTCTTCGTTTGTGAATGATAAAATATGCGGTATGCTATTGCTTTTGTGGACTATGAATTTTGTTTCACGATATTTATAGTTTTCTTATCGCTGTTTTGAAGCTCTCCATTTTAACATCTGCAGCTAGTTTGTATTTACTATGCTATTTCCTTTTGTTAATAGCAAAAGTTTTAACAGTATTTGTATGTTCCTATAGATTGTTGTGATGGAAGTGATGAGTATGAAAGTGGCATCCATTGTCCGAACACATGTAGGAATAGAAAGGATGTTGCTAAGGCTGATGATGGCGGTAGCAAGCTGTCAGTAGCACATTTTGATGATACAAATGTATTTAGTAGTAAACATGCACTTGATATGGAAGATCTTATCCAGAAGCTAAGAGGTACTCTCTATTCAAAATGTCATGTTTAGATGTATCTGTTACTGGAACAGGATATGTATTCTTGATGTGATTTCAATTGCCCTGTTTGCAGGATTAAGAATGGCTGTAGTCATTGAGCTGGGTCTTGTTGTATGTATTTTTGCTTTCTGCGTTGCTCGACGACGCACTAGAACACGGAGTAGACAATACATTTTGAAACGTAAGTAAGCTTTGGTCCCTGTACTTTCTATCAATATGTTCTTTCTCTAGTAGAAATTTTGTAAAATAGCATAAACACCTTCTTTACTAGCTCCCGGATTCATAATATCTGATTTTCCTTGCATTGGTCTTAGGATTTTGAAGTTTTCTTGGCTTGTCTATTTCATTACAAATAGCACTTAACCGAGTTAGCGATTTGTTGATACCGTTATTTGTCTAATATTTCTTAACTTCGGCCAAATTTGTTTGCATCTTAAGTAAAAGCATAGTTTTACAATAACGTGCTACACAAAGCTAGTCCATATTTTGGGTAATGAATTTGCCTTGATTGGTCACCCAGAGCAGTTTTGATGATTGAAACCATAACAATTTAAAGTATTAGAGGCTGATTTCTGTTTGTGTTTTCAGTGTTGATGTTGTATATTTATTTCAACTTTCAACTGCTTGGGAGCTTGGGAATGTTATATCTTTGAGAGGCTATAACTTAACTAAAGCTGTGTAGACTATATTTGGTTCCATGAATGTGGGGTTGCTATACTAGTTTGAGTTGTTTACTCAGTTGAATTATAAATTAATTTTGCTGCCATTCAGAACTATGGAAATGTTTAACATTTAAAATTATGTTCATTCATTTTTTTATATCATTTTCTAGATGTAATTGCACTGAAAGTTTAGAAGACTGTATGGGTGTTTATATTGGATAAGTTGTAAAACATGGCCAGTGAGCTTTTCTTGACCAACTGCTAGTTGTAACTCCAAAACATTAGGATGTGCTGATGTCTCATCGTTTTCAGGTGAAGTTCATTCAGTATTCAGGGTCAACTAAACTATCTCCCACTTTCATACAGCTTGTTTCATCAGCAGTAGCAGACTTTTTTTAAAATAGCTTGTTAAAAGCTTCTGTGACTTGTGAGCACGGAGCAGCAATTTTGTATTCAATGCATTGATAATTTGAGATGGAATATTCTTGGAAACAGAATAAACTCACCAAAGAATTTGTGCTGTTTTCAGGTTAGCAGGTCTGTTACTTAAAGACGGGAGATTGATGCTCATTTTCAAAGCTTCAAGCTTCCAAGGATGACGGAGAAATGGAGATGGGACGAAGGGATTTACTACAAGGTTACTACACGTAATTACATGGTGCATCTGCTGATCCAAAAATTGTATATATAGACAGAAGGCAACACGGTATATGAGTTTGGGATTTGTTGCCCCTTGTAACTCTTTACACGTAGAGCTGCTAGTCGATCAGGACGGTGAAGTCCATGTAGTAACTTGTGTAGGAGAAACTACGTGAACGTGGCCTCTGCTGACGATGCATTACTGTCATGTCTCGAGTTTTTAACCTAAATGGTACCGTTGCCGCCGTTATTAATAAACCTGGCTATTCACGTGCTGTAATGCTAAAAATAGCACAACAAACGTGACGGCGGCCGACACGCCCGTCCCTGCCGTGCCACCATGGCATGGTATTGTCGTGCCCTGACGTCGCCTGTCCCATCTTCCGTTCCATCCGTCACGTCCATGCTCTCCATGCATGCAAATGATTCCCCGCATGCAAAAAAAAAAAATCACGCGGAGGGAATCAGATTCCCTCTCGTCGTTTCGCTATCTGTGGGAATTGCATTCGCATGGCTATAAATACAGGAGTCACACTCACTCTCATTCTCGTTGTCGCGCTCGTCGCTGAGAACACAGAGAATTGTACTAAAAAATCGGATTACATTGTGGATTAAAGAGTGTTTAGACTGGTGTTTAGGACCGTATAAGTACAGTGAGGTCGCCATCAAGAGAAGGTAATTTTTTTCTCCCATGCATCAGTGGACTACGGCCTAGATGGAGTTGGTGCACATTGAGGTCCTACAAGAGCAGCGGCTATACGACGTCTGGACTTACCGTTAGTACATCGAGTGGAACATGCCACAATCACTTACCAGACTCACCCGTCCTCCGCCAGAGCGTCTGGAGCAAGTCACGTATGAGGAGAGGCTTCGTCACTCATTCGATCGACACAGCGCTTCGCAGCGTGACGACACTGTAAAACACTCACAACCTATGTTCGCTTCATTCTTGATATTTCTACTGTTTCATACTAAACAACTATTGTTTTTCACTTAAGTTCGACCGGATCCACTGGATCTCACGCACATCGGATTCCACCATTCGCAGCCCTGATCACACCGTTTCGGGGCTCCTCATTACTCTCAAGTTCATGTTGGCGGAGTCCAAGCAAATTATCAAGAATATGAGCCGCGGTCGGTTGAGAGACGATGTCCATCAGGTTGTGCACCAAGTGGGCAGAGTGTGCTCACCTGCTAGGTCGGCACGACCTAGTGAGACTGGCTCGCGTCTTAGCGTTCCACGTTGGTCAACCACACTTCATATCGGGGAGGAAAGTTAGGTTCAATTTAAGTCATGATTTTTATTATGCCTTAGTGAAGAATCTAGACCCGTTATTATGAGTTAATGGTATGTTTTGGTAATTAATGGCAATCACATTGTGGGACTAATATTTTTTATGAGTTGGGTAAATAGGTTATGTTCCATGATGATAAAGACTGTGGATAGCATCATGAGTTGATCGTCATTAAGTCAAGGTTCAAGAAGACGATGCATCATATGTTGATGCATATCAAGATCTCAAAGAGGAGATGATCATGGGTTGATCATCAAGTCAAGAGAAGACTCATCATATGTTGATGGAGGGCATGTGAAGATGCATCATGGGTTGATGCATATTAAGGCAAGATCCCCAAGTAAATAAGATCATCATGTATTGATGATATTCAAGTCAAGAGCTTGGAGTAAAAGAAATCATCATGTGTTGATGATTATCAAGTCAAGAACCCAAACTTGAAGTGGAGATGTGTGTCATCAAGCTTCAAGACGATGTTCAAGGCAAAGGTATAACTAGCTAGGACTAAGGATGTGTTCCTAGTCTTCTACCGGTCTTTGGTGTTTGGTTGGAAGACCGGAAGTATAGGTTGCCGTACTATTAAGAGGGGTCTTGACTAGTAGCTTGAGTGTGTCTTGTGTTGTGTAAGGACCCGAGATTAACACTTCCAAATCCTCTGTGTATTCTCCACTAGTTCTGTGATTAGTAGCTAGTGTACACAGTTAAACAAAATGATAACAATCTATATCACACATTTAATGAATAATAATCAGAGTTTTATTACCAGAAAATCTTACGAGCCAATAATGATGAACACAACGGAAGACGAAGAAAAAGTAGTAGAGCCCAGCTAATCTGCCACAGGCAATCGACTGGGGTAGTGGCCTAGTCGTCGAGATCTTCAGCAGTTGCGAAGTCCTTCTCCTCTGATCAATATTTTATTAAGCAAGGTGAGTACAGATGAATGTACTCCGCAAGTTACACGCAATAACAGATTATAATGCATGAGTGTATAACAAAGGATGTCTTATAGGGTTGATTTTGCATAAAGCGATGTTTTCTTTAAATACTTGTACTAAGTTCCAAAACAGATATTCTATAACTTAAATTCAATTTCTAAATTCTCAAGTTTTATAGTCAGATAACATTCACACAAGAGTGGTGAAGGATACCCTCCTATCACATGGCTACTCGCCCAATTTCTCATTTGGATAAGTCATTTGATAAAGTCTTTTGAAAACAAAATCAAAGTCTAACTTTGAGTGACTTTGCTAGCATGTCCTTGACTGTGGACACGGCTATTCGAATAGTTTTACACTCTGCAGAGGTTGTACAACTTTACCCACAAGAGATAATTGACTTATAATGTTGGTCTGACACACTGCCGAAGGTGTGCGACTAAGTCATTATCACAAGGCCTTTACAATGCACCATCCCACCGTAGTCCTGCCTCGCTAAGGTTTCGCTTCCTTTGGATTGAACCATCCGCCGGATTAAGCCCCCTCTTGCGCCATGTGGGAATATATAAAAGTATGTCATAATGACACCCATGCAACCGGATGGCACAGCCACGGTGAAATGATACAAATTATTTAGCCAAGTCCCGTCCACACAGGACATGTGGTAGTACGATGGGGCTTAGCAAGATGCGGCTTGAAGACCAGTCCTTAACGACTTAGATAACTTTCCAAAATAACCACTGAGCCTTGATCATGGAAATGAATCGATCCCGTGCATTAACATGCACCATCCTGTCGACGATCAAGTCGTCGATCTTACGAAAATGAACGAGGAAAATGACGTGGAATATCCTGGAATGGAATGGGGGTCGCTCTTTATTGATATGAACTGGGTTTTACAAGATGTGGCTAAGTACTACCCTGAATTACACTGAATGGGGGAATGTCTAATCGGGTAATCAGACTTAGAATATGAGTCTAAGTCTGATTATCTAGCCTCTAATTCCACCGCTTAGGCTTCTGTGTATTCTGTTGAACTGTCGTTGTTCTTGTCTTTGTTGGTCTTGGTCTTGTTGTCTCTCTGTCGTGTCCGTCCCTTCGTCTTCTGCGCTTCACCTTTAAATAACTTCCGAAGAGGTGGCAGTTACTCCTGGAGAAGACGTCCCTGGTGAAACGTTACGACTGGTCGGAACGGTGGAGCAGTTAGCAACGTGCTAACTTCCTTGCGGTTGCCTGTGAAAAGCTTAACCGTAGGGTGGTTAATAGTCAGTGTCTCAGGGTTGTACCATCGCATGGTTTGGAACGTATAGCACGTATTCCATTTATCATACGATAAGAAATACTAGTCCAGTAATTTTACGAGCGGTTATCTGGTCGGGGATTAGGCACAAAGCCTCATCCGACCAGGGTACCCATTAAGTAACCTCTGGAATATTAACGACCAGGGAGGTCGTTAGTCTTAGGGTCACGCACCATGTAGGCGTATGGTCTTTTATTATGTATTAAAATAATACATTGAGGTTTTAATCCTCGTCAGCTAGCCACCGAACTTTAAATGAACTGGTCGTGCATATACCTTTTTCCGATGAAATCGTATCGGCGGAACCCCATTTAATGTCGTGGTATACGGCGGTCTGTGGTCACTTTAAAGTTGAGAACTTGCCTTGGGAAGCGAAGAGTTCCTCTCGTCGTTTGAACAAAAAAAGCTTTTTGTCGGTTGGACTTTTGTGGGAATCCTTGAAAGTATCGAAGTTTATAAAATCTTCTCTCATTGGGCTCTTAGAATTTTTATGCTTCCAAAATCCTTCGATCCCCTTTAGCTTCTGCCAAGAAATCCTCCAGAGCCTTTTCTGTTCTTCCGACCACAAAGTCTCCAACTTTCACTACTCATCCTTGAGGATTTTCGCCATGTCGAGCAGATTACAAAGTGGTTGCCTTGAATTGGGCAAGAAAAAGCTTGAGGCTTTGGCGAAGATGGGAATGCTCCCGATAGGAATCGATTAATTGGAGACCGCGATGGAGAGCATTTTCCGAGCCGTGAAGATGAGGAAATCCTGTTTTCTTGCCTACATCGAATGTGAAATTTGAGATTCTGATACACAAATTCCTTCTCGCGTTCTTGAACATTACGGGTGGAATTAGTGAATTTAGCCCCAAATTCGATCGCAAATATCGATATTTTCGCATATTTATGCGAGGCATACTGAAATACAACCGAACTTGAAGCTTTTAGTTATTTCTACCGCATGGTGATGGGAAAATCGTGGCAAAATCTGGGCGACTCTTGGGGAATGCACATTGCGTCTTCATGACGGGAAGGCCGATGAGTACATCCTCATGTCTGCCAAATCTTCGTGGTCGTCATGGAAAAATATCTTGGTTTTACATGACGATTCTGAAAACGATAACCTCTACTTGGCGGAACTAGAGCAAGTGAAAACCCCAAATGGAAGGAGACCGTAAAGAAGACGAGGATAGTCAAAAGATGGGCGGATGCCATCTATGACTTCGTCGTCGGCCCGACTTCGTGGCATGTGGTGAAGGATTTCACCTTTCGTCGATTAGCCCATTGAAGCTCCTGACTCATTCCTGCTCTGGTTCCTTGATCGTGATGAAGCTACCTCGGAAGGTGGTAAGTCTTTGAGATAAATTCGATCGGTATTTTGATTTGATTAATGTATTACCTTAAAATCATCTATTCTTCCTTCATTAAAGCTCTTTCCTGGGAAATTAGAGAACGAGTTAGGATGATCTCGTGGGGGAGCACGGAGAAAAGGCCAATGCCCCAAGATCTTAGCCGTAACTCCTATTGAAGGAGACTGCAAGGCTTAAGGTAATTTAATCAAAAATTCCTTTTACCATGTGTATACATATATTCCGACCAGATTTCCAATCGTGCTCTACATTTGCAGTCGGTCGGATTGCGAATCATACAATCTGGTGAGGATCAACGTCCCACCTTAGTTCCGACCGAGTCGTGCCCTGAGGCACTTGAAGGAGATGAATCTCCTCGAGGTAATAGAACATTTGAATCATATATCTCTGAATTTTTTAGATAAAGGATTTCTTCACCCAATCAAATTTGTTCTTTGATTTAGGTGGATAAGCTTCGAGGGCCCGCAGAATTTAATCATGGAGGTCAGAACTCGAGTGGTCGTGCACGACCTTTAGGTTATTCTTGAAACAAGCGATCCGGAGATTGATGAAACCATTCCTCCACCGGATAGTCGGGAATGTGGACCTTGATGAACTGGGTCGAGGACATAGCTTCCGACATCTTGTTGGAGGATGTGAGGTTCCAACAAACCTTCTTTGGTCGAGAACCAAAGAAAATTGGAGGAGAAGAAAAGGAAGGCTAGCGCACGATTTCTCTCTTGCGGCGTTTGAGTCAAATCCAGGAGATTAACAAGGTATGTACAAATGAAAATGGTCGTATAAGTATGTACCTTTAATAATCCTTGATGATTTGATACTTTGAACTTCCCATCTTCGGTTTGCATAGGTCTTCTGGTGTTCCGGTCGTTTCCGACCAGGTTCTTCCTGAGGACCTGGCACCTGTGGAAGTTCCCGACCAGAGCACTTCTCAGGACAAAGTTCCTGAGGAAGTAGTGGTCGAAAAAGCCCCTGAGCAAGTGACAAGGGCAACGGTTGAGTTGGATCCTTTGGTGGTTGAAACCCCTTCTGTGGAGGTAGATGCCTCTGAAAGGTCTCAACAGGCTCCGATCACTGTTGATAACCCTTCCCAACCTAACAAGTTCCCTTTTCGTCGAGGATAAGGAGCTTGATGAGGCGTGGCAGAAAGTATCGGATACTCAACTCAAGATGCACCCTGATTTGATTTTTGCCGGTTATAATGACCGAACAATTCGTAAGTATTCTCGACCCGCTTTCATGGCTCTTCTTTAAAAGTTTATAAGAAACTTAAGAAAGAGAACGCTATTTGGGTAGCATTTGGTCGAGAACTTTCTTTGTGATCGGAGGACCCGACCCAATGAGTTAAGGACTTGGAGCAAAAGCACTCCGAGTTGGAAAGTAAGAACTTTTCCTTTTAAACTTTTGTTTCTTCTTCAATACTTTGCTCCTCTACAATTATTCTCCTTATCGTATTCGATAGATCCGGAGAAAATAAAAGAGGAGGTTGTGGTTGAAAAGCCAAGACGACTCTTCTTGAAGAAGAAATAAAGCTAAAGACCGATCATTTCTTTGAAGCAAGTTCACTAAAGACCTGTTGATCATTGAAACAACGACCAAATATGAAACACTTAGCAAAACAAATGAAGGTAATATGTCGTAAGCTTGATTTTTCCTTCACTTATGCTTGTGTTCATTAAGCGATTTGTTTTTGCAGAGCAAACACAAATCTTGAAACAGTAAAGAAAACTCAAATTTGAGCAAGATAAGGAGGCGCTCTTGCTCAAAATATTGATGAAAAGATTCATGCTTTGAACAAGATGATCTTTGATATGGGATCGAGGATCAAGCCCGCCTTCCTTAGGAGATCCAATAGAAAATGAACTATTTGGGTCAACTTCTAGAGGACCTTAAAGTTACGCTCAAAACTACTCGGACGAATTATGCCTGGCCCTAAAAGCAGGCGTTGCAAGTGGAGTTAGTTTTGCTTTGGCAAAACGAAAGCTTCCCCCTCCATAGATCTCCAAGTGTTAAAGGTGACTTCAATCGCCCACTGAGGAGGCTACCAAGTTCATGGAAGAACTTAGGCCACTCGGAGATATAGTTGTAGAGGAGATGGAGGTCGAATCTCCGACAAACAAGAGTTAAGGCCGGAATATTTCTTAGAGTAGGTTCCTGCAAGTGTAAAAATATTTGAATATCTATGAAAACTTACCTTTTATGTCATTGACAAAGCTTTTGTTTATCCTGTTTGACTTTTTAAAATTCTCGTATATTTCCTAGCCCCCGACTGCTTTATAGTAGAAGAACGTTACTGTACAAGCAGTGAGCCAAGAAAGAGAATAAAAAAGAGGTCATAACCATGTATGTGAGTTTTTGAAGGTATGTTTGGATATGTAAGACAAAACTGATCGTTGCAGTACTAGGAAATCAAATGTGGTCAGGACCAGCGGAAGATTTCGACTAGTTATAGATCTTTGTTTGTCATAATGGAAATACCAATCAAAAACACTATATATGGTCGGAAAAAAGACTTTGTCAAACTTGACATAAGAAGAAATGCAAATATGTATGCAACAGATTATAAGTGAACTTTGTTTATATCTATTGTCCCATAGTGCGTGGAACTAATGCTAAGACTTGAAGGCATACAACATATATTTTTTGAAGCGTGTTCAAATTCTATATCCGATTGTAGCGAGGATCGTGAAAAGAACCGTCGCTAGGAAGCTCCTTCCATTAGGCGGGACCACGTCTTGAAAAAGGAGAGACTTGACTTGGAGGCTTTCCGGTGTCGACCAAAGAGCTGCAGACAAGAATAGACCGTAATCTTGAAATAATGAAGCATAACCTTCAGAATCGTAAGCGTATCATTCATGAGATAGTTAGTTGTGTGGCGCTCTGATTACTCATTTTCTTTGAGAAAAGAGTGTAGTCGCGTGTGGGAATCATTTGAAGAAAATGCTCACGACTAGGACCATAGAGTATCAGAGATCCTTAAAAAGGATATCGGAGAGAAAAATGTCTTCTCCGACCAGACTAACAATAATAAACGACTAGAATGTAGGTGTATATATATAAGCAAGGTTGCACTTCTTAATTAATTAATGAATTTAATGAAATTGAAATTGAAAGAAATGAAAGAATGAAAATTAAACATAGAACTTACGCAATTGATCGATGTTCCAAGAATTTGACAAAATTTGCCCATCAGACATAGCTAGTCGTACGGAACCTGGTCGGGTGACTTCGACCACAGTGTAAGGACCTTCCCATTTAGGAGAAAGTTTATTGCGATTTGTTTGGCTCTGAATTTTTCTGAGAACCAGATCACCTCTGACAAGATCGCTGAGGTCGCACCTTCGACTATGGTACCTTCGCATGGCTTGTTGGTAGACTGCTGATCGTACAAGGGCTTGGTTTCGTCGTTCTTCAAGGAAATCGACGTCGTCGAGTCGTCGTTCATTCTGATCATTTTCGTCAAAACGATCAGTTCGAGCAGAGCCAATTTTGAGTTCTGGAGGAAGCATGACTTCAGCACCATAAACCAAAAAGAATGGAGTTTCACGGTCGCACGATCGGTCGTGTGGTTCGAACGCCCATAACACGAGGGAAGTTCTTTAACCCAATCTCGACCGTTTGATTAAGCGGTGAATACTCGGCGTTTGATCCCGCATAAGGATACCATTAGCCGCTCAAGCGCTCCGTTGCTCGTGGATGAGCAACGAAGCAAAATGAACTTTGACACCAAGTTCATCGCGAAATTCGGAATTGAATCTTTGGAGAATCGGGAACCATTATGCGTGATGATCTGTTGGGTACACCAAATCGTGATCACATTTTTCAGAGAAATCTCTTAGCGGCCTCGGTTGTTATTTTAACGGTCGCTCGGCTTCAATCCATTTTGTAAACGTGTCAATCATGACGAAAAGGAATTGGCCCCGGTGCTCTTAGGAAAGGTCCTGAATGTCCATCCCAGTTGCAAAAGGCCAAGAAAGAGGAATTGTTTGTAAGGCTTGTCTTTGGTGGTGTACTTGTCGGCTATAAACCGACATTGTACACACTTCATCACAAGCTCTTTTGCATCATGAAGGGCGCTTGGCGATAATAGCCTTGCCGGAAGGCTTCTACCGACCGAGGTTACAGAGGAATGGTGTGCTCCACGACGCCTTCATGGATTTGGTTAGCAATCTAATGCCATCCGTTTGAGATATGCATCTCATCAACACTCCATGAGATCGTCGTTTATACAAGATACGTTCGATTAGAGTGTATGATTTGGCTTTTCGTGCTATACGATCGCCTCTATATCATCTTCTGGAATTGTGTCATCTTTGAAGATAATTGTAGATCGATGTCATCCGGTCTCTACTACGTGATCGTGATAAATGCCAACCGTCAACGACCTGTGGAGCATCCATGTTTCCTTGATTAGTTTATTCAACTTGCAAAGAATTATGTATGTTCTCGGAAGGCTCAACTACCGAGGGTGAATTGAGTTGCTCGAGAAAAACTCCGGGCGGGATGGTCGACCTCGTGGAGGCCATCCGTGCCAACTGGTCTGCCAGAAAGTTTTCCTTTCTAGGAATATGTTGGATCTGAAAACCGAAGAAGTGCTTTTCGAGTGTTCGTACTTCCGCCAGATAAGATGACATCTTGGTACTCAAGCATTTATACTCTTTCCCCACTTGATTCGCTACTAGTTGAGAATCGCCTTTCACTAATAATCTGCGAATCCGGCGAGCAACGAGCTCGAGTCCCGCCAATAAACCTTCATATTACGCCACATTATTGGTGGCGTGAAAATTCTTGGATGGCGTCACGGAATGTGTTCGCCATGAGGGATATCAAGACCACTCCGACCCGATCCTTGTAACATCAAGGAACCGCTGAAATATAATGTCCACTCGTCGTGGTGTTAGTACTTTCGGGTCCTTGGGTGGGTTCAGGTTTTGTCCATTCGCAATGAATTACGCTATTGCACGGACTTTATTGTTTGTCGTGAAATGAAATGGAATCGAGCGCCCTAGCTCGACCGCCCATTTGGCTATTAGTCCCGATGATTCCCTGTTTCCAAGGACTTGACCAAGAGGATATCCGGTAGGTAATGCGACCACTTTGTGGGCCCGAAAGTAGTGCCTTAGCTTTCTTGAAGACATAAGGAGGCCATAGAGCAACTTTTGTACTGTGGGTATCTTTCCTTTGGTCCATGTAAGACTTAAACTACGTAATAGGTAGGTCGTTGGATATTATCCTTTCTACAACCAAGACACGCTAACTGCGTGGTGTTCTTTGCCACGTAAATTAGCAATGTTTCTCCGATCTCGGAGAAACTAAAACCGGGTACTTGTAAGGTACTTTTAAGTTCCTCAAAGGCATCGTTTGCCTCTTTAGTCCACTCGAACTCCCATGTTTCCAAGAAGTTTAAAGAAAGGTAATCATTTTTCCCTAACCTTGCTATGAAATGACTTAACGCCGCCATCTGACCGGTTAGTTTTGGACTTCCTTCTTCGTGGTGAGGGCGATCGGTCGATGGCCGCAATTTTTGCCGGATTTGCTTCAATACCTCTAGCGAAACTAGAAAACCGAGTAGTTTTCAGTGAAACTCGAACACACACTTTTTCGGATTTAACTTGAGGTTATGTCTTCTCAAGTTATTAAAAGTTTCTTGTAAGTCGGGAATGTGGTCGCCGTTGGTGGTCTTCTGACGGATCGTCAACGTAAGCTTCTAGATTCCGAGCCGATTTGTGGACTAAAGGTTTTTGCATCAACCTTTGAAAAGTTGCACCGGCGTTTTTGAGACCAAATGGCATCTTAATATAACATAAAGTGCCATATGGGGTGATGAAGGAAGTTTTCTCCTCATCTTCTTTACACATACTAATCTGGTGGTACCACGAATACGCATCTAAAAACTTAGTAACTTCGCACCCGTAAGTAGAGTCTACCAGTTGATCAATGCGAGGAAGGAAAGTCATCCTTCGGACAAGCCTTATTAAGATCTGTAAAGTCGATACACATTCGCCATTTCCCATTGTTTTTCTAACCATTACGATTGGCAAGCCCTTGTGGGTGGTCGACTTCACGAATAAATCCACTTTGAGAAGCTTGTCAATCTCCGACTAGATTGCTTCCTTCCGTCAAAAAGTAAACGTCGTAGTTTACGCTTGATCGGTTTTTGTCGGTGGAGAGCAAGCACGTGCTCGATCACCTCCCGGGACTCGAGCATATCGGACGCTTGCCGAGCAAACCGTCTGATTCGCTCGGAGGAAGGAGACGGCGACTCTTCCTATTTAGGGTCGAGTTTTGCCCGACCGAGAATCTTCTTGCGGTTGGATGCGGATGTCTGACCCATGTGACGACTTGACGCTTGTCCGGAGAAGCGCTTTTGTCGAGTGGTACCTCCTTTGTCTGGTCGGATGGTTTGGGTGTCATCTTTGGCCTCGAGTGCTTGACCTGCATAGGAGTCGGGTTAACCTCTCTGGTCGGAAGTTCATCAACCAGTGCAAAGGATTTCCGATCGCATACATAAGCCATTTTATGATCTCCTCGAATAGTGATGACTCCCTTCGGCCCCGGTATTTTCAAACTTTGATAACCGTAATGCGTGGCTATCAAGAATTTTGCTAATCTTTCGATCGAGAATTCCGTTGTATCGGATTCAAGTTTACTACATCAAGCGGAATCTTCTCTGCTCGGAAGTTGTCGGGCTTTCGAGCGTGGCTCGTAAGAAACTTGTCCTATCGGTTTAGCGGTAGAACACGGAACTATGCCATGAAAAGCATATTTCACGTGTTTCACCTTTGACATGGGGACTGTATTTCTTCTAAAGCTCCCACAAATAATATATTCAAAGAACTACCCCATCTACTAAGACCCGATTAACCCGACAATTATTAATGGTTGGTTCAACAGCGATAGGAACCTACCGGTCGAGTCGATGGGATGGGGCGATCGTCTTTCTTTGAAGGAAATGCGGTGTCCGACCACTTGAGTGCTTGATTACGATCGGAGATTCGACTAGGTTGACCTCTCGCTCCATGGCCTTGGTGACGTCTGGACTCGTATGAAGAAGATCCTCCAAAAATCATGTTGACTGTGTGTTGGGGATCCTGGTACTCCATCTCTTCATCGCCATCCTTGTCCTTTTTGGAGCTCGTTTCTCCATGTTCCTGTATTGCGGGAAATGGTCCTTTACCTGCATAATAATCCTCCGCTTTCTTTTGCCGAGACCACACAGTCTTGCGAGATCATGCCACGCTCACGGTGAAGTGGACACCACTTCTTGTTAAATGCAGAATCCTTCTGGTCGGAGCTTTTGCCTTGCTTCGACCCAAGCATAGTCCTTCTTGCTCTTCTGAATTTTTCTCGAACGGCGAGGACTTCTTTGTCGTCGGTCTGCGGTTCTTTTTCTTCTTGAGAGACTTCTTGTTCTTTTCTCCTGTTTGTCCAGGTAGGTCAGGGAATCTTGTCTTCCGATCAATGGCTTCACACCACTCGATTGCTTCGCTAGCGGTGGCATACTTATCGCCATATCAAAAAGCTCAGCGGTTGTTCTTGGAGGGTTCATTGCTATGTCCTCCGTAAACCGCCGATTCCTCGATCTGTTTTAAAAGCTTTGAATAACGAGAGGATTCTGCGACTTCGGGTATAGAGTTACAAACTGGTGAACCTCTTGATATATTGGCGTAAAGTCTCATCGATCCTGCCGGATTACGTGGAGATCGTCCTCCTTCCTGTATGGTCGACGCACTCGAAGTTGGCAATCGAAGATCACGAGGTTGTTCCCAAGTATATATTGATCCGACCGGTAAGTTTAATGACCACGGCCAAGGCGGACCCTTCGAGCACGGTGGGTAAATAGTTGGCCATTACATTCTCATCGCCACCAGCCGCCCCGATGGCGGTGGTATATATTGGAGAAATTCCAATGGGTTTTGAGTTCTATTGAATTTGTCCAAGTTGGCTTGATCGGAACCGGTTAGGCCAACGCATGCCTTGGAGCCCCGCAAAGAAGGCTCGACAACCTGTGATTGATTCATGGCGTCTTCTCAGGAAGGTGCGGATTATGTCGGCCGGAGACCGATCCCTAGGATTGGGACGCTGGAACTCCGGTGTACCGATCCGTCGTGGACACCGATATGATGCCTCCGACCGCCCACTTGGTTCAAACGATATCGAGATCGTTAGGTCCTAGTGGTGGTTCCTCTCGACACTGATGGGGAGTAGCTTCTTGAATAACCTTCTCCTCGTGACTCCTTGGTCGGAATCGCCGAGGAGGTCTCGGTATCGATCGCTCTCTGGTATGACCGTGTTGTCCCTCGCCGAGGAGGAGCGTTGGGATGAAGTCATAGTCGACTTCACGAAACCCTCTGTTCCGATCGCTTGCGTTATTTGCATAGTCTGTTAGAGAATTTCGGATACGACCTCACGAGTTGTACAAAACTAGGCGTTCTGCTAGAGCAGATCGAATTATTTAACATGTTTTGAATACGTGCAAGTTTTGTCTGCTTCTCAAGGTCTCGGGGTTCATCTTGGTCGTTGGTGTATGCTGTCGAACCTTCCCCGACCTTCGGTTTGTTCGGTCCCATCACCACTCTGGGTGGGGTAGTGCGAGCGAGTTAAGCGATTGACGTCGATTAGTTCCGTTGCCTCCGGAAGTTGGTGCTTGACGGCGGATCATCTCTAACAACACGTGATGGCGTGGTAGAGAGTGTAGGACCGTCAGGCATCTTGATCTTCATCTCCGATCGCGTTGACCGTGCTTCGGCATTGATCTTCCGATGAGCTTCCATCATAACTAATGGAGAGCTTATCGGTAACTTCGCGAGAATCTTCCACGATGGAGATCGGTCGAGATGAGCACTTCGAGGTCTTCTCGGCGATCCGATGAACCGCCGATCGTATCTTTGAGTGTGATCATCCCCACATGGCCTCGACCGATGGAGGTTTCATCGACACCGTTACGGTGACGGTTGACTCTGGAATTGCCGAAGCGAGGAGAGTATCTTTCACCATGATTTCATCAATGGTATAGAGTTTTCGGGTGATGGGGCTGAAATTTCTTCACTGTTTAGCGGCCGAGAAGACCGGCTTGAAGAGATCCTCGGCATTCGAATGGTGGAACGGCGGTTCTCTGATTGCGCCACCGAAGAGTGGCGGTGCATCTTCATCCATCCGGCCGACCTCGCTAACGCCGGCGACGTGCGGCCGGCGGAGGAGGAAGAGGAGGATGACTGCCATTTTCTTCCATGGCGTGATACATCCTTCCATGTCGAGGTCGGCGTAGTCCGCCAAATCGAACCGCTTTTCCTCATCCCCAACTCCGGGCATAGTCGCATGAGCGATTGCGAGATTTTGGCGAGGATTTTCTTAGCGAAGAATTTTCTTGAGAAACTTCGCCTTCTTCCCCACGGACGGCGCCGGTTGTCGGCGATCAAGTCGCCGATCTTACGAAAATGAGCGAGGAAAATGGCGTGGAATATCCCGGAATGGAATGGGGTCGCTCTTTATTGATATGAACTGGGTTTTACAAGATGTGGCTAAGTACTACCCTGAATTACACCGAATGGGGAATGTCTAATCGGTGTCGGACTTAGAATATGAGTCTAAGTCCGATTATCTAACCTCTAACTCCACCGCTAGGCTTCGTGGTATTCATTGAACTGCCGTTGTTCTTGTCTTTGTTGGTCTTGGTCTTGTTGTCTCTCTGTCCGTGTCCGTCCCTTCGTCTTCTGCGCTTCACCTTTAAATAACTTCCGAAGAGGTGGCAGTTACTCCTGGAGAAGACGTCCCTGGTGAAACGTTACGATTGGTCGGAGCGGTGGAAGCGATTAACAACGTGCTAACTTCCTTGCGGTTACTGTGAAAAGCTTAACCGTAGGGTGGTTAATAGTCGGTGTCTCGGGGTTGTACCATCGCATGGTTTGGAGCGATATACGTGTTCCATTTATCATACGATAAGAAATACCGATCCAAGAATTTTACGGCGGTTATCCGGTGGGGATTAGGCACAAAGCCTCATCAGGCCGGGTACCCATTAAGTAACCTCTCGAATATTAACGACCAGGGAGGTCGTTAGTCTTAGGGGTCACGACCATGTAGACGTATGGTCTTTTATTATGTATTAAAATAATACATAGAGGTTTTAATCCTCGTCACATCCAAACATCTATTTCGCCCAAATCCAAGCCAATTTTTATTTTGTTTTGCTTTTCAAAAACCATTTGCAAAAGTCCTATGGTAAAACAATACCATAGGCTCGATTAAATCATATTTGAACATTTGGCTAAATTCCCCAAATTGAACATTTTTTGTCTAAGTTTTGTCTAAGCATCAAGTTTTTCAATCAAAAACATCTTGTCAATACTATTGTATTAACCAGAGTTTTATCTACGGCGACAAGGTATGAGGAAGTAATGTTCAAGAATTGTCAATTCAAAGGTCAGTAGGTCAACCTCCAAAATTGTATTACTACAATCCAACTTCCAAAAATCCAATATCTATAAATCACATATCTCTATAATCCAACATTGACCATCCATTTTCCAACAATATTCTATTTCTACAATTCAATATCTAACAATAATGTATTCATATTATCCAACAATCATGTGTATATATTATCCAATAGTCATATAAGGCTATAATTCAATAATAATGTAATCCTATAATGCAATATTCAACAACAATCTACTCCTATAATCCATCATTAATATATTCCGATAATCCAATATAACCAATTCTTCCCACTAATTCCACAAGGTTTTAAACATACTGCTTGATTCAATTGATCCACCAAAATTAACATCATGATTTGCTAATCCTATAATCCAATAATCATGTATTCATATACTCCAATATCCAATAATCATGTGATTCTATAATCCAGTATCCATCCATAATGTATATCTACAATCCCATGTCCATCAATTATGTAATCCTATAATTCCATATCCGACAATCCGATACGCAATAATAATCTATTTCTATAATTCAATCTCAACAATAATCAAATTCTATAACCTAATATCCAACAATCGTGTATTTCTATAATCTAGATCCGTTAATAGTCTAATATCAATAATTACCTATTTCTGTAATTCAACATTCATTAATCCGATAACCATCAACAATCTTCCTTTATTATCAAACATCTATCAACAATCTACCTTTATTATCCAAACTCCATCAAATTCTAACTCCAGAATATATCGCATTTGAAAAGATTCTCCATACCACCTCTCTTGATAATAATTGGACATACAAGGGAATTGAGAATAACTATAAAGCTTAAAATGGGAATTTAAATTACTTGAATATAAATACGCATGCAATAATAATTTAAAACGAAAGAATAAATAATTTAAAATACTGGGATTCAAATATGATCAAAGGATGTAACTTGCCTTGCTTATTTAATTGTTGTTCTTAAATGGCGTCGGAACCTGATTCTCCAAATACTTCAGGTTTCCCTGGAGTCGTCGAAATCTACACGCGAAAACAAACCAAATTCAAATATATTCAAATAAAAGGAAACACTTCGGATGAAGGTAAACATATCTAACAACATCTTGAAGGACGGAAGTATTCCAGATGAAACTAATCGTACCTAGTGGAGTTGATGAAGGAAATATTTTAGACGAAGTACATCCAAAGGAGTTGATGAAAGAAATACTGCAGACGAAAGTATAATCAAAGGAAGTTGATGAAGGAAATACTACATACAAAAGTAGATAAATTTAACAGGGAGAGAGAGAGAATGTTCACATGAACATTCCTCACTAGTTACTAGATAGGAGAGATTACCTGGTTAGGTAATACCCTAATATATGCTTTCGAATCATGAAGGGTTCTGCTACTGAGAACAGATGATGACGGACGATACCTAAAGCCTAGGTGATAATATTTTCCTTAACAGGCCACCTAGTACTCACAAGCACTCTCTCTAGGTATTCTTTGTATACATCCACGTTGATCATATAGCCAAAATCAATCCTCTTATATGCTCTCATGATTATTTTAGCTATTAATTCCTATTTACCGAGGAAGCTCCATACAAACCAGGTGAGACTTATGCTAAAGTAAACCTATCATGTTAGGTTGATCCGCAACTACACATGCTAAGGGTTACCATGCTAGGACTACCCGAAAACACGATGTTGTTAGATTACAGCAAAGAACCTTATGTTCGTTTGGATACTCCTAGACATAGGCTATAGGTTAATGGTGCTCGACTATTATCTAACTGCTCTACTAACTTTGTTTAACTATTTGATTAACTTATTATCTGTCGAACCCGGGAGTAAAGGATCCCGGATTCTCTATGAAACACACACTAGTCCAGAAACAACTAGTGTACACAGTCAACAAAAATGGATAACACAACCATACAACGTCAATCATTGGATTTTTGGCTAATTTTTTTAATGTAAACATTTTGGTCTAAGCTTTGTCTAAGCATGGTGTTTTCCAACATGTTCTAGCTCATACTAATGTATTAACTAGATTTTTAACTAAGGTATCAAGGAATGATTGATTTAATAACAAAGTTGGCTATACAAAGGAATATGGAATAACTATAAGCTTAAAACGAGAATTTAAATTACTTGAATTTAAATAAGCATGCAATAATAATTTTAAAATAGAATTTAAATAATTTAAAATAATAGGATTCAATATGATCAATGATGTAACTTGCCTTGCTCAAATGCTTGAGGATCTACTTCTTCGCAATATTCGGGTTCCCCAGAGTCGTCGAAATCTATACGCGAAAAGGAGCCAAATTCAAATAACACTCAAATGAAATTAAATGAACTCAAAATCAAATAATTTTAGTATATATAGATATCTCTTGATTTTATATGAATTTAGAAATTTGAATCGCTCGAATCGGAGTTCGAACGGAGAAGATATGGTCTCCGGAAGTTTACAAAAACATAAAATGATAAAGGAAAAGGATTTTTGGAACTAGAAAAGAGATTGTGCCGCTGACAGCTGGGGCCCACGGCACAGTGCCGTACCATGCACGCGTGATAGCTGCGCGGGCTAGGTCGGCCCTTGGCTGAGATGGCGCCTAGGTGGCGGTGAGTTGGAGGTGAGGTGGCGCCACATCGGCGAAGGGCGATGGCGGTGCTCGGGGCTGCACGGCTCGCCGGCTCTTCACGCCGTGGCGAGCCCGGCGGATGGTACCAACGCGAAGAGGAGGCCGCGGTGAACCCAAGGTGCACCAAAACGGCGGCGAGTGGTGGAGGAGAGGCTGGCGACGAGGGAGAAAAGCGGCAACGAGGAGCGAGCGAGGTGGCGATGGAGCTCCGGCGAGTTCCTAGAGAAGCGGGTGCACGCACAAGATGGCCCACACTCGTGCAATGGCGGTGGTAGAGGCGGCGGAGGCAAAGGAGCTTCCACGGCGATGATAATGGCATCGTCGAGTTCTTCAGTCGCGGAGCTTCGCCGGCAAAATACGGAGCGACAAGGACGGGAGTGGGGAGAGGGGAAAGAGGGAGGAGAGGAAGGGCTCTCCGGGGCGCGCTTTTATAGGCGGCGGGGAGGAGCGGAGTGGTGGTTTCAATGGGCGGGCGCACAAGGGCGAGCTCTGCCCGGCGCAGAGCGACAGGACGTGCGGAGCGATGGGAGCAGGTGGAGTGGAGAAAACGGGGGCAGGGGTGGCTGCGGAGAATGCAGCATTCAGTGTGCATTGAAATGGGGAGCGAGGATGAGCGAGGACGACGCAACGGGGAGGCGCGATGACGCTGCTGCAGCATGGGCGTGCAATGGGCAGGAGCGGAGGAGGAAGACGACGCGGGCGTGCCACTGGCGGGTGGGCCCGCCACATCAGCGAGAGAAGGCGAGGGAAAGGCGCGGCGCCAGCGGATGAGAGCCGTTCGATTTCAATCGGACGGCGCGTGCGGGAGGTGGGCCGTGGAGCTGGGCCAGAGGTGCGAAATAGGAACAGGCTGAGCGAATTCAGCCTGAAAGGAATAGGAGAGATTTAAATTGGTTTTTCAATTAAAATAATTCAAGAAATTGAAAAGGCTCTTTAGAAAATAGTTAATTAGGTCCAAAAATTTCAAGAAAAATATACAAAAATTTCTTGAGTTATTTGGAACTTAATAAAATTATTTATAACTATAGTTTAGCTTTTAAATTTTCCAAATAAATTATTTTTAGACTTTTGGGCAAAAAGGAAAGCCCTTTTTAAAATCCAGGAAATCCAAGAAAAATACTTAATGCACTCTTTTTGACTTTAAATCCACTAAAGTTCAAGAAATGCAAATAAACCAAGTTTTGATTTAATTGAAGTTTGATTAACTCACATTAAATTGTTTTTATTTCCTAAAATTTTGAGTTTAAGCTTTATTAACTCAATAAACGAAATGGTTAATTTTAATTTTGATAATTTTTAAAAAGACTCTGAAAAACAGGATGTTACATTATCTGTATTACTACCATAATGGTCTAGGGTTTACTAAAGCTAGATCATGTATGTGTGTATATCTAAACATAACTATGTCGAGAATTATGTTACACAAAGTTTATTGTCATTCTTACATTTTAATTAAAAGCTAGGGTACTAACTACTTGATCAAGACGCGACTTAGTGGATCATGTTACATAATATCACTTAACTTGTCTAAGTTGACATATCACTAATTGACATAAGTCTTCATAAATTAATCACTGTTTAGCTAACTAATAACTCACTAACTCACAACTAACCTATCTCAAAATGGACTGGCTAATTATTCTTACCTATCCTCCTACATACTCTTAGCTAATCACTGAAAATATAAATTTTATTTGTCTGTTAACAGTCATTCTAGCAATTAGGTTTTGCTAACCAACTAATGAGTGGGCCCTACTGCCATACACACAATCATACACAAAGTCATATAACTAGAGAGACTGAGAGAGATGGGGAAGGAGGAGCAGACGAGCCAAGGGGGCGGCTCGGGCACGACTTGACACCTGCTAGAGAGACACTGGTGGCAGCCGGGGTTGGTCAAAATGGAACGGGGTGGCCGAGGTGAGCTCATGGGCGGTGGCGGCACAACACGAGGTGGCCGGTGGTGGGCTCGAGGTGGCTCGCGGCGGCCAGCCATGAGGGAGAAAAAGGGGCGCCGGTGCTGGAGGGGGAGAGGAGGAGAACTAGCGCGCGCATGGGCATGAGGAAAGCTAGGGGAAGCTACCGTGGTGGTCAATGGCAGCCGGGAGAGGTCAAGGTGGCCCGACGACGGTGATGCAAGGCGGCGCGGTGGTGCGGTGGATCCCTAAAGCTCTGGTGAGTGATGGGAGAGAGCAGAGAGAGGCCAGGGGGTTCTTCCACGGGGAGGAATCAAAAGGAATATTACCGAAGTAGAAAGGGTAGTCACGATGGCGGCTTGTGGCTGGAGGCAGGGAGGATGGGCTGACGTGGTGCTCTGGTAGGGGAAACTCCCAATTGATGGAGTGGTTTTGAATAGTGGCGAATCCAGGATGAAAAACGAGGGTGGGCTCAACCGCTCAAAGCCTTAAATGACTAAACTAATTTGTACTAACAGTTGTAACTATCAGGGGAACATTCTGTGCTCATTTTACTAGATACACTTGATCATTGATTCTTGAAGTCATCGCACTCACCCCTTGCGATGTCATGGAAACTATTTGGACCACCAACATGTTTATTGAATTACTTGTGAAATAATTACGCATAGTTCGTTTCTCCATTAATATAAACCTACGAATTAATAGCTAATTGAGTATATACCACACTATATCAAACTTACTAACAAATTAGAAATTGAGCAATGAGTATTGAGTATATACCAAAGAAAAGACACGAGCCTTGAGGCAGTGAGGCCTTCAGCAGACAGCAGCCTTGACTCCTTCCTCTGATGCTTATCAGCACTTGACTCCTTCGGATGTCTCACTTTCTCAGCAGTCAGCACTTAGCCACTTAAGGCTTAAGCCTTCACCTTCAGCCATGCCTGAAGACAAGCAGCGAGGGGCGAGGGCCGTGGTCTCCTCCGATCCTCCCAATCCCCAAGGACCCCAACCCCAAATCGCCTCCTTCGGTTCCCCCTCCCCCACCCGGCCACCCGGCTCACCAGCTGCCGCCTGTCGGCTCCTTGCCTCGGCTCGACGCTCTGGCCGCCCAGATCCACCTCCAGCTCCCCCTGCCTCCTCCTTCGAGCTCCGGCTGGACCAGCTCCCACGCCCGGTCGGCCGACCGCCTTAGCTCCTCTTGTCGCCGCCTTCGGCTCCCCCACCCGGCTCCCTGCGTTGGCCTCCCTCCTCGGCCTCCTCCGCCTACCGGTGACGTCGCCACCGCCCACCAGGTTGGCTCCTTGTCGTCGTCGTCGCCTGTCGCCACTGGCTGCCTCAGGTGCGCTTCTCCTCACTCAATTGATTGGGGAATTTTGGAATGGGGAACACTGAACACCGAAACATGTGGGAGTGTGGCTGTGTCGGTGGGGACCTGGGTGGAGCCATGGATGTGAGTTGGGTTGGGCTTTGCTGCTTCAGCAAGGGCGCAAGGGCCATACACTTTTGTTCCCTGTCTTGCTCGGTTGCTCTTTGCTCCTGCTCCTTCTTCTTCTTGACGCAGCTAGCCATGGCTGCTAGACGGCCGAAGCCGGAGGTTGGGGTTGGCGGGGGGAGGGGTGTTTTGGGCACCAGTGGAGGTAAGGCTTCAGCCTCATGAAGCCCCCCTGCTGGATTCACCCCGGGTTTTGATGGTGGTGGTGCGGGATGTGCCGTGACGCGGCTGGCGCTGATAGGTGGTCGCCGGACGGCCGGAACGGCGAGCGTGGTGTCTGCGACTTGTGCAGCTGATAGCAGTGCGTGTGCTTCTAGCTTGCACTGGTGCTCGGTAGAGGAGAGCAGAAGGTGGAAGATGGAATGAGGGAGTGAGGGAGAAGAAGGCCAGGTGATGCTGCTCGGGCTGGCCTATATAGGCACGAGGGCGGAGTGGCCGGGGTGGCTGGCATGGGCGGCGAGGCGACACTAACACGGGCGTGGCATGCATGCAGGGCAGAGGGGTGGCTGCGTGGAGGGGAGAGCCTGCATGTGGGGCTGGCCGACCAATGAGGGAAAGAAAGGAAATAGGTTTTCAGATTTATCAGAAAATGGCTGAGATTTTAGATAATTTTTAGACATATAAATATAAGTCCAAAAATTATGCAAATTTAGAGGAAGGTTCCTGGCAAAGTCTAGTTCATACTGTAATTTTTGTAGAATTTTATCTACCCATTATTTTTTTCTCTAAAAACCTTTTAAGTTCCTATTTTCATGCATCTTTGTTAATTGATTTGAGGAAAGTATAAAAATATGTTTGATAATAATTTTCCCTTTTTATTAGCAGTACAATTACACCCAATTTGGACTCTAAATTCCTTCAATTCAATTTGCTTTAAGAAATTCTCCTGTGGTGATAGTTCGTAATATGGCATATTCTAAAGAATTCTAATTGGTCTTTTGATCCTTTTGGTGAATTAAGTTTCGTTCTTTATGTTGTCGACCTATTTAGGGTTTATACTTTAGTAACGTTTAACAGGGCAACATCTTAGGTCAACTTTGCATTTGCAATTTATGTTTCTAGGGTTTATGTATTTTGGGTTTTGATAAAATATTTTCAACTTAACATTGGTAATTACTTTTGCAAATAAATTATTTGGGCTTTAACATAACTAGGAAAAATCTTCTAAAATTCCAGGAATTTTAGAAAACTCAAGGAAAATAATTAAAATTTATTTTTAACCAAAATTGAAATTTTGGGGTGTTACATGTTGATAGCTCGTCTTGCTTGCTCTAGCTCTCGTTAGCATGCTGCTAATATTTGCTAATTTGTTTTGCAAATAGTTGAGGCTCATGCAAAATCCTTGTAACATATGACTTTAGTTTGTGAATATGTTTTGTAAATGGTTTTAAGTCCATGTACCTTATTCCTTATGGAGTGATTCCAAAAGTTGGCAAATGTGTTTTGCAACTTGTTGAGAATCTCGCCTTCATCCCTTGTTTGCATCACGCACCAATTGACAAATATGTTTTGCAAATTGAGTTGAAGCAAAGTGCAAAACCTATTTCTCTCAGCTCTGGCGGTCTGACCGCACCCCTTGGGTGGTCTAACAGACCCTCCTTATGTTTGACCAGACTGAGTGCTGGTCTTTGTGAACTGGCGGTTTGACCACCAGTGGCGACCGGTCTGACCGGTGGGACCCTAGTCTGACCGCCATGTATTGGTTGGTCTGACTAGACCCATAGTCAGCCTCCCCGGTTAGCTTTTTTCGGAGAGTGTGTTTCTCTGGTTTTGGCTTGCTCCTTAGTAGAGTGGTCTGACCGGTTTAGTCCGGTTTGATCGGCCCTTGTGAGGAAGGTTAGTCCGGATGTGTGTCCAACGGCTAGTTTTTATAGCCGTTGGAGCAAGGGCGGTCTAACCGGCCATTGGTTGGCGGGTAGACCGATTTTCCTTGTTTTCAGCATATTCTCTCCTAACGGCTAGTTTTTCTTGTGTGGGTATAAATACCCCTTGTGGCCGGGTGTGGGAGAGTTGCTAGTGCCATATTCATTTCCCTTTAGCAAAGAGCAAGCTATCTCATCTCTTTTATGCATGTGTTGCACTTAGTGAGCTAAGAGAGCAAAATCCTAGTGCATGTGTTACATTAGGTATTGGATTGTGTATCCATTGAGCTTAGACACTTGATTCATTCAAGTGAGCATCTCCGACTTGTTACTCTTGGTGTTTGCCGACACTTAGACGACTTGGAGGAGTTGCGCCGGTGATCTTCTCAAAGAAGGTTGTGATAAGACTCAGGCGGTTGTGAGTGGTTTGGTGCTCGCTATCTCCGGAGTGGAGGAAGAGCAACCCTGAGTGGAGCCGGTCCAATTTGGTTAGGCTTACCTCGAAGGTATTGGCTTAATTTGTGGAGCCGGTCCAATTCGTTTGGGCTTACCTCAACATGAATTTGGGGAGATCGGCAAGTCTCCGAACACCATGGTAAAACATCCTTGTGTCATTGTGGTTTGTTCTCTTGTATTTTACTTTGTGCAATTTACATTTCTAGAATTGAATTGCTTACATGTCTTTGTATGTTTGCTATCATTGTCAATAGTCTTTGCTTGTTGGTGCACATAATCAATACTAGTTGATTTAGGTTTTGATTGAGCAAAAACCGAATTGATTCACATTTTTGCATAAAACTCAGTTTTAGCCAAAAATAAATAAATAAAATAAAACCACTTATTCACCCTCCCCCTCTAGTCGGCCTCCTCGATCTTACACTTAGGTTGTGCTAACATCATGATGTCTTCTAGCTGCACGTCCGTCGGTATGCATCACTTCTGCGATCGACGCCCGCATGGCTCACTCAGACTGGTGGCTGTCCAAGTGCTCACCGTCAGCCACCCGCACTGCACATCGGGAAGATACGTGATGTTTTGCTAAGGTCCAGAATATTGATTTTGCCTAACTTCATTCTATCTTGCAGCCTTCAGTTGAGCGTGGGAATGACGACGAGTCTACCGATGAGGAGGCGGCCATCCCAGCTACTATCAGATAGGAGTACACGGCTCCAGGCTTTGGAGCGTACCACCTAGGGCGCCCACCCCTGGTCTACACTCAGCCGAACCTTGACCATTACGAAGTACCGTACCAGGGCCAAAGCTTCTTCGGGGTTGCTGGTACATCGTACGGTCAAGGCGAGAGCTCCTCCACACCGAGGGCCATTCAAACATCGTACCTAGGGGCCGTGGCTCTGGGGGCAGATTCATGCAGTCATTTATTAAGGATATGATCCTTAATAGCAGGTGGTAGCCCGTTTGGCATGACTGAGCTGGACAACATGGATGTTGGACAGACTCTGCTGGGTCGTAGTTAGCTTGCTGAAGCACCTCTGCCCACTCAACGGCCTCCGTACGTCCTCCAACCGATACGCGCTCTTCGGACCGGTTCACGTATCCTATAGGACATGCTCAACGCAAGGCCAGGACGCGCACGTAGACGCAGTGAGCAAAGAGTGGCTTAGACAAGTGAGCCATAGTATAGCCCACGTGTAATTACATTACATCGATGTGACTTTTAGAGTAGTCCACACCTCCACCCATCACTAAACCTACTACTTGAGTAGTCAATGTCAAAACTCCACAGCTTACTAGGTTAGGCCTGTCCCATTAAACATGTAGTTGTACAATTGTGGCTTAGTTCAATGGCACGCAAGATTAAGTCACTGATAAGTTACTCAAGCGAGTCTACCATAAACCCACATCGTGTTAACCGCACCCCCTTTACTTCATGATCGCTCGCTTGAGCAGAATTCATTTTGTTTTACCAAGACCAATGATATATCTTGTCATGGTACACAAATTTTAACAACAGTGGATACCTGCCACAATTCCATATCTCATTAAGTAAAATTTAACATTATTTTACATGTGATCATGAGCTCATCGCAACTAAGCATGACTAAGCATGTCTACGATACCCATGTTGGTGATATAATTATGTCCAACTAATATAATGACCATCCTATGGTGACAAGTGATTCAAGGTATTCAAATGTTCAATGCATGCATAATGACAAATAGGTGATTAAATACTCCTAAAAGCAGTTGATATAAAGATAGCATACAATTTGATATAAAATAATATAGTTTTGAAATCATAGGTTCAATATGATCAAAAGACTACGACTTGACTTGGCTTTGGCTTTCCTCAGTTACTACACTTGGATCTTGAAAGTTTGTTTCTGCTCCTGCTCCAAGAAACACATCGTCTAACGAAAGAGAAACAATAGGCGAAGCACAAATAAATTCAAATAAAATACAAAAACAATAAAACCAACTCTAAAAGAAAGAGCTCGATTTTATATGAATTTAGGAATTTGAATGGACTGAATCGGAGTTCAGACGGAGAAGAACGAACTCTCGGAATATTTGCCAGAATGGAAAAAGAGAGAGAAAAGAATATTCCAGAGAATATTTCTTCGGATTTAAATTAAAGAAAAACCCTAAAGGCTGGCCGGTGGGCCCTACTAATATTATGAAATTCCAAATTAAAAGAAAATCTAGAAAAAGGATTAGAGGATGACAAGTAGGCCATGGTCTATGGACCAAGTCCATGGGGGCCAGCTCGATTCTGATGGACCGAGTTTACAATGGAGAGAGTATGACGTGGGGCCAAGTTGTAAGTGAAAGAACCAAGGAGGAAGATAGAATGACAAAGGGGGTCCCACGATCAGAGAGAGAGAGAGAAAGGGAGAGGGAGAAAATAGAGGGGCATGGAAGGCGATGATGGCGCTGGTGGCAATGGCGAATGGCGGTGTTGGTAAAAACGGAATGCCAGAGAGGAGAGGAACACTTGAGTGGTGACGGCTTGGCAAGAACGATGGCAACAACGATGGCAGCAGAGAAGAAGGCTCGAGCGTGCGGCGGCTTTGGTGTTTTGGCGGTGCCTAGAGAAAACCAAGGGGAGCACAAGATTGGCAGGGGCACAAGGAACTCAAGGAGCCTCTTGGGGTGGCTGAGGAGCAACGGAGACAGCGGCGAGGTGAAGATAACTGGCGGCGAAGAAGACAGGCGGTGACAGCACTCCAGGGACAAAGGGAGAAGGGGAAAAGCGAGGGAGACTAAAGAGGATGAGGAGTAGCTCGAGGTCACACTCGGATAAACAAGGGACTCACCGGAGAGAAGATCGGTGATGGGTTTTGTGGAGACGAGGGCGATGGCGAAGCGGCGATTCTCCCGGGACAAGAAGGCGGGCACCACGTAGAACATGATGGGGCGATTCTGAAGGTGGCAACGATGGTGGTAGAGGAGCAAAGACGGCGGCGCAAACCATCAAGAACGAACTTCAGCGGTGGTCGCTTCAAAAGCAAATTCCGGCGAAGAGACGACGCAACCGGGAACGAGACCTTGGGGCTTCGGATGAGGTGGACGGGTCGGAATTTTTTTACATGGGCGGCATGCCTTATAAAGGGCTAGGATGGGAGTATTTGCGAAGAGCACGGTGGCTTAGAGAGATGGACACGGACTCGGGCACAGAGTCACGGTCGGGGACGGGATAGAGAAGATGCACACGTGGCGGCCGGCAGAGACTGACAAGGCGGGGCCACAAGGCAGAGAAAGAAAAGGAAAGGGAGGAGGAAAGCGCGGTTGGGCTGGCGCGAGAGGAAAAACGGGAGCGGGCCAAGGCAACTGGGCTGAGAAGAAAAGGAGAATGGCCCGGCGAGAAAAAGAAAGAGAAAAAGACTGGAAGAGAGGATTTTAGTTCGAAAGGAAAAATCCGAAATTAAAAGATTTCTGAATTTAGATAATAGATTAAAGAGAATCGAGCTCAAAGAAATAGCATATAAACTCCAAAAATTCTTAGGAAATTCCAGAACATTCTCTGGAACTCAAAGAACCCAAATAAAACAACTTTTAATTTAATTGAAGTTTACATTATTCATATTAAATTATTTTGATTTTTGAAAATTCAAATTAAGTTGGAACTTAACCAAGAAAAATTCAACTGGTTATTTTTGTTTTTAAAAGCTCCAAAAACAAACCAAAACTTGGGATGTTAAACTCTTTAATAGGGTTGGGTACGTAAGGTTTTCATGAATGGAAGGTCTCGGCTCGCATCATGTAGTTCAACATGTACTTCTGCTGGATGAACACCCTATCGTACATCTCTGGGCCGTTGATCCATTGGAAGAAGGTGCAACGCATCTCGGGTTGCCATTATGCACGGATGAAGTTAGGAATATGTGGAATGCAACGTAAGGTGTGAAAAATCGATGTGTCTGTAAGATTCTCTTATGAGGATGTTCTCGCACATGTAGTACGCCCGAGCGGCGGTGGCCGGGTGTGTAGACTGAATGATCTTCGCTAGTTCTTCGCACACATGTTGTGGACATGGAAACTCTGGTGGTACCAGCGCATCCTTCATAGAAAAATCTGGGTAGGGTTTAGCCCTCTCGACAAGCCAATTGCGCTTCTTCAGCATCTTCGCACAGTAGTTCGACGACGACTCCAACATCTCCAAGGCTGACTAAATGTTTTGTTGTTGGTCAGAGAACAAGGGTGAGTCAGTTCGAAACAAATAGAATGGTGAAATACAAACGCGTTAAGAAAGAATGACGTACAGAAATGCACAAATGTGATCAGACTACCCGTTTATGTTAAATGACAGTCCTCATACGTGCAAACAATACAATTAATTATTACACAGAATGACAACTAAACAAGCTCGGTTTGTTGGGGCTATCATTCATGGAGTAGTCAAGGGTCTTGTATATCCTGCACTTCATTGCGCAACTCAGGCCCCCACATTGGCTGTTATCCATGTCGTTTTGGAAGAGCCACATCTGTCGTCGTCCCTTCCCAGTTGACTTCATGGCCTTGTTTGGGCATTTCACCATGTCCGACCAAAGATCCCTATAGTTCATGTCTACGTCATACGAGTGAAACTCTGCACTCTATGTACCAAAAAGATGCTGCATGTCGTAGTACTTGAAGATATATGGTGTAGACATCTGCCTGACTTGCGCACACACCTTCTACACATGCAAGCGTGACTTGTGCAGGAGCTTTGGCTTGTTGCAGGTGCAGGTAGCCACATCACCTAGGGTGCATGCATGTTTCCTTTCCCCCCTGGCATGACTGTTGACATATTTTTATCTCAACCTAATCTCGTACTTCCTTTTAAGGCCATCGATCACCCGGATGTCGTGCATACGAGCATTCTGCATCTTCTGGTCCATATACCTCTACATGTTCTCGGACCACTGCTTCCCTTCTTCCCGTTGTCGCCTCGCTGTGGTGGCTCTATTGACGAAGTAACCAACCAAGCGAGTCCAGGTATCCTCAACGATCACAGTGGTAGGGAGGCACCATACACCTTTCAACACGCTGTTGTACACCTCAGACATATTGGTCATCATATTTCCGTACCTCGCACCGTCTGTGTGATACAATAGAGATCATTTCTCCAACTCAGGAGTGTGGAAATTAATCCACTGCGTGAAACTTATGGTGCTCCTAGATTGCCCACTCGCGGCCTGCTATCCTTCTTGTGCCTCCGGAGGGGACTCCCTTGTATGCCTCGTAGTTTGATGTTCGAGGTCTGTCTAGATGGACTCAAACTTCCGCCTTTAGTTTTGCATGCACAACGCCTTGAATGCTTCATTAGTTCTTGACTGCAGAACCACATGAAAAAGTTCGATACAAGATGCCTCATGCACCACCGGGTTTCCACGATGTTCCACTGGTAAGGGGGTTCCGTCCTATTCTTCATGGTGTTTAGAGGCGACAACAATCTAGCATTTGTGGCCTGTTATAAGGCATAGGTTGGTCCGGTCTCCCACAACTGCCCTCTTCACATTCGCCAAGAATCACAGCCAACTGGATATATTCTCATTCTCTACGATGGCAAAAGCAGCCGGGAGAAGCTGGTCATTCGCGTCGGCCGCCACCACGGTGAGAATGCTGCCTTTGTACCTCCCAGTGAGGAAAGTGCCATCCATCGTGAGCATCATATGATAGAACTTGAAGCCCTCTATGGCCGGGGTGAAAGCCCAGAACACATGGTCCAATATGAAGCAGTTAGGGCCTCCTTCAGGATCTTCACTTTCAACCTTGTTTATGTATGTGCCGGGGTTTGCTTCGGTAATTTGGTGAAGCATTCTCGGCAAAAGGTTGTACACCTCATCGTATGTCCCGTACATGGCCTCGATAACCTTCTGCTTCGCTCGTCAAACCTAGCTATAGGCTATAGCTGACTAGATAAGCAATCAAATTTGTGACTTTTGACAATAGTATCTTAGGGGAGATAGACACGTCCTCCACAACTAGGTGCTTGATGAGTGACGAGGCTTGCCACATATGCAGAAGTCATATTCCGATGCTGCCGTAGCGGGTCGCTAAGCTTACAAGTGTGGTCAATCACCACCTTGACCGTGATGACCAAGCTGAAGAACTTTGCTCAGTGAGTGCTGACCATGCTAGGGCAGCCATCCACTAGGCACTTCAGTGCGTAATGTGCTGGGTTGGACTAATGCACCCGGTACACACGGTTGATGGACAAGGCATACCGTGCTATAGCTTGCTACATGGCCGTCTTGCTAGGGAAGTGCTGCCCAACTAAGAGGGTGTCAGCATCAAACCCCCACTGGGACCCTTCTCCTTGTGGCAATGCGAGCGATCATACTGTGATATCATCAAGTCTAGATGCCACATAAGGCACCTCCGATGACACAATTCCGCCGGTCAGACCACCACCCTAAGGTGCGTCCTCCTCGCTACCATCTAAGCCTGGGTCAGCATCCTCCTCAGAATCTAACCCTAGAAGCTAGTCGAGTAGATACTCATGACAGTCAATGTGGGCTGACCACCATAGTCCTGCCCCCTTATTTTACATAAAATTTTCTTCTCTCGTAGACTTCCTCCATAACAGCACATTCTGTGCTACTGTCTTCAAGCTTCGCCTGTGGTTGCCCGCTTCCTGATGCACCAGCATCATCAAGGTTTCCCGGCACCCTGCGTACGAAATTCACGTACACTATCGGCTTCTCGTATATCGTTGCCTCGGGCTCGGAAGCAATCTACATGTACTGGCCTCATGCTACGTTTCTATTCACCTTGACTAGCTCCCATACTCCCTGCCCTCCCCTATTCGTGTAGGTGATCCCCTCGATGACAAGTTTCTTCGTCGTTGCCTCCGTGTAGAACTCTCTCCGGATGCAGCTCCTAGGCTCGTGAATATTGATTGCATCGATCCCCTCCGCACGAACCACCTTATATTGGCATCTCGACAGGTCCAAACCATTAGGTCCGTCCTGTACGAGACCGTCGTCATAAAACACGAACAACTCATGCATGTTCGAAAGTACCTAAAGCCACAACAATCGGATTTACGGTGCACAATATAACAAACAGGACGCACTACGTAGTCTATATTTCAATTAATTTACTGCACACGACTGTTTAAATAGGATTATTTCATTAATTACCACTAATTAAATAAGACTTAAGTAATTAAGACTAATTTATTTGCCACTAATTAACTATGCCAGAAATAATTATGACATATTAAATACAAGCAATTAGCAATTAAATATGGTTAATTAAATATGATTAATTAATTAATTAGCAATAAATTACCTACGAGTAATTCATTACATCTAAGTAATTACCACTAAATTAATTATGATTAACATTACTTACCAATAAATTAATTATGACTACATAGTTATGACCATAATTACAAGCGATAAACTATGACTAGATTCAATACGATTTATTAATTACGACTAATTAATTAATTAAATACCACTAATTAATTATGAGTAATTAATTACGATTAATTAACTATAAGTATTTAATTATGACTACTTAATTACCACTAATTAACTATGACTAATAAATTACCACTAATTAACTACGAATGAAATAATTACAACTTATGGATTGGAATTTTTTTTACTTTCCCTTGATGTCGACCTCACTGTATTTATATGGTCCTAAGCATTGCTCTAAACACTATTTAATCCATAGTGTAACCCGAAAAAAAAGGTTCAATTCTCTGTGTTCTCAGCGATAAGCGCGAGAACGAGAATGAGAGCCAGAGCGAGCGCAACACCAGCTTTTATAGCTGTGTGAAGGCATTCGCGCCCGGCCATGAAAACAGAGAGAATCCGCGTCTTTGTCTTGTTGTGATTATGCATGCATGCGGACGGAGGCAGTGAGGTGATGGAGTTGATGGATGGGACAGGGGAAAAGATTGAGGGGACAGGGGATGCTTTCGGTGGAAGGTGAAAATGAGCCTGTACCCTAGCCGTAGGGCAATCCAGCCCAGGGTGGCTTAGGATTAAATATTGTGCCACCAGTCACAGTAGTAGCACGATGATGGCACGTCCGGTCTGAGGGAGGAGAGAGGGTGGCGGCTTGTTCGGGCCCCAGGGCCGCGGCAAGGGCGACATGGCGGCACAAGGAGCACCCCTAGGAGTAGTGGAGATGGCGTCCGAGGCACACAGATTTGGATGCATGTCGGCTGCCGGCACATCTGTTGTGCCATTTTTGGCATTACGGCGCGTGGACGGCCAGTTTTGTTAATAACGGTGCCAACAGTGTCATTTTGGCCAAAAACTCCAAACTTGTTCAATTTGTGAAGTTCTCGAGTGTAATGCCTAGAGAAGGAAATGACAGTAATGAGCAATTGATAGGTGGGGCCAATGGAGCCAATGAGCATTAGAGCTTGACAAGTAGGACCAAGATGAGTTATGTGGTTGTTTGGGTGGGCTTGGTCCATGGGCAGGGACCCATGTGCAGTGTGTATAAGTTAGGGTAAGAGAGTCTGCACGAATGTGTGAACCTACCGAATGAAAATGAAATTGAGTTTTCCCAATCCTCTTCTGTGCTTCTTCCTCATCCTACTTCTTCTATGATTTTCTCATCCAATTCTTCCAAATTCTCACCCTGAGTTCTTCAAGTATCCCTATTTGTGTGATCGTTACAATTTGGTACCAGAGTTCGTTCCGATCCGTGATTTTTCTCTTGATATCATATGTAATTCCAAGGGAAGGGTTGGTGATTCACTTTGAGCACCGTAATTCCAACCCGAGGTTTGATCTGTGAAGGAGGAGCACAAGACAACACCATAGGCAAGTACTATAGAAAAATGTGCTTGTTGCTACAGTTGAAGCAGATGAGGACCGTGGCCGAGTACAAGGCAACGTTCAAAGCGGGTATGTACCAACTACTAGCCTTGAACACCAATTTGGACATCATGTTCTTTGCGGGCCAGTTTGTCTCGGGCTTTGTGTGAAGACATCCAAGTGGTAGTGTTGTCGCAATCGCCGTCAAGTGTTACTCGCGTAGCTATATTGGCTCTTATATAGGAGGAGGACGAGGAGTTCTTAAAGAAGATGGTGAATCAGATGTCAGAGCGTCCAGACAACACTGGCTCAGAGTCTCAAGTTTTTGCTATGTAATGTGCATCTCAAGTGTTTGATGAAATGCCTCGCAAGGACAAAGTGGTGAAGAATGGGAGTAAGCAGGTGGTGGGCGCCAAGGAGAGTGCATGAAAGCTGCATGGGCCGCTGCCACCATGCAAAGAGGGGATTGTCATTAACCTAGAACAACTAGATGAAATGCATCGCGAAGCTGGTGAGTCGTCGGCAAGTGATGAGGAGTTCGCCATGGGCCTGCAACAACCGGAGCCATGTGTGGTGAGTTCTGACTATAAAGGAGATGACACCATTGAAAAATCTAGACCCGTCATTATGAGGTAACGAAGTATTTTGGTAATTAATAACAATCGTCATGTGAACTAATATTTTTCATGAGTTGGTGAAATAGGTTAGGTCACATGATGATGAAGACTTTTGATGGCTTAATGAGTTGAAAGTCATCAAGTCAAGCGAGTGACGTCATGTGTTGATGCTCAAGTCAAGAACCCGGTTTTGGAGAGAAAATATAAATCTTCATACAAAAGTTTCAAGCGGATGCGCAAGGCAAAGGTATATCTAGCATATGCTAAGGATATGTTTCTTAGTCATTTTGCCAGTCTCGGTGTTTGGTTTGGAGCCCGGATTGCTATTATAGGTTGTTGTACTATTAAGAAGAGTCTTGACTAGTAGCTTCAATGTATCATATGTTAATAGCTCATTATACTTTCTCTAGCTCTCCATGGCATGTTGCCGCTATTTGTGAATGTGTTTTATAAATAGTTGAGGCTCATACGTAATCCTTGTAGCATGTGACCCTACTTTGTGAATGTGTTTTGCAAACAGTTTGAGTCCATGTACCTAACCCTTGCGACATAATTCTAAAAGTCGGTAAATGTGATTTGCAACTTGTTAAGGATCATGTATTTATTCCTTATTTGCTTGGCACGACAATTGGTGAATGTGTTTCGCAAAATTATGTTATGCTTGCAGTCTCTACCTCTGTTTTGTCAGTGGCCAGTTTGACTGCCCTCATAGCAGTCTGACCGGCTGGTGCGGTTTGCCGGCCCTTGTGTGGACGGTCAGACCGATTGAGGGTCCAAATGCTAGTTTGTATAGCCGTTGGAGTGAGGCCAATCTGACAGGCCATTTGTTGGTGGTCTGACCGTGCATCCCTGTTTTTCAGCAAACATCCCCCCCCAAACGGCTAGTTTTTTGGTTTATGGGGTATAAATACCCCTTTTGGCAGGTTCAAGAAAGGTTCTAGTGCTATTTTCTTCCCCCTTGAGCTAAGAGCAAACCCACTCTTTTCTTTTGTGCATGTGTTGCACTTAGTGATCTTGGAGAGGAAAATCTTTATGCCTGTGTTGTATTAGGTGGTGGATTGTGTATCCATCGAGCTTCGACACTCGATTCGTTCAAGTGAGCGTCTCCGACTTGTTACTCTTGGTGTTTGCTGACACCTAGACGGTTTGGAGGAGTTGCACCAGTGATCTTCTCAAAGAAGGTTGTGAGAAGACCCAGACATTGTAAGTTTTTCAGTGCTCACCATCTCCAGAGTGGAGGAAGAGCAACCTTAGTGGATTCGATGTGTTGGCTTAATTTGTAGAACCAACCCAATTCATTTGGGCTTACCTCAACATGGACTAGGGGAGACCGGCAAGTCTCCGATCACCACGGGGAAACATCATCGTGTCATCTCGTGTTTGGTTTGCTCCTTGTGTTCATTTTCATTCTTGCAATTTACTTTGATAGAATTAATTGTGTGCTCGTCACCTTATGATTACAAACATTGTTTTAGACTTAGGCTGTTGGTGCACTTTGTTGAGACTAGTTGATTTAGGTTTTAATTGTGCAAAATCGAATTAATTTACATTTCCGTATAAAACTCAGTATTAGCCAAAAGAATTTTAAAATCGTCTATCCCTCCCTCTAGTCGGCCTCCTCAACCTTACATCCACCACACGGTTGTGGCAAACTCTGGTTATGGGTTATGGCCACCTTGTGTTCGTCGAAATGCCACAAGATGACAAGCAGCGAGAGCAGCTATCACAGGAGCATCTCAAGGCTTGGCTCCAACCGGTCGTCATGACGAACTCTTTGACTATGGGGTCGAGCAGTGCACAACCCCCATGAGTGGGTGGTGCATGCACGGACCACCATGGATTGCATGGTCGCGTGGCACGCATGCTACGGTCATGGGTGACATCGGGTGCATGCTCAAGCTGCATTGACGACAATGGATGGTTGATTCTAGATTTGAAAAATAGTGATGCACGACAGGTGTTTGAGGAAAATTCATCATGGTGTCGAAGTAATTTTAGCCCCAAGAAATCTGGACTATAAATTGTTCATCATGGACTTGACAAAGGGCCTCCATGGAGAAGGAATTGTTTTAGCCCTGAAAGTTGCGGAATAGAAGGTGATTGTCTAGAGCTTGACAAGATACCATCTTGGCAACAAGAGGGCTTTAGTTTTGGAAACATTGAGCAGCAAGTGCTATACAAGGAGGGATTAAATGCAAGTTTGCAAGACGTCTTGAACGGAGGAACAATTATACTATCTGTTTGATTACCATGAATGGGGTCCCCTCGAGTTTACTTATGCACCTCGACGGTTTCATGGAGATATCAACATCTCTACTGAGAACATAATGTTTGGTATGGATGGCCTGATGCCTATGTCTCTTCTTACTATCAACAGTGTCACATATCTTTTGCTTAAAAGGATGCAATGGAGTGCTTCAGTTTACTGCTTGTGTTTCAAAGCCAAGGAGGTAAAGAGGACATACACTAGTGTAAGGCAATGGGACCCTGTAATAAAATAGATTGGTTTTCGTAACTTTCTCTTGAAGTGGTGTGCTACTGAGATGTTATTGATGCTACTACCTTGGCCACATTCAGGTCAATCAGTATACATTCTTAAGAGTTTTTAGTTTAAATGACATTGTTTGCGCAAAAAATAGCAAATCTAGCTCTCTCTAAAAATCAAAAACAAAAAATAACACCACGAACTCGTTGACAAACGACGTGTGTTAGCTGCCACGCCACAGACACCCGGACCGCCTCGTCCGCACATCCCTGGCCAAACTCCCCTCGTTGCGGGCTGCGCTAGTATTGGTCCATGTGCACGCGATTGTGATTATGTGTACATGTGCGCTAGTATCGGTCCTTTCCTCAAAGAGAGAGATGGCGTGTACATGTGCATGCATGGTTTCTTATGTGCGACCTGATTGTGATTGGGTTGCACACTTGCACTGTTCACCACTCATTGCCGATGGACCGCTTCAGCTTAGAGCATCTACAATAGTCCATGTCACTTGTTACTAAAGGATGGACACATTAGCATTTAGGTGATGTGAAGGAGAGATGGTGAGAAGAAAATGTGAGCTTGTTTCTAGATGAAGAAACAAACAAGTTGTTGATACCAAGACATAAGAAACAATAAAATAGCTATTGGAGAGTTGCTTGTTACCTAAAAACTTATTTTGTGGGTAGCAATAAAAGTCTTAGATACAAGCTCAAGAAACAATCCATTGGAAGGCTTGTTTCTTTTTATTAGATTGGGTACCCTCTCTCCTCTTAGTAACAAGCTAAGAAACAAACTATTGTAGATGCTCTAGCTCGCTCGGCTGGGTCGATGGGATTGAGTGACAAACAGCTTGCACTATACATACATTGTACTAGTCCTATACTTAATGCGGCGCAGTACACGCGACAATCACAATCGCATGCACAAGGACCGATACCAGCGCATGCCGTAGCGAGGGGAGTCCGACCCTAAGGGAGGAGGCGGTCCAGACGCTGACATGCGAACGAGGGGTCCATGCATCCGTGGTGTGGCATGTCCTCTGTTGACAAGTTCGTGGTACTATTTTTAGCTTTGAACTCTAAGGGGAGATAGATTTTATATTTTATGCGTAAACAATACCATTTAAGCCAAAAAAAACTCTATCTCTGACTATGTGCTCAAGCCTAGATGATCTAGTCCATACTTGGTTTTCATGTCATTATACATGCTATAGCAACCAAATGTTCTGCCATTGAAGTGATTGTTGCACTCGCCAAGTGGTCTACCAACCTTCAATGTTACAAGAATACTTGCTTCGGAACTAAAAGGAGGTTGCTACAACTTAGTAGGGTAAATACTTACGCTAAGTTTGGGATTAACATTACAGAAATAATCCCGTACATGCGGTTGTTGGATGGTTTTGCCTTTGGTCTGAGATGGAGGTAAATTTTACGACAGATTCAATGAAATCAAGTGGTGTTGCAAGTGGCCAGATGCTGCTATTAAAGTATATATGCTGCTGGTAATGACAGTGGAAGAATGCCACAAACAAACAAAGCAACAGAGTTACAGAGATACCAATACAAGCTGTTCAGTTTTCATATCCATGTAGTGGTTGATCTCTATTGGACACAACCACATCTTCATGTGCTAATATTGCATATGGTGGTACCAGAAATTGTTGTGTTGCCCTACAAGTGCATCAAAGAGCTAGATCGGAATCGTGGCCTGATCAAGATGGCAAATATAGTGATGTGCATTATTATCCACCACTGCGTTGTAACATCTACAGAGTTAGCTATCTGGAAGGATTTGTATATAGTGTGCCAATATTTATTTGGTTCAACAGCTTGGAGACAAGCTGTGTCGCAGCGAGGGAAGTGTAATGCCTAGAGAAGGAAATGGTAGTAATGAGTAATTGACAGGTGGGGCTAATAGGGCCATTGAGCATCAAAGCTTGACAAGTAGGACCAAGATGAGTTATGTGGCTCTTTGGGTGAGCTTGGTTCATGGGCAGGGGTCTTATGTGCCTGGCCTTGAATGGGCAAGCCTGAGCCCGGCTCAGCCCGAAACATGTGTTTTTCCATAAAATATTGTCATTTTAACGCTTTTGCTAGCTCCCAGTTGTCTAATTTTTTTTAAAAAAAAAACCTAATCACCTACAATTGCACAGTACTAAGCCTAAAATTGCATTACCAAGTAATGTGCAATTTTAGCATAACTTTACTGTAACTTTTAGTTCTATTTGTTTTTTTTTGTTGTATTTGTAGGGTTCACCTAGATTTACTTTTGTCTAGTTTAGATTTTTGTTTTGTTTTGTTTTTGTATTTGTAGGGTTCACCTATATTTACTTTTGTCTAGTTTAGAATTTTTTTTTTGTATTTGTATTTGTAGGGTTCACCTAGATTTACTTTTGTCTAGTTTAGAATTTTTCAACATAAAAAAGAAATCATTGGATGACGATCCAACATACCGAAAAAAGTGACTAGGTTTTAAGAAAATTTCAGGCGACTGTAGCTTAGTCGGTCCCTTATTTTAATTCTTTTTTGGAATAAATATTAATATTTAATTCAATTCGAGAATAAAAAAAGTTTTCTGATTATTTTTATTGTCATTGTCAGGCTTTTTCGGGCTTCGGGCAAAAAATCAAGGCCCGAGCTTGAAAAAATGTGGCCGGAGAGTTGGATGGTTGTGGCTTGGCCAGAGCAATAGAGAGAGAAACCCATGGGTGGGGAGTGAGGAATGATTGGATGACTCTTTGTTGCAAAAAAACCACGAAGAGAGATGAAAAAAATTCAATAGGATAAGAGCATGCGCAATGGTATAGACAATTGTTGTCTATAATATCATTCCATGTCATCTATAAACAACACTAAAGACAGCTCCTACAATGGTTTGTTTTTTACATGTCTCTATAGATAGCTCCTTCATGTACAATGTGTCTTGTATTTTGTAATACCCTGGCCTACTCGTAGTGCGGCCCATGTGGCCCACGAGGAGTCAAGTGGTAGGATTAGTCCCATATTGCTTGTTTAAAGTGAGTTGTAGTAGTATATAATGCCTGTTGGGTCCAAACTTAGCACCTCCGGGTTAACCTTTTTACACGAAGCGAGGACGAAAGTGTAAGTGGGGTGCTATGTGTGCGAGTCTACCCCACGAAATTCAAGCATTAAGCGGATTTTGGGCGAGTATTCTACAGATGGTATCACAGCATCAATCTTCGTTGCACGGGTGCGTGCGGGATAGGGGCATGGGCATATGGCGCATGGCACGTGTGGTCCCAGAGTGGATACACGGCATGGCATATGTGCCGGCATTGGACGCACGGACGTGTACCGAGGGGTGGTTCTGGGCATTTGCCGCGTATGCGGTGTGCTGCTGAGGGCGTTAGCCCTTGAGGGGGGGGTGAATGTAATACCCCGGCCTACTCGTAGTGCGGCCCATGTGGCCCATGAGGAGTCAAGTGGTCGGATTAGTCCCATATTGCTTGTTTACAGTGAGTTGTACTAGTATATAATGCCTGTTGGGTCCAAACTTAGCACCTCCGGGTTAACCCTTTTACACGAAGCGAGGACGAAAGTGTAAGTGGGGTGCTATGTGTGCGTGGGTCCGCCCCACGGTGGGCTGGGCATTGAGCGGATTTTGGGCCAGAGTGTTACATATTTTGTGTTAAAGTCGACTACTGCATGAGAGACGTCCTAATTCTCTATGCTCTCCCTCTATCATCCACGTCATCTCGTATCATACGTGTTAAGTCTTACAAACAGCTGACATCACACTATTGCATATGGTCTAAGGGCTAACTAATGGCAAAGATATGACGGGAGAGTGCGGGACAACTCAATGTAGTAGTCGTCCAAATTTTTTCGATTGTATAGGACGCACGGCCCGACATTACCCATTTAACCCAAGATGTTTCGGGTAAATTGAGTACCTGCGATTCTGCAAATGAGTATATTGATCTGCTGCTTTGTATTGTTAAGAAACTGGGTCCAGGCCGGCAGCCCTAGGCCCACGGTGGCCTCCTCATCCATCCAGTAGCCTATATAAAGGAGAGGGTTCCCCAACATTGTAAAAAGTTTTGAGAATAGCAATAAAGAGAAGCCTGAAGTCCCCCCATATCTCTATGTTTAATCTACTATTCTGTTCTTCTATTGTTCTTACGATTCTGAGTTTGTCTACGAGGTAATCGCTCAGACTGGACTCACCAGCGACATTTCCTTAACACGTTATCAACACGGTCGACTCTCCTCGAATCGAAAGGTAACCGTCGAAGAATGAGACTCGTAGATCGAATCGTTTTTTCTAGATTGCTTTCAATTCTGCAAATTTGGCTTTCTAGATTATAACCTATGGTGCAAATCAGCTTTAATCGACCACGAGCCGACTTGAAGTTGCCGACACAATGTTGATCAGTGGATTGCATGAAAAGGTGGATGTCGATTGTACCGTAGATTGGAAATCGTAAATTCGTTCTAATTCTACCATGAGCCGACTTGAAGTCGCCAGCCAAGCCAATCGGTAATTGCACGAACGATAATTGCATGAACAGTAATTGCATCACATGAATAGTACACATATGCATGAACAAGTAACGAAAACAAATCGGCCGACGGTCGGCCCTATAGAGTCAGCGGTTGCCAGCGGCCATGCATGTGCGCCGCTTCTACATGGCCGCCTCGCGAGCGTGCCATCGCGTCGTGTTCAGCAAGAACGACCAATAGCTCATGCGCTCATGAACCGCCACCTCAGCCACGCCGCGTCGCTCTGCTGGCCGTGGCTGGCTTGAGCCACCACCGCCATGGAGCCACGCCGCCACCCCGCAAGATGCATCCTCCGCCCTACACGGCCGGCACGCACCGCCCGAAGGGAAAAACAAGAAAAAAAAGGGGAGGGGAGGATAGGTGGCGCCAGCGTTGGGCCACCTCGCAGCGTCACCGGCCTCGCCACCTTTGGCCGCCTCAACGCGTTGCCGCCCACCGCCCGACGAGCCATGCTCGCCTCAAGCACCGCCCTTAAGGTCGCCGAGCGCGCCGCCTTGAAGCGCGCCCGCCTCGGCGCACGGCACCTCGCTTTGCCTTCGCCGCCTCAGCGTGCCCTCCCTCTCTTGTCGGCACGCCCACCTCCGACACCGCCACCAGACGCCGTGCTCGCCATCGCCTTGGCCACGCCACGCTCCCGTGTCGACCTCAGACGCCTCCTCCCGCAGCCCGCCCACCGCCGCCTCCCCACACGGCCGACACCGCCAAGATCACCATATATATGGCCACCGCTTTGGGCACCTTTGGAGCCGCCTCTCAGGCGCCTTTTTGGAGCTGCCATCGCATGGAGCACAGAGGCAGGGAAACCCTATCCCTGCCCCTGCCCGTTTGAAGATCAGCCAAAGGTAGGCCCAAATAGGCCGGAGGGGCCTAATGCGCTAGCCCATGCATTTCCAGAAGAAAAGAAAAAACAAAGAAAAGAAATCCCAAAAATTATAAAAATGCCCTCAGAAAGTCTGAAAATTGCGCGAAAATTTTCCTCTGAATTGAAAATTCACAATTTAACCCCTAAAAATTGCAGAATTCGAAGAAAATTCGTATTCCAATAGAAAAGGGCCTCAGGAATTCAATTTTTGAATTGGTTTTTTTGCATTTCAAGCATGTTTAACTTTGTTATTATTTTTTCTATGCAATTTATGTATTGTATTTACTGTTTTGATTATCTGTGATTATTTATATTGCTTTTAATCACTAAAAATAATAGTAAATCATGAAAAATACATAGAAAAGTACGGGAACACGAACCGGGAGTTCGAAGAGCATTATGAGAATTTTGCAACCATTTTATGTAAATTACTATCAGTAATCTTATGAACTCTTTGCATGAATACAGAAATGACTAGCATCACGAACCAGGAGTTCGAAGGGTTGACCCAGCAGGGCCAGAATTTGAACCAGTTTTCAACTCTATGATAATGTAATCTTGAATGAGCAGAAGATTGAGAAGACTCTCTCTACCTTTCACCCAAATGCGGTGTAATCCGCACACAACTATCGTCACGATGGCTATGTTCTTAGGAAGAACTACATCTCACAGCCACCTAGTTACAATATTGGCCATGAAACTAATGCTAGCAGCTGCAAGGTGATGAAGCTTCTCACGAAGAAGAGGGGCAAGAATGGTAAGGTCGTGGGTCACACGTTATTGATGCTTTCTAGTCTAAGAAGAAGTGCATAGGACAGCATGAAGCACACCTCGCCATTGCAGGCACGGAGGACCCACATCCATTAGTTGCACTCATGGATGTGGACAGCCTAGTAGCAGCCCCCATCATCCCTCCTTTAGACATCGTAGCAGCCACAGCCGTAGTTGCCCAAGAGGAGAAGATCGCCATGAAAGCAGAGTGAAGTAGAAGTTTCTAAATACTTCGCTGATTCGATCTAGTGCACGCATTGCACTTGGATCTTTTATAGTAACTTGTAGTTTGTAATTGAAGCAAAACATTGAATTATTTTATTCTTTGAATAATGGTTGTAAGCTATAAGAGAGCAAAGCATTAAATTCTTATTATGAGTCCTGCAAGGCTTATTTTTCCGTATTTATAATAGCAAGTTATGTTCTGATATCTAAAGTATTTTATTTATGTGTTACTTGCTTTCTGCTGCATATTAATAAAGTACATTATATTAGAACGCGTGTGACGCCCTATGGAGGAAGTGTGCTTAGCAAGATAGCGGCAAAATGAATACCATCTTGAGACAGACGAAAATCTTTCAGTCAATCAACAAGAATGCTGGTAGTCTTATGAAATTCGCAGGCAACGATACTTGTATAATTGGCTCAGGAAGGGCCATAATTATACTCCCAATGGGCACAACTTTGGTTATTGAAGAAGCCTTGTTGTACCCAGAATCGACTAGAACTCTTAAGGATATTCGCGCTAATGGTTTCCATGTAGAAACTAAAGAAGAGTATGGTAAGAAATACATGTTTATTACAAAGCGTGAAGAAATTGGAAAATAGAATGACTTCCTTCATATGAAACTGGGCTATACTACACTAATATTAAGGCATCTGCAGTCTATACTGCCCTGAAAACCATATTTAGAAGCTCTGAACTTTTCTATCTCCAGCATGATAGATAATGCCACCCAGGTCTTAGGATGATGAGAAATATAATTAACAATTCACTAGTACATAATATCGATGTAAAGAATTTCCTGAATCAGGAAGATTTTGCGTGCCCCGCATGTGCCACCGGAAAATTAATAACTAGACCTTTTGCTCTAAAAGTGAAGAATGAAGTCACTGCATTCCTGGACCGTATCCAGGGAGACTTTTGCGGTCCTATACAGCCCCTGTAAGGGCCCCTTTAGGTATTTTACAGTGCTCATCAATGCTTCCTCGAAATGGTTGCATGTATGTTTATTGTCTACGAGAAACCATGCTTCTGCAAAGCTAATCTCGCAGATAATTAAAATTAGAAATAATTTCCCTGATCATCATGTGAAGTATACCAGAATGGACAACACCAGAGAATTTACTTCAAAAGCATTTGATGATTATTGTATGGCAATGTGAATTAAAGTTGAGCATTCCGTACCGCATGTTTACACACAGAATGGACTAGCACAGGCATTAATTAAATGGATAATTAGCTCAGTGACATCACGTTAGAGCGTAATCGGATGAACGACACTCCGTTCATGATGCACTAGAAAATAACATCGCGAACACCAAAAAATTAGACGAATGACATCGCCGCTAGTTACTTCCGTTTCCAGAATTTTTTAAATATAGAAAATCAACTAAAAAAATTATCAATTTTTTTATAGAGCCTCCCGACATAGTTTAATTGCTTGTATATTTTTTTCAAAACTTAATACGTTCTGATTTTGTCTCAAAAATTCATTTAAGTATACTGTTTGAAGGAATTTTCTAATATAGAAAATGAGGTCCAAACATTATGAATTTTTTTCCAGGCTCCTTACGTAGTGGACTTGATTGTGTAATTTTTCTAGAATTTTTATAAAATTAAGTAATGCAATTTCATAATGTCCTTACATTATAAAATATTAGACTCCTCACACAAGAGACATTATGAAATTGTATTACTTAATTTTGTAAAATTCTAGAAAAATTACATAATTAAGTCCACTGTGTAAGGAGCCTGAATTTTTTTTCATAATCTTTGGACCTTATTTTCTATATTAGAAAATTCATACAAACAGTATAATTAAATGAATTTTATAGACAAAATCAGAACGTATAAAGTTTTGAAAAAAATACACAAGCAATTAAACTATGTCGGGAGACTCCACAAAAAAATTGATAATTTTTTGAGCTCATTTTCTATATTTAAAAAATTCTAGAAACAGAAGTAACTGGCGGCGATGTCATTCGTCTAGTTTTTTGGTGATCGCGATGTTATTTTTCAGTGCGTCACGAACGGAGTATCATTCCTCTGATTACGCTCTAACACGATGTCATTGAGCTAATTTTCCCTTAATTAAAAGGATTACATTTATTACCCGACCACCTTTGAAGAATTGTAATTTACCAACTACATGTTGGGGACACGAAGTCCTACACGCAGTAACTCTCATCAATTTTAGACCATCGGCATATAACATTCATCCACCTATGCAACTAGCGCAAGGATCAGCATCGAAAATTTTGCATCTTTGAAGATTTAGTTACAAGGTGTATATACATATACCACCACCACAGCGAACTGCAATGGGCCTTCTCCGAAAGTCTGGGATATACGTCGGTTATGAGACAACATCCATAATCAGGTATTTGGACCTTATGATGAGAGATTTGCATACTGCCCGATTCGCTGATAGTATATTAGATGAGGCTAGTTTCCTGTCATTAGGGGGAGGAAATCAACCCCTTGATGAAAATGTCATGAAATAGAGAAGTCCTGAAGATAACTGAAGTCCAGAAGATAATTGAAATCCATGCACACGACCTGCGCACTAGGGAAGCAAATAGAGAAGTCCATAAGATAATTGAAGTCTAGAAGACAATTGAAGTCTGGAAGATAATTGCAGTCCAGAAGATAATTGATTTGCAAGCATTAGCGAATCAACTGCCTGACCACTTTAGTGATTTGAAGAGCATGACCAAGTCGCATATGCCTATACACAATGCACCAGAGAGGGTTGAAATACCAATGAAGGTATCCCTAATCCCGTCTTAAGGTCTCAGAAAGGACGAGAACTCCGGCCCCTCGAATCTGAAGTAACCAGGGATGCCTGGTGAAAAAGGATAAGAAGGACTTAACACAGCCGATCACCAAACTTCCCCAGAACCAGAAGGGGAACTAGTTGAGACCTGGCACCAGTATGGAACCTTCAAGAAAGGCAAACCAGAATTGAACATCCCCATGAAGGGAGACATCAGCAAGGATGTGTGCGCACACATCGAAGCTGAAAAACTAAAGGGACTTGCCCCGTAATTGGAAGCAGCGGTAAGCAAGTGTAACATCCTGGTTTTTTTTAGCCTTTTTGAAGTTTTCAAAATAAAAAGAACCATTTGGTTTTGATGAGAGTTCAAAGCTTAACTTGAGTTTTTTTTTTAAAAAAAAAGAGCTTTAAATGACTAAATCAAACTTCAACTAAATCAGTTCGGTTTCTTTCCAGTTTGTTGGAGTTCTCTCCTTTCTCTGCTCGCACCGTGTTTCCCCTTGATCCAGCTCTTTCTTCTCCAGACCTCCCTTCGTTTGGATCTGAGGGTCCGAACCTCCCTTCGTTTGGATCCAAGGGTCCAGACCTCCCTTCGTTTGGATCCGAGTGTCCAGACCTCCTTTCGCTTGGATCCGAGGGTCCAGACCTCCTTTCGTTCCCTTGTGTTTGGACCTCCCCTTCTGTCCAGACCTTCCATTCCGTTTGGACCTCTCTTTCTGTCCAAAACCTCCAGGTGGTCCTGGTCTTTTTGTAAAGACCACCCTCCTGGTCTTTTTGCAAAGACCACCCCCTTGAGTCGCGACCTCCCCTTTTGTCCTTTAGCCACGACCTCCCCTTTTGTCCTTTAGTCGCGACCTCCCCTTGGAGTCGTGACCTCCCCTTTTGTCCTTTAGTCGTGACCTCCCCTTGGAGTCGCGACCTCCCCTTTTGTCCTTTAGCTGCGACCTCCCTTTTTGTCCTTTAGCTACGACCTCCCCTTGGAGTCGTGACCTCCCCTTTTGTCCTTTAGCCGCGACCTCCCCTTGAAGTCGCGATCTCCCCTTTTGTCCTTTAGCCGCGACCTCCCCTTGGAGTTGCGACCTCCCCTTCTTGTCCATTTGTCACGACCTTCCCTTGGAGTCGCGACCTCCCCTTGGATTCGTGACCTCCCCTTTTGTCCTTTAGTCATGACCTCCCCTTTTGTCCTTTAGCCACGACCTCCCCTTGGAGTCGCGACCTCCCCTTTTTATCCATTAGTCGCGACCCCCCTAGGTCACGTGACACCCTTTGGTCAAAACCTTCCCTTTGGTTTGACCACCCGTTTTAGCTTTGACTAGGCCCCATCTGTCGGTCTTGCTCACCTTCTCCTTCCTCTCGTCGTGTCATTGTTGAAACATTTGTCCTTGCGCATTTAATACTGTTGTATTGCATTAAATGCTGTCTTTTGCAGCACTTGCTCCCATCACCTCCTTCACCTGCTCGGCGTGCTTTGTCCTGTCACACGTGCCCTTAATCATGTGCACTTCTGAGTCTTCCAGTGACTCTTCCCTAGCTATATAAGCCTGAGCAGCCCTCTATCATCATCTTTTGCCACTTCTCTTGCTTTCACCAGTTCTTCCGTGCTTCAAGCTTCATCGCCAAGGAGTCAGCTGAAGCTTGCACCATCTTCACCCACCTCGTCACCAAGAAGTTCGCCGGAGCGTCGCGCCGTCTTCGCCGCCATCGCTGTCCTCCTCTAGTCTTCTCCTACCTCTCTCTCTTTCTCTCTGTCCTGGTGAGTCTCTCAGTGCCCTATTCTTTCCCTTGTTCGTACGACTACGTTGCGTAGTCGTATTCGTTCCTACAACTACGTTGTATAGTCGTACCCTGTTGTATTCCTCGTACGACCACTTTGAGTAGTCTTATTGTCCTCAGGACCTCCTGTATCCTTTTGTCTTTTCCTCAGGACCTCCCCCTCAAGACCTCCTTCCAGTTGGACCTCCTCCCGAGAGCCTGTTTCTTGCTGTTGGTTTTAGCTCGTTTTGTTTGGAGTTTATTTGGATCTTATTTGGTCTTTATTTGATTCGCTTCATTTTCACGTGTAGATTTCGAAGACTCTGGGGAGCCCGAGTTCTGCGAAGAAGACCCTAAAGCTTTCGAGCAAGGCAATTTACACCCTTGATCATATTGAACCCAGTATCTCAAATTACTTAATTTCTGCTTCAAATTTATCATTGCATGCTTATTTGAATTTAAGTAATTTAAATCCCTATTTTAACTTCATAGTTATTCTTGATTCCTTTGTACATCCGAAATTGATTATTGATTCGATTACCTCTTGTCACCTTAGTAAAGAGCTAGTTGGTACATTAGTATGAACTGACAGGTTTCAAAACTCTATGCTTAGTCAGGCTTAGACTGAAAATCTTGATTCGGGAGTTTTACTTCCAGGGCCAATGTTGTCTAAATGTTTTAATCCATGACATTGAGTTGTCGTGGAGGTTTTGAAAATGTTTTGTAAAAGCAAAGAAAAGAAAAACTGGTTTGGACTTGGGCAAACTGGTTGTTTGGATGGGTGCATGTTCATGCACGAAATTAAACCATTTCTATGGTCGATGCCTAGGGTTTTGTGGAAGTCGTCATGGTCAGTTAAGGACCGGTCTTCGAGTGTATTTTGCCATGCCTCACCGTGCAACCACATGTCCTGTATGGGCAGGACTTGGCTAACTAATTTGCAATGTTCCACCGTGGTCGTTCCATCCGATTGTGTGGGTGTCTTGATGACCTACTTTTATTCATTCCCACCTGGCGCAAGAAGGGGCTTAAATCCTGCAGATGGTTAGTCCAAAGGAAGCGAAACCTTAGCGAGGGGGGACTGCAGTAGAATGGCGCATTGTAAAGGCCTTGTGATAATCACTTAGTCGCACACCTACGGAAGTGTGTGAGTGGACAGTATAAGTTGATTATCTCTTGTGGGTAAAGTTGCATAACTCTGCAGAATGTAAAACTATTCGAATAGCCATGTCTGCGGTCAAGGACATGCTGGCAAAGCTGCTCCAAGTTAGACGTTGGTTTTGTTTTCAAAAGACCTCTTTGAAATGGTTTTGGATGTCTATCCAAATGGGTTTTGGGCTGGGAGCCTTGTGATAGGAGGGTATCCTTCACCACTTGTTGATGAATGTTATCCAACTATAAAATTGATTTGGAAAATGAATTTTAGTTATTGTATAACTGCTTTGGAACTTAGTACATGTACTTAGAAAGAAACTTGGCTTTATGCAAAGACAACCCTATAATACCTCCTTTGGGAGATCCTTGTATGCATGCATTTAATCTATTACCTGACAGGTGTGACTTGCGAGCATGGTTGTTGTGCTCACTCTTGCTTGACATGTTTGAGTAGGAGAGGACATCTTCGATGAGCCAGAGGACCTCCAAGATGACTAGGCTGCGACCTCGAGACGATTGCCTGTGGCGGATCGTGTGGACCACTCCGCTTTTGTTCCGCTGTGTTTTGTTTATTGGCTGCTAAGCCACCCTTTTGTAATCAACTCTGATGTTATTTTAATAAAGTTGCATTGATGGATGTTACCACTTTTGTTCACTGTGCGAGCTAGCTGTTGGTCCTTGGGACTAGCTCGGTTGTGCATAGGGATTTTGGACCTCCTTGGTGCTCTCGGGTCGAGCTGACCTCCACGAGGTCCAGATCACACAGACCTCCCTTGAGGTGCTCCTGGGCAAAGGCCGGACCTCTCTGAGGCTTGGGTCGTGACAAGAAGTGGTATCAGAGCCATCTCGACTACAGGTCGTAACCTAGTAGAATGGCAATTTCAAAACCTATTTTATATATAACAAGAAAGATAATTTGTTCTCTTCTCATCTTGGTCATCTTTCTATCCTTACCTCCCTCTGTATTCTTCCTTACCTTATTCTCCCTTACCTTACTCTCTCCTCACCGTTTTGTAATGTCAAATGGATCCTCTTTCCCTTGGAATTTCTATAGTTGGTCTCTCGAGTAGCCCCTAGTGTTCAAGACCTCAAGACCCCCCCCCCAAGACCTCTAGTGTCGAGTAGAACATGTATAGTTATTAAAGTATTTTGAAGTCCTTTTGTGTTAGTTGCTTTGCTTGGGTGGGTTGTTTCGTCCTGTCCTCCTTCGTTCTCCTCTTCTCTCCTAAGTCAGTGGAGTTCGAGCAAGATGGTGACGACTTCAGCGATGGCAATCTTGTGATCGAGAATCAAGAGAATGTTCAAGAAAACCCAGTTCCTCCACCACCACCTCCTCCAGCTACAGGACATGATTGGAATCAGATGATGGCAAACCAGGCCCAGTTGATCAACACTTGCTCACCCATCAACAATACCTGCACCAGAAGCAAGGCTGACAACAAAAGCTCAACCTCAAGCAATTGCTCCACCTCCTCCAAGGCCCAACACATCAGAGTTCATGAGGTTGCGTCCTCCGACCTTCTCCAGTAGCACTGAGTCAATGGAGGCTGGTGATTGGCTTAGAGTAGTTGGTAGGAAGCTGGACATGATCCAGTGCACTGATCGTGAGAGGGTGCTCTTTGCTTCTCACCAGCTTAATGGACCAACATCCGAGTGGTGGGATAACTTCACCCAGTCCCACGTTGATGCTCAGACCATCACTTGGGATGAGTTTGTGGAGGCTTTTCGCTGTGCACATATTCCACCGGGCATGATGTCCCTAAAGAAGAAAGAGTTTCGTAACCTGCGCCAGGGCAGCTGCTCCGTCACTGAGTACTTGCATAAGTTTAACCAGTTGGCCCGCTATGCACCAGGGGACGTCGCCACCGATGAAGCTAAGCAAGAGCGTTTCTTGGAAGGTCTCAATGACGACCTCGCCGTCATCCTCATTGCCCAAGATTACTCAAACTTCCCGTAGCTGGTCAACAAGGCTATTCGCCAAGAGGGCAAGCACATAGAGACGGAGAACCGTAAGAGAAAGAAGGCAGCCCAGAAGTTCAACCCTAGGGGTTTTCCCAAACCCAGGACCTCCCAAATAAGAGACCTCCTGTTCTCTCCATCCAAGGCTCCAAAGACGAGCTCAGCCTGCCTAGCTCAAGCTTCATAAGACCTCTCTGGAGGTCGTTCAAGAGGTCGCCAAAACCTCCTTTACTGGAGTCCTTGCTTTCATCAAGAACGGTGGGCACTATGCCAATAAGTGCTCGAAGAAACAGCCACCAGCAGCTACCCCAACCCGACCACTTCAAGCAGCTTCAGCACCTGGAAGCACTTCAACCGTGAAGCCCACAGTGCAGTACACAAGAGGACGTGTGAATCACGCCACAATGGAGGAAGCTCATACCACACCCGATGTGGTCCTTGGTACGTTCCTTGTCAATTCAGTACCAGCCTCAGTTTTATTCGATTTTGGAGCTTCACATTCTTTTGTTTCAAGTAAGTTTGTGGGCAAATATATGTTATCTATCTCTCCCTTAGTTAACCCTATGTTAATCCATTCTCTTGGCTCGGAGATGAGGACTAGTTCCCTATGCCCAAATCTTACCTTAGAGATCTCGAGAGTACCCTTCTTGGCAGAATTAATAGTCTTGCACTCCCAAGGTTTGGATGTGATTCTCGGAATAGATTGGCTAGCCAAGAATCAAGGCCAGATAGACAGTGTCAGTAGGTCTATCACTCTCACCAATGAGCAAGGAATTCAAGTGGAGTTCAGACCTGAGACCTCTGATAGAGCAAGACCTCTCTTGACCAGTCTAAAGGAAGTCAAGCTTGAAGACCTCCCAGTGGTCCAAGAGTACCCGGATGTGTTCCTAGAGGAACTACTTGGTATGCCACCCGATAGGGACATCTTGTTCCTAATCGACCTGGTCCCAGGGACAGCTCCAATTTCAAAGAGACCCTACAGGATGCCAGCAAATGAGCTAGCAGAATTGAAGAAGCAAATCGAAGAGTTGCAAGACAAGGGTTTCATTCAACCAAGCTCATCACCTTGGGGAGCTCCAGTACTGTTTGTCAAGAAGAAGTATAATAGTTTGAGGATGTGTGTGGACTACAGATCTCTCAATGAGGTCACAATCAAGAACAAATATCCTTTGTCCAGGATCGATGACTCTTCGACCAGTTGAAAGGAGCAAGTGTGTTCTCCAATATTGATTTAAGGTCTGGTTACCATCAGTTGAAGATAAGACCATAAGACATCTCTAAGACTACTTTCACCACCAGATATGGACTGTATGAGTTCACAGTGATGTCTTTCGGCTTGACCAATGCACCAGCTTATTTCATGAACATGATGAACAAAGTGTTCATGGACTTCTTGGATAAGTTTGTGGTCGTGTTCATTGACGACATTCTCATCTACTCGAAGAATGAAGAAGAGCATGAGAAGCACCTCAGGGCAGTTTTGGACAGACTCAGAGAGCAACAGCTCTATGCCAAGTTCAGTAAGAGCGAATTTTGGCTAAGCCAAGTAGCTTTCTTTGGAAATATTGTGTCGGTAGGAGGAGTTGCAGTAGATCCCTCAAAGGTTGAAGCCGTGTTGGATTGGAGGCAACCCAAGTCGGTCACTGAAGTCAGGAGCTTCCTTGGATTGGCTGGTTACTACCGAAGGTTCATAGAAGACTTCTCCAAGATCGCCAGACCTATGACCCAGCTTTTGAAGAAGGAGAAGAAGTTTGAATGGATTGAAGCTTGTGAGCAAAGTTTTTAAAAAATGAAGAAGCGACTAGTTTCTGCTCATGTGCTAGTCCAACTAGACATCCCCAAGGACTTTGAAGTGTTCTGTAATGTCTGTCGACAAGGTCTTGGCTGTGTGCTGATGCAAGAAGGAAGAGTTGTGGCTTATGCCTCTCGCCAACTGAAGCCTCATGAAGGGAACTACTCGACGCATGATCTAGAGCTAGCTGCAATTATGCATGCCTTAAAGATTTAGCGGCATTACCTCATCGGTAATCGCTGTGAGATCTTCACTGATCACAAGAGCTTGGAGTACATCTTCACCTAATCCAAACTAAATCTCAGGCAGAGAAGATGGTTGGAGCTGATAAAAGACTATGACCTTGGAATCCATTACCACCCAGGCAAGGCAAACGTGGTGGCAGATGCCCTGAGCTGAAAAGGGCATTGCAACACTGCGTTGGTCCAGAAGAATCAGCCAAAATTGTATGAGGAGTTAAGACGTCTCAACTTAGAGATTGTCAACCAAGGATGTGTGAATACCCTAGAGGTGCAACCAACCCTTCAGAGTCAGATCCGAGAGAAGCAGAAAGAAGATGAAGACATCCAAGAAATCAAGAAGAACATGAGAAGAGGCAAAGCCTCGGGTTTTTTCGAAGATGAGCAAGGCACGGTTTGGTTCGGCAACCGCATTTGTGTGCCAGATCACCAAGAGATCAAGCAGTCGATCCTTGAAGAAGCTCATGAATCCCCTTACTCCATTCATCCGAACAGTACCAAGATGTACTAGGACCTCAAGGAAAAGTATTGGTGGGTCAGTATGAAGCGAGAAATTGCCGAGTTTGTCGCACACTGTGATGTTTGTCAAAGAGTTAAGGCCAAACACCAAAGACCAGCTGGTCTGTTGCAGCCTTTGCCAATTCCTGAGTGGAAGTGGGAGCAAGTAGGCATGGACTTCATCACTGGATTGCCTAGGACCCAATTGGGTTATGATTCTATTTGGGTGGTGATCGGCCGTTTAACTCAGGTGGCACATTTTATACCAGTCAAGACCACCTACCAAAGCAGTAAGTTGGCAGACTTATATATGGCCTGGATTATTTGTCTACATGGAGTCCCCAAGAGGATAGTATCCGACAGAGGTTCTCGGTTCACGTTGAGATTTTGGAAGAGCATGCATGAAGCCTTGGGAACCAGACTCAACTTCAGCACAGCATATCATCCCCAGACGGATGATCAGACAGAGCGTGTGAACCAGATTCTTGAAGACATGCTTCGAGCCTGTGCTTTAGACTTCGGGAAGAGTTGGGATCAGAACCTTCCTTATGCTGAGTTCTCCTACAACAACAACTATCAAGACAGCTTGCAGATGTCTCCTTTTAAAGCTTTGTATGGCAGACCGTGTAGAACTCCTCTCCTTTGGGATCAAGTTGGGGAACATTAGTTCTTTGGACCCGATTTGATCAAGGATACTGAAAGCAAAGTGAGGCTGATAAGAGAACGATTGAGAGTGGCTCAATCTCGGCAGAAGAGCTATGTAGACAACCATCGCAAAGACTTGTCCTTTGAGATAGGAGACTTTATCTACCTTAGAGTAACTCCACTAAGAGGAGTAAGAAGATTTCAAATCAGAGGAAAGCTCGCACCAAGATTTATTGGACCATACAAGATTGTGGAAAGAAAAGGCGAAGTTGCCTATCAGCTAGAGCTCCCTGCGTCCTTGTCAGCAGTGCATGACGTCTTCCACGTCTCGCAGTGGAAGAAGTGTTTTCGTGTCCCAACAGAGCGGACACCGCTCGAGGGCATCGGCCTTCAAGAAGACCTCACCTATGTGGAATAGCTAATCAAGATCTTGGATGTCGCATAGCGTGTTACTAGAAGCAGGGTCATCCGTTCATGCAAGGTCCAGTGGAGCAACCACTCAGAAGAAGAAGCAACCTGGGAGCGAGAAGAAGACTTGAAGGCGGAGTATCCCCACCTCTTTGCTAACCAAGTCTGAATCTCAGGGTCGAGATTCCCTTAAAGGGGTAGGTTTGTAACATCCCGATTTTTCTGAGCCTTTTTGAAGTTTTCAAAATAAAAAGAACTATTTGGTTTTGAAGAGAGTTCAAAGCTTAACTTGACTTTTTTTTTAAGAAAAAGAGCTTTAAATGACTAAATCAAACTTCAACTAATTCAGTTCAGTTTTGAAAATATTTTTGAAAAGCAAAGAAAAGGAAAACTGGTTTGGACTTGGGCGAACTGGTTATTTGGATGGGTGCATGTTCATGCACGGGATTGAAGTATTTCTATGGTCGATGCCCAGGGTTTTGTGGAAGTCTCCCAGATCAGTTAAGGACCGGTCTTCGAGTGTATTTTGCCATACCTCATCATGCAACCACATGTCCTGTATGGGCAGGACCTGGCTAACTAATTTGCAATGTTCCACCGTGGTTGTTCCATCCGATTGTGTAGGTGTCTTGATGACCTACTTTTATTCATTCCCACCTAGTGCAAGAAGGGGCTTAAATCATGTGGATGGTTAGTCCAAAGGAAGCGAAACCTTAGCGAGGGGGGACTGCGGTAGAATGGCGCATTGTAAAGGCCTTGTGATAATCACTTAGTCGCACACCTACGGAAGTGTGTGAGTGGACAGTATAAGTTGATTGTCTCTTATGGGTAAAGCTGTACACCTCTGCAGAATGTAAAACTATTCGAATAGCCATGTCTGGTCAAGGACATACTGGCAAAGCTGCTCCAAGTTAGACGTTGGTTTTGTTTTCAAAAGACCTCTTTGAAATAGTTTTGGATGTCTATCCAAATGGGTTTTAGGCTGGGAGCCTTGTGATAGGAGGGTATCCTTCACCACTTGTTGATGAATGTTATCCAACTATAAAATTGATTTGGAAAATGAATTTTAGTTATTGTATAACTGCTTTGGAAGTTAGTACATGTACTTAGAAAGAAACTTGGCTTTATGCAAAGACAACCCTATAAGACCTCCTTTGGGACATCCTTGTATGCATGCATTTAATCTGTTACTTGACGGGTGTGACTTGCGAGCACGGTTATTGTGCTCACTCTTGCTTGATATGTTTGAGCAAGAGAGGACATCTTCGATGAGCCAGAGGACCTCCAAGACGAATAGGCTGCGACCTCCAGACGATTGCTTGCGGCGGATCGTGTGGACCACTCCGCTTTTGTTCCCCTGTGTTTTGTTTGTCGGCTGCTAAGACACCCTTTTGTAATCAACTCTGTTGTTATTTTAATAAAGTTGCGTTGATGGATGTTACCACTTTTGTTCACTGTGTGAGCTAGCTGTTGGTCCTTAGGACTAGCTCGGTTATGCATTGAGGATTTGGGACCTCCTTCGAGTGCTTACAGGTCGCTTTTCGACCTCCCACGAGGTCCGGATCATCACAGACCTCCCTCGGGTGCTCTGGACAAAGCGTCGAACCTCTCTGAGGCTCAGGCGTGACATCAAGTAGAAGCATTAGAAGAATCGTCCCTTGAAGAAATAGCTATAAACTTTGTGACCGCAGGAGAATCCATGAATAAGACAATAGCCAATGTCGATATTGATTTTGCAAAGAAAATTGACACAATCATCGATCTTGATCCAGAGCCTGTATCGCTCGTTGAATGAAAGAAAAGATTAGATTGGGAAGATTGAAAGAAGGGAATAGAAGCATTATTATTTTCTTTGAATAAAAAGAGGTGTTTGGGCCTATAAGCCGCACACCTCCCCATGTGCACCCCGTAGGGCATAAGTAGGTATTTGTTTGAAAGAGAAATAAAATAATAAAGTAAAGCAAGACTCGTTGCATAAGGTTTCACTCAACGTCCAGAAGATGATTATAAAGAAATATATTCCCCAGTCATGGGCGGAACCACTATTTAGATATTTAATCTCAATGGTAGTAAACTTGAAGTTAAAAATGAAATTGATAGATGTGGTAACTACATACCTTTATGAAATATTGGATTCAGACATTTATACGAAGATACCTTAATGTATCCCTGTCCTGAACCATGACAGAGCAAATAGAAATCTGTACAGTGTGAGAAAGTTACTATACGGACTTAAGCAATTAGGTAGGAAGCGTTATAATAGCTTGAAGCGACTTTTTATGCAAGAAAGGCTACACGAACAATGAGAATAATTCATGTGTATTTATACAACGATCCCAGGATGGATTTTGTATAATCTCAGTGTATGAAGATGATCTGAATATCATTGGAACCCTGGAAAGTATTAAGATAGCAAGCTCTTACTTGGAGTCGGAGTTCGAAATGAAAGATTTGGATAGAACCAAATATTGCCTAGGCTTGCATCTTGAGCATGCCCCTAAAGGGATTTTAATGCATCAGTCAACCTACACTCAAAAGGTGTTAGAAAGGTTCGGCTTTGAAAAGGCATACCCTTCAAAATTGCTAATGGTCGAGAGATCTTTGCAGCAAGACAAGGATCTGTACAGACCTAGAGAAGACGGGAGAAAGTCCTGGAACTGGAATTCCCATACTTAAGTGCAATAGAAGCACTAATGTACTTAGCAAACTGTACTAGATCGGACATTGCATTTGCCGCGAACCTATTAGCAAGGTATAGTGTAAAACCTACTAAAGGCATAGGCAGAGAATAAAGAACATTTTCTGATATCTCCAAGGAAGCAAAGAACTTATTCTGTTCTATAGAAAGAACCAAGACCTAACTATGAATGGCAATATAGATGTCGGGTACCTGTCAGACCTGAATACAGCCAAGTCACAAACAAACTATGTATTCCTATGTAGTAGAACTGCAATTCCATGGAAATCGCCTAAACAAAGTCTTATATCGACTTCGACGAACCACTCGGAAATCATAGCACTGTACGAGGCCCCACAAGAATGTGTTTGGCTTCGATAGATGATTCACCACATCCAGCAGTCATGTGGATTGAACACCGTGCAAACCCCCACTATTATCTATGAAAATAATGCAGCTTATGTTGCACAAGTGCAAATGGGTAATGTGAAGAGTCCACTCACAAAACATATCAACCCCAAGTTCTTCTATGCTCATGAATTGCAAAAGATGGACGAGATTAAAGTACTGCATACTAAGTCATGCGAAAATCTTGCAGATTTATTCACCAAGTCACTTCCAACATCTAGCTTTGAAAGGTGCATACGTGGAATTGGAATGATGAGACTTAGAGAAGTACAGAATTCAGGGGGAGAACCTTCACGAACTCTTTATTGAAACTTGATCATGAAGATCGAGTACCCAAAGAATAAATCCTGGAGATTAGATGAAATTGAGTGGATTGTACTCTTTTTCACTTGATGAGTTTTCCTGAATTTTCTTTGCTAAGGTTTTTAATGAGGCAATTTGTGCAACGCAGCAAAACGTATATCATGTACTCTTTCTCCAAATTTTTTCCACTGGGGTTTTATGGAGTTTTGATGAGACATGAACATGACGAATGAGTGCCCAAGGGGGAGTGTTAAGAAACCAGGCCCAGGCCGGCAACCCTGGGCCCACGGTGGCCTCCTCATCCATCCACTAACCTATATAAAGGAGAGGAGAACCCAACATTGTAAACAGTTTTGAGAAGAGCAATAAAGAGAAGACTGAAATCCCCTTATATCTCTATGTTCAATCTACTATTCTGTTCTTATGTTCTTGCATTGTTCTTACGATTCTGAATTTGTCTACGAGGTAATCGCTCGAACTGGACTCACCAGCGGCGGTTCTTCAACATGTACTACCATATCTCTCGTTCTGGCCATGAGCTATATGTAACATCCCAAATGTACGAATGGAACCAAACCCAGGTTTGTGTTTCAAATGTAACCTATTATGGGTGTGTGTTTCAAATGTAATTAAATGAGTAGAAATTAAAACTTTTCTCACATCTTGAAACCCTTGAACTTTTCTATAATTCTTGTCAAGAGTTGTGGAATTCAAAATCACAAATCTCCTGTTGACTAAAGTCAAACCCTTATTCGACTTTGTCACAAATCTTGTGCCAATCTTGGGAAATATTTTTTCTAGATTCTAGGGATGATGGGTAACTCCTCTGAATTATTTCACAATTTTTAGAAATTATTTGGTAATTTTTGGAGCCAAGTCAAACCAATTTTTCAATTGGTCAAACCCTAGAACATACCCTTGCAAAAATGTTGGAGAAAAATTCTTTGCATAAAAACCTCTGAAAATTTTATGCAAGGTTAATCTTAGAGGGAGGAACCTCCAGTAAAAATTTCAGAAATTTTGGAGTTAGTTTGCTACCTCTAAAAATTCTTCCAAACTCAGCTTTTAAATTCAAACCCTAAATGGTTTGTACTGTTCCTTGGGCGCGAGTCGGACTCGGGCTCGAGCCAACTGACTCGGTCGAGTCAACTAATCGCACCGGCCCAGTCACGTTGGCGCACGCGTTGTGGACCAAAGGATCTCCATCGCGCGGTCGACGTTTGCGCGGAGCGACGCCGACTTGATCTCGCGCGAACCGTGGGATGGACATCGGACGGTGGCCGCGTCGTCCCCTACCTCGGTCTCGCGCGGCGCAGCGCCAGCGCAGTCGCCATGGCACAGAGCGGAGCGTGGGCGTGCAGCGTCGCGTCCACTCTGTGTCCTCGCCAATGGGACGCAGCGTTAAATGTGCAACGTGCGTCCGCCCTCAAAGTCGCAACTTTCACCTGCTCCCGTCGCACAGGTCGTACAGGGGAGAACGTGGACCGCAGCTCCTTCCCAAGCATCCGCCCGTACCCTCCATCGCCCTCTCCACTACTTAAGCACCCTGAGCTCTCCCTTGCCTTCCTTTCAACCACCTTGAGCTTTGCCGAGCACCTCCGTTGCTTGGTTGGGCTCAATTCCCCGAAACCTCCCTATCGCCATTACTGGCCCGTGAAGCTCCTCGGTGAAGTCCGCACTCCAGTGGTGTTTCTTCCTCTCTCTTTGCTCCAGCTTGCTCCTCTAACCTCCTGGAGTATTAACCCTCATCCAATTTTGGTTGCCTCAAATAGGAGCGCTTGAAATTGGAGCTTCTTCGCCGAACCACCCCTTTCGCCTCCGACGGTGAGTGCTCCAATTCTCAATTCCTCGCTCTGGAACCTTCCTAGAGCTTCACTGGAGCTAATCCGATGACGCGGCCTTGCTCTTTTATCCTAGGCCGTCTTCTCCACATCGTCGTCCTCGGAGCCGACAAGGTCAACCGTCGCCGGAACTGCTCAGTCCTCCCCTGTCCCTCCGCATCATCCAGGTAGCTTCTTGGTAGCCCCTAGATGCTTGGGCACCGCTTGGTTGAATCACAGCGGAGCTCCTTTGCTGTTTTGCCTTTAGCCGTGTGTGGTAGCGCCGCCCCTCGCCGGCTAGCCGCTGGTATAGTGCTCCTCCGGGGTCGCCACTACCACCATTCGGTGCGCATGGGTATTGCGGACCTCAGACCACTCGCCGTTTGTGCTGCCGTGGCCTGAATCGCCGGCGATTCACCGGGGAGTGCACTCGGGCTCGTCTTGACAAGACATCCTTTAGAGTATGTCATTTAGGACATCATTAAGGTTAATCATTGGGTTAAGTAGTTAATGGTTGTCTTAACGAGTTAATGGGTCGCTGACGGGTGGGTCCCGCGCAGTTAAGTCAGCACTGTGCGCGTGCGCAGCATGGGTCAGTGCGAGTCGTCCAATTTTGGATCAGCGGCGGAGATCTCGCGGAGACTGTGCGTACGCGGTGTGTGGCATTGATTGTGAGTCGTCCATCTCGCGATCAACGGTCCACCTTCGTTGCCTCGTTCGCGCGCGCGGGATACAAACGCGGCCACGGTGATTCAATCTAGACCGTTGGTTTCACAATCAACGGTCCGCATTCATTGGATCCCGAGGGCACGCTCGCACCGCCCCGTTCAACCTGGGCCGCCCGATTCAATCTCAACGGCCCAGATTCGTCCACGTCGTTTTGAATTCAAGAATTTCCCGTGGGATTTATTTATGAACTGAAAAAGGTAATGAACTTCAAAAATGCATAGCTATTTCATTTTGACTCCAATTGAGTTGATTCAAATTTTGGTAGCTCTGGTTTGAACCCAGCTTTATTATAAAAATGGTTGTAAGCTTAGTTCGGCTCCAGAAAATGAAATGGTAAATAGGTTTAGAAATAGACTTTAAATGTTGTTCTAAAAATTGCATTTAACTTGTAAATTGCATAAGTAATTCTCTATAGATCCTTTTTGAGTGAATCCAATTGTGTTGGCTTCCTCTGTTAGTGCACTAAGTGGTAGAATAGGTTTTAGGCATGTCACTATTTTCAAAATATTGGTGGGTGCATTTTGTGTTGTTCTTGTGTGCATATCTTTGAAAAATCATAGAAAATGCATACTAGCTCCAAATGAGGTGAACTCAATTGTGTTTTTCATCTCATGAGGTGTTTTACTTACCATAAAAATCCCAGGTGCAGCACCTCTTTGGAAAATTGTGCTAGAGAATTTAATTCGGATGAACAGTAACCAATGTCTATTTTCCAGCATTTTCCAGGCTGAGCAAAATTGTTTTGGCCATAGCTTTTGCATTGAGAATCCAAATCAATTGGTTCTTATTGCTAAATTCCTTAAAAATTATGCTCTTGCTTCTGTAAAAATTTCAAAGCATTTGGAGAAAGTTTGCTGTTGAGTCTTTTCGGTTTTCCTCGTTCTTATCGGTTCTTTTTCGCTTTTCGTTAGGTACCGACGAGTGTGTTGATCCCGTGAGTGACCCTTTGCAGCATAGTGAGCAGCTCCAGCAAGGGAAGCCGTTTGATCAAGTTTAATCCCATTACTTTCAAAGTCTAATATATTGTTTGCAAAGTGTATGTATGCATGCTCTATTTTGTTGTTAAATGGTTATCGTTTAGTTGATCCTATAGATGCATACTCTGTAGGTAAATGTTCATTCTCTACTACTAAGCCTAGGAATATCTTGCTGTGATGTGGAGTTCGTTGGATGAGCTCTCGTCACTTAGTAGATCACGTGTTGGTATTGCTTAGAAATGCTTAGCGTACGGTAGAATTGGGCGGTCATCGACTTAGTCGATGATCTTGATCACACAAATCTAATTATTATTCAATTATGTCCCGCACTTGTGCTTTGTTATTTTGTAAAGTCAAAACAAAACAAAAAAAGAAAATGAAAAATGTTTGACTTGGGCACAATGGATGTTTGGTGTGATCTCATAGTGTGTGGAATGGTGCCTAAGTCCCCAAGGACCGAATTACTTGCGCCATTGATTCGAGCAATCTTGCGTGCTAACCACACGAGGGGGATATGGGACCTCTCTTGGCTAAGTACTTTGGGGGGTGTTAATTATGAGTCGATAGTGGTTAAAATGTTTTTATAGGGATTGGGAGCACCCGCAGTTGCTTAGGCTGGGCCGGTGTATCCTACCCTTTTGGGTGGTCGCGGCTCTTAATTAGCATCATCCATTGGAAATGTCTCGTAGGACTTAGCCGTGCCGGCATACCAAAGGAAGTGTGCTTTATCATGTGGCGAAAAGGCGGTCTAGCGTGTGGGTACATTGGTACACCCCTGCAGGGTTAAATCTATTCGAATAGCCTCGTCCTAGGTTATGAACAAGTTTGGTTATTTCTCGCAAGAATTAGGCTACAACCTTTAATTAAAACTTGACATGGGTGCTATGAATGGGCAATTCATGCTATTGTTGTGGTGGCTATTGGGTTAGTCACTTCCAGGTTATTGTTGTCATCTATCTATTGTTAATATGTTGTTGCCTTGTTCTTAATTGCAAATTAAAAATGAATTGCAAAACTGCTTTGAATCTATTTAAATATTGCAAAGGAAAACTTGCTTTATGCTGAAAACAACCTACAGCCTCCACTTAAAGAAGCTTGCATGTAGAATATGTATAGGTCTGTTAGTCTACACGTAAGTCTTGCGAGTATATTTTTGTACTCATTTGCTTTACTTAATTAACTTGTTGCAGAGGAGGTTGAGCCCCAAGGGCCCTACTTTTGTGAGATGTGCGGTGGTTGGGACGACTAGCTTGGAGGCCCGGTCGGTTGCCTTGTGGGCTTTAGGCCAACCGTATGGCTTTTGTTTATCGTCATCTTATAACTTTTGCTTCCGCTGTTATTTATCTTCCTTAGTTGTATTTGGCCGGTCGGCCCCTTTTGTAATAACTCGCTATTATGTATGTTTTCTGTTTAATCTAGTTCGTGCTTTGGTTCTATGTCTTGTATGAACTGGATGCATAATTTTGTAAAGTGGTGTGTATACTGCATTTTTGGGAAGTATACATATCTCGAAGACACGGGTTATTTTGTTTGTGATGCTAGGGTCAATGGTAGATTAAGCATTACAAGCCAAATAAGACGGGGTCCTCACACTATAATTATTCAGTAGAACACGAACTTCTTTGCAAAGCGATGCGCAACCCCTGTGCACAGCTTCAGCATATGTTTGTTTGACCGGACAGTGGCGGAGCTAGAAATTAGATGATGGGGATGCACACTTCACACTCATAATTCTATAGTTTATACAATGATTTTATAACATCATAAATCCAACACACAGGTTCTAAATTTGTCAAAAGCACAATGCAAATAGTTTAAATAAGGTCTTACATGAATAGAAAATTATAAAATATGCAAATATGCAAAGAGATTATAATACTACTTTACGCGTTTTCATGCCTTGAAAATGTTTCGTTACATCATCTTCATTAACCTTCAAGAAAATTTCGCTATCAATAAATGTGACTAAACAATCATTCAAGAATTGATCGCCCATATTATTTCTCAACTTGTTCTTCACAAGAGTCATAGCGAAAAATACTCTTTCAACGCTTGCCGTCGCCACCGGTAGGAGCAATACCAATTTGAGAAGCAAGTATACTAACTTGTAAACTTCATGCTTTTTTGTTTCAACAAGCTTAATATAAAGGTCACCTAGATTGTTGAGGTCCTTAAACCTATCATCACTTCGCATGTCATCAATTAAGTTATCAAGTTGGAAATGGAGTCTCATCAAATCTGTACTTGAAAACTCATTGGGATAAAATTTTGCAAGGTTAAGTATTTTCTCCTTATCAAAGGCTTCAAATGAGTTGCGAGGATTCAAGGCAAACATGCACATAAGCAACTCCAAATTAACTTTATCAAACCGGTTGTCAAGCTCTTGAAGAACATTATCAATGATGCCAAGATGTACTTCCCTTCTGAAATGATCATCATTTGTTTGTTTGGGAAAAAAAGTGCTTTGATCTTCCTGTCGGTGTTTTAGAACCGAACTTACGTAAAGATTGTTTGATTCGGGGGGTCTCCTAGAATGAAATCACGCAGAGAGATTGACACGGGGATTTTTATACAGGTTCAGGCCTTCTCCGGAGAGAATAGCAACCCTACTCCTGTGTGTGTATGGTATTGAGTGTATTCTGAACAATCAGGAGAAAAGCCAAGACTATTACAGATGATAGTGCTAAACTGTCTCCCTGATGGCCCGATTCGATCCGCTTTTCCTTCTCGATTGCCGCTTTTATATAGTACGTGAAGGAGCGGTTTCTCCAGTGAAGCGGCGCCTCATCACATCTCGAACGGGCGACGCTGGTAGTAATCACCGCGATAACTCCTCCACGCCGCCTAACACTATATACCGTAGATAATGGAGCATTATGTGCTATTACTTGGCGAGTAACAAATAAGATGATGACTGCTTGAATCCTTAATCAATTGGGCCCACTTGTCTCAGAGGTTTAATTGATCATAAGGTGGTCATAAATGACCTAGTCGTAGAAGAACCTACGATTATGAGGTAGTCGTAGCAAGACTTACGACTATGGGGTAGTCGTAGCATAGCTACGACTATGGGTGTGGTCGAGAAGAACTTACGACCACCCAAAGAGGCTCTTCTCTTATAACATTTAAGGGGTATACTCGTGACCATATGACGCCATATTTACCTATAATAAGAATTATAGATAAAAGATAAAATGAGGATTATTATATCCTCGCCATCTAGCCCCCCAAACTTCAAGTGAAAGCAACTTACTTGGTAAAGGAGTTATAGATGGTCTTACGACCACGAGAGGGTCGAGAAAGATAGTCGAAGGAAAAACTCTTCGACATTAGTGTACTACTATGACCGTAAGTATGCTTGGTCAAGGAAATTGCTTACGGCTATCAAATAGTCAGAGAACATTTCACGATCACGAGATGGTCGAGCATGGTGATCGGAAGAAAAACCTTTCCGACACATTTCCTTTGGTTAAAAAGAATCTAACCAAGGAAGTAATTTCGCTGAGGTGTAAAAGCAAACCCGATTTTCTCGAACGGACACGCTGGGGAATTTCAAACGACACCCGTTAGCTCGTCCATTGAGCGTTCCCGAGACGGTGGCAACCTTTGAATACTACGCCCGCCCAAGGCACGCGGTTATAACTACTTACCGGGGTAAGACTTAGGTTCACACTTTTCCCCAAATCATCCCACTGTTCATCAAGTTCTTGTCTTCTCCGCCACCAACTCAATCAAGAATCTCCCCTTCTGAGAGAAATGGCCGGGAGGGTCTCCGAGTGGGCCGAGTCTGAGATGGATACGGCGAAGATGCAAGACCTTGTCAACGCTGGAAGATTCCAGAGAGTTCTCGTGGAGTGGTTCCCGTACAGATAAGCAAAGAATGGCCGCGGGGAGGATGAACAAATCCCGCCTTCCAAAGCGTCTTCGTGAGTGTAAGTATTTAAGAATACTTATATATGTGATCTTCCTTGTTTTCATCGCTTTTCCTTTTGCGTAAAACTCTAGAGCAAATTGTCGTTGTCGGTGAATATCACCGACAACTTCTAGAGCTACGACAGGAAAAAGAGGAACTCTGCAAATAGGCAGAGAGGTGATAAGTCACTATTTTTCATAGTCGTTTTCGACTTGACTACTTATATAGTGCTTATAGGGTTTGTCGTGGAAAAACTTACGACCAGATGCTTAGTCGTAGGAGAACTTACGACTAGATCCATAGTCGTAGAAGAACTTACGACTGGATCAATGGTTGTAGGAGAGCTTACAACCAATTTAATAATGTTCATGTCCACTTTTAACCTTTACAGGTTAAAAAGCGACGAAAAGACTCTGGCCGACTCACTCGATTATCAAAAAGAGGAGTCGAGAAAGCTATGGGAGAAAGTACAATTTCTCACGAGGAAGCTTAAAGAAGCTAATTTCAAGAATCAAAAAGTGCAGAAAGGATAAACGATGAAGTGCCGAACTTAAGATCGCTTATGTTGTTGATCTTTACTCGTCATTTTTTTTAGGAAAGAAGATGATATGAGAAAGCTCCAGAATGAAGTCCAAGATAAAACTTTGGTCATTCGCGAGATTTCTCGTATCTCCAGAGAGAAAGATGAAGAAATTACGAGGTTAAAATCCCTACGATCAGGTAAGTAACTCTTTACCTACAGCCTTTTACGAAGTTCTTTCCTTTTTTCACTCTTATTTCTTTTCTAGAAATGGACCGTGAACTCGAAGGGTCGAAAATGAGCTCGTGGATAAAACCATGATTTATGCCGAGATCGTCTGCATTGCTAAAGCAAATGCGAGGACATTAGATCATGGGAGAATAAGCATGCCGAGACCGCTGTTCTCCTATGAGGAAGAAATCAAGAAGTTGGATTCTCGATTAGCGGTAAGGAAATCTTTTACCGTGATTATTTTTATTTTCTTTTCCTCTAGAAGTTTATTTTTGCTTGACCGGTCTTATTCTTTTCGAGCAAGCGTCGAAAACAAACAACTCATGAGGCTTCACTGCACTCCAACAGAGATGGAGACAATGAACATTAATCTTCAAAGCAGTGTCACGCTCCTAAACAATGTACTTGGTGAGCTACATACTGAGGGAAAAGCTCCTCAAGATGATACGATGGCTGCTCACATAAGTACAATTGGGGAACAAGTCGGGACTTTGCAAGAACCGATGACCACCTCAAGGCCAACCAAATTTGAATCGATAAAGGAGGCGGTCGGTTGCGATAAGTTATGCATTGGCAAAACTTAAAGCTCATGACCCCAAATTTTAATGTTCAACCAATCGGCCGATTTATTTCGACCGCCTCAAGGTAAGCAAGTCGTCGATTGAAGAAATGCAATCAGCTGGCGGAAGGTTTCGGAGGAGATGCGACCGGCTCTCCTCTTCGAGTAGTTTGTAACAAACCTCGGGAAAAACAAGCTTTTGTCGATGTATTATATAATCCATCTTTTTCCAAAGAAATCATCTTGTCGAGTAGTTAGTAACTCAAAAGATAATCAACGAATGAAAGACTAAGAAATGAAGTCAAATTAATAACTTTATCCTAGCCCTCGATTATTTGCTTAGTTTGTTTAGACAAACTAAGTAAATAGTGTTAAAAAGGGTTTCAAAAATGAGAGGTTTGGTTAACTTGTAGTTTTTGGTCACGATTGTCATGCACTGGTCGAAAAAGTAGTAACGAATCGACACTAGGAAGTTCCTTCTAGTGGGCAGGACCACGTGCAGAGAGGAAAGTCTTCGACTAGGTGATGTCACCATCTCCGACTAGATTAATTAAATCGAGAACAAAGAACTTGAGTTAAACAAACATTCAGAGGACTTCAAAAAAATTCGCTTGCCCTTCTTTGGAGGACTCGATAAGTCTCGTCTCCGTATCAAGAGTAGGAAATCTAACGATGCTAGGAAGTTCCTTCTAGTGGGCAGGACCACGTGCAGAGAGGAGAGACTTCGACTAGATGTGTTTCTTCCTCCGACTTAGTTGAGACAAATTGAATACACCAAAGGCAGCTGAATAAATCTAAAAAAAGTGCACTCTGCTTAGAATATTTTTCAAAAGAACCGAAGAAATAATCTAAGGTGAAAGGAGTAGGCTTTCAAAAAATATTTCGACTAAATAGAACCTGAGCTCTTTGCGTTGGCGGCAAAAGTGAGTAACGAGTCAATACTAGGAAGCTCCTTCTAGTGGGCAGGACCACATACAGAGAGGAGAGGCTTCGACTAGGTGATGTTACCTGCCTTTCGACCAAGGGTAAAGGAAACTGTGTGTTTGGAATATAGTCGAAAGATTATGAAAGCACTACTCAAAAGTAAGACAATAGAGGTAGAGAGAACTCGAGTCTTTATTGTCCAATGATTGGTTACACATAAAACTTATGTGAATCGGGTCGATGTTCCAAGAATTCGAGAGAACTCGCCGTCTTCAATTGCCAATCGTCTCGACCTCGGATGAGTAACTTCACCATCGTGTAAGGACCTTCCCACTTGGGAGAAAGTTTGTTCCGATTAGACTTGGATTGGCGAGCCTCAATACTAAGTCACCTACAAAGAAGGTCAGCGAGGTTGGACCTTACGATCGTAGTATCTGCGTGAGGGCTTATTGGTAGACTATTTGAGCATTAAGACCTGGTTTCTCCTTTCCTCAAGTAGATTAATATCATCTCGCTCGAAGTTGTTTCTCGTTGGAGTCTTTGAAAGTTTCACTCGTGTTGACCTTATCTTTAGTTCCGAGGAAGCATGGCTTCATCCAGACTAGAAAAAATGGTGTTTCACTTGTAGCTCGACCGTAGTCGCATTTAACCGCCCATAATACGGAGGGTAACTCTTGTGCCCAAGCCCCGAGCGCTTGATGAGTCGGTCAAGACTTGAGTCTTAATTCCTCTCATTATTTGGCCGTTTGCACGCTCGATCGCCCCATTACTTTGGGGATGGGCCATGTACATAACACAACTTGATACTCAACTCGTCATAAAATTCTCAAATTTTGCGCCGAAAATTGCTTACCATTATCTCGTAATTATTCGACTCAGACTCCAAATCGAGTAATTACGATCTCATCATAAACCGCTTTGCCGCTCGTTGTTATCCCACCACAGTTCGCTTCAATCCATTTTGTGAACGATCAATAGCCACAAAAGGAACTCAAACCTCCGGAGCTTTGGGGAACGGTCCTAGGATATCGAGACCCCTGTGTTGCAAAAGGCCAAGATAGAGGTATTGTTTGTAATGCCCGAGTGGTTGGTGTATTTACCGCTATGAAACCGCATCGACACACTTTTAACCAACTCTTTAGCATCGTAAAGGGTTGTTGGCCAAGAAAACCTTGTCGAAAGGCCTTACCGACCAGCCGCTCAGAGGAAGCATGATTTCCACAGATGCCACCATGTATGTCGTGAAGGAGTGTTAATCATTCGCTCAGGAATGCATCGCATGAGCACCCCTTGAGTACCTCGTTTATAGAGGACTCCTTCAACCAAAGTATACATTTTGGCTTTTCGATAAGCGATCCGCCTCGAGATCGCCTTCGCATGTAACCCTTCAAGATATTCATAGATGGGTGCCATCCATGTATCCTCGTATTCTAGAGAGGTCGTCTCAATAGGAGGTGTCTCGTTCGTCGACTGAGACGGCTTCGAGTTGTTCCAAGAAGACTCCTTTTGGTACTTCGAGCCGGAAGAAGCTATTCGAGCAAGCCGGTTCATGCGGAAATTATCCTTTCGAGGGATGAATTGTGCCTCAAACCTAAAAATGCTTTTCTAGCTTACGACTTCCGATAAGTACCGAGACATTGTCGGGTTAGAGCATCTTGGTATTTTTTTCGACTTGATTCACGACTAGTTGAGAGTCTCCTCTCACGAGTAGTCGGCGAATCGAGAGCGCCACGCTCAGATGCCGCCTAGCAAACCTTCAGATTCTCGCCACGCTGTTAGTGGCCCGAAAGTTTAATTGTATGGCATACTTTAAGGTCTCTCCTAGGAGATACCAGACCACCCGAATTTCCGAGCCACTTAAAGTAAGCGACCCGTCAGTACATCGCCCAATCGGTCGTGGAATCAGATCGGGGATCCCAATGTTCAGATTTGTCCATTCGCGACAAAGTCCGCCAAGATCTGGATTTAACGGCCGTCGATATTTAAATGGATGTCAAACTCCCCAAGTTCGACCGACCATTTTGCCATGCGCCCCATTGCTTCCTATTCTCGAGGATCGCCTCCCAAGGGAAACTCAGACGGCACAGCTATTTTGTGCGCCTAAAAATAATGTCGCAGTTTCCTCAAAGACAAGAGGAGGGCATATAGAAGCTTTTGGACCTGAGGGTAACGCTCCTTAGGCCCGTGTAAAACTTCACTCACATAGTAAACCTGTCGTTGTATCGCCACGCTCTCGACGACCAAGATCGCTCTTATCGCTGTGGCGTGGCGCCTAGGTAAATTAAGAGCGTTTCTTCTGGCTTCGGAGAGACCAGAATAGGAGCACTCATAAGGTACCTCTTGACATCCTCAAAGGCAGCGTTTACCTCTTTCGACCACTCAAAACCTTCGTGTTTCCTTAGAAGTTTAAAGAAAGGTAGTCCTTTTTCTCCCAGTCTTGCGATGAAACGACTTAAAGCCGCCATGCACCCAAAGTGAGTTTCGAACTTCTTTCCTTGTGGTTGAGGGCGATTTGGAGAATGGCCTTGATCTTTTCGATTTTCTTCGATTCCCGTATAGATACTAGGAATCCAAGTAACTTTCTCAAGAGATTCCAACACACACTTCTCGTGATTGAGTTTTAAGCGATGTTTTCTGAGGTTGTCGAATGTTTCTTGCAGTCAAGAATATGATTAAGTCTCTTGATGCTTTTAACAACTAAATCATCAACATAGGCCTCTAGATTTCAGCCTAATTGAGATGAAAAAGTTGCTTGCATCAAGCGTTAAAAGAAGCGTAGATTTTTAGACCAAATGGTATTTTGACATAGCAAAATATACCAAATGGTGTAATAAATGCGGTCTTTTCTTCATCGCCTAGACACATATTGATCCGTGGTATCCGCAATATGCATCTAAAAACTTAACATTTCACAACCTCGCAGAGAATCAACCAACTAATCGATACGAGGTAAAGGAAAATCGTTTTTGGACAAGCTTTATTAAGATCAAGAAAGTCTACGCACATACGCCCATTTGCCATTTGACTTTCTAACCATTATAGGTTAGCCAACCACTTTGGGTGGTTGACCTCTTATAAAGCCCGCTTAAGTAGCTTATCCAATTCGATTTAATAGCATCTCGCCGATCAGGCAAATCTCCGTAATTTTTGTTTTACGGTACTTTGTCGTGTAGTAAGTTAGCCTCGCGCTCGATCACCTCCTGGGACTCCGCATGTCGGATGCTTGCCACGCGAAGACATCTGCGTTAGCTCGGAGGAAGGCGACGAGGGCGTCTTCCTACTTGGGGTCGGAAGTATCCCCGATGAGAACAGTCTTCGAGGGCTCCCCTGCGTCCAGAGGAACCTCTTTGACCTTGTCGTTCGGCTTTGGTGCAGCTTTAGGCTTCGACTTGCCAGTCGAAAGCTGACTTTCTTCTCGAGTTGGTATTTGTCCAACCATCTCGAGGGATCGACGGTCGCAGGTATGCACCATCTTCTTGTCACAATGAATTGTGATTACTCCTTTGGGACTTGGCATCTTGATACATTGATATCCATAATGAGTAGCCATTAGGAATTTTGCCAAAGTTGGTCGTCCGAGTATGGCGTTATATGCCGTATCGAAATCGACCACATCAAAGGAGATTTTCTCGTCTCCGAAATTACTTGGTGAACCAAATGTTAAAGGAAGAGAAACTTGGCCAATTGGTTTGGTCAAGATCCCAGACGATTCCATGGAAAGAGTATCGTACCGGTCTTACCTTTGTCCTGGGTACTTGCATGTCATCCAGGGTACTCGTAAACAAAATGTTTAACGAGCTGCCACCATCAACCAAAACTTGATTGACCCGACAATTGTTGAGGGTGGTTCCACCACGATTGATATCGACTGTCGAGTCGAAGGAATCGGCGATCACCCTTCTCGAAAGAGATGGTGACTTCCACCACTTCGTAATTTATTGACGAGAGGAGGATCTATGGAGTTTACCTCACGCTCGGCAAATTAAGTCGTCTCTTTGATTCAGATGCCGATGATCCTCCATAGATGTGCTCGACGGTGTGTTGCGGATCCTGAACAGCATCTCCTCCTCGTCATCCAAGTCTTATGACCACTGCTTGTCCTACCAAATGAGAGTAGGAATGGGTCCTTTGCCGTTGTAGTAGTCTTCAAGCTTTCGTTGAAAGACCCTAGCTGAAGGTCATGTCCTTCCTTTTATGGAAAGGACACCACCTAGGTTTATCATTTTTCCGATCGGGCGCTTACCTTTGCCTCGGTCGAGTGCGGCTTGGAGGTGCGTGGCTCTTTATCATTCACGTACCAAAACCTCCTTGGAACCGGGCTTGGACTTTTGACCCTTCGCCTTTGTTCTTGGACTTTTTGTTTTCTTATCTTTCTTCTTACCAATGTCGCTTTGGCTCTCGAGAGGTATTGTCTTCTCGATCTATTGTGTTGTTCCACTCGACCGCCTCGAGGCGCTTGCATATCGATCACCATCTCAAAGAGTTCAAATGATGTAAGTAGGCGGATTCAAAGCAATGTCTTCGTTATCCTTCATCATGGACTCCTTGCTTGAAAGCCCTGATGACAGATGAATCAGAAACTTCCTGAATTGAGTTACAAACCTGACTAAATCGCTTGATGAATTGGCGCAAAGTCTCGTTGTCATTCTGTCTCATCCGGTGCAAGTCGTCCTCCTTCCCGGGGCGATTGTAAGTGCCCCGAAATTTTGCCAGTAGAAGATCGCAAAGGTGTTGCCAAGAATGAATCGACTCGAGTGGTTGGTTCAATAACCACGATCGAGCGCACCTTCGAGCACGCTTGGAAGGTAATTTGCCATCACATGTTCTCCTCCTCCCGCCGCTCGGACAAATTGTTGTGTAGATTTGAAGAAATTCGATAGGATTTTGGGATCCATCAAATTTCTCCATGTTCACCGGTCAAGGCGAGGTGGCAATGAACGAATCAAGATCGGCGAGAATGCCCGACATCCAAGAATAACTTCTTGACGCCTCCTTTGTATAAAAGAAGGGTTGATATCATCAGGTGGTCGTACTCGACGATACCCGAGAATAGGTTGACTGACTGCAATAGGTCTCGGCCCTCGAGGGAATACTCCTCATAATTCATCCGCTGTGTTAGGCCGATTCCTTTGTGGTGATATGTTCGACGATCGGTAGCCAAGAAGTCGATTGCTATGACTTCTGAATGATGTCGGCGAGGTGCTTCCAAATTTTGCCATCGTGTTCAAGCCTTTGTGCAATCTCTTCGACGAAGAGGTCGAGTTCGGCGCTTCGCTAGCTCTTGAGTTGGATTCTCGAGCAAATCATCGATGTCTTTGAGTTCTTGAGCTTCCTCGACCGATATTGAATGCGCCTAGGTAAACTCTTCTGGGCCGCAATCTTCCTTCGTCGAGTAGCTTCAAGATCTTCCCTGTCAGACTCTTGAGACTGCCTCAATGAAGTGCGAGTATGTCGAGGATTTCCTTCGCGTTCATGAAGGTGTTGGTCGTGTCCGCCATCGGTGGTGTTCTTGCCACTGCCATGAGGGGGCGTAGTGCATGATCTTCGGGGAGCGTCTTCATCTCGGTTTCTAGGAGAGTGACCTTGATCTGAGGAAAGGACGAAGACCTCCCGTTGATGATTCTCACTTGCGCTCGAGGCCTCCCCGCTTGAAGAGTAGTCGAAAGACACCATCTGACGACTTGGAGTAATCCTCCGTAGGGGAACTCGGTTATAACCGCCTCCGTCGGCAGTGGGATCTGCATGAGAGATGGTCGAATTTGCAGAAAAGCATGCTTGATCCCGCTCTCTCAAGGCCATCCGGAGAGAGAGAATCACCAGATGCTGGTGAAATCCTGGAATTGTGGCTTCTAGAACTTGCCTCACCAAGTCGGACCGCCTTAGGGGGACTCGGACATTTCGAGGTAAAACTCTCGTCATGTTGTGAGTCCATTTGGGTGTAGTCCTGGTCAGATTGACCCTTGTCCTTTGAGAGGGTAGATTCTCTCTTGACGCATCATGGGGGATATGGATCCTCCTCAACTCCATCACGCACATTGTCTCCTCGGATCTGCGGGAAGATCAACGGAGGCAAGCAGACTATGGATGAGTCATCACTTGGCTCAGAATCAAACCGCATCCATGTCGACGCTTGCGTGACCGCCAAGTCGAACCAATTCTCCTCGTTCCATTCTCCTGCCATGAGTGCATGAGATTTGGAAAACAGAGAGTATGTTGACAAAGAGATTACCAGAAGATCCCCACGGTCGGCGCCAACTGTCGGTGTTTTAGAACCGAACTTACGTAAAGATTGTTTGATTCGGGGGGTCTCCTAGAATGAAATCACGCAGAGAGATTGACACGGGGATTTTTATACAGGTTCAGGTCTTCTCCGGAGAGAATAACAACCCTACTCCTGTGTGTGTATGGTATTGAGTGTATTCTGAACAATCAGGAGAAAAACCAAGACTAGTATAGATGATAGTGCTAAACTGTCTCCCTGATGGCCCGATTCGATCCGCCCTTTCCTTCTCTGATTGCCGCCTTTATATAGTACGTGAAGGAGCGGCAGTTTCTCCAAGTGAAGCGGCGCCTCATCACATCCTGTAACAAGCGCACGTTGGTAGTAATCACCGGCGTATTAACTCCTCCACGTCGCCTAACAGCTATATACCAGAGATAATGGAGCATTACGTGCTATTACTTGGCAGAGTAACAACGTATGATGATTGTTTGAATCCTTAATCAATTGGGCCTACTTGTCTCAGAGGTTTAATTGATCATAAGGTGGTCGAGGTGACCTAGTCGTAGAAGAACCTACGACTATGAGGTAGTCGTAGCAAGACTTACGACTATGGGGTAGTCGTAGCAAGACTTACGACTATGGGGTAGTCGTAGCATAACTTACGACTATGGGGGTGGTCGTAGAAGAACTTACGACCACCCAATAGGCTCTTCCCTTATAACATTTAAGGGGTATACTCAGGGACCATATGACGTCATATTTACCTATAATAAGAATTATAGATAAAAGATAAAATGATGATTATTATATCCTCGTCACTTCCAAAAGGCACATATTTCTTATTTGGATTAGGAACTTTAATGTGATGTTTCATACAAAATGATGTAACTTTTTCCTGAAGAAAATCTTCCCAGCCATGACTTCTCATATGTTGCGATCTGTCCTTGGCCAAATTAACAAGTGTCATAGTATTAATAATATCTTAGTCCCTCTTTTGCAAAGATTGACATAAATCATCTGTGTACCCAAGTATGACTAGCATCAAGTTTGCCATGAAAACAAAATCAAATGACTCAAAGGCTGCCATCATAGCATGGACTTTTCCCCATTCATTCTTTAGGGAGGGATCTTTTCCAATCTTTATGAGTACTTTGCGGATTGTACAATACAAACCGATAATGTGCAAAACAGTTTTGTAATGAGAACCCCAACGTGTGTCAGTCACCGGGCCTAACCAACCCTATCCCTTGATTCAACCCTCGTCCACTTTCAATTCCACCAAAATCTAGCGCTTCCAAAACTTCCTGAGCTCTAGTGTTTCGAAGCATTTCATGGCGCTTACAAGAAACTCCAATAACATTCATCAAATTTGATAGTTGGTAAAAAAAAGCCAAACGCAATCTGCATTGCCCTTAGCAATGGCCACAATAACTAATTGGAGTTGATTTGCAAAATAATGGATGTAATAAGCAGAAGGAGACTCGTTCATAATCAAAGTTTTCAGCCCTTTAATCTCGTCTTTCATGTTACTAGCCTCATCATATCCTTACCCACGGATTTAAGTAAGACTCAAAGAGTGATCAATAAGTAAAGACTCAATTGCATCCTTAAGTGACAAAGAAGTGGTATCAGCTACATGAACTACTCCAAGGAACCGCTCACATACCCTTCCTAGTTTATCAACATAACATAAGCAAAGAGCTAATTATTCTTTTTGGAATACATCACTTGACTCATCAGCTAGAATTGCACAGTGGTCATCACCAATATCTTCAATTATTTGTCTAGTAGTTTCCTTGGCACAACAGTTAATAATTTCCTTTTGTATGGGATGGGAAGTCAAGATGCAATTTCTAGGAGTATTTTTCAAAACAACCTTATTAACTTCTTCATTACTTTCTGTAAGCCATTTCAAAAGCTCAAAGAAGCTTCCTTTGTTACTAGATTGTTCACTTTCATCATGTCCACGGAAATGCCAATCCTTGACGCAAAATAAACCTCAAGTATCTAAGTGAATAACTGAACCTTGCCTCATAAAGACGCTTGTCTTCTTTAGTTCGCTTCACAATAACATGACCAACTGAAGTTTTGGGTTTCACAAAGAAGTTAAATTTATCTTGAGCTTGATTATGAACACTTCTTTTACTACCCACATGTTTGTCAAGTGCATCATATTTATTCCAATTTCTTTAACTACCTTTAACAAAGCTATCACCTCCCACAGTTTTCTCCTTAAACAGATAACAGACAAAGCAAAATGCAATATCCTTTTTGACACTATATTCGATCCAATAGTACCTATCAGATCAATTAAGACTGAAGTGACGTCTTGGGGAGCAGCCGAGCAGGAGAGAAGCCGAGCAAGAGAGGAGAGATTAGGGTTGGGGTCATGGGGAGGAGTAGGAGTGTAGGACTGAGCTGAGGAGAGGATTGAAGTCTAGAGATTTGGAATGGTGACTCGTAGCGCAGTCACTTGGGCCCTGGTGAGTGGCCGAGTGAGGACCAGCCTACTGGGTTGGACCGGCTGGGCTGGGCTGGACTGGCTGATCCCTGGTTGGTTTTCAGAATTTTAGGGGTGTCGGTGTATACCCGGCACCTCACCTGGTTCCGCCTCTGTGATCGGGTGCGCTAAATTACTAACACTTCTAATTTGAGTTTTTTTTGAAACTGCTACAAATCTGGCTACATTTTCACCCGTAAAAAAAATAAAATGAAAAGAAAAAGGGGAAATCCGAGAGAGAGAGAGAGAAGACGAAACGCCCTCTAGGGTTTTACACCTCCCCTCTCTTCGCCCCGCTTGGCTTCTCCAAGTCTACAGTCTTCACACTCGCCTCCCCTATAAAGCCCCCGATCCCGCAAAACCTTACACCGCCGCCGCCATCTCGGAGCACCGCAGCCCGCCCGTCTCCCCCCGCCCAGCGAACTCGGCATCTCCGGCGAAGATGGTCGCCTTCAGGGTGAGTACCAGCACTCTCGTCTCCCCCTTCCTTAACACTCTCCCTACGCGACTCTCCTGCTCGCTCTAGCTCTCATGGCGGGATCTGATCTGACGCTTGTTTCGTTTAGTGTGTGCGCTCTCGCGCGTGCAGTTTCACCAGTACCAGGTGGTGGGGAGGGGCCTGCCGACGCCGACCGACGAGCACCCCAAGATCTACCGCATGAAGCTATGGGCCACCAACGAGGTCCGCGCCAAGTCCAAGTTCTGGTGAGGATTCGAATCGAATGCACCACGCTCCTCGCTTGTTTACGTGTTTGGATTTGGTCTCGAGACGTGGTTTTTCACTTGTGGGCTGGCTGGTGGTTGGGTTTGGCCTTATGCAGGTACTTCCTCCGAAAGCTGAAGAAGGTGAAGAAGAACAATGGCCAGATTCACGCCATCAACGAGGTGAGATTTTCTCCTTACCTCTTCATTTTAATACGCTGTCTGGTCCGTGTGAGTCGTGCCAATATGGCAATGCCATTGATGAGGATATCCTGCTATGGGAGTGCTGCTTGCGTTTTTGTACAAGCACCCTAGTTACAGGAATGTACTTTTTGGTGATTTTAGTGGGATAATGGAATAGTCTCATGCCTGTTAGGAACGTGGCCTTTGTTGGGAGATGAAACAGACATAGTCGCCGTCTATGTTGTTTATCCATTGGCATGTATAGTTGACTTGTTTGTACTATTTGGGCCATTGGCTTGTGGGTGTTTTGGTTGCGCTAGTTTCGCCGCCGTCTGTGTGTTTTATCCACTGGTATCTATGTGTCGTGGGGCTGTTGCTGTACATATAGTAATGTTTCGGACTTATTGCTATAGGCCTCTAATGCTTTAATTCTGCTTTTCTTCTTGGAAATATATGTTAGGTTATGATTGGAGATGCTTAACGTGATGTATTACTTTTGTAGTTGATGCTGAATTCAATAACTGGCTTACTTTTTAGTATTTGTTTGGCTGATAATTGTACCTTTTGTTGTTCTATTAGTAGATTTTTGAGAAGAACCCCACCACAATCAAGAACTATGGCATCTGGCTGCGTTACCAGAGCAGGACTGGCTACCACAACATGTACAACACCACCCTCAATGGTGCTGTTGAGCAGATGTACAACGAGATGGCTTCCCGCCACCGTGTCAGATTCCCTTGCATCCAGATCATCAAGACTGCTACTGTCCACTTCAGCATCTGCAAGCGTGAAAGCACTAAACAGTTCCACAAGTCGGACATCAGGTTCCCACTGGTGTACCGGAAGGTCAGGCCACCAACCAGGAAACTTAAGACGACCTTCAAGGCTTCAAGGCCAAACTTGTTTATGTGATCCAAGTCATCCTACCATGATCTGTAAGCCCAGCTAGTATGGAATATTGCTAGTTCAAATGAATCTTATCTATATGCAACCCATTGTTGCTAAATTCTAGTTGGTAGGTCCATGCAGTGGCCTTTCTAGGCTTGACGGATATCTTGTTATATCCTTTTTCCCCTGGTGATCATCCGATGCCTAGTATGGATAATTCGACTGTCTTCTTCTTTGTTGTTGGTTTACTTTAAAATCTAAAATGGTGTTTGTTGCTCACTTATTGCCTTCACCTGGGGTGGTCCAGTTGTGAACTTAGTATCATCGTGAATGCATTATCTTGTTGTATTTGTTTTGACAATGTACTTGTCATAGCTACATGCTAATCTCATTTGTTGCATAATTTGCCTGTGTTTCTTAGATACTTAATTTGTCGAATTTGTTTTTCCCTTGCTTTTGCACTATAAATTGTTTGCAGTCGAGTCATCATTTTGTGTCCTAGTGACACTGTTCAGCATATCAGTAGTGATGTTGTTCAATAATATACCCGTAGTGATGTTTTTCAGTGTTCTCTTCAAAATGTTTCAATTTTGAGCATCATTATCAATGTTACTGTAGTTAGCACTTAGGAGGGCAACTTTGCCGAGGTTACCAACTATTTATTTGGTTTCCTTTTTTTCCCTGTTGCCAATATTGTGTTGGCTGTTGGATGTTTCAAATTTCAATTCCATTAACCTAATGGTTTAATGGATGAACATCCTTGCCAACATTGTTTGTTAAAATAACATTTTACTTTCAATTGTGCAAACTTCTAAGGCTGCTTTTATTTGCTTGCCAAAATTATCAATTATTGTTTTGTGCCCCCACAATCTCTTGTGATCCTTTTGGATAACACCATATCTGTTTCTGGTTATGACATGTTGTAACCATTTTATTTTACTAAATTACTAGTAAGGATACAGTTGGTTTGTTTTTTTTTAATTCTGCTTATGTGGATTAAAACATATGGTATCCTGGAGTTTTTTTTGGTCACGTGAAGTGTCAATTGAATTTTACTCATGGTTCTCACGAGATCTAATTGTCATTGAAATTTTGTGAGGCAACTTTGCCGAGATTACCAAGATATAGTTTGGTTTCCTTTTTTTCCCTGTTGCCTACATCATTAGTCGCCTGGTTGCTTGGAACTCATTGACCTCATTGGGTTTATGGTAGGCATCCTCGCCAACATCTATTTTATGAATTATTTTTCTATCAAATGCTTTTGTCCTTTTGAGTGCAAGTTTCATCATCCCTGTCCAAGTCACAGTAATACAAAGGCTATCTGAACTTTTTTTTTCTTCTGAATTCGGTTTTGCCCCAAATGTGAGCTGACATTTTTTTGTAAGCACCACATTGTTAATGTTAACTAAATGTTTTTTTTCTGGATATTTGCCAACAAAGTTGAGTAGCCATTTGCCAGTATGCTCCTTACATGATTACATTGGGCCAGCTAGTTAACGTGCTGATCGGAGGTTTCCTGCTCTCATAGCATCGGAATATCTGATGATGTAATACGTTTTGTTTTATTGAAATTGCTGTGAGTACCCAATTTGCTTTCTTGGTTAATTCATGTAGTGATTTCATGCCTGACGATATCTTGCAATTCTTTCGCAATTTTGGAAGTTTCACAGGAAAGCTAATGTTGTGTACGCATGGTTTCCTTTCGGATGTATTTCATCACGTTGCCTCCTGGCGGCTACGTGCTTATTGAGGGGATTCTGGATGGAAATAAGGCTGGAATAAAACTCACTGATGCCTTTTGTGTGTACTATCATTACGAGGGCTGCTGCGGGGCGAGTGTAGCTGGGAATCGTTCGGTTGAAAGAAGTTTGAGATTGTTTGAGATGTGCCTGCGTACGGAACGCTAATATGCTGTTCGTGCCACTGCCTAACGGTGCGCTTGTTTATTAATAAGGGCAGAACACAGCGTCCGAAGGATTCAAAATCACATATAAAAACTTTTATTGACGCACATCACAAATTCACAATACACCCTTCCGTCCAGTAGGAAAGCAAACGATCGATAATTTGATATGGAGGTGCTTGAACGAATATCCCACAGAAGTAGTTTGTATCTGAATCAAGAACCAAAAATAAATAAAATTAAAAGAAAGGATCAAATTTTCATGAAGTATACAATTTCAATCTCTACGAGGAGAGATACTCTGTTGAAACCGTCTCAAACATACGGCTTTTCTCAAACCAGAAGCTACGTATAACGTTAGAAAGCTGGAAGTCATCGTGAGGCTGTAAGATCGAGGAGGCCGATTAGAAATGGGTGAATAGGTGGTTTTAAAAATCTTTTGGCTAAAACCGAGTTTTAAGCGGAATTGTAAATCAATTTGGTTTTGCACAATTAAAATCTAAATCAACTAGTCTTTACTAAGTGCACCAACAATTAAAGACTATTGATAATTAGTAATCAAACAAATACAAGTAATTAATTTAATTCTATGAATGTAAATTGCGCAAAGTAAAACATAAGACAACAAACCACAATAACACAAGATGTTTTACCGTGGTGATCGGAGACTTGCTGGTCTCGCTTAATCCACGTTGAGGTAAGCTCAAACTAATTGGAACGGCTCCACAAATTAAGCCGAACACCTCCGAGGTAAGTCCAACCACTTGGACCGGTTTCAACACGAATCAACACCTCGATCTACACAGGGTTGCTCTTCCTCTACTCCGGAGATGGCAACACATGCACATAAGGATGTAGAGAGCTTGCTCTTTGCTCAAGGGAATGAATATGGTACTAGCAACCTTACCTACAACCGGCCAAGGTGGATATTTATAGCTCACACACAAAAACTAGTCGTTGGAGGAAAGATTCTGAAAAAATCAGCACGAGCGGTAGTACCGCCGTTCATCGGCCGGTACTACCGCACTTCCACTGACTGCATAGTAACGGCTATATCAGACGTATTAAAGCCTCTGAACTAGTCGTTGAAAATGCGACGCGGTACTACCGCCAAAGAATATACGGTAGTTTCGCTCTCCGGCAGTTTCGTTCACATAGGGCGGTACTACCGCTTCCCTTATAGGTCCAAAACTGGCCCTCTCTGGAAATAACGTACCGCCAACTAAAATTCGGAACTTTCGGTGTGCGGTAGTTTCGCTCAAAATATGTGGTTGTACCGCGATATGGTAGTTTTGCCAAATGAACCCCGGTACTACCACCTTCCAGCAGAGCAGAACATGCTCAAAAGGTGTCTATTTGGAAAACACGTACCTCTAACTAAGGTTTGGTTCGACCGGGTTGCGGTAGTACCGCACCAACTTCCTGGTCATACCGTTATGCGGTAGTACCGCCAAGAGAACGTCGGTACTACCGACTTTTCTGAGAGAAGCATAGTTGGCTTTCGCTTTAACTCAATTTGCAAAACACATTTGCCAATTAATGCGCGATGCAAATAAGGGTTAAATGTAAGATTCTCAACAAGTTGCAAAACACATTTGCCGACTTTTAGAATTAACGCCACAAGGAATAAGGTACATGGACTTAAACCATTTGCAAAACACATTCGCAAACTAAAGTTACATGCTACAAGGATTATGCATGAGCCTCAACTATTTGCAAAACACATTCGCAAATATTGGCAACATGCTAACAAGAGCTAGAGCAAGCACAACGAGCTGTCAACACATGACAAACTTACGTTACTAGTCAAGACCCCTCTTAATAGTACGACAGTCTATACTAGTAAACCGGTTTCCAACCAAACACCAAAACCGGTAAAAGACTAGGAACATATCCTTAGCCCTAGTTAGTCATACCTTTGCCTTGTACATCCTTGTGAAGCTTGATGACACACATCTTCACTTTAAGTTCGGGTTCTTGACTTGAATATCATTAACACATGATGATCTTCTTCACTTTGGGATCTTTTCTTGATGCTTATCAACACATAATGACATCCTTCATCCCGAATCTTGAATTGAATATCGTCAACGCATAATGATCTTCTTCACGTGCCCTCCATCAACACATGATGGGTCTTATCTTAACTTGGTGATCAACTCATGATCATCTCCTCTTCGAGATCTTGATATGTATCAACACATGATGCTTTTTCTTACTTGCTCTCCATCAACACATGATGGTCTCCATCAACACATGATGGGTCTTCTCTTGACTTGATGATCAACTCCTGATCATTTCCTCTTCGAGATTTTGATATGCATCAATATATGATGCATCTTTTTCTTAAACCTTAACTTGATGACAATCAACTCATAATGTCATCCAAAGTCTTCATCATCATGGGACTCAATCTATTTCACCAACTCATGGAAAATGTTAGTCCCAAAACGTGATTGTCATTAATTAACACAAAATACCATTAACTCACAATGGTAGGTTAAGATACTCCAATCTTTCCCTCTTTGGTAATTAATGACAACCATCACAATTGCAAATAATTGAATATAAAAACATATGAGTATATGAACTACACAAGTTTTACATACTCAATGGAGATGTTTCAACGTAGAGATCCCAAATATATGTGGATAAAGAAATATAGATCAATACTAATGAAACCACAAAATATATAGTAAACTCCCCTTAAATGTGTGCATATACGAATGTGTAATAAGAACATATGTACATATTCAAGTTAGACTTTTGGTGGAGTTCAACCTATATTTTGGATCAGAGGAATGCAACAAGATATAAGAATATGATGTCAAATGCATACCTCCATGATTTTCACCTTTTTATCCAACTGAGACTAAACAATAGGTATAACAATAGAAGTGTTAGTCTTACAAATAGATTTATCATTAATAACCAAAATACTCCATTCACTCATAATGGCGGGTCTAGATTCTTCAGGGGTAGCTTCTCGCAATCCCTTTTCGTATTTACCCCTAAGTTCGGAGTTATTTACCCACTTTTGCCATCGGACAAAACCTCCATCTGGACCCAAACCCTCCTCCTGTGCGAACCTTGGCCTATATCGTCCTCCCGCACGGCACCCCTACCTCTTCCTCCCACGTGCCGCCCCTTCTTCCACACCACACGGCACCACCCCTCTGCCTCTCACATCGACCCTTCCTCTCACACCCGCCGCCGCCCCTCCACCTCCTGCGTCGGCGCCCCTCCTCCTTCGCCCCACACAATGTCACCCCTCCCCCCCGATCTCCTCCTGATCCCAACGCCGTCGCCCCTCCTCCCACTTCCTCCCTCCTCCTCCCCTACCGCCGCCGAAGCAACCCTAGCTGATTTTCTTTTTTCTTTTGTTTATTTTTTCATTTTTTTCTGTTGTAAATGATTGTGTGTAATAATGATTGCAAAAAATGGTTTATTGTAATAATTTGTTGTTGTAATAAAATGTTATTGCAATTATTTATGTAGTAATTATTTATTGTAATCATCGTCGTTATTTGCTATTTATTACGGTCAATTGCGTTAATTGCGGTGGTTGTCGTAAAGTGCCGTCAATTGTAGTTATTTGTCGTTAGTTACATTAATTGCGATAGTTGTCGTTAATTGATGTGGCTGTCGACAATTGCGTTAATTGTCGTTAGTTGTCATCAATTGCGTTAATTGCCGTTAAACCACATCAAACAAGCCACCATTTGTCTCAGAGGCATTTCAAATATTTTTCATTTCAAAAGCTACATTTAGCCTACCTAAAAACCAGGCAATTAAATAACAAATATCTTCAGCTCAACCATTCAATCCTGCATTCCATCCGAAAATTGAGTTTTAGGAGAACCACAACCGTGACAAACATACCCTTAATATAGTGAAGGGTAACAGTCAAACAAATATGCGGTCTGCAGAGCTCAAGTCGCTAATCTTCAACTGGCACGTACCCTGCCTTCCCAGTTCTCACCCACTGACTCCACCATCAAACAAACTAGGCAATAAACGCGCGCGATGCCGCGCCGTTGATTACAGTTTTTGACTATAGATTGTCATGGAAAGAGACCTTTTTTTTTTATCTCATTGGTTTATTTTCTGGTTTGCACAAAGCAGTTGTGTGTGTTCATAGGATTAGTTAGGGTATAGTACTGTAAAAAGCAGGTAATTTGATATCAGAATGACATAGTAGAACGGAAAGCAGTAAAAGGCAATACGAAGAACACTTTTTAGTTGGGTCATAGGTAGTCTCAGCGTAAATGCATTTAGTTACAGGTTGATTAGGAAATTCACACTATACATTACAGGATTTAGCATAAAGATCAAACAGGAACTACATAGGGATCACTGTTGTGGTTGAGCATGGGTGTAATATCAGTCCTAGTACGATATGAACGTACCTGTAATTAGAATTTTAGTGTGATATTCGCTATTGAAGCAGGCTTGGCTTAATGAGTAACACAGGACTATGTATAGAGAGCAAAAGCGTATAGTAACAAGCAATGTAGTTCAAATGGCAGTTACATGGCGAGGAGTATATTGTCTTAGCAAAAGCTGTATAACATAAAGTCTGCAACCTGCTGGTAGATATATTGGGTGTTTCTTGCAAGATATAGAATCACATAAATGTTTATGCAGTCTAGGTCTAAAATGGATGTAAGGCTGAGTATAATTTTGCACAATTTAGAAAACTACAAAGAGTACCAAAATGTGAGGCTGATAAAATATTACATTGGAATACCTTCGATTATCTCGTGCATTGACAATTTTAAGGATTCTAACACCTCTAGGAATCGGTAGGGAATGCAGGACTACATTTGTATGCTCAGAAGAACTGACAACCACTGACAAGCACCGAAAGTTCCCCAGGTTTCATGCGATATCGGGCATCTACCCTCAACAAATGTTCGGTTGAAACAAAATTTGCGGATCACGGATAAGATCATGTGTGACAAAGCATTGCGATTTCTCATCGATTACGCTTTCATTGAATCATTGTGTTCTCGTGACTAAATCATCAAAGTCTGCACCATCAATATTTTCACGGTGTGCTCGCACTAAATCATCAAAGTCTGCACCATCAATATTTTCACGGTGTTTGCTTTGGAGTATTTGCTTGAGGAGTCCCAAGCACGCCCAAAGATCGATCATATCGCTTTCGGAAAAGATACCCCTTAGGGAGCAATGAAAGCAAAACAAAGCAACGTTTCAAGCGGACTGGCATTCGATCATAACTTAGTTTTAGGGCCGGCAGCACAATATTATCTCCTGTAGGTAACTCCCATTGATCACTCTCCAAGTCATCTTTCCATGTCGCTTCATTTGTCTCACCATGAAGAGCACCTCCTATTGGCTTGACTGCCAAAGGTAGACCTCCACATTTTCCTACAATTTTCCTGTCAATTTGTTCAAATTGTTGATCCATATGTTGATCTTCAGATCCAAAGGCCATCTGCTTGAATAATTGCCGTGATTCTTCACAAGATAGGCAGCTAAGATGATAAGTAGGAATTGCCTGCATCATTTTTGAAAGAAAGAATTTCATAGCTTTTACCTGTGCTATTATCATATTTTGGAGATCATCAATTTCTTCTACCTCACATGGCCTTCCAGTGAATAACATGATGATTTTTCTTGCTGTGGCCTTAACATTGAAATTGTCCTCAGATACATCCATCTAGCCCCTCAGTTCAAAGTACTTACAGACCATTTGATCATTGTACAGCAGTTGAGCAAGTGTTGTCTTGCCCAGTGCCCCCATACCAACAATTGGAAGAATGGACATATGTCTTTCAGCAGCTTCGTCATCTGAAAGAAACATTTCAATTATGTTTTCCTTGTCTTCTTCTCTATCAACTATTGTAACATCATGTACATGTGGGGTTTTAGACATTGGTTTAACTTCATAGTCCTCATCCCGTATTGGTGCATCACTCTCGTCCAGATGGAGATCATCCCGTGCCCTTGTGATCTCATTGAGTTAGATATATGGTGCTTTGTCTGGGTATATATGTACCATAAGAGAGCAAGTTTTTTTTTGTTGACTACAAAACTTAAAACAATGCAATAGTAGACTAACCGTTTAGAGCTTGTTTGTTGAGGAATGGCATGTGTCTTTGGGGGGGTTTGTCTTTGGTTGGGAGCATCTTTTTGGTGATCTGTAAGCGAGCAATGGCTATTATTGTAAAATAAGACGATTGTGGTGAGGAAGTGATAAGGTTGTACATGTCATTGATTTGTGGTACTTACAGTTGATTGTTCTTTTGTTGTTATCTTTGAGATGGATCTCTCTGCGCGCTGTGCTGAAGGGCTGTGAAGATGTATTACTGAAGCTTGTGCAATACGTTCAGGGTCTATTTTTTTATTAGTGTTATCCTGTTGTAAAGGCAGATGTTTATTGGTTTGCAGAACGGATGGTATCTCTAGCATGGATGGTATTTGTAGGAACGTAATAAACCTGTCAATATCAAAGCAAAAGAACCAATTAGTATGCTGCATGTATAGCAGTTTTTGTAACCTTGTTTGTGTAATGAAAAGAATAGTTTAATGTACCTTAAACAAATAGTAAATGATTACCTGATCGGTGCAAGGAACGGAAGAAGCATTATTTTCTTTGGCAGCAATTTTAGGGCTAGCCATGGTGGTGACTATATTTGTCTGTTGGATGGGGGCACTGCGTATCTGAACACCAAAAAGAAAAGATGTAGTCTCAAAAAAGTATAGTCCTCAATAAAGGTTGTCAAAGAAAATGTGCACAAAGACATATTTAATCTGAAGAGGTAAGGTGCTAATACTATAGTATGGCACTGCGAATTAAAAGAACTCTTGTACATAAACATAATACGACGTAACTGTACTTAGAGATCTTGCACGATTTCTTTGTAGACTATATTTTGCGTTGAGTTTCCGCAGGTGCCATCTTCATTTTCGATCAACACGTAGAGGCCATCAGGCGTCGTAACACGTGAAATAGCCACATAAAGCTGTCCGTGCGAGAAAACCGGATTTTTAAGGTACAATCCGACTTTCGCTAATGTCTGGCCTTGGCTTTTATTTATGGTCATAGCATAGCAAACACGTATGGGAAATTGTTTTCGCTGTAGAACAAATGGCCATTTTGATTTGGTCGTGTTCAGAGAGATTCGAGGGATGCAAACAGATTGTCCAATGGTTGTACCTGTCATAATTTTTCCTTGTATTAAACGATTGCCCAAATGAGTGATAATCACTCTTGTTCCATTGCAAAGACCCATATTTTCATTCAAATTTCTAAGTATCATCACGGGAAGGCCAATTTTTAGCAAAAGGCGATGTCGAGGGAAATTTGGGACATTTATAGAGTTTAGGAATTCAAGAGGGTATAGTAGGTTCATATCAGCGGCTTGATCTGTAGAATTAGAGATAGTATCACAACTTAGGTATTCTTTGAAATCACCAGGCACTTTGTCGATAATAAAATCGTTAATATCATCTACGATAGCATTCGTGGGGCAGACGATAGCTCTTTCTGCTAGATATGTCGTATTTCATAATTGATATGAAATGAATCATACAAGCTATTTACCATCGCTGTTACCTTGTCATGTTCAGTTGTCAATAAGAATCTATTTGGTATATCAATCCATGTAGCTTGTGATTCATTGCCTTTTTTACGTGCAGGTACAGCACCATCTCCAATCGCAAGAACCCATTTCGCGAAAACCTCAAGTTCTGCTCTTTTGTTTTCGGATAATGAATCATTGGATAATCTCATGTTGGTTCGAAGAGACCGCAATTTTATGTCACGCCATATAGGTGATTTGGTTAAAAATGCAAAAACAATATCTGTTTGGCAACCGCCGTTAATAACCGGAAGAATTTGTCGAAAGTCACCACCTAGAACCATAGGCATGCCTCCAAATGGTAACATAGCCATTGCAGGTTCTTCATCTGAAAGTAAGTCACGTAGTGTTCTGTCCAATGTTTCAAAGCATCTACGATGGGTCATAGGTGCTTCGTCCCATAGTATGAGCGATGTTTTCTTGATAAGATCACCTAGCATGGTACCCCTATGGATATGACAAAGAGATGTTTCATCAACATCAAGAGGGATCTGAAATCTCGAATCGCATCTGACCTCCGGTAGTAATAGTCTTGGCGACACCGAAGAGGCAACGACTAGCACAATTTTGCCTTCAGATCTTATCTTCGTGATTATGATATTCCAAAGGAATGTTTTGCCTGTACCACCATGTCCAGACACAAAAAATACGCTTGGTTTTTTTGCAACCACATTATGAATAACCTCATCATATATAGCTAGTTGTTCTTGGTTTAGTTTTTCATGAAGGTCTTCCCATTCACTTACGATAATATTTGAACTGTGTGATATTCCGTTTGCAATAAGCCTATTGAAATTGTGTTCCGAACTTTCGGAATCAACAGGCGGAAGATTATAGGATGAAAGGGATGCTCCGTTAGTTGAGAATAGAGAGTGGAGTTCCTCAATTAGTTGTGATCGTAGATATGTATCTGGTATAGCATATGTATTGTTGTTTAGTGCTCTTTTTATTCGCAAGGCTATGTCGTCGGTTAAATAGGTCCAATATTTTTCGAAAAGCAATCAAGGGTTTGAAACATAACAAAAAATCAAAATCATCATGAACAGATTTCGTAGTTGAAATGACGTAGACGATATGATAGCCTCATCAAATAGAGTGAACCATTCATTGTCATCCTCGAGTAAACCACAAGCTTGACATGCCTCTCTGAATGTATTGTACAAAACGTTGTCATAACGTCTTATATCCTCATAGCTTGTTGCACCACGGACAGTCATCAAGAGCATTCTCATATAGAAGACTTGGATGAACGTAATATATTCTACCAATTTTTGTCCTTTGTTTTCTTTTTTTCCATAACTTAGCAGTATTATCCCATGTGTATTTAGTTGGAAATTCGCAATATGTAAGATTTCTCGCTGCTAAACTTGTTTGGTTTGTAACAAACCATTCTGTAAGCGTTGTTTTCAATTGTAAGTCATCCTGAAGAAGGTTATGCAGATCAGCTTCCTCATGGTACACCATTCTATTCATTCCAGGTAGATGTATCTGAAGTCGTTGTACGGAGGGTATTCTTTCGTGTATATCAAAGGCAAGCAAACGCCAAAATGCTTCACAGCATGATAGGTACCTGCAGTTTATATATTCTTGTATTTCATCAATTTCTTTCGTTGTGATAGGTTGTGGAATAGAAGTTGATGAAACCGATGATGCAAGAAATACACGTGCCCGATCATGGCCCTTTGTAACATATTTGAAAAGATACTTGACCAAGTTGGTTTTGTTACACCATTCAACGTTAATATGCGCTTGGTATTTTTTCAGCAGGTCAAGATTATGGGGCACAACCCATCTATTATTGAGCCTAGCACCGTTCTTTATGATGAAACGATTATCATCGCGTCGTCTATAAATGGGGAAACCGGAATCATCAATGGTGGTTTCTTCGTGAAAGCATTTCGGATATCTTTTTGAACAAACACCGTCTTTCATACAAGGACACTTGGTGTTAAGCTCACCACAAGGGCCATGGATCATAAACTCCTCGACCAAGGCATATCCTAGTGGATCAACAGATATATCCGGCAATTCAGCCGATACCAAACCATCAATGAATGCAGCAGAAGACTCAGTTTGGCCCGCAAGCCACGCCAGCATATGCGCATGGGGCAATCCTCTTTTTTGGAACTCTGGATGAAACTGATATTAAATTTTATAGCAAAAAGGTATGAACGCAGCATTGATGATAACACTTTTGAAATTAGTGTATATGAGCATACATGGAAAAAGAGTGTCTAGCCTACAGCAACTAAAAGTATCATAAAGCTAAAATTACTGATAACCCAATGCATAGGATGGAAGAGATATTAAATTTTATAGCAAAAAGGTATGATTGCAGCACTAATGATAACACTTTTGAAATTAGTGTATATGAGCATACATGGAAAAAGAGTGTCTAACCTACAGGAACTAAAACTATCACAAAGCTAAAATTACTGATAATCCAATGCATAGAATGGAAGAGATGACCACCTTTAATTTTTCAATACTTCTTATCTCTCCAGTAGGAAACTATTATATTGTCACTTCTTCTCAGGAAGCACCAACCTGCATTTCAAATGTGTATATGAGTATACATGGAAAAAGAGCTGACATATAAATGTAACTGACAATGGCAATTAAATAAAAATAGAGTATATTCTATAGATATTAGATAAGGAACTATTGCTACCATATGCTTTGGTTGCAACAACATAAATTCAATCACTACTATCCACAACCAGTTTATTTCTTTAAGCTTTATGAAACTACCTGTGCTGCATATAGCAACGGAACATAACCAATTGCTCAAAACTTTAATCGGAGACCGATACATGATGAAACTTGTAAATTAATTTCCAATATAGTCTACTGACAAACTAATTACACCATGTGAACTCATTAGCATTTCGACTTTGGAGATTATTTAGTTTGCTTTCATCAACACATAACAAGAACACAGCTGAAGAGATCAACAAACTGACAATGGCAGCTAAACCAAAACACAGTATACTCAGTTAAATCAAAACAGAGTATACTCTATAGATATTAGATAAGGAACTATTGCTATCATATGCTTTGGTTGCAACAACATATCGAACCATATATTACCTCTGAACAAAGCCAATGCTTTCATCAACACATAGCAAGAACACAATTCAAGAGATCAACAAACTGACAATGGCAGTTAAATCAAAACAGAGTATACTCTATAGATATTACATAAGGAACTACTGCTATCATATGCATTGGTCGCAACAGCATAAAGCTAAAATTACTGATAACCCAATGCATAGAATGGAAGAGATGACCAACCAACCGAGCAAAACTAATTCAGCAGTCCTGATGGGCGCTGGGGGAGGGAGGAGATGGCGTCGGTGGCGGAGGAGGGGAAGGCGGCGCGCGGCCGCTGGGTTTCTGGCAGGCGGGCGCACGCGAGAAAGCAGAGTGGGCGAAGAAGAGACAGCGGCGGCGCAAAAGGGGATAAGAGCGAAGAAGAGCCGCACGAGCGAGAGGCAAGCGTCGCGCAGGCACTACGGGCCCTGGATCCGGCCGGATCTGGGCAGTGAGAGCAGCAGCCGCCGGGGTGACTGGGTGAGGCGAGTCCTGGATCCGGCCGGATCTGGCCAGTGAGAGCAGCAGCCGCCGGGGTGACTGGTTGAGGCGAGTCGCGTGAGGAAGATGCGACGGCGCGGGCGCGGGAGGAGAAGGGAGGAGATGGGCGCTTGGGGAGGGAGGAGATGGCGTCGGCGGCGGAGGAGGGGAAGGTGGCGCGCGCTTGGGGAGGGAGGAGATGGCGTCGGCGGCGGAGGAGGGGAAGGCGGCGCGCGGCCGCGGAGATGGCGGTGCAGGGGAAGGGGAAGAGAGGGCGGCGAGGCGCGGCCGACACGGACGGAGATGGCGGTGCAGGGGAAGGGGAACCGGCGGCGTGGAGGGAGCGGAGGAACGGGAGGAGAAGAGAGGGCGGCGCGGCGTGGAGGAAGCGGAGGGACGGGAGGAGAAGAGAGGGCGGCGACGCGAGTATAGTCGGGAGGCTTCTACACACGGACAGCTGCGCCGAGCTCGATCGAACGGCCAGAAAGCCGCGCACGCGCGATCGGAGGGCCGTCAATTTCCGGCCGACGTGGACGCTATGAGAAGCCGGCCAGCAACTCATCTTTAATAAGAGTAGATATATGCAGAAATCAAGTCGCTAATCTTCAACTGGCACCTACCACCGCCTTCCCAGTTCCCACCCACCCACTGACTCCACCATCCACCTTCCACTCCCATTACCTACCCTACTACCGCCTGCAGCTCCCCTACATACAGACCATTCCTCCACCAACTCGTTGGGCGATACACGCCGGAGAGAAACCCCAGCTCCCCATTCAGTTCCCGATGGCGCAGCAACAAGCCAATCCCGACGAGGTACTGATCGAAAACCTTTGCTGATTCCTGTCACGATTTCCTGGCCTCCCGTCCGCGATTCGATCGGCTCGCCAGAGGAAGTGGTGAAAAAATGGCGCTTTCTTGTGCAGGTGGTTCTCGGGCAGGAGATCAACGGCGCGAGGGTGATCACCCTGAACCGCCCGCGACAGCTGAACGGCATCTCCGATAGAGTGGTGCGCCTTTCTTGCGTTTCCGAATCCCTGGCTCGGAAGGTGTTAGTTGTTAGCTGGTTTGGAGTGTAGAACCTGTGAAATGCTATTAAGGAGTTGCAATTATTTGCGCTCGGTTTCTACTTGTAGGTCTATATCCTAGCCCAATTCTTGGAGAAATGGGAGAAAGATGAGAATGCCAAGCTGGTCATCTTAAAGGTGCGTATCCTCATTCCTCTATAAAGTACCCTACCAACAGTTCTGTGTAACAATTGTTGGCACATCACATATGGTAGTACATTGGGACATGTCTAGTCTTTAAGTTGCTCTACTGCTCTAGGACAGTATAAATCAGGACCAGGGTTTAGGAAAGTAATATCGTGTTTTGATATGAGGAACAAGAAGTACTATCGTAGTTTATTCTACTTATGGTCTAAAGTATGTACAATGTTGGAAATGTAAGGACAACAAAAAAACACATGATCAACATTTGAACTTTACTATCAGTACTGTATTCTGTATATATCAGCTAATTCCAGCCCATGTTCTGTGCAAGAACATGGTTTTGAAATGAGGTGTCCGTCTTGTTGTAAAAGAAGAATTTGTCACGACTTTGTTTTATATTGAGCAATTGTTACAAGTAGATCAATGTGATGTTTGATTATCAATAGGGAGCTGGACGTGCATTTTCTGCTGGTGGGGACCTAAAGATGTTCTATGAAGGGAAATCAGGTATGAATGTTGCAGTCTTACAATCACACAACACGCCTTCAAATTCTTTTCTTAAATCTTGCTGTAATTTGAATTTTCATATAACAAATCGTCTGTTGGGAGCTATTAATATAATGTCTTTTGCAGATGATTCCTGCCTTGAGGTTGTGTATAGGATGTATTGGCTCTGCTATCATATTCATACATATAAGAAAACCACGGTGATGCTCTCTTACATGTTTGTCAGATGACTTCTTTTTATCTCGCTGGAAAAATTATGTACTCAAACTCCATGATTCTACATTAATGTAGGTGGCTCTTGTTAATGGGCTTGTCATGGGTGGAGGTGCTGCTATGGTTGCTCCACTGAAGTTTGCAGTAGTCACAGAGAAAACAGTATGTGACAAAAGTCTAATTTATTCGGGGCCTCATTTATGTCTTATTGTTTATAAATTTGTTTATTGATTTATCAAATCTTTGTCTATCTGTATCACCTACTTAAACCCCTTATGATCATACTGGCAAATAGCAAACTTGTACTGTTGTATGCCTTTTCATTTGATCTACTGTTTTATAACAGTCTATGAACAATACATAATAGATATTTATTTTTGAAAGGCAATCCATTTATTTATTGAATCCTAGTGGTTCTAAATTTGTTTGGAGATTCTCATAGGATCATTGTTATTTGTGTAGGTTTTTGCTACTCCTGAGGCGAGTGTTGGATTGCACACAGATTGTAGCTTTTCTTATATCCATTCTCGGCTCCCTGGATATTTAGGTAAGCATCAAGTTAAAAATTTCATCTACATATCCATAGAGGATAATATTTGTGGGTTCCTTGCAAGCGTATTGTTTTACTTCTGAGATAAATTGCATGAATAAATATAGGCATTATAAAACTGATAATTGCATTTCAAACATAAATTAGGGAAATATGCTGCTATGATGCATCACATGTGACATGACACAGATATCAGTTCTCATCTGCTCATTCTCTTCTTCCTAAACTCTTAGGGGAGTACCTGGCTTTAACTGGGGCTAGATTGAATGCAAAGGAAATGATTGCTGCTGGTTTTGCTTCACATTTTGTACCTTCTGAAGTAAGGAATTCAGCAGTTAGCATTTTTATTTCCGGCGGTTTCTTTGCATTATTATCTACTTAATTGCAACCACAAATAGTTGATATTGTTCTAACTGTAGCTTGACTAATTAAAATGCTTGTTGATATTGCCTTGCCTGTAGTTTGACTAATCAATATGATTGTGATGTGTTTGGCAGAAATTGGAAGAACTAGAAAAACGCTTACTGAATTTAGACACAGGTGATGAGTCTGCAGTTCGAGCTGTCATTGAAGAATTCTCTACAGATGTTCAACCTGATGAAGAGAGTATTTTAAACAGGTTAAGAATATATGATTATTTCAAAATGGATATCATTTAACATATCTGCTTCTTGAGGAAAGTAATTGTTCTTAATATACTTCTGCAAACAAGCTGACACCAGCATGTCTTTGATAGGCTCCCAACTATCAACAAATGCTTCTCTGCCGAGACTGTTGAGGGTATTTTAAAAACATTTGTAAGGATTCAACACTTACGTCTTATCATGTCTCACTTTTCTATGATGTGAAATCTTCGCCTTCTTCTAGTCTTTACCGCATTATGTGTCAGCTATTGGTCATTCTGCATTGTATAACATGCCAAAGCCCAAAGGATCCTTAGAGCCCCGAGTTGCACTTTTCTGCGCTTTACATCTTATTCTTCATCTCCCACTGAAAAGTTCTAAACAATAAAATGATATTCGCAGTATTCATCTAGCACCCAAAATTATAATGCTCTAAGCCAACCAGCTTTGGGAGAACGCTATTATTTGCTCATCATGCTAGTTCTCGACTTCTCGTGCCTAGCAGGAAGCCTGAAATGATACGCTTACCAGTCCTCATGCTTCTAAGATTAAAGCATGTGTATCCCACTGTGCTATAATCAGGCAATCAAAATTTCTGCTTGGATGTCATAAAGCAGTGCTTTCTTGGTTGTAGGAATCAGAAGCGGGCATCAATGGAAACCAATGGATAGCTCCAGTCCTAAAGGGTATGAGAAGATCATCTCCTACTACATTAAAGATCACCCTGAGATCGGTAAAATTCTCACATCAGTCACTATTTTGTTGAAGACTTTATCATTTTGGCTTCATATTTGCTTCCTGAGTTTATGCTTAATGCTTCCATATAACACTGAATCACTGACTCCCTCATCTAAGTTTGTTTGCTTTTTATGTAAGGTGAACCTAGCAGCCACATTAGTTGTTATTTTGGGAAAATGCATGTTCTCGTGCAGAATTTCAGAATTTATTTATGTATGTCAGTGGAGGTCATTATTCCGCAGAAGTTAAGTCTAGTAGATTGATGATTTTCTTTTGAACTGTTCAGATTCGAGAAGGTCGGAAGCAGAGCTTGCCTGAATGTCTGAAGAAGGAATTCAGACTCACAATGAATATTCTCCGGTCTGTCATTACTGGCGATGTATACGAGGTATAGGCGTATAGCGACCATATAAATAGATAACCACTGTCTTGATACAAGTGAGAGAGTCTTGCACTTGCATCCTAATAATTTTATTTTTGTTTTGTGACAGGGCATTAGAGCCCTTAGCATCGACAAAGACAATGCCCCTAAGGTCTCTCTCTCTCTCTCTCTCACACACACACACACTCTCTGAATATAGAGAGATTTTTCTCACACATTTGTTCGTTCTTAAATTTTTATCACGACACAGTGGAATCCTGCTACCCTTGAGGAGGTGAAGAACGAGGACATTGACCGTGTTTTCCAGCCATTCAGTTCAGAACAGGAGCTCCAAGTACCATGTGACGATTCCAACAGGTGAGTCAAAATCGTTCTCACCTTTCAGACATCTAGTGTATATTGTTTACGCTTTCGACGTCAATAATGTGCAGGTGGAGCGGCAAATATGAGCACACAGTCTATGCCAAAGCTTCACAGTAATCATATACAAATTCCAGCCTTTGCAGGCTGCAGCTTGGCGGTCCTTTCTCGTCCCAACATAATGGTTTCAGTGTGTGACATGCATGTTGAGTTCTCATGTACTACCAGTGTAACATTGTACCAACTGTTGAAAACTATACATGATACATGAAGCAATAAATCATATGAGGCTTGGCTACACACCGAAGACACTAAAGAGAAAAAGAATGCAATCATTCTAGGTTGCGGTGTCACGTTCACAGGTTAAGAGAAAAAGAGAGAATATACAAAATTGATGTATGAAGGGAAAAGCCCGATCATGTAGCGTCCGCAAACCAGAGAAAACACTACCGGTAAGGAAATTTTATCGGAGGGTAGTGATACAACCGGTTTTCGCCTGTTACCGGAAATTTTAGCGAAATTTCGAACGAAATTTTTTAATTGAAATTTGAATTTTTTAGATGTATTGATGAAATTTATCTAAATTTTGAATTTGGATGAAAATTAAATAAATCCAAAAGTTTTTACCTAGTTATAAAAATTTATCGGACCCTTTCAATAACAATGGTAACCGGGGGTTACCGGCGGAATTTTGGCGATAGATTTTTCACCTCGGCAAACCCTACTAGCTATGTTTGAACTATCAGGAATACTCCAATTCCAGGCGGCACTGCCCGTACACAGTAGATCTTCTCTCAATCGGGGCTTTCCTCACTGACAAAATCTCCCTCACAGCAGCTTGTTGACTCTTTGGAAACTCCACCGTCATCTTCTTCAGTTTCTTTGCTTGAGTTAGTAGCAAAATGACGAGTTTTTTCTGGTACTGTTCAGGCCTGAATCCGAGAAACTTGAACTGCACCAAGCTCTCAGTTAGGCATGATAACTTTGTCAGCCTCTCCTCGTGATCAGCAAAATTTGGCGGTGCACTCTCCTTGTTTGTTTCAGCAGCCTTGCATGGAAAGAAGGTGAGTTAATGATAAACTTCCCTTGATGAAAGTCGTGATGCTAATGTGAATGACAAAGGTGTTCTTGGATACCGAAATCGTCAATTGTTGTAGGCTGGGACAGCTCTCAAGAAGCTTCAGCAGGAAAACAAGCTCTGATTCACTTGAGAAATCCAAGCTCACTGACAGTATCCTCAAGTCTTGAAATGTAATTGCTAACTTTGGAATCTCTTCATATTCAGATGATAAGAACTACAAAAAGAGAGAGAGAGAGAAGACATAATTATGCATACGAGACAAAACGAGACAGCAATTTTGCAGATGAGATAAAATAAAGTTATGCATGTTCATGTAAGACCCATGTCGAAATAGAAGTGTTAAGTAGTGTGTGGTCTACACTTTGACCATTTGTTATGTTGTGACTTAAACAACTCATTTTCCCTATGGAATCTACAATGTGTTACATAAGCTTAATACTTAAGTTCTCTTCTCATATTGATATGAACCAGTGACACATTTTACCAGCATCATGCATTTCCACAGCGCATAAGAATAAATGCATCATAACAATTATCATATAACTACAGAAGCAATTCCATTGCAGCTAGAAAATTATCAGATATGACTATCTACTCTTAAGGCTTAAGGACGAAATGCTACCGCCTTACTAAAATCAAGTTTTTCAGCAATGCTTACAGTGTTTGCTTAATTTCGCAGTTTGAACTACACGGTCGATGGCTTGTGCCCAGACAAGACAAGCACACATTTGTAACACATTACCAAGGAACATGTAGCCTTGATGACACTTTCATTTGTCGTGGATGGCATTCTAAGGACTAAGTATATACTTCCATCCATTACCAGCACCATCTCATGAACAGCATCCTACTTCAGAGCTAGACAAACACTGTGGAAAACAAATCGCAGCAACTAATAAACCACGCGATGCAAAACTCACCATCGTGGCGAAGCCTCTGAGAGTGAGGCAGGCCAGCCCCGTGCCAGCATCCAAGAAGGGCCGAATCCTGAACTCCAGCTCGCTACGCGGCTTGTCGACGTGCAGGTATGCCTTCCTGACCTCCGGCGCAGGCGCCAACTGCACCCTACGCATCCTGGGCCGCGTGTACAGCGTGACTGTCCTCAGCCCCACCGTCCTCAGCGTGAGCTCCTGCTGCTCCAGCGCCGGCCTAAACAAGAGGTTCCTCACCGTGGAGGACTCCACCGTGCAGCCGCCGCCGCGGCCCGTGCCGAATCCCGTGCAGTACACCATCTCCAGCGTCTCGAGCCTGGGCGCGGCGGCGAAGACGGCGGTGATGATCTCCTGGTGGACGGCGACGCGGTGGAGCTTGAGCGTGCGGAGGCGGGCGCACGCGACGGCTGACCAGAGCGGCACGGCGCAGGTGTCAAGGGATAGCACGGTGAGGGAGCGGATGGAGAGGACGTTCCTGGGCAGGTGCGCGCGGCGGCGCAGGCGGACGGCGAGCTCGGAGACACCGTGGTCGGCGGCGGTGTCGAGGACGGGGCGGAACGCGGAGGGACCGACGGCGCGGGGCGGGAAGAGGGCAAGGCGGCGGAGGAGGAGCGGCGGGGAGGTGTGCAGCGGGATTGGGAAGGCGGGATCGGAGAGCGATACGGAGTCGATGTGGTCGAACAGGGTCGGGAGGTGGCGGAAGCGGCGGGCGAGGACGGAAAGCGAGACGGCGAGGCGGGTCGGGAGGCGGGAGGCGATGGCGAGCAGGACGTCGTCGGGGAGGTTGGAGAAGCAGTCAGGGCCCTCGGCGGCGGCAGCCGCCCCGGCCGCGCCGCGGCGGCGACGCTTGCGCGGGCGGTTCCAGGTGGCGGCGCGGCCCATCGGCGCGTGTCGAATCGGAGGGGAGGAACGGGTGGAATTGTGGATGATCCGGGTGGGTTATTTACCACGATGGCTTTTGAGCTGGGTGAATAATGACTATGTCATATTTATTTATATATATTTTTTAGATCTGGATATGAATACGAATCGGATACGAATAATATCGAACGCGAATACGAATCGAAACGAATACGACCGTGGATATTTTTGGAACATGAAAACCCTTAAATTATATGCCAGAAATTAACGAAAACATATAAATAGTTTATTTGATACAAACATTCATGAATTGTTCATATTTTCAGCAACTACACATAACATTGGCGCTAGCAAGCTGCATTAACTAGTTCGTCACAAACATAACACTTAGTTTACCATATTTAGCTTATAAGTCATAAGTAGTAAAGTCACAAGTCATCATACATTCACTGTAATATCCCAAAATATGTTACCAAAAATAAAATTAATAAAGTTATTATTTTATTGGATTTTATGCGATTTAAAAGAGTTTTCTTCGTTAAAAAGAAAAAATAAAATAAAGACAATTGTGTAATTTCCTAGTTTTTAATGTCAAAAATAAAATTTGTTGAGTTTTACGGGAGTTTATTGGATTTAAAGTGAAAAAGAAAAATAATTAATTTCTTGAATTTTCGGATTTAAAAATAAGAACCAACTTTAAGTTGGAATTAATTTTATTAAGTTCAAAATAATTCAAGGAATTTCTGTAATTTTTTGTAGAATTTTTTCTAACTCAATTTACTATTTTCTAAAAGGCTATTTGATTTGTTGCATTTTCTGAAATTCGAAAATCAATTAAAATCTCATTTTCTCTTTTGGGCTGAAATCCGGATATCCAACCTTCGTATTATCCAGATAATCCGTATTCGATGGATAATAGGGCTACTATATTCGTATTCGTTTCCGATTCGAGAATTATCCAAGAAAAATATGATCCGAGACAATCTGAATCCGTTTCGGTTCGGATCGGTCGGAAACTATCCGATCTGTTTTCACCCCTACTTTTGAGGTGCTCAGGGCCTTGGGCTCTAGTGGGAACACGCAATGGGCTCGTCTTGTCGGGCTCAATTGGGTTTCTTGCAACCGTCGAGACTGGAGTGAGCGAGCGGTTGACTTGACTCCCACCCACACTTGATGCATCTCATCCATTCTTCGCCGCCGCGACCAGGCTCGAGACGCTGGATACGGGGGAGCTCTACCCGGCCCCATATCCATGCCGCAGGGGACTTGACAAGAGTACAAATACAGCCACGAAAGACGTGGTTTAACACTTCAAACGGGGAAATGAATAGGACATAGTTCAAATCCAACAATTCAAACAAATTGTGTGAGAACTGAGGTGAGGACCGAAAGGTGGAGAGGGGGGAGAGAGAGGAGAGGATCGAGAGATGGGGTGGCAGCAGCGTGGTGTGTGTAATTGGGTGTGATGTTGATTGAACCTCGAGATATGATTAAATCGTGTAGGTTGCTCAATCTTTCGCGATGGAACAGCGGTAAAAGTGTAGTAACACTCCTACGGTTGTGTAGTAACATGATTTCTTTCGTACAATAACACTCCTACGGTAGTATAGTAACACGATATCTTTCGTGCAGTAACACTCCGGTGGTGGTATAGTAACACTACGTCTCTCGTGTAGTACACGACTTTCGTGGCATAGTAATAAGCTTAATAACGTGGTTGAATCGCACTAGATCAACAAGAACCGAAGTAGAAGTGATTAGTCGTGACCGTATCAGTGTGGGTGGGAGGTATCTAGGGTTTTCGGATATGGCCCCCTGTCAGTCCCCATCAGTGGGTAATGGAGCTCTCCTATACCCGCATCCGTTTACTCGTTGGATAGACTATTTCCCCACGAACATACCTACAGGTCTTAAGAGGAGAATATACCTACATTTATTAGGGGTTTTACCTATGAGTCCACGGATGGATAATCGGGCAAGATTGTCACGTGTGAGACAGGAGACTGCAGAGTCCACAAGACGAGGTCTATTGGACCGGTCACGGGTGAGGTTTGTCTGTTTGGGCCATTGTTCTTTGAGTAAAGTAGGCTGGGCTGGACTTACGTGAGGGCCTGTTGGATAGCGGTGTTTGGATTGGAATTTTTAGGATTTAGTTCAATTTGTACTAAATTCAAAAGGTATCCTCGTACAAATACCACACAAGAGAAGTATAAAGTTATCCTTGATAAAGAAAAATGAATTTATTTGGAGTTGTCTGTCCATCGCTGCAATTTGCATGAAACCGTTATGTAACCTTTACTGCACGAAAGTATAATGTGTTCCTTAAGAAAAATGTAACGTAATCATTTCTACATAGATTACACTATTTCTACATAGATTACACGCACACAAGTATAACAAAACCTTGTCGCTCTAGTCTTAAGTTGTGTTACGATATTGTCGATGTTTTAATATCGAACTTATTAAATGCTGAGAGTTTTTTGATCGAGACTATGCAAGAGGAGATATATGCATTTTTAGATAGGTTCGGGTCTTTTCCTTAGAGAATAATAATCACACTCCTATGTTCTTATGTGTTCTTATATTGATCTTGTTTACAATAAGAAAGAAGTCACCAAAAATTAAGACCAATACTCATGTTCTGTCGTTCTTCAGTTTTCTCTCTCTGTTCACCGGCGTTATCCTTTATATAGCGTCAGAGGAAGTGACAGTTGTCCCGTGCCAGGAGGCGCCTCAACGGTTGATGAAATACACATGTTTGATGATAGTTATTGCCAAGAAACAATCTTCTCACGTTCGCCTTGTAGTTACACCGGAGACAAAAGTTAATACGTGCAACTATACCAGAGGATAACAGCATGTGTTTAACTACTATGTGTGAATAAGCACAACGTATAAGATCCCTAGTCGATGGAGACACATGTCTGTGGGCTTTATCGACTATGTGGTGATCGTTGTTGATTTAATCGTAGTAAAACTTACGACCATTAGGTGATCGTAGTAAATATTACGATCATAAGATGGTCGTAAAAGATCTTATGACTATATGATAGTCGTAGAATGACTTACGACCATATAGGGTAGTCGTAGAATAGCTTACGACCACTAGGCAATTGTAATCTTCTTTAATGATGAGCGGTACATATGAAGATTATATAAAAATATTATTATCTATAATATATATTATAGATAAATAATTTAATTAATTAAAGATTATTAGATACTCGTGAGATACCTGTTATTCAGTAAAGTTGTAAGTCAGACAAATGGAACCCTCCTTACGGATAAGATTACTTTCCGATTCAAGTAAGCAAGCTTGCGCAACACTAGTATTGTGCGCATGAGACAATCGATAAAATAGTCTGTCGTGTTACTCTTCACAATTTTTGCATGCACGAGCTAGCTAGACATTCTCTAAAACCAAACCACGTGGTTAGATATATCATAAGTTAATACGTCCACATAGTCTTGTGCAAAACTTGACAACCGATTTTCCTTAAACAAAAACCTCCAAGTACCAAACGCAATTTAGTTTTTCAAACTGCTTACAACTCACGAATACCTAACGACACGTGGACACCTTGAATTCCACATATCAATGGATCCACATGATAGCTTGTGTCCTTACGACATACGAGCAAGACCGTTAAAATGGTGATTCTAGTAGTACAATCGTACGTTTCTATGATCCTATAACATCAATACGATATAAATTGTATCTTCAGTCGCACCTAGTAGAATCGTGGTAGAATCGCGCTCATAGTCGTAGAATCGTGTAGAATCACGTATCAACTCAAATTATAAAAGATTTAGGTGTTTGGTTGTGTGTTATCCCTCAATTCAAGTTGTATGATAAGTACTAAGATTTGGATGTTTGGAATAATAAAAATTATTTAAATTATTTATTTTACTTTTTATGTAAAATGTTCAAGTAATGGTAAAGTTGTTAAAATCAATATTTTAGCTATAGCTCTGAATGACATGGAATCTGAACTACGATTTAGACATTTATCAATCAAATTAGATGTCAAATGACCAAATGAACACTCATATCACTCTTGTAATACACGACACACTGAAAAAGAATATTTTTAGTAGAATCAGATAGAATCTTAGATTCCATGATTCGATCCTAAAATACGGTCTTACTGAGTGTTTCCGATCACGTTGCATACGAGGGTCATGAAAACCTTCCTCTCTCCACAAACCTCACATGTAAATGCACACCCTCTACCAAAGATGTTTGGCCCACCCTTGGATGACACAAAGCGAAAGACAACTGCAAGCCAATGGAGTAAGTGAATCCCCAAACACAGCTGGAATTGGAAGGAGGAAGACCAACAAGAAAGCATTTCATTACCCACTTGCCCAAGCCACATCATGACACCCCCCAGTTCCTGCCCCCCTTGCCAAACATGACCGTTGGGCGCTGCCCCACTTTGAGATCCCAGATATACCACCACGACCACGGCGCTCTCACACTTCGTCCCCACGAATCGTCGCATTCGCGTAGTACAACATTCTCTTCCCCCACCCCTACGCCGACTCGACCGTTGCCGATTCGCCCACGCGCTCCCCCTCCCCGCCTCCGCGAGCACGAGCCGGGGCGTTTGGTCTGCGCGCGATGGCGATCGACTTGGCGGCGGCGGCGGCGGCGGTGGAGGACGTGAAGGCGGAGGCGGGTAAAGAGAGAGAGGAGGTCGTGGTGGTGGAGGGCGGGGGGTGCGGCGGCGAGGCCGTGGTGGTGGCTGCGGCGGACGCGGAGGCGGAGGGGCATCCCTACGACTTCCACGTGTCCGGGCCGCGCAACCTGCCGCAGCCCAACTGGAGGGAGCTCATCAGATCGAGCTGGTAATCGACCGCTCTTGCTCTTTCTTTGCAAATCTTTCAGCTTTCTCGTGCTTTGCGCGATGGAGATGGGGTGTATGATATCCGTGGGTTCGTCGAATCTGCGGGCTTTAGTTTTTGGTACGAACCGTGTAATTTGGAGCACGAGCCACTTCGTTTTAGGAAGTTTTTCAGATGTAGGGGATAGGCTTTTAGGATGTGCCATCCAATTGCAATGCTGATCCTTTCAGATGAATGGAAGTTTTATCAATTGAAATGTAGGAAGCTAAGTAATTCAGGTGAAAGGTGCCGACTTTGGGTAATGGATTAAATTATGCGGCCAAATTTATTGGTCTTTCAGTTTGCTACTACATTTTGATTTTGCTACTACAATGTCGGAGAGATAGAAAGCTACAAGTCTGTTCCTTTTACAAGGGACTATGTAAAATTCCATCTTGCAACCATTTTCAGGGGTATTGTGGTGATCTGGTGTATTGCCGTGTTTGGGATGTAATCATTAGGTTGCTCTACTATCCCGCTATTCCTACAAGTAAAGGTTATGAAATGACTAGGAAAAAAAGGCTTGCCCTCCATTTCGTTCTGTTTTGAGCTATGGACGTGCAAATGCTCCTTCTTTTCTTAGGGACTCAACTACTTAAGTTTCCTTAAACCAACGTGTTCTATCATTGGTACGAGTACCTTCGTAGTATTAAATGTTATTTTGTATGTGTACACGCTTTTGTAGTATACCTGTATGGCTCTGGTTTCCATGGCAATATAGGATCTTCTGGCCTTTACTTCAAGATGAAGTCTGTGTGCTTTGCTGCCCAAGTTTGCTGGTTAACTTGGGAGGAGTGTGAGGGGATATAATTTTAGTGGAATAAGTCCAATTTACACTCTTGAACTATGACCTGATTCCAAAAAACACCTTGAACTACAAAACCGTTCACTTCACCCCCCAATTATTAAAACCGGAGCAAATAACCCCCTCGCCCTAAACCACCCTGGTTTTAGCTGACGTGGCATCCACGTGTACATGTTTCGCTGACATGGCGTACTACGGGGCGGCGGCGGCCACAAGCGCTCCGCAGCAACTGCACGCCCAAGTTCTTGGCTCGTCTGCTTCCTCTCCGCCCTCCTTGGTGGAGTCTGCCTCCTTCTCGAGGCCCTCACGCCACCCGACTCCTCCTCGTCTCCCCACCGCCGCCCCCACTTTGGGAGGCCCAAAGACCAAGACCAGCTAACGCCATCAACAACATAGCGAGTTCATGCCGTGTACACCGGCGACGGCCGCCACATCGCCTCTTTGCGTCGGCGGATGCCATCAGTAGCTTCCACCGCCACGCGGGCGTCGGTCGACGCCTCGCTTTCCCTGGCCCGCCGCCATCGCAGCGGTGTCCCCAACTCCTCCCACTCGTGCCGCTCCTCCGCACCGCCACATCTTGCAGTGCCTTCGCCGCGGCGTCCCGTCGTCCGTCCCCGCCACGCTAGTCGAGCCCTCGAGTGAGGAGTCAGGCTCATCGCCGCCCTCTCGCCTCACGCGCAGCGGTTGTGGCGTCGGCCTCGGCCGCCGCCAAAAGAAGCGGTTCGGACCAAGTTGAGGATGGATCGAGCGCGAGGTGGAGAAGACAATCGAGCTCGTTGAGGCCGGGTTGGGCGGAGGCCATGTCGCCGATCACGCAGTGGTGGCGCCGACGAGCTCCTCCATGAGGACCTTGAACGGGAACTGGGGGTCCATGGCGACGCGGGTCGCCCACCCGAGGAGGAAGAGGCCGAGGATGCCGCCGGCATCCGTCACCCCCGGAGTCCGCGACATCGCCAGATCCGCCGCCGCCACCGTAGGAGCGCGGGGAAGGGGGTAGCTTACCTCTAGGCCCGGACGGGGAGGGGGTAGCTTACCGCCGTGGCAGCAGGAGTGAAGAGGCACCGGAGCCAGAGGCACTGGAGGGAGAGGTCGACCGGAGGCGGCGGAGCCAGAGGTGGCCGGGCGAAGGAGCGGCGCCGATCGGCGATCGAGCAGCAGAGAGAGAGAGAGAGAGGCGCGGCGGCTGGCACCGAGCCGAGCCGAGTGGAGCCGAGACGGCGGCGGATCGGCGGTGGCTGCCACGCACAGACCGAGGGAGGAGGAGGCGCGGGCCGGAGCCAGTGGAGAGTGGCGTCGTGGGAAAAAAGGGGAGAAGAGGAGTGAATGTGGAGTGGAGCCGGTGGAGTCTGGTCAAAGAAGAAGGGCATCAGTACGCCACGTCAACGAAATCTGTATATGTGGACGTCACGTCATCCAAAACCGGGGTGGTTTAGAGCGAGGGTATAATTTGATCTGGTTTTGACAATTGAGGGGTGTAAAGTGAACGATTTTGTAGTTTAGGTGTTTTTTGGACTCGGTCCATAGTTCAGGGGGGTAAAATGGACTTATTCCAATTTTAGTAGGTTATTGCAAGGTAGAGAAGCTCAGCCAAGTGTGGAAAAAGTTTACACACGGGTTCCCTTTTGCCTGTCAAATGATAAGCAAGGCAAGTTTACATCACATGTTCCTGCCAAGAATATGTTGCCTTAAGGGGACACCAGCTTCCAGAACTTTTGGGGGAAATGATAATAGAAACGAACAAATTTGAAGTTTGCAGGGGACAGGGACAGGAGATGCATCATCATGCCAAACTGTAGTTTATAACGAGTATAGGTTCAATGCCAGGCCTGATAGCAATGTGAAAGTGACAATTTCAAACAAAATGCCTGTTCCTTTTCTCGTAATTTTAATTTATTACGACTTCAACAAATGAGGTGTCTGAACTCTGAAAAGCCAACTTTACTTTAACTCACCCTCATGATGTATATGTAACCTTTTTTCTAATGCCTGATTTGCAGGAAGGATCCAAATTACAGAAGGATGGTAATGGCCTGCTTCATTCAAGCAGTCTACCTGCTAGAACTGGACAGGCAAGATCAGAAAGGAGAAGAGGATGGCCTTGCTCCAAAATGGTGGAAACCTTTCAAGTACAAGGTCACACAGAGATTGGTGGATGAGAGAGATGGCTCCATCTATGGTGCCGTCCTTGAGTGGGATCGGTCTTCTGCTTTGTCTGATCTTATCCTCATAAGGCCAAGTGGCGCACCAAGGGCTGTGTTAGCTCTCCGAGGAACACTGCTGCAGAAGCCTACCATCAAGAGAGACCTGCAAGACGATCTTCGTTTCCTGGTGTGGGAGAGCTTAAAAGGTTCAGTGAGATTCATTGGCGCTTTAGAAGCACTGAAGGCAGCAGTTGAGAAATTTGGGAGCGCAAATGTTTGTGTCGCTGGGCACTCATTGGGAGCTGGTTTTGCCCTTCAAGTATGCAAAGAGCTTGCCAAGCAAGGAGTCTTCGTGGAGTGTCATCTGTTTAATCCGCCTTCTGTTTCACTTGCTATGGGTGTAAGGAGCATGAGTGAGAAGGCCAGCTATCTGTGGAAGAAAGTTAAGGCAAGTCTGCCACTGAAGGAAGAAGCATTGCTTGACAGTGCCAAAGAGGAGGGGAGTGACAAGAAGAGACTGCGTGCTGAGAAGAAATGGGTGCCACATTTATATGTAAACAACAGTGATTACATCTGCTGCCACTACAATGCTCCTTCTTGCTCTTCCACTGCAGCCGATGGTGCTTCAGATGAGCAGCAGCAGCACCTCAAGGCAAGTGAGATCGCTGGCGATGTGGTCGCGAAGCTCTTCGTGACGTCGAAAGGCCCACAAAAGTTTCTTGAAGCGCACGGGCTGCAGCAATGGTGGTCAGACGGGATGGAGCTGCAGCTAGCTGTACATGACAGCAAGCTCATACACAGGCAGCTGAAATCTCTGTACACAACAACAGCGGTATCAACTCCTGCAAAGTCGTAGAGACGGCTGAAGTCGCTGTTTCGAGGGTCGTTAGAAATGCTCTTTCTAATCAATTTGTGCCTCTGTCAAATAATTTGTTCAAACGGATTTCTAAGAATAATATGGGCTAATAAAGACATTCAAGTACTGTTTTTTTCAAGTCAAATATTCGAATGTGTATACTTGAATATGGGCAACGGGGTAACATCCATGTTCTAATGTTCCTTCACTGAACTGAAATTTTGTAGCGTGTTGCTCTGAAGTTTTTCCTCCAGCATGAATGTACCATGGCAAACGGAGACCCAAAACGCCAAAACTGATTGGTTAATGTCGAAGCAAAGAACTTGTACATAATCACAGTTGAGTTCCTTGTTTCCTTGACTGGTTGAATCTGATAGTTAGGAGCAGAGTAGGACTTAGTTTGTGTCATCTCAAAATAAATCTATACCTGTCTTACTAGTAGGGGTGAAAACGGATCGGATACGAACGGATAATAGCTCTGCCATATTTGTTTTTATTATTTTTTCTCGGATCCGGATAAGAATACGAATATGCCCCGGATACGAATAATATCGAATACAAATCGAAACGAATACGGCCGCGGATATTTTTCGGAACATGAAAACCCCTTAAATTGTATGCCAGAAATTAACGAAAACATATAACTAGTTTATTTGATGCAAACATTCATAAATTGTTCGTATTTTTAGTAACCACACATAATATTGGCACTAGCAAGCTGCATTAACTAGTTCATCACAAACATAACACTTAGTTTAATATATTTAGCTCATAATTCGTAATTCACAAAGTCACAAGTCATCACGTATTCACACTTAGTTCATCACATACATATATAAAACTTAGTTCACACTAACATTGATCAGGCTAGATGATCAATCTATACATAAATGATTTGTAACAACCCAAAGTATGTTACAAAAAATAAAATTAATAAAGTTATTATTTTATTGGATTTTACGAGATTTAAAAGAGTTTTCTTGGTTAAAATAATAATAATAAATAAATTTAATTATTTAATTTCCTAGTTTTTAATGTCAAAAATAAAATTTTCGGGATTTTATTGAATTGAAAGTGAAAAAGGAAATTTTAATTAATTTCTTAAAGTTTCGGATTTTAAAAGCTTTTTCCTATTTTTTAGAAATAAAAAAATTATGTACAAAAATAAAACCAACTTTAAGTTGGAATTAATTTTATTAAGTTCAAAATAATTCAAGAAATTTACGTGATTTTTTCTAGAATTTTTTAACTCCATTTGCTATTTACTAAAATGCTATTTGATTTGTTGTATTTTTTGAAATTCAGAAAGCAATTAAAATCTCCTTTTCTCTTTTGGGCCGAAATCCGAATATCTGGACTTCGCCTTATCTGGATAATCCGTATTTGTATCCGTATCCGCTGGATTGAATGCCTACCGTATTCGTTTTCGACAAAAAAAATCCAAATTCTTTTCCGATCCGAAAATTATCCGAGATAACCCGAATCCGTTTCCGTCCAGATCGGTCGGAAACTATCCGATCTGTTTTCACATCTGCTTACTAGCAAGAGGTTTATAAAGAAAAATGGCAAAAATATATATCGACTCCGCTGGGGATCGAACCCAGAATCTCTGGTTCCGTAGACCAGCGCCTTATCCATTGGGCCACGGAGTCCTTTGTTGATGTTTCACTCTTACAGTCTTTTTAATTATGTATGTATAACAGTCTTTGCATGGCCCGGCAACACAGGATGGTCATAGGGACACAAGATACGGGTACAAATTACAGTGCAGTCGCACGCTCCGCCGGTTAGAAAAAAAAAACTAGTTTTGTAATGCGTATAGTCAATATTTGAAAACTTTGGTTATCGGTAACTTTTTAAATATTTAGATTACATACATAAAAATCATATATGCAGATTTGTCTCGAAAAATATTTTCATAATATTATAATTTTATTAGATTTTATAAATATATTACAATAGCAATTAGTGGTCAAGGTTGTATTTTATGGACCTTATCGATAAAATAACTTGTTTTTGTGAACTGGAGGAGATATAGTCATAAGGGGAGTAATATAGGATCATACATCCCGTATATATGAGCATGACACATAATTAAGCATGAGCACTCCATTACGGGTTTTTGGCCTTATTGGTATGTTTGACGGACGAATTAGCGAAAATGGTACTCAGCACGCAGTATTTGCAGAAATAGTACCTTCACCGCATGGTCACCGCGCGGGACTTACCAACGAGCGACACATACCCGCTGCCGCATGGCCGCCGTGCAGTGGAGGTGCTCCCGCACAACCATCGTGCGGTGGAGAGAGTGCCGCACGGCCACCGTGCGAAGGAAAGAGTATCACACGACCACCATGTGGTGCCCATTTAATTCCTCTCTCTCCGACTCTCTCTCTATTTGTGTAGTGACATGTTCTCTCTTCCTGCCCACTTCCTAAAAGCCAAGAGCAGCAGGGAGATTCTCACTCAATACATCTCCCTCTTTCTCTCGTTTGTTCTCTCCGAGTAAAGGAGTCGACTCTCTCTCGCAAGTGAGGAAATGGAAGGGAATAAAGGGGAGTCACAACGTCAAATCACTCGCGTCACACGTCTTTCACGTCCCGTCATTTGTCCCGTTGTTGTCTGCTACATGATGCATGCATACTGCACCCGATTCCCTCCCGTCATTACCGGCGTGTCGTTAGCGTGCGATTTCCTCTCCCTCTCAGTATAAATTCTGAGCTGCATGCACTCTTTGGTCGTGCTCTCGCACTCTTCGCAATTTCGTTTCGCCGTCGCTCTCTGGCTCTCCGTGGATTTTATTTTCAGGGATGTTTTAGCGTTATTAATCACCGTCATTAGAAGCCATATTAGCAGGTAATTTTTTCCTCGTTTGTAAATTCTTTATTAACTGTGTTGTTATGCATGCGGCGGACAACGATGGGAAAAACTCCACTAATTCTCCCTATTTAATTAGTTACGATTTATGCAATCATAATTAGTTAGTGTCAGTTAGTTAAGCAATTGTAATTACTTAGTAATTGAGTAGTGCTAGTTACATTAACGCAAAATATGTAATACCCCAAAAATTAAATCGGGAGAGAATAAATAAATCGGGAGAGAATAATTAAATCGGGAGAATGTTTCTTTTAGCAAAGCGATTGAACAGGAGAAAGAGGGGGTTTTAATGTAATACTTCGATTTATTCTACGAAAGAAAGCGTTCAAAAGAGAAATTAGACATAAAAAAGGGAGGTTTCTGCAGTTCTTCGGCAACTTGGGCCTCGGGCCTTGGTCCAGGAGGCCTATGAGGGGCCGGCCACCAATAAAAGGAAGGGGGAAACCCTAGCCGCACTGTAGCTACAGTACCGCCGCTGCCACTGTAGCAAGACTACTGTAGCACACCCCTCTCCTCCATGGCGGTGCCTCCCTTCCTCGCCGTCGGTGCTCCCTGCTGCTGATCAAGAAGAAGAGGAAGAGGAGGAAGAAGAGAGGAAGGAGAGATCGTGGCGAGGCGATCATCGTTGTTCTCAGCAGGCCCTTCATCGTGTCGTCAAGGGTAATCGCTGTTTCTCCTTGAGTAGATGCTTAATTAGTTGTTTTAGCAAAGTCAGTTATCTAGATCGCATTCTGTCCAGTAGTTTGATCCACGGATTTCATATCTTTAGAAGCATAATCTGAGGATCCACCTCTTATAGATAGTTGGGTTATGTCATTAGCTTTTTGTGGCTGCCAAGAACGCCCAAATCCGATTAACGGTTAGAAAGTTATGAATTGTTTAGTGCCGCTGTCCTGTTAATCTGTCAACATCCTGACAGTCTGTAGAAATCTGAGTTAATCTATTAGTTAAAGATGAAATCAGAGGATCTCGTTATAATAAAAAAGATGGGTAATTTCCTCACCTTTCCAGAAAGCTAAAGAACGTAAGAATTGTACTTTCGTAGCAAAAGTTATGATAATTTTAGTGTACTGTCCAAAGAACCCGATGTGATAATTGATGTTCTATAGATTGGCTTGGTAGGGGCAGTAAATGGCAGAATAAGAAGGGCACCCCAGCTAAGTTTATTTAGATAATTTAATTATCTTTCCAGAAAGTATTAGAACATCTTATTTGGACTCCTGACCAGAAAGTTATGTATTTTATAAGTTGACTGTCTGCAGTGAACACCAAATCGATCGGTAGAAATTGGAAGATTGGAAACGCTTGGGAGTTTAGAGAGTTCAATTGTGTTCTTATTTATGCTTTTGGTCCAGTATGCTTGTTTTAGTTTGGGTTATCATTATGTTCAGGTGGGAGCGTGATCCGAGGGCAGCGCCCTCTTAATCCACCGTTCTCGCCTGATTGAGGCAAGTATTCGGGTTGTAGAATAATTATGATTGTTTGTTGAGATTGATTGTGTCTTGTTCATAATAGCCATGCATGGATGTTAATGTGATGAATTACAATATATCTTGGTAAATGCAAGTTATGGTTAAAACTTCCTATGTATGTTGTTAATGCTTACATGTTATTATGTACACGTTGAATTCATATGTTTGGAAGATGATGTCATTGTACATATGCATGTAGTAAGCATGATTGAGTCTTGGTCACGTGGTGACCAAGTATGAATAGTTGAGATCCCCATCATGTAAATGACGGGCTTGAGTGTAACACCCCAGCCCAATTAAGGCCTGGAATGCTACTAAATTAAATAATTAAACGTAATTAAACTGAAACACCCTACAAAATTTCGGCAAAACCTCCTTTGTATAGTTACCTATACCGGAGGTTCCAACAGGCAGTTATAACAAATAAAAATAATCCAGATTGCATAATAAACAAGATATAATCAAAACTGGCTATTCGTTACTATGACATCCATAGCAACTAAACATCTAATGAATAGACCATAAGCATCCAAAACGACTATTCATTTATTACAGATTACTCCAAGCAAGCAATAATCAAGAAGAGAACTTTAAACAGTTCGTTCATCTCCTAGTTAATTTTTTTTCTTTCATTCTATGGTGGGTAGTTCGTGCAAAAGTGCAAGAAGTCTAATTCTTCCTTTCCCCATGCATGTTGATCTTTCTGTGGTACCTAAAACACAACAAAGCAAGGGTGAGTCTAATGACTCAGCAAGTATAATTAAATGGCATCAACAACATACAAGCATGTAACTCATCAACTATACTTCACAAAACCACATATCAATCACCTTACACACACATGCTATGCAATATGCTCAAAATGATCCTTTTCCTTCTCTTTCCTTTTGCATTTTACGGTAATGCAAAATGTGCATCGTCGATGCACACCCATGCTCGTGCCATCCGCACAGGGACCATTGCCCATACTCCGCATGTATGGGGACCAAAGCCCATGCTTTACAAGCATGGGGACCTTTAGCCCGTCATCAACATGACGGGGACCTCAAGAGTTGCTTGGTCATCACATGACCAAGACCTCAATAAGCCAACATGATGCATATGTATAAATTCTCAAATTAATACAAACATGCATCCATAACAACATTGCATATGAATATTCTATTCATACTACAAAAGCTCATAAACATCGACTTCACAACTATCAAACATCTATGATTAACACATAACACAAATCTCTAGCAACCATAAACATTACCAACTATGCCATCATCACAATTCATGAACACACAAATTCTCATAATATATATCAAACATTGCCATTCAACCATATATATTATAACCATCATTATACTTGCCTTAACCGCGAGAGAACGAGGATGTGCGAGAAGGTGCTGCCCGGTACCAGTCCACCACCTGAATAATAATTATAACGCACGCTGAGAGACAGCAGCGGACCAAAACAAACTAAATAACAACAATCACGAACTCATAAAAACATCTAACTCGATCCGTCCCAAATTCCTAACGTCGATCTGTCCCTCGGTGGACAGTCAAATTCAAAATCCATATCTATTGGTACAGCAGTCCAAATAATATGTTCTTAGACTTTCTGGAAAGGTAATTAAATTCTCCAACTAAGTCTAGTTGGTGAGCCTCACTAAATCGGCCAAATAATACCCCTACCAGGCCAGTTAATAAAACATCAATTTCACGTTGGGCTCTCTGGACAGAGCACTAAAACCACCATAACTTTTGCTAAGAGTATCCAAATCTTGCGTTCTTTAGCTTTCTGGAAAGGTATAGAAATTACCTACATTTTTCGTTATAAAGAGATCCTCTAATTTCTTCTTTAACTAATGTTTTAACCCAGTTTTCTACAGACTGTCAGAATGCTGACAGATTAGCAGAACAGCGACACTAAATAAATCATAACTTCTGCTACAGGGGTCCAAATTACGTGTTCTAGCACTTCACGGAAAGATGGCGACGTCCTCTACAATACTCTAAGAGACGTCCAGATCTAATTCTCCATTAAAACACATGAAAACCTCGATCTCCTCTAATCTGTCCTGAGCAGCCCTAAATACCGACATTGCTAGAACGACTAATTGAACATCTAAACAAAGGGGAACGAGGTTTACCCGAGGTGAGGTGCTGAAGATCACGCGCAGCCCACGAACCTACCTCTTCTCTCTATTCTCTTCCTTTGGCGAACAACCCAAGTGGTTAGCACCGAGATGGCAGCGAGGTGAGCTCGGTTGGGGAGATGGTGCCAAGAAGGGGAGCGAAGAGGAGGAGGCTACTATTCATGGCAACACTGTAGCAATGGCGGCGGTACTGTAGCACGTCGTGCTACAGTACCCCCTTAGGGTTTTCCCCTCTCCCTTCTTCTTTTGTTGGTGGTCACCCACCTCTTGGTTATGGGCCGAAGGCCCATATCTATTTCCTTCATTTTTCTTTATAAATTCAAATTATTAATCATTTTCTAATTCATTAAATACTCATTTAATAAAATGGGATATTACATTCTACCCCCCTTAAAAGAATTCGACCCCGAATTCTACTCTTGTCATTTTTTCTCAAAGAACAACCAAAATCCGAAATCAACAACAATTAACACATATCCGTTGTGAACAACTCTAGATACTTTTCACGCATGTGCAACTCCAACTCCTAAGTTGCCTACTGCTCGGTTTGATGAGACCACAAAACTTTGACATACTTCAAAGTCTTATGCCTTAACACCCTTTTTCGAATCCTCTAGTGCACGCACTAGACGGAACTTGATGGTAAGGTCTTACTCGTTGGTCAACGAGTCTACCAAATCCTCAAACTCCGAATCTCTCAAGTACTCACTCAGCATTGGAACGTACAAGATGTTGTGTACTCCGCATATAGACTCGAGACGGTCCTAGCGATATGCTAACATCCTAATTCCCGCAATTGTCGAAAACAAACCAAAGTACCTTGAGCTATCTATCTCTTTGAGACCAAACCACATATCTTGCACGTAAACATATGGAATACTTGTTCTATCTCTCAGTCGATTCTCTTTATCATAACAAGAAAATCCTCCATTAAGTAGGGACGCACAATACAACTTATTTTAATCAAATTTTAATAATCAGATTCAATTGAAAACAAAGGATTCACAATGCAGATACCAACTTTCCTCCAAAACCCTCAAATCCAAAATCGAAGATTCCTCATGAAAACATTTCAAGCACTCCAACAAGGCGGTTTGCAAATAAACTCCACATAATCCAAAAACAAATCACTCAAATGCTCAAATCAAACACTTCATTTATTTTCTGAACCAGACAGAACCACCTTGTCAACATAAGTCAACTCAAATTGTACATGATCTCCATCATAAAAATCCAACTCAAACAAGAACCAATAGAGCACTTCTCTACTCGAGAAACATTCTTTTCTCGATGTTCTTTTAAGAAATAAAACCCTTTCCCAAATCATGGGTATCTAGAATTATCACACTAACTCCTTCCTCTTAACCGACAATCCCAAAACGATCCTCAAACCGAAAGATCAACCATACTTATTCGGAGGAACTCTACTAATCCACAAAAGGATTCTCTAGTCCACTCCTATACTAAAGGAATTATTTTGACAAATGGTTTCCATCACCTCAATAGAGATTTTTCACCCACAACCACATCATCTCATTACATTGAAGATAGTCTACTTCAAATTCTCAACACATTCTCATTTACTTTACCCAAAGTATATTATCAAAGATCAACACACTATTCAAAATTAAGCTCGTTCATCTACCTCTACACATAATATTTGGGTCTCCAATGTCCTACCATAAAATACAAAGCCCAAATTCAACCTTCAAGTCTTCGCCATGAATTTACGGTATAATTGATAGGAAAACCTCATATTCTGTACTAAAATTTCACATGACTCAACAATAACCTCGGTTATTATTATCAACATTCCTCACTAATCAAGTAACCACCCAAGGCGATTTATTTCACCAATATTAGATCTCCTCTAATCCACACCAATCCAATTCGGATACACAACCACAAGATACCCATCGCAATACTCTAACGGTTGACCAAGATTCAAGCATACTCAATCACTAACATCGATAAATAAATAAATTCTTGACCAAGTTATCCTTAGAGATAATTTAACCCCATAGGGTTACTCACGAGGCGAATCATACTTGACAATATCTCAACAATTCCTGCTATCCCATTAATTAGCACAACGTTTAGGTTTCTCCACACCGCTACTCTCATTAAACTTCACCATCATAACTCTTCTACACAATATTACTAAGTATCCAATTGCGATACTCTCATACATTTATCAAGAGTCCATACTTTCGATAATCCTAACATGGGCAAAGGTTATTGGATCATAATTCGCCATAGGTTCTACTAGTTGTAACACTAATCAATTTTAGTTCATCGACAAACATTCCTTTTAAATAGAACTCCCTCTAGGAGGTCAAAACCAATTCACTGTCTTCTGTACTTCAAATAGGTTGGTTCCCAAAATCTCACCACTACCAAATACTTGTCCACCCACAACTAGTCACTATATTACACTTTATAAGACTTGGCAACATAAGTTGGTTAATTCCTTTCTCAAAAAGGAAGAAACAAACCAAAAAGCAGTTCAACGCACAAGAAAATGTTGCTCCTCGGAGTGAGCACGAGACCAAGAAGAACGATCAAATAGCAATGATCTCGAAAAGCATATCTGAGTCCACAGTTGAGGCACATGTCCCACAAGAAGGAATATCAAACCTCCATAAATCAAGATAAAACATTGCTATTGAAACTCAAGAAACTCTTAAGCTGTAACAACAGAAAAGTTGTAGATTACAATTCTTAACTCCAACCTCAAATGCTTATGGCACACATCTTCCGTTAACAAAGAAAGCAATTTTCTTTGATTACAACATTACTTGCCAATCCAAACAAGAAATGCCTATAAAACCAAATAACATTAATCACTTAGGTACCAAACGGAACCTTCCCATATGCCACATTGCTCAATTAATTCCATCTACTATGTAAATCATGAACTCCCAAAAGACCACGAATGCAAACTCCAAACATTTTCCTTTAACTGATATTACGCAAGGCAATTAACTTCCTTTCTCTCTAGAAGAATCATCACCACTACAACGAGTCAGAATCCCTTGTGGACAATCTTGCTCACATCAAGAATAATATACTCTTAACAAGATTCGTTATCGCAACTCTTCCTTTATAAAGCCCCCAAAGGCTCACCAAAATGTTACATACCCTTTGTCACCTCATCCTCAATTGAGTGTATACCAAATTCTTACAACCGCACTACAACAACCACTTTATTTTAGATGGAACCGACTACACAATATAAAAGGTTATTCCAAAACCCTTTCATTAAAAACATACTATTATCCGATCGTTCTACCATCACGTAAACATTGTTCATCCATCAAATCCCTTCAGTTTATCTCTTAGTGATGCTCAACACCAAACTTTAATAGACAATAATTGCACCTAGCAATTACATATCATCACTAAGTATCCACAAAAGGTTACTCTAAGATTAATATCCACTAAGACAATAATCTAACTCCTTTTGAACCTAACCATCCCAAACGGTTAGATTAATTCATTGAGACCCGTTAATCCAATTTACCAAAGAAGTTTACCAAATGTATCATTCTTAATGATCAACTCAATTCATCAATGTTACACACCTCTTATTAACTCTATTGATTACAATTAGGTATAGCCATACTCTTAATCACGGCTCATCAAGAACTACTACAAGTCACTTTCAAATTTATCAACTTTCCTTTCAAGGATCTTAGTTAAGATCGATCATGCACACACTGTAGACCTAACCTGATGATCCATATCATATCCATTAATTACTTTGATTATAACCTCTCACTTAACCAAGACAAAACATCGCTAAAGGGTTTAACATCTTCTTTCATAAAAGAGAACCATCAATCTTCAACACTCAAAATACCCAAGAGAGATACATTGAGTCAAAACTTCCACGCATTAAAGGACTTGCAAAAGGAAACTTTCATTATCCAAATCATCAAGCGAAATAAATGGATGAAGTTTTTCCAGTAAGGAAGACAAACTCCAATCTGAAGGTCAAACTTGACAATTAACCAAGTTCACCGGCCGCAAGAATAACTCATCGGTTGGGAAAACATTGATTGCTTTCTGAGGCAACTTAAACCAGCGGAGCACAACAATGTCTCTCAAAGAATTCCATCAACTGGAATGGACTACTAATCTAAGAGAAGTTCATCAACCACAACTAGATAAGAGTTGACCAAATTCAAATTTCAAGGAAGAGAACAACTCTTCTAAATATACTCGCTATCAACGCCTGTACTACGATATCCGGTGTGGACACTTCGCTATTCCCATACCACGAACGGTGGTGTAACCTGGTACAGCCCAGGACCACAACCACGACCCCCACCTCTCAACGTGGGTTATCCCCCACACATAATAACCATAGTATTATAATATAGATATATCAGATCATCTCATAACAGGAATCATCAATACAACTCAACGGAAGCGTAAATGCAATACAAAAACCATCCCCAACTACCGTGCTTAGTGTGTCAAGTTTAATATTTTCAATACCACGGACCTCTGATTTCGCTCACGATACCAAGCTGTAACACCCACCCAATTAAGGCACGGAATGCTACTAAATTAAATAATTAAACGTAATTAAACTGAAACACCCTACAAAATTTCGGCAAAACCTCCTTTGTATAGTTACCTATACCGGAGGTTCCAACAGGCAGTTATAACAAATAAAAATAATCCAGATTGCATAATAAACAAGATATAATCAAAACTGGCTATTCGTTACTATGACATCCATAGCAACTAAACATCTAATGAATAGACCATAAGCATCCAAAACGACTATTCATTTATTACAGATTACTCCAAGCAAGCAATAATCAAGAAGAGAACTTTAAGCAGTTCGTTCATCTCCTAGTTAATTTTTTTCTTTCATTCTATGGTGGGTAGTTAGTGCAAAAGTGCAAGAAGTCTAATTCTTCCTTTCCCCATGCATGTTGATCTTTCTGTGGTACCTAAAACACAACAAAGTAAGGGTGAGTCTAATGACTTCGGCAAGTATAATTAAATGGCATCAACAACATACAAGCATGTAACTCATCAACTATACTTCACAAAACCACATATCAATCACCTTACACACACATGCTATGCAATATGCTCAAAATGATCCTTTTCCTTCTCTTTCCTTTTGCATTTTACGGTAATACAAAGTGTGCATCCGTCGATGCACACCCATGCTATGCCATCGCACAGGACCATTGCCCATACTCGCATGTATGGGGACCAAAGCCCATGCTTTACAAGCATGGGGACCTTTTACCCGTCATCAACATGGCGGGGACCTCAAGTTGCTTGGTCATCACATGACCAAGACCTCAATAAGCCAACATGATGCATATGTATAAATTCTCAAATTAATACAAACATGCATCCATAACAACATTGCATATGAATATTCTATTCATACTACAAAAGCTCATAAACATCGACTTCACAACTATCAAACATCTATGATTAACACATAACACAAATCTCTAGCAACCATAAACATTACCAACTATGCCATCATCACAATTCATGAACACACAAATTCTCATAATATATATCAAACATTGCCATTCAACCATATATATTATAACCATCATTATACTTGCCTTAACCGCGAGAGAACGAGGATGTGCGAAGGTGCTGCCCCGGTACCAGTCCACCACCTGAATAATAATTATAACGCACGCTGAGAGACAGCAGCGGACCAAAACAAACTAAATAACAACAATCACGAACTCATAAAAACATCTAACTCGATCCGTCCCAAATTCCTAAACGTCGATCTGTCCCCTCGGTGGACAGTCAAATTCAAAAATCCATATCTATTGGTACAGCAGTCCAAATAATATGTTCTTAGACTTTCTGGAAAGGTAATTAAATTCTCCAACTAAGTCTAGTTGGTGAGCCTCACTAAATCGGCCAAATAATACCCCTACCAGGCCAGTTAATAAAACATCAATTTCACGTTGGGCTCTCTGGACAGAGCACTAAAACCACCATAACTTTTGCTAAGAGTATCCAAATCTTGCGTTCTTTAGCTTTCTGGAAAGGTATAGAAATTACCTACATTTTTCGTTATAAAGAGATCCTCTAATTTCTTCTTTAACTAATGTTTTAACCCAGTTTTCTACAGACTGTCAGAATGCTGACAGATTAGCAGAACAGCGACACTAAATAAATCATAACTTCTGCTACAGGGGTCCAAATTACGTGTTCTAGCACTTCACGGAAAGATGGCGACGTCCTCTACAATACTCTAAGAGACGTCCAGATCTAATTCTCCATTAAAACACATGAAAACCTCGATCTCCTCTAATCTGTCCTGAGCAGCCCTAAATACCGACATTGCTAGAACGACTAATTGAACATCTAAACAAAGGGGAACGAGGTTTACCCGAGGTGAGGTGCTGAAGATCACGCGCAGCCCACGAACCTACCTCTTCTCTCTATTCTCTTCCTTTGGCCGAACAACCCAAGTGGTTAGCACCGGAGATGGCAGCGAGGTGAGCTCGGTTGGGGGGGAGATGGTGCCGCAAGGGGGAACGAAGAGGAGGGGAGGCTACTATTCATGGCAACACTGTAGCAATGGCGGCGGTACTGTAGCACGTCGTGCTACAGTACCCCCTTAGGGTTTTCCCCTCTCCCTTCTTCTTTTGTTGGTGGTCACCCACCTATTGGTTATGGGCCGAAGGCCTATATCTATTTCCTTCATTTTTCTTTATAAATTCAAATTATTAATCATTTTCTAATTCATTAAATACTCATTTAATAAAATGGGATATTACATTGAGGTCCCCACATTCGTAGAATGTGGGCAATGAGTAAAGAGGTCCCCATCATGATGATGATGGGCAAAGTCCTATATTTGTGGAGTATAGGCTCTTGGTCCCTATGCGAGTGCATAGGCAATGGTATCATCGACGGATGTATACCTTGCATTACGATAAAATGCGAAAAGAGATAAAGTTTAAAAGGTGCATTGCATAAGCATGAAAGCTATGTTAAGTGTAATGTTTAATTTGGAATATTGATGCAATGACGGTGATTTTTTAGCTTTAGCCTTGTTGATACTTCTTTGAGTCTTTGGGCTCACCCTTGCTTTGATATGTTTTAGGTACAACCGGCAAGAACGACATGCATGGGAGGGAGTAGATGTTTGGATGCACTCAATATCACTCATCCTTAAAGTAATTTGCTATATAGATTTTATTACAATAGTAAGTAAACTACTTGTGAATCACTTACGGATGGTCTTAAATTTGATTAATTGTAATAAGGAGAATAGCAAGTTTTCTTTATGTTTATTAGGTTATCTTGCATACCGAATGAACTTGAATATTGAGTTTAGTGTTAATTGCTATGATTAATTGTTGGAACCTCGGTATAGTTAAATATACAAAGGAGGTTCTGTAGAAAATTTGGTAATTTGTCTTAGTTTAGTTTTGTTTAATTTAATTTTAGTAGCATTCGGGCTCAATGTTGGTGGGGTGTTACAAAATAAGTGGTCAATTTACGTTCTTGTAATAAATTTGATGGCACATAATGACTCGTAGTTAATTAGTTACTGCATGCGATGCATTACAACGTAGGGCTACCAACAAATTTCTCAGTTCTTCTATCTCTTAGCTCCAACACACACACACACACACACACACACACACACACACACACACACACACACACACACACACACACACACACACACACACACACATATATATATATATATATATATATATATATATATATATATATATATATATATATATATATATATATATAGGGCGCTTGCTTTAATTCCTTAGAGTATGTACTCCCACTTCTAATATACTACTTAAACGAACATATTATACTTCTTTATCACTTTTAGTATACTTAAATACCAATTATAAGATACCCCAATGCGACTTGATTGAACAAAATTAATTGGGGCCCTTTATTTTTTCTATATACTCATTTTCATGTATAAAAGAAGTATATACACAAATTTTGCTATAAAAAAATGAACTATAACGAAATTTTTCATGGAATTCACTTTGGAGTATCTTATAATAATTATTGGAGTATGCTCAAATTGATAAAGAGGTATCTACTCTCTGCACTACATTTTTTCGTTGTGAATTCAATGAAGTAGAATGTGGGCAATGAGTAAAGAGGTCCCCATCATGATGATGATGGGCAAAGGTCCCTATATTTGTGGAGTATAGGCTCTTGGTCCCTATGCCAGAGTGCATAGGCAATGGTATACATCGACGGATGTATACCTTGCATTACCGGTAAAATGCGAAAAGAGATAAAGTTTAAAAGGTGCATTGCATAAGCATGAAAGCTATGTTAAGTGTAATGTTTAATTTGGAATATTGATGCAATGATAGTGATTTTTTTAGCTTTAGCCTTGTTGATACTTGCTGAGTCTTTGGGCTCACCCTTGCTTTGATATGTTTTAGGTACAACTGGCAAGAACGACATGCATGGGAGGGAGTAGATGTTTGGATGCACTCAATATCACTCATCCTTAAGGCGGCTGCTATATAGATTTTATTCCAATAGTAAGTAAACTACTTGTGAATCACTTACGGATGGTCTTAAATTTCAGATTAATTGTAATAAGGAGAATAGCAAGTTTTCTTTATGTTTATTAGGTTATCTTGCATACCTGAATGAACTTGAATATTGAGTTTAGTGTTAATTGCTATGATTAATTGTTGGAACCTCGGTATAGTTAAATATACAAAGGAGGTTCTGCCGAAAATTTGGTAATTTGTCTTAGTTTAGTTTTGTTTAATTTAATTTTAGTAGCATTCCAGGCTCAATGTTGAGCTAGGGTGTTACAAAATAAGTGGTCGAATTTACGTTACTGTAATAAATTTGATGGCACATAATGACTCGTAGTTAATTAGTTACCTGCATGCAGTACGTACAACGTAGGGCTACCAACAAATTTCTCAGTTCTTCTATCTCTTAGCTCCAACACACACACACACACACACACACACACACACACACACACACACACACACATATATATATATATATATATATATATATATATATATATATATATATATATATATATATATATATATATATAGGGCCTTGCTTGCAATACTTAGAGTATGTACTCCCACTTCTAATATACTACTTAGCGAACATATTATACTTCTTTATCACTTTTAGTATACTTAAATACCAATTATAAGATACCCCAATGCGACTTGATTGGAAGGCAATAGTGCTACATATTCATCATGCACACATGATGAATATGTAGCACTATTGCCTTTCCAATTTTTTTTTGAAAAAAAGATAGTAGCCTTGTTATTTCATCTTGAACCATCCAAGTCTCTAAGAAGAACTTGTAACATGACTAAATTAATTGCGTTGTCAGTTTAAATTCTTGAGGCGTCGTTAATTAGTTACCAAATAATTAGTCGTAATTAATTAGTTCATTTGCAGTAATCAGTTAGCCCTAATTAATTTAGTCATGTTTAAATAGTCGTATTTAATTTTGTACTAATAATTAGTGTACATTAATTTGTAGTGTTAATTTGGTCGTAATTTTTAATTTGGATTATCCTATCATCATTATCAAACTTCTCACTAACATTCCGTCTATTCAATCTGTTGCAAGCTATGTCTCTACTAGAGCTTCTCGAACCCTTCTACGATGAGGACCACCGGTGCAAGCCGTGGATCGCCAGTGACGCGGATGGCCCTCCTTTCGCTTTGCTTGATCGAGAAGGCATTATCATGAAGCCGACGCCGCTATGTCCCAATCCTTCGGGACACGACCTTGTTTCTGAAGAATCTAGATCCGTTATTATGAGTTAATGGAGTATTTTGGTGATTAATGACAAATCTAAATGTGAGACTAACTCGTTTGTTAACTATGATATTACTTAGTCTCATTTGAATGAAAATGTGAAAATCAAGGAGGTATGCACTCGACATCATATTCTTATATCTTGTTGCATTCATCGGATCCAAAATATAGGTTGAACTCACTAAAAGTTTAACTTGAATATATGTGCATGTGTTTTTATTACACATTCGTGTATGCACACATTTAGAGGGAGTTCACTCTATGTTTTGTGGTTTCATTAGTATTGATCCATATTTCTTTATCCATATATATTGGGGAGCTCTACTTTGAAACATATCCTTTTGAGTATATAAAACTTGTGTAGTTCATATATACTCATATTGCTTTATATTCAATTATTTGCAATCGTGTTATGGGACTAATGTGTGTGCTAAGATATTTTCAAGGCTTAGTCCCGGAGTTTGAATGATGACATGAAAAGGAAATGCAAAGATGATAAAAGATCGTCATGGCTCAAGACAAAGACAAAGGAGTCATGCTTTGCATTTTGAATAAGCTTCTAGAAAAACTTCGGTGGAAATCGGTATGACCACATTCTATGAGCAGTACTACTGGTGTGTGGTAGTACCGGGTTTTACATGGCGGTATGTTTATTCCAAAGAGGTTTGTTTTGGGAGTTTTCATCTCCCCTGCAGATCGGTAGTACCACATCTGAGAAACGATACTATCGGAGAGTGGTAGTACCGGATTCTAGTTGGCGGTACGTATTTTCCAGAGAACATGTTTTTGGGTTTCTTTTAACCTCTGGAAATCAGTAGCACCGATTGAGTTGAGCGGTCCTACCGCGGAGCGGTAGTACCGGACCTTGTAAGTGCGGTAGTATCGCACCAAGTTCAGAAGCATTTAATGCAGTTATATTTTGGTAATTAATGTCTATCACATTGTGGGACTAATATTTTCCATGAGTTAGATGAATATGTTATATTCTATGGTAATGTAGACTTAGGATGACATCATGAGTTGATCATCATCAAGTCAAGGTTCAAGAAGAGGATGCATCATGTGTTAATGCATATCAAGTTCTTGAAGAGGAGATGATCATGAGTTGATCATCAAGTCAAGCGAAGATCCATCATGTGTTGATGGAGGTCACATGAAGGATGCACCATGGGTTGATGCATATCAAGACGATGACCCAGACTTGAAGTGAAGATGTGCATCATCAAGCTTTAAGAAGATGCTCAAGACAAAGGTATGACTAGCTAGGGCTAAGAATGTATTCCTAATATGCTCAAGGCAAAGGTATGACTAGTTAGGGTTGAGGATGTGTTCCTAGTCTTTTACCAGTCTTAGTGTTTATTTGGAAGACCGGATTGCTAGTATAGATTTGCCGTACAATTAAGAGGGGTCTTGTCTATTAGCTTGAGTCTCATCATGTGTTGATAACTCAATCTTGCTTGCTCTAGCTCTCCGTGGTATGATGCTATTATTTGCGAATGTGTTTTGCAAATAGCTAAGGCTCATGCATTTAATCCTTGTAGCATGTGACTATACTTTGCAAATGTGTTTTGCAAATGGTTGAAGTCCATGTACCTACTCCTTGCGGCATGATCTAAGTTTGCAAATGTGTTTTGCAAATTGTTGGGATTCATTCATTTTCCCTTGGCATGGTCTAAGATTGCTTGTTGCTATTTCCTTGGACTTAGACCATGGTTGTAATTCTCTGGAGTTCTTGTGCTTTATGCATTGATATAATGCAATTAGATTGATTGTGTATCCCTCTAAATAAGATCTCTATAAAGTCCAAGATCACTCAATTCCGACATCGGAGTCAAAAGTTATGACATTTTTTCCGAGTGTCGTCTGTGTCGAAATTGGGCTGCGGTAATACCACATGAAAAGAGTGGTACTATCGTAGAGCGGTAGTACCGGCCTCTGTGAGTGCGGTAGTACCGCGCCAAACTTTCAACGGCTAGTTTTTGAGCATTTAATGCACCATTTCCGATCGTTGAACAGTAAAAACGGTAGTACCGGGTTTGTACAGTGGTATTACCGTAAATCCTAATTTTTTTGGGATTTCTACTCCCAACGGCTAGTTTTTGTGTGTGGACTATAAATACCCACGTTGGCCGGTTGGGGGGCAACTCTTAGCATCCCATTTCACTCTCTTGAGCTAGTGTGAGCTTCTCATTTCAATTGTGCATGTGTTGCATCTTGTGAGCAAGGAGAGAGGTCTCTAGTTGTATGTGTTGCATTTAGAGGTGGATTTCGTCTCTACTTGTGCTTGTGCATTCGTTGCACGTGGTGAGAGTTAAGCAAGGGGATTTACTTATTACTCTTGGTGTTTGCCGACACCTAGATGTCGTGGTCCAGTGATCTACTTAATAAGCTTGTGAGAAGGCCCGGCGTGTTATGAGTGGTTTGGTGCTCGTCATCTCCGGAGTGGAGAAAGAGCAACCCCGAGTGGATTGAGGTGTTAGCTTAATTTGTCTGGGCTTACCTTAACGTGGATTAGGGGAGATCGACAAGTCTCCGAACACCACGGTAAAACGTCCTTGTGTTATTGTGGTTTGCTCTCTTGTGATTTACTTTGTGCAATTTACATTCCTAGAATTAAATTGCTTATATGTCTCTGTATGTTTGCTATTTTTATCAATAGTCTTATATTGTTGGTGCACTTAGTCAAGACTAGTTGATTTAGGTTTTAATTGAGCAAAACCGAATTGATTTACAATTCCGCATAAAACTCGGTTTTAGCCAAAAGATTTTAAAACCGCCTATTCACCCCCCTCTAGTCGGCATCCTCGATCTTACAACTAGTATCAGAGCTTTGTCTCTCTTTTATTAGACTTAACCATCTAGAGAGTAAAGGATGACCACTAGTGATATAATGCACCTCGGTAAAGCACATCTATTTGATGGCACAAAATATGCTCATTGGATAATTCGCATGTCATGTTATTTTAAGGCCATGAGCCAAAAAATATGGCGGATTGTAGATGTTGGCTTTTCTCCTCCATTGGATCCTCTTGCTCCAACTATTGAGGAAGAGAAATGCTTACATCTCGACGCTCAAGCAATTAACGATTTATTTAGCGCTTTGAGTGTAGAGGTGTTCAATGAAGTATGCAATCTCATGAGATGTGGACACAACTTCAAGATAATTATGAAATATCCACCTCAGCCAAGGATGATTGCATAGAAGAGTGGATGTCGGGAGAAAAATGCTCAATCTCTAACTCCGATGACGATGACTCCACATACCCCTCTATATCAACTCATTGCCTTATGGCTAAAGGTAATAAAAAGGTAAATAATGATGAGCCCATATATGATGAGTTGATGGATATGATAGAAGAGCTAAATGAATATCTTGGGAAAGAAAAGATAAAATTCAATGTCTTGAAGAAAGAGCATATCTCTCTTCAAAATAATTTTAATATGCTAAAAGAAGAGCACGAGTCTCTCCTTCTCAAGGAATGCACTAGCTCCAAGGTGGATATAGGCATTACATGTGATTTACTAGATGATATGCCATGTGTAGCTCCTAACTCTTGCATTTCATCTAAGGTAGCATATCCACCTCTTGTGATGATTTGATAGATATGCCTTGTAGCTCTAGTGAAAATGCTTCTAATTCCTCTATGCTTGTTGAGACTAACCTTGTAGAGGAAAACAAAGAGCTCAAGGACCAAGTCACCAAGTTGACCAATGACTTTAGGAAGTGCTACAAAAGGAAGGCCTCTCTTGATGATATTTTGAGCAAGTAAAAAAGGTTGAATGACAAGAGATGAATTGGTTTCATCTCCAAGAAGAAGGAAAATAGCAAGACAAGGCACAATGCGAGACACACGAAGAATGTCAAGTGCCTTGGTTGCAACAAGAAGGATCACTTTGTCTCGGTGTGCCCAAACAAGATAAAAGACAAGCAAATTATAACATCCCAATTTTCCGAGCTTTAAAAATCTTTTAAATAGTTAGTAGGGGAATATTCACCATTTGGATTTATTTTAATTTAATTCAAAAGCTTAACACTGGACTTTTGATACCAAAATAATTTAATATGATTAAAGTCAACATAGACAATAGTCAAAACTATTTTATTTGGATCCTATGTGCTTGGATATAATTTCTAGATTTTTCTAGAATTTTTCCAAGTTTATTTGCTATTTTCTATTGCCGTTTGGATTTTTTTGCTATTTATTAAAATAGAAAACTTATTAAAAATCTCATAATAGTCTTTGGGCCTAAACAAAACCCTAACCCTTCCGGGCCAGCACTGCATGGCCCAGCGTCGCGTGCGCGCCCCACCTCCAACTAACATACGGGCCCCGCATGTCAGTCTCTTCCTCTCTCTTCGCGTGCGCTCAGATCAGTCTGAGCCGTTCGATCGTATTCGAACGGTTCAATTAAGTTGGGCTGTTCGGACGGTCCGAATGTCACAATCGGTATGGACTGTCTGATCTAGGTTGGACGGTCAGATCTGATGGATGGTTCGGGCGGTCCGAACGTTTGCGTTCGCTAACCTTCACTGGCAGGTGGGCCCCACCTGTCAGTCCCGCCTTCGTCTCCCAAGCCGTCTTCCTCACGGAGTCCTAGCCTTTGTCCGCCATGGTTGGTTTGTTGAGCTCCGTCCGACAACGCCACTTTTCCAACTAAACTCCTTCTAGAAAACGTGTCAAACTCTATCTCCTATTCTCCCGCATCCAAATCCCACGAAATCAGAAACCGTATCTTATCTAATCTCCAAATTCGTTCGTGATCGAAACGAGATTGATTTGGGGATTCCTTATCTTGTGCCACCCGACCCCTATAAATAGATCCCTGAGGTTCGCCCTGCTTCCAGCATCTCAAAACCCCTACCCTCTTTGTCCCGAGAGCTCGAGCGCCGCTGCAACTTGGGATTTGAGTTTTGGTCACCGAAACCCTAAACCTCCAATTCCTTCGCCGTTGGTGACGCATTGCTTCCGTGGAGTGCACCGTTGCCTTCCTCGTCTTTAGAGCCACCTCCAGAGCCCTTCGCCTTTGCCTAAGCGTCACTAGAGCTGCCGTTCGACAATAGCCGAAGAGCTTCGCCGCCAGCCAACTCTGACGATCTTTGGTACTCAAACTAGTACCAACATGTGCGCATTATTCCCCTCTACCTGTTGCGACCATCCACTCGTGCCGGTGAGCCGCCGTTCGCCGGCGACCATCGGGTCCAGAGCCGCTATTGTCGTCGAGTTCGACGTGGCCATTCGCGTCAGCGTCCACCTCAGCGCCCGTGCCTCCGTGTCGCATGTGTGGCTGCCCCGTGGCACCACCTCAGCACGTGCGTGCCACCCAAGGTGGTCTCCAGATCCAATGGCTCGGTGAACCGAGTTCACCGTGAGCCGTGAGACTGACGTGTGGGTCCTACACGTCAGGATTTCCTTTTTATTTATCTTATTCCGGAAAATCCATGGCTGATATCATCATTGCGCAATAATCCAATTTTTCTATTAAAGATTAATTCAGGATATTCCAATAAATCCTTTATAAGGTTTTCTTTTAGATTCAAACTTCTAAAGCCCATATCTTTTGCATCCGAACTCCGATTGAGCCCATTCAAATTTCTAAACTCATCTAAATTCAAGATCTATTTATCTGAGTTTTTTTAATTTAATTTTTGGAGTTTGTTTCGCCTCTGTTATTTGTTTGTTTTGTTTGTTTGCTTCGTTTGCGAGTAGACATCGATACTTCGGGAAGTTTTGAAGAAGAAGGAGCATCTCAAGATCAAGATCAGTACCTAGACCTATTCCAAGGCAAGTTATACCTTTGATCATATTGAACCTAGTTTTCAAAATACTTTGATTCAAATTATTGTATTTACTTTAAGTATTTATTTAAATGCTTTTGGGTTTAGTTATTAATCCAATTTGTTATATCCACATTTGTCTATTGCTATGTCTTAATCTTTTGTCACCCTGGATTGGTTCTTTATTAGTTGGTATTATCGTAGCACCAACATGGGTTGGTTAGATACGATTAGTTTCTTTAGCCATGCTACGAGTCATCATTTCATGTGAGTTGCAATTATCAACTTGACTAAGTGATTATGAAACTATGTGATAGAACTATGTGTACTGTGTGCTATTACTCGTTGATGGCATATGTTGCACTTAACCAACTTGGTGGGAAAGGATTTAGACGGAGGAAAGTGGTACTATGTGCTACTTGGTGGAGCTGTGTGCACGGGAATGATAAGATGTGTGCATAGGGTATGATTAGAAATTGGAAGTCTTGCCTTGGTTAATTAAGGACTTAACTCTATGCGCCATTAAACTGAGCCTTACTGTACGACCACATGCCTGGTATGGGACGGGCCTAACTTAGTAAGTTATGAATTCTTGACATTGATTACTCAGATAGTAGGTTAGACTGTGTTGCATGGGTGGAGGTGTGTTCTACCAAGTAGTCGCATCGCGGGACGGTTCGGCGTTTCCCTGTCCAACGATGTGTGTCGGACCGACTTCTTGTGTGGGGTTGTTTGGCGGTAAAGCACATCGGGAGTGTTAATGCTGAGATGAAGTTTCTGAAATATTTTGTTATGATTAGTGCTTGCAACACTAGTTGTATCTTGTGGGTGAAGTGTACAACCTCTGTAGAGTGTTAATTTAATCTATTCGAATAGCCACGTCAGCGGTCATGGACATGCTCGCGAATTTCACACGAGGGGTGGATTTTCATAAAACACTTGGGAAGGGAGCTGTGTGATCTAAATCATATGGCCGTGTGAATAACTTGTTAGGCTATGTGTCTTTGTGAAATCAAACTGCTAAATTATTATTATTTATTTGTTTTACTTTATGCTTTCAATCTATTACTTGTATTCAATTGCAAATGTTGCATTTCTGCAAAAGAACCACAGAAGCCATTCCTTTGGAATAAGCCATCATGTATAATTGCATTTTGTGGTATGACTTGCGAATACGGTTGTGTACTCATACTTGTTATAATTAATTAACAGAAGAGAAGGAGTCATCGCCTGCTTTTGAGGAGGAGTTCTACGAAGGTGCCTGATCGTTAGGGTCTTGATTCTAGTCGATTGCCTGTGGCAAATTGATGGGATTCCACTGACGTTATCTTTCCGCTGCTATTTAATTCTCTGTCAGCCCTGCGTAGCTTAATAAGTGTAAACTCGACCATAATGTCATAATAATTATTTGTTTATCAAATTACTTGTTTATGCTATTAATCGTCTTGTGTGGATCGATATTCATCTATGTTGACACTGTGTGCACTAGCGTGATCCTGGACTAGTGCATTATACACAAAGGGTCCAGAATTGCATTTTTGGTCTCGACACAAATGTCATCAAAAAAGAGGCAAGATAGTAATAAACAAGACAAGAAGACAAAGAATGGGAGAAAATGTCAAACTTGCTACAATAGCCGGGAAAAGGGATATTTTAGTAAGGATTGTCCCAAAGGTATCACTCCTAAGCCTCTTATCTATAATGATCATTATTTGCTTAGGAAGGCTAGAGATGGTAAGGTGATTGCTAGATGTGTTAGTTCACCTAAGACTATTGCTAGGGCTATTTGGGTGCCGAAATCTATTGTGACTAACATTCATGGACCTAACCGAGTTTGGGTACCACGAAATGCTTAAATGATAAATAGGTACTTGCAAAGGCATTGGAGGTTTGGCTCACACATGAAGAGGTGGATTCCACCATGTGCAAAATTGAAGCTAAGCTTAAGGATGATCATTTCATATCAAGAACTAATACTATCTCAGTAATAAATATTTACATTGAAGTATCTAGCCTTGTGTAGGTTGCATTGCATTCATGAAAATCCTTTTTTAAAAAAATTGTGTTCTTGCTCTTGTTCAAAACTTCATTATTGCAATCTTGAGCAAGATGGGTGTGACACATTAAGGGAGAGTGCTAAGTCATATTCATGTATATCACATCCCTAAGTGTGCCCAAATAAATTAAGTGCTAGTATTGATTTTCAAAATTGAGCCATTTCGCCAAAAGTCATTTTTTTATAACTATTGGTAATCTATTGAGAAACTAGTTGCAAAATGTAAACAAATGTTTTCCAAAGGTTTCCCAAAGGGTTTGGCTCAAGAAAAACCTATGTTAAGAGAAAAATGAGTTTCTAGCCAAAATTCTAGATTTTTTTTTGATGTCCGGGTTTTTACCCCATCCGAATTGCCTTAAAGAAGAAGAGCACCCTACTCTGCGAGGTGCCCACGGGAGCAGCGCTCTAACCATGGTGGGCCGGGAGACCCAAAGCCCCCAGCCACTTTGCCCCATGCACAGCCCCGCCTCACCTTGTGCTGACATAGAGCCGCGTGAGGTGAGGTTCGATCCCAGACCAATTTTGGGTACATCACCAGCTGACCAAACGAGAGTATTTTGTTTTTGACATAAACTAGATTTTCGTGTAAAATCTATTCTAAAAGAAATTTAAAAACCGTCCCAAAAGGAATATCCTAGAGTTGGCTATTCTAATCCTTTTTGGTATTCAAAAGATTTCCAAAAGGCCAACCTAGCAAAAGTTATTTGATTTTAAAACTCATCCAAAATACTATTTTGACCTAAGTGGTCACAATCTAGTACTTAAGTGAGTTTTGCCAATTGAGCCAAAATTATTAGCATATATTGGCTCATAAGGGTATTTCAAACTCATACATGCAAATGGATGTTAAAACACTATCACATGCTTATTTTTGCAATCTTGAAGAAATTTATTGAAAATGAGCTTATTTTGAAAAATGAAAGTATAATTTGTTAAAAACCATCTTCAAAAGATTTTTAACTTTGGAATATAGTTGGAAATGCTCCAAAAGTGGTTTATGTTTCTTTGTGAATTTTTTTTGAGCAAACTACAACATGATATCTAACTTCTCCTCAAAATTTCAATCCTCGGCGGGTATTCTGTTGCACCCCGGCATGACCGCATTGCCTCAGTGGTACGACCGGTTCCCAGCGGTCTAATCGCATCTTTGCCGCTGGTCTGACCGGACTTTAGAGACTTGGCTGATTTGTTCAAAATTATTTATTTTCAATTCTCTGAGCCATTCTCTTTGATGCCCAAAGTCAAGTTGATCCTTATTATCTTTGCTAACTACCCTCAAGTACTTTCTTGACTCTATATGCCATTTTGATCGTATAGTGATGGTTTTATCATAAAAATGGTATTCTCTCTAAAAGTGGTAGCACTTTTGATTATCTTGACCTCGACATGAGATTCATCTTTGTCTTTACAAGTGATATAATCTTTTTCCTTCAAGTGGTATCTAATTTCCTTCTTTGTCGAGCAAAATCTTTTCTTGACCAAGCTCTCTCCGATATGTGGTATCTCCTCAAGTGGTATTCCCTACTAGTGGTATCTTCTGGATTTGGTCACATCCAATTGATTGCCTAATCTCAGGTAGCAATTATTGAAGATCTCTCAAGCAGTATCAAGTGGCATACAAGTGAACTACATGTGATACCTTCATTATCCAAGAGGAATCTAAAATTGGTATTCACAAGTGGATTTCAATCCTTCAAGAGAATATCAAGTACCCAAATCAACTTTGTGTTTACAAGGGATATTAGTTGTGCATACAAATGGTATCAAGTATTTACAAATAAAATCAATTATTCTTAATATCAATTATTCTCACAAGTGGCATCAAATGTCATCATAAGTGGTATCAATTTCAAAGTGGTGTATACTCTTATTGGAAAAGACAAAAAGACCACAAAAGTTAAAAGCATCTATTATAGAGAAAAGAAGAAATCTTGTTGTCTAAAGTTTTCAGTGCTTGATGACAAAGAGGGAGAGAAAGCTCAATTGCAAAATATTTGGTCTTTAGAGACATAGGGAGAAAGAAATGCAATTGGAGCATTCATAAGCTTAAGGGGGAGAGATGACAAAGGAGAAGATGACAATATGAAAAATAATTACTTGTGTGTCAAAGGAGAAGAAAGAAATGCCAAGAGGAAACTTTTGTGTAAGGGGGGTTTTTCTTTGTGAAAAACTTATTAAATATTTTGGGCTTACTAAAAAAGGTAAAATATTAATATTGGGAAAGCTATTTTACCTATTTGCCCAAAATAATTCATGGATCTTGTGAATTCATGTTTTTCATTCTCATTTGCTTCATTTGGTATTTTTTTGAGTGAAATTGTCAATAATATGTAAGTTTAGCCTTTTAAAGAGGGCGGCATATCTCCTGCACATGCACCATTTGTTGCACATATGCACATAGAGGATCTCGGCCGTCCGTCACGAGAGCAATGGCGTGGATCGAGCGAGCGCGGGCGAGCGAGTCGGCCAATGAGCGCGGGCGGCCAATTTTGCGAAACCCCCTCGCTTCTCATTTCTCCTCCCGCAGCACCTCCTGGCTCTCTCCTCCCTCGCCGCCGCCGCCTCCCTCCTCCCTCCCTCCCCCTCTTGCGGTCTCCCGAGTAGATCAAGCATCACTGCCTGTCCATTGCCTCCCAAGACAAATCCGGTGCCATTTCCCCCTCTAGTGGCCGCCCCTAGAGGGTCCTCCTGTTGTTGTTCTTCCGATTCTTGGTCTCCACGGATTTGTCCATAGGGAAGGAGGCGGCTGCGACCTCTTCTTTGGCGCCGTGGCGAGAGCAAGAGGTTGAGGTGTCTCATGGGTGTGGCCTGCACCGAACTGGAGCTGTGGAGCTTGCCTCCGCCGTTATTTGAGCAGATTTAAACTGGGATTTGAGTAGTGGGCTATGCCGATCTGGAGCTATATAGCTTGTCACCGCCGTGGTTTGAGAAAATCTGGAGTTGGGTTTTGAGCTAGTGCAGGACGGCATGGTGAGCTTGACGAGTATAAAGGCCATGGCTTCCTGCTCTTGTGTTGCTCGATTTTTCTGAGCTCTTTCCTTCATCTACTACTCTTGACTGGTTGAGTACAATTTGTCAAAGAAATTCATGTATGAATCTGCAATGTCTGGAGCTGTCATACTATTGATTCCATTGATTCCTGTTGTAGCATCTGCAATGTTACATGCATGACTTGCTAATTTTCCATCCATGCACTGCTTTGTGTAAAAAGGAGCATGCACTGCTTGTGTTTGGCATTCACATCCATACAACATAACACATCCAAAGTACAAGAACTTGTGCTATCCAAATGTTTGTTCAAGTATTGTCAAAAATCTGATGCTTTAGATTTAATTTGTCATGTTGCATTTTCTGATTGCAAAATCTGAGTTCATGTCCATGACTCCAAAATTGACATGCCATTACTGCTGCAGTGTTCCATAGAGTCTTGTTCTGCGTCCTCCTGCCCAAGGGATCGTCGTCGTCGTCATCCATGGACAAGCAGAAAGAAAAGCAGCCTGGGAGCTCTCAGCCTCAAGGACAGCAGAAACGGGGAACAGGCAGTGCAGACGGCTCAAGTAGCAGCACTGTCAGCCTATGGAGTGCCCAGGAAGGAAAAGAGACAGGAGGAGATTGCCACACAAGATGTACCCACGACTGACGGTGGTGGTGATGCAAATTCTGTCAAAAAAGATGACAGTGAGGGCAACAGCAAGAGATGGTGTAACAAGATTTGACCCCTGCATGTTCTTGGCTTTGATCTAATGTTAATGTACTGTTAAAGCATATTTGAATCCTATTGTAATGCTAAAGCAGATTTGAATCCTATTGTAATGTACTGGTTGATGTGAGTTAAAGCAGAAATTTATAATGTTATCAGATCAGGTTGTTAAAACAGTATTGGGTTTATTTACTGTTGTTGGATGCTAAGGAATTCCTAGCTTGTTACTTAGTCTTCATTTGGTTTGGAGTCATGCTCAGTCATGCACAGAAACACTTGTGGCTGAAGTGAACTGATACTATAGCTAACTGAATTACACATCCTTAACACATGTCCATGTCCTGGTACAAAGCTGCAATTGCCCATTCCCTGAGAACATCAGTTTCTTGGATTACACATCCTTAACACATGTCCTGATACTGTAGCTAACTGAATTACACATCCTTAACACATGTCCATGTCCTGGAACAAAGCTGCAATTGCACATTCCCTTGGCACATCAGTTTCTTGAATTACACATCCTTAACACATGTCCTGATACTGTAGCTAACTGAATTACACATCCTTAACACATATCCATGTCCTGGTACAAAGCTGCAATTGCACATTCCCTTGGCACACCAGTTTCTTGAATTACACATCCTTAACACAAAGCACATCACTACTTACGTCGATTCGAATAAAGATTCACAGAACAACGAAAGCATTCACTGGCCGAAAGCATTCACACTTCTATCCAGATTCACACTGCATTCACAAAACTGAAAGCATTCACAACAAATTCAAATTTGAGACAACTGATTTCAGGAACAGAACTTCTGAATGTTTTCAGACTACTGATTGCTCGAGTATATAAAGGTACATCTAACTTGGTAAGTTAAGTACAACCTGATCTGGAAAATTTTACAAATTACATCTCAAGTCTTTGTGTTCGAGAACGGAACATGTGCCCAAATACATGCACTTTTTGGTTCTTCTACCAAGGGTCTCACAATCCTGATTGAATAAAGTGAAACTTGACCATGTGATTAGTCCTAGACTGTCATTTTGTAGAGGTGACACCCTGCCCAGATGAAGAATCAGCATTAAGCTGGGCATAATAGGTAGAAGTTTCTGACTCCAATAGGATTTTCCTGAGATGCTTGTCTTTGAGATGTTCTTGAAAACAAGAAAAAATGTGGAATGGTTGGCCATTAAGCAAAAATAAGCAGCATAAAAGGCACCGATCTCGCATGCCTAACATAAGAAGGCAGCCATTCAACGCAATCCGACCCAGATCATGAACAACATTAACAGCTGGTCACCATGAGTTCTTACCCTGATGATTACAAGCACGGACGACGGCGGATCGTGGGGGCATGGCGATGAGGGACGACGGCGACTCGGGCGCGACGCAGAGGAGACGCGACAAGGGGGCAGCGGATGCGGGGAGGAGGAAGAGGTGAGCCCGCGGTGGCGAGGGCGCTGAGGAGGAGGAGGAATCTGGCGCGCCTTCGTGGAGAATGGGGATTTGGGGGCGGCGCGGCTCCGGCGGGCGCAGGCGTGTGAGCACCCCAACCCTAGCTCGCTGGAGGAGAATGTGGGTGGGGAAAGCGGGGCTCATGGAGGAAGAACGAGGCTGCAGGGGGTGTTTTGCAAATGTTCGCAAGTGGGAGAGGGCAGTGCATCTCGGCCGTGGATGCTGGAAGGAATGGCCTAGATCATCCATGTGCATATGTCCATCAAATGCCCTATGTGCACCTGATATGTTGCCTTTAAAGAGTCTCCTTGGTCATAAGTCAAAAATCTTCCTCAAAAATCTCAAATTTGTGAAAAAATAAATAAGAGTACTTAAATATGTATTTAAATGTTTTCCAAATATTTTGGAGTAAAAATTCCTATTTTAGAAACCAAATAGCAAATTTGGCGTCAAAAGGATCTTGTATGATCTTGTTTTTGAATTAAATAACATATTTTCATAAATCAAAATCTATTGAGTTTTTGAAAAAGTTGTCAATACCAAACTTGTAGGGTTGGTCATTTCAAACATTTCTCTAGTTAAAAGTTTTTACAAAAGACCAACCGTTGAAAAGTTATATTCATTTGAAGTTCACCGAAAAACTAGTTTTGATAAAAAAAATGACATATTCTTGCATATAGCAAGTTTTGCTATTCAAGCCGGATTTATTTGTGTATCTTGGCTTGAAATAATATTTCTAACTCATACAAAGCCAAGAAAGTGAAAAAAATCCATGAAATTCAAATTGGTTTGCATTTTGAACCTTTAATGCAAAATCATTCTCTTTATATGCCTATAAAACGCATTTTAGCATATCTTTTGAATGGAAACTCCTTTTTCAAAAATTATTTTTGGAAAAGATTCCTAGGAGTCTAAAGTTTATTTTTGCAAAGTTTCAAAGCATTTAGACTTGATTTGAAAAAGTTTTGACTTTTTCTCTCTTTTACCAAATGCTGAAAAATTTAGACTTTTACATAACTTTGTGCTAATTTGTGATTTTTGTATCTCCAAATGGGTTCATGATTTGAGGAATATATAATCATGACATTTTATCCTCTATAGTTTTTTTATGTTTACAAATTTTCTTAGATTTATTGGATCCCTTTTAACCAGTCTTTTAGCTATCTTTCAAAGCTTAAATGGAATGAAAAATCTAGAAATCCTGAAATTTTCAGTTTTCTGAAACTTCGTCATTTTTACATCTTTAAAATGGTTGACATTTGGTTAAGCGTCCGAAAATAAAACTTGTGTGTATTTGTAAGGACTAGCTTCATGATTTATCTCAGATTTTTTGGAGCTTGCTTCCACACATTTCCCAATGCATTAAGCAATTTTGGCTATATCTTTTGAACTCAACATGATTTCCAATTTGAGAAAATGAGCATAGTATGTTTATAAAAAAATGTTTATTGGAGAAATTTCAGGAGTGAGCTTATTTGAATTGCTTCAAATATAATTTCCTTTAGATAACTCAAAATATGGCCTTATTTCAAGTTGTTTTACTCTTTTCGACCATAAAGGGGGAGTTTGTGACTTATTATGGTTTCCTTCAAATTTCTTGGAACCAAACTCCCAAATAGGTCATATGTATCTATTTCATACTCTTTATGACCATATTAGGATGAATTCATTGTCAAGCTCATTGTTTTACAAAGACTCCGTTTTGGCTAAGTTTTTTTTTGTGATTATTGCCAAAAGGGGGGAAATTATTGTGAGCTATGATAAATCCACATTTGGATGATTGATATATTCTCTTGTGATTTCACCTTATTTCATGCATGTCTTGAGGAGGAGCATGTCATTCTCATATTTATAATGCTTGAAGCTTTAAATTGCTTAGTGACATGCATTGATATAGTTCAATAGCTTAAATTCTTATCTTATGTTGGTTTATATCTAAGTGTTGTTATTGATAAAGTATTTGTCATTAATCACCAAAAAGGGGGAGATTGAAGAATCTAGACCCCACCGTTATGAGTTAATGGAGTATTTTGGTGATTAATGACAAATCTAAATGTGAGGCTAACTCGTTTGTTAACTATGATATTACTTAGTCTCATTTGGATGAAAAGGTGAAAATCACGGAGGTATGTACTCGATATCATATTCTTATATCTTGTTGCATTCCTCGGATCCAAAATATAGGTTGAACTCCACTAAAAATTTAACTTGAATATGTGCATATGTTTTTATTAGACATTCGTGTATGCACACATTTAGGGGGAGTTCACTCTATGTTTTGTGGTTTCATTAGTATTGATCCAGATTTCTTTATCCACATATATTGGGGATCTCTACTTTGAAACATATCCTTTTGAGTATATAAAACTTGTGTAGTTCATATATACTCATATTGCTTTATATTCAATTATTTGCAATTGTGTTATGAGACTAATGTGTGTGCTAAGATATTTTCAAGGCTTAGTCCTGGAGATTGAATGATGACATGAAAAGGAAATGCAAACATGATAAAAGATTGTCATAGCTCAAGACAAAGGAGTCATGCTTTGCATTTTGAATAAGCTTCTGGAAGAACTTCAGTGGAAATCGGTATGACAGCATTATATGAGTGGTACTACCGGTGTGCGGTAGTACCGGGTTTTACATGGTGGTATGTTTATTCCAAAGAGCTTTGTTTTGGGAGTTTTCATCTCCCCTGTAGATCGATAGTACCACATCTGAGAAAAGGTACTACCGGAGAGTGGTAGTACCAAATTCTAGTTGGCGGTACGTATTTTCCAAAGAGCATGTTTTTGGGTTTCTTTTAACCTCGGAAAATCAGTAGTAGTGATTGAGTTGAGCTGTCCTACCACGGAGCGGTAGTACCGGACCTTGTGAGTGCGGTAGTACCTGTGGACATCGTGGGAATATGCACATGATCTTAGGATGATGATACAATTAGCAATGGCGTTGAAGGTTTGTCGAACCACGTGTTTTCGGCGAAGTTCAAACTGCTGTCAGGCAAGTGGCGGTCTGACCGGTCAGTGGCGATCCGACCAGACCAAAAGCGATCGAGACCGGCTTTGGGAAATTGGTCAGACCGGCCATAATGAGATGTTGGATTTTAGAGCTGGGCCAAAAATAGAGGGTGTAGGCAAGAGAGTAAATTCTACTACACTTGGTCTCATAATTTTTGGAGCTTCCAGGCAAAATTTCTATTGGTTTGAAAATTCCAAGAGGTTTGGTTTCCAAGAAGGAAATTTTGGCTAAGTCCCACTGGCGGTCGAGGCCGCCGGTAGGCTCGAGCCGCCAAAGTGGCGGTCTGATCAGTTTTGGTTTGTTCATCGGCCAACTCGGTGGCGATGATTGTTTGGTTAGGTCAAGTTCATGGGTTTCATGGCATATGTGTTGCATGATGCATGTTTTGACTAACGTGGGTCAAGTTGTGAAAAACTTGTTCCCAAAATCGATTTCTTTGTCTATTGTTGTGCAGGTTGCTTGGAGGTCAATGACGGTCAACGGCGAGGATGATCGGGACTAAGCTTGGAGAGCTGAGGTCCAGATTGATCGGGGATGCCGGGTGAGGTCAATGGAGTCAAGCATGGCATAAGGACAATGGTGACCGAAGGCGATTCGGTTAACGGAGTTGGATCAAGCGGCGCGGTCGGTGCAAGTGCCATGGTGGTTTCGGTGGGAGGCGGATGGGAGAGACTTGCCGACATGATGAGAGCACTGGATCAACCTACACGTGGCAGCATGGGAGGTGCTTCATGAAGATGAGACTCGGTCTTGAAAAAGATCGAGAAGGGGTATTTTGGTAATTTTACCAATCTGCCTTGGTGACCTTTTGCCAACCCTCGGCGCAAGACGGTGCGTGGAGAAGTGGATTAGGTCAAGAAGAGATGAAGACAGCGCTTTAAAATACGTGCGTGTGTGACCCGTTTGTGTTGGGCCTTAACGGGAGCCCATTAGGGTTAATGCTTCTAGAAGGTCTAAGCCTCCACTATAAATAGAGGAGGGAGGTGGCTGCACCTCCTTCAACCCTCAAATTACATTGTAAACCCTAGTTTTGCTTTTGTGCTTAGGGAGAAGATAGTTGGAGGTTAGGGTTCTAGAGTGTTGGATTTGATTTCGTGCTCATGTATTGAGTCTTTGTCCTCCATTGATGGAGTGGCTGTAAACTAATACCATATCAAATCAATCCAAAGAAAGTTATCTCAAAGATGAGTTCATTTGCTTTCTTTCTCTCTATTTGGTGATTTTGAGTCTTTCTTTGATCCGTGAGTTTTTGCTTAGTTTCTTACCTTGATCTAACTTGCTGTGACATGTGGGAACCCATCTAGAATCATCTTGATCATCAATCACCCACGAGCAAGTCTTTAGATCATATTTCGATTTTGACTCGATTTTTGAGCACTCTTCGTTCAAACTGAAAAAGATAGGAACTTTGGTATGGATCTATGCGATCCTTGATTGGAATAGGTTTCCAATATCTTAGAGAAGGCGTGTCTCAAATTTGGTAAGGATTGGCCTTACGAATCAAAAGTTAGATCGATTTGAGTTTTGGTTTTCGGGCTGATTTCACTGTTCATTGGCCTGGAGGTCTGACCGCCATGTATTGAGAGGTCAGACCGATTTCCAAAGGTTAGACCAATTTCTAGTTAGAGGTCAGACCGCCCAAATCTTTTAGGTTTTGAGTTTTTATGTTTTTGGTCTATTTGCTTTTGGGTTTTGATTGGATTCAATACAAGTCTTCCACTGTGCTTGTATATTGATCTTTATAGCTTTTATAGCTATTGGAGTGAAAATCGTATTGAATTCGATCAAGATGAAAAAGAGATCGTGCTCCTATTCACCCCCCCTCTAGTCGTCTTTTCGGTCCAACAAGTGGTATCAGAGCCCGGTTAGTTCAATCTTGATCTTAACCGGTCACTGAACTTGGCGATGGATAAATACTCGACCAAGCTGCATATCTTTGATGGGCTCGACTATGCCTATTGGAAGAATCGCATGCGAGTCTTCCTTGAGAGCGAAGGACAAGCTATATGGGAGGTTGTTCGAGCCCATTGCTTTTGCCCGGTTGCTTCACCGACTTCAATGATCCTTTGGCTAACAACAACAAGGCAAAGAACCTTCTATATGCTGGGCTTGGTAGAGAGGAGTACGATAGGATTTGCAACCTTGCGACCGTACATGAGATTTGGCACACCCTCGAAACTTACCATGAGGGATCGTCTCAAATCAAGCAAGTGCGCCAAACGGTCTACAAGCGAGAGTATAACAAATTTGAGATGCGTCCTGGTGAGAGCATCGATGACGTTTTTACTCGCTTTAACAAGATGATCAATCAGATGAGAGCTGTTGACATTGAGTACTCTCAATATAAGAATGCCACCCACCTCTTATCTGCAATCAACACCAAGGAGTGGGAGATCAAGACTACTGCCATTGAGGAGAACGTCGATCTCTCTACTCTCACTTTGGAGCTGCTTTATAGTAAGCTCAAAACTCATAAGATCAAGAGAGGTAGCCTTCCTAAGAAGGATAACATGGCTTTGGTGGCTGATCCCCTCAAAGGGACTCCTGATGGTTCTTCTGAGTCTTCTTTTGGTTTTTCTCTTGCTTGTTTATCTGCTGTTCAAGGAGAAGAGTTTGAGAGTCTTCCTGAGGCTGATTTAGCTCTTTTAGTCAAGAAAGTCACACGGGCATATAACAATGTTAGAAACAAGAAGAGAGGTGGCCCTGTGACGTGCTATGAGTGTGGAGAGCTATATCATATTCGGGCAAACTGCCCCAAGCTAAAAGGTAAGAGCAACCATAAGGAGGAAAAGCCAACTTGGAAGAAGCCTCAAGGGAACAAGCCTAAGTACAATGCTGCCAAGCTCATGAAGACCGCTCACCGGGTCCTTGCCGCTTTTGGAGAGCAAGCCATGAGCGATGTGGACTCCGGGAGCGAGGATGACAAGGAGGAGGAGCTCCCTCAAGACAAAAAAAGGGAAGGCAAAGGACTTCACCGGCATGTTCATGGCCGACATCGTCGACATCAATGACAACGATGAGGTACCTCCTTCCTATGATGTTCTTTCTGCTAGATGCAACGACATGTTTGAGCAACTCAAGAGTCAGGATAAGGCCTTAGAGTTTACCATGGCTAGGAACAAGGACTTAGAGTCACAAGTAGACAGTTTGACATTAGAACTTACAAATGCTAAGACTCTTGAATCTGATGAATGTTCCTCTTGCCATGCTTTACATTCTGAATTTGCTAAACTGCAATCTGCTCATGATATTGCTTTGCATCAACTTGAAAATGCTAGAACTGAGCTAATTGATGTTAAATCTGCTCCCTGTGAAAAATACTTAGAGTCTAGCAAGTTGGATGCTTATGGTAATGTTAAATCTAGCTTTTGCTCTTTCTGCATAGAACGTGAACATGAAGTTAAGGACATTTTAGAAGCAGTTAGAGCTAAATATGCCAAGCTTAAGGACACAATTGTGTCTACACCTTGTGCCTCATGTGCAGTCTATAAGCTTGAAGTTGCTCATCTTAAGGAGAAATATGCTAGAGCTATTAAGGCCAATACTTGTTAATCATGTGTTAACTTTGGAAAAGAAAATGCTTACCTTAAAGACACATTAGAGAAATTCTCCAAAGGTAAGAAACAGCTAAATATGATTCTAGACACATCTAAAACTCCTTATAAGAAGCAAGGTTTAGGATACAACTCTGCCCAGGACACATCCAAGTCTAATGTCATTCAGGTATTGGAAAATAGCTTAGTTGAATTCAAAACCCAACCTGCAAAAACTGTTTTTAAATCTGCAGGGTTTGTCCAACCTTCTTTTGAGTCAAAAGGTGCTTCTCCCAGTGGTACCAAATACCATTGCACCTATTGCAAGAAGAGTGGACATTTGGTTGAGTTCTGTTGGCGTAGGTTGAAAAATGCTAGGAGAAATATTGCTAGAATTTCATCTCATCAACCTAGAGCTTTTATGAAACATGATTACTTAGAAAATAAGAAACCTAGACTAGGATTTGTTTCACATGCTCATCATGTTCCTAGACAGGATGCTTCTCATGTTAAAGCAACCATTGCTCATAATAGAACTCCTAATAAAATCAAGGATAGCACTTCTGCTTTGCATACTACTCATGAGACGTGTGTCTCGATCTTCGGGTTCCCAAGTCGCTTTTAACTAACCCCATATTGAGACACGGCGTTCTTTTGTGCCTTGATTTTTCAGATCGTCATGGAAGGAGGAAGAACACGTGGTTAAATCGACTTCTACTGCTCACGTCACATGACCGGAGACTCAAGATGGTTCACTTCCTTCACGCAGTCGAAGGGTGATGACTTCATCTGTAACATCCCAGTCCTACAAGGGCTGGAATGCTACTAAACTAACACATTAACAAAGCTAAAACAGACGACAATTCTAAATTTCGACAGAACCTCCCCTGTATAGTTAGCTATACCGGAGGTTCCAACAATCATTAATATCAAGACAATGGTGAAATCAACAAATATCAGAATCATCGCAGAAGTATAATCTGATCTCAAGCAACTATATCAAAAGGATGAACTAAGTTCACGCACAGTTCTTAACCAATCTTAATGGAGAAGAGTGATCAGCCACAGCTAGCATTTATTATTACAGTTCATCAATAATGAATGATTAAATTGAACTAAAATGAAATCCTGGACTTGAATTAAGGTGAAGTGAAAAGGTAGTGTGTGTCTATTCCCTCCCCATGGAGCCAACCTCAAAGATCACCTAAAAAAACAACAAACAAAGCAAGAGTGAGTCCAAGACTCAGCAAAGTGTAATAGTAAATCAAACATAGCAACATAAGTAGTCAAAGGGATGAAACAATCACATCATGAACAACAGCCTTATAGACCACAAATCCATCTTTTATGATAGCATCATATGCAGTCAAAGGAAATAAACGATCACATCATGAACAACAGCAGTACAAAACACAAATCCATCTCTTATGATAGCACCATAAGCAGTCAAAGGAAATAAACGATCACATCATGAACAACAGCATTAAAGTGTATGAAATAATCACAGAACGAACACTTGAATGAATGGAATGAATGATTTGGACAAAATGAAGGGACTACACACATGCAAATACCGGTATTGCTGGTGACACACCCGTCGGTGTTCACCTATGCCCGCATTTAACAAAATGCGGGGATCCAAGCCCCGTACAAAGAACGTTTCGTACGGGTGTCCCAACCTGCCCACATTGGAATGGTGGGTCTTACGTGCCCATACTGGAATTGATGGGTCTTAAATAATGATCCACTCCCGTGGATTGAAACATGTATTATGGATGCATGGTATGACATATGAACATTGAAATTACATGCTCTCTATTCATGGAAGTAACACAAATGGATTGAATACGAACTAGTAAATGTTAACATGGTACTTAGAAATACAATACCAACCACAAGCATACAACATGTCATAATCATAGAAACACTAAGGTACTTGCCATGATGCAAATACACATGTCCATTGTCATTATCATGATTCATCATTGTCATTATTAGCAAGGTAGTCTCATCGCTCACCTTGTCCCATCATCAATGCCATCAATCATGACACCACTACCATGTAAACACCATCATTTAAACATTGTCATGAAAGCATTCTCATGTAAACACCACCATATAAGCGTCATCACATAAACATTAGCATGTGTCGTCATGTAAGCATTTCCATGTAAGTTTCACCACATAAGCATCGTCATAAAAATATTATCATTAAACTATATCACTCATGCTCATCGACATTACTAAGCAGTAAGCATCATCATTAAACTATGGCATTCATCAAGCATATAATATAATAACTCATCATTAATACTTGCACTTGCCTCAACCGTGAGACAAAAGAAAAGGCGGAACGCTCTAGCCCCCCCGGTGTTCACCAACTCCTTGAGGCATCAACTCGACCGTATTTACACTCCGCAATACCAGCTTCTAAGAAAGCAAAAGAGACAAAATAAGAGCCTTCTCCATCACATAACAAAGGACTCTAGTAGCTAGAGACCATTTCAAGTTCACTATAGAGGGCCAACGTCTTATCCTCGTACACTTATAAGTGATCAAACAAAGAGATAATAACTTATCTAAAATGTTCCGCTGGAACTTGCATATTCTACACCACCACCATGACACGCTCCGGCAATCAGAGGAACCCAGACTCTTTATGCGTGTGAACAAAAGTTCTGCAAAGACAATAACCTTAACTGAAGATGATCATTTTCTCATGCAGGCCTGCCACTCATCACGAGCCGCATGGTCTGCATGACAAAGGCAGAAACGACCAACATTAGTAAAAGTAAAGAGACTATCTTTGTGCATACACAACCTGTACAACTATACGGCCTGCAAACACTAAGGGTCTAAACCTTCACTCATTCCCCTGCAAAACTTCACCAACTGATCCAGAGGACCTCAAGTAACACATAGAATTGCACAACTACTATTGTTACCGCATTAGTGAATCGCGGAAAGTAACAGAGTTTAAAGAGTGCGAGGCCCGGGGCCTTCATGGATCGGTCCATATCAGCATCGAGCCGCTGGACCTCACGAGGGATGTCATCGTCCAGCATCGGCAGCAGGAGCAGTGGCAAAACGCCCGAGGAATTCCCAGCCCCGGTACACCGCCTAACGGTAGGAAATCAATGGACAACATCTGCGAGTTCTCCCCAAGCAGTTCCTATGGTCGTCACAAACAGAAATGCATGGACCATTGCCTTTAAGCTACTCAATCTTGATCCTAAAGCAAGACCATCCATGGTTCCACCACTGCCATATACAACAGCAATATCAACATCTGAACATCACCAAATAACTGAATTTCCTGCTCAAACTCTAAAACCAACATCACAAAAAGGGGGGAAATTCACAACCTAGCGAACCATCGGGTCCACTCGCGGTCACCACCAGCAACTGGGCGGCTGAGCCGTGAGCATGGGCACAAAGCAGTCTGGTCGGGCAACATTATTGGCTGCAGCAAGCGCGATCGCGTGGACCGAAACCGAGCGAACGCACAGCGCGATCGAGGAGGACGCGGTCAAGCGAACCGGCGATCGGTGAGCTGGGAGAAGGAGAGGCGATGCAGGGTGACCGAGAGCGAGCGAGCACGGCCGAGGCGCCTGAACCTAAGGCGCAAGCGGCGGGGGAGGGAGGCGGCAGCGGCGCAGCTGCGGCGGCAGACGAGAGAGAGGAGCCGTAAGGAGGCGGTGGCGCCTCGAGGCGGCGATCGAGATGGGCTGCGTCTGGCTGGTGGCGGCGACGGCCAGGGAGCACGGGCGACGCCAGAGGAAGGGAGTGAGCGCGCTGTGGGGGAGGAGGCGATGGCCTACGGGGAGCGACCGAGGTGGAGGGGTGTGGAGATGGTGGCGACTGTAGATGTGCAAGGGGGAGAAATAAAAGGCTAGGGTTTCTTTTGGCCAGCTCCCCCTCTATCCATCTTAAAGCCAGGCTTCTCCACTTGGGCCATGGGCCAGCAACCCACTATTCTCCTCAATCCACCAAGATTCTGAAATTCTTCACTATTAATTTGTTTATTTTCCTTTTAATTCTTGTCTATTTCGTCTTCAACTATTTAATCTAATAGGGTATTACATCATCACCTTCGGAGATGATACACAAGGGCGGATCGAAGGAACTGGATCGATTAGGGTGAACGACAAGTTCATTCTCAAGGACGTCGCTCTTGTGGACAAGCTAAGGTACAACTTGCTTTCTGTTTCGTAGCTTTTTGATGATGGCTACGAAACTCGTTTTAAGAAAAATGCCTGTCGCGTGCTTGATTCTGCCGGTGAGCTTGTTTTTGGGATTTCTAGAGTTGGTAAAATCTTTGGAGCTGATTTTTCTGAATTTCTTGCTGGATCTATCAAATGTTTAATTGCATCTTCTTCTGATATCTGGCTTTGGCACCGACGTTTGGGCACATTGGTTTTGATCATCTAACGCGAGTTAGCGGCCTTGATCTCATGAGAGGTTTGCGCAAACTCAAAGCTATCAAGGATGCTGTATGTGCGCCCTGTAGGCATGGCAATCAAGTTGCCGCCTCACACTCTTCATTGACTATGGTCATGGTGACGGACGGTGACGCTTGCTTCATATGGATCTTGTTGGTCTGCTAGGAGTTCGGTCGATCGGTGGCAAATGGTATATTCTTGTCATAGTTGATGATTTTTTGAGATATTCTTGGGTGTTCTTTCTTGCTTCGAAGGATGAGGCTTTTGATCATTATCATGATGTTGTTCTTCGTTTGGCTTCTGAACTTTCTGGTGCCTTGAGAGTGATCCGTAGTGACAATGGCACGGAGTTCAAGAATGCTTCTTTTGCCTCTTTTTGTGCTGAGCGCGGTATTGAGCATCAGTTCTCTTCTCCACACGTCCCTCAACAAAATGGCGTTGTAGAAATGAAGAACAGGACTCTAGTCGAGATGGCTAGGACGATGCTAGATGAGTATAGCACACCGAGGAGGTTTTGGGCCGAAGCTATTGCTACAGCTTGCCATATTTCAAACCGTGTCTTTTTTAGACCGTCTTTGGGCAAGACTTCTTATGAGCTTCGATTTGGCAGAAAACCCTCTGTTTTGCATTTTCGAGTCTTTGGTTCGAAGTGTTTTATTTTGAAAACAGGAAAGCTAGATAAATTTGAATCAAGGACTTGTGATAGTTTATTTCTGGGTTATCCTACTCATTCGAGGGATTTTCAGGTTTTTAATGTTCAAACTAACCTTGTCCAGAAGACATGCAATGTCACTTTTGATGAGACTAGCCGGACTTGAAGTGAAGATGTGTGTCATCAAGCTTCAAGAAGATGCTTAAGGCAAAGGTATGACTAGGTAAGGCTAAGGATGTGTTCCTAGTTTTTTTTACCGGTATTGGTGTTTGTTTGGAAGACCGGGTTGCTCGTATAGGTTTGCCATACTATTAAGAGGGGTCTTGTCTTGTAGCTTGAGTCCCATCATGTGTTGATAGCTCAATCCTGCTTGCTCTAGCTCTCCGTGGCATGATACTATTATTTGCGAATGTGTTTTGCAAATAGCTGAGGCTCATGCATTTAATCCTTGTAGCATGTGACTATACTTTGCAAATGTGTTTTGCAAATGGTTGAAGTTCATGTACCTACTCATTGTGGCATGATCTAAGTTTGCAAATGTGTTTTTCTAATTGTTGGGATTCATTCATTTTACCTTGGCATGGTATAAGATTGCTTGTTGCTATTTCCTTTGACTTAGACCATGATTGTGACTCTCTGGAGTTCTTGCGCTTTATGCATTGATATAATGTTTTTTAGATGATGGAATTAGATGGGTTGTGTATCCCTCTAAATAATATTTCCATAGAGTCCAAGATCACTCAATAACGACATCGGAGTCAAAAGTTATGATATTTTTCCTGAGTGTTGTCTGTGATGAAATTGGGCTGCGGTAATACCGTATGAAAAGAGTGGTACTACCACAGAGTAGTAGTATCGGCCTCTGTGAGTGCGGTAGTACCGCACCAAACTTTCAACGGCTAGTTTTTGAGCATTTAATGCACCCTTTCCTACCATTGAACAGTAAAAACGGTTGTACCAGGTTTGTACAGCTAGCAGTACTGCCGCAAATCTTGATTTTTGGGGATTTCTACTTCCAACGGTTAGTTTTTGTGTGTGGGCTATAAATACCTATGTTGGCCGGTTGGGGGCAACTCTTAGTATCCCAGTTCACTCTCTTGAGCTAGTGTGAACTTTTCCTCTCAATTGTGCATGTGTTGCACCTTGTGAGTAAGAGGAGAGGTCTCTAGTTGCATGTGTTGCATTTAGAGGTGGATTTCGTGTCTACTTGAGCTTGTGCATTTGTTGCACGTGGTGAGAGTCAAACAAGGGGCTTGACTTATTACTCTTGGTATTTGCTGATACCTAGACGACGTGGAGACGTCGTGGTCCAGTGATCTTCTCAAGAAGCTTGTGAGAAGGCCCGGCGTGTTGTGAGTTGTTTGGTGCTCGCCATCTCCGGAGTGGGGGACGAGCAACCCCGAATAGATTGAGGTGTTGGCTTAATTCGCGGAGTTGGTCCAATTTGTTTGGGCTTACCTCAACGTGGATTAGCGGAGACTGACAAGTCTCTGAACACCATGGAAAAACGTCCATGTGTCATTGTGGTTTGCGAGGCTAGTCTCCGTCGGACGCCGGTTCACCCTAGACGCCAGTCTGCTGTCGGCACTTGTCGACAGGTGGATGCCCGAGATGCACACCTTCCACTATCAGTGGGGTGAGAAGACAGTCACTTTGTAGGACGTCTTGTTCTTGACCGGTCTCCCGGTCCAAGGTGAGCCACTTGTTCCAGGCCATCCGCCGGCAGACTGGAAGGACAGGCTAGAGCATCGGTTCGACATACCTATCTCGGAGCGTGCACGTGGCGTCCCCCGGACTTGGCTGAGGCATTTCAGTCAATGCCCGCAGGATGCACTATAAGATCGAGGAGGCCGACTAGAGGGTGGTGAATAGGCGGTTTTTAAAATCTTTTGGCTAAAACCGAGTTTTATGCGGAACTATAAATCAATTCGATTTTGCTCAATTAAAACATAAATCAACTAATCTTGACTAAGTGCACCAACAATATAAGACTATTGATAATGATAGCAATCTGTTGGACCGAAACGGCGACTAGAGGGGGGTGAATAGGAGCACAATCTCTTTTTCACCTTGATTGAATTCAACACGATTTTCACTCCAATGGCTATAAAAGCTATGAAGATCAATATACAAGCACAGTGGAAGACTTCTATTGAATCCAATCAAAACCCCAAAGCAAATAGACCAAAATCACAAAATCTCAAAACCTAAAGAGTTGGGCGGTCAATCCTCCATGTAGTGGGTGGTCTAATCTTTGGAAATTGGTCTGACCTCTAGGCACATGGCGGTCTGACCTCCAAGCTAATGAACAGTAAAATCAGTTCAAACTCAAAATCACAAATTGGTCTAACTTTTGATCCGCAACTCCAAACCTTACCAAACTTGAGACATACCTTCTCTCAGATGTCAGGAACCTATTCCAATCAAGGATCATGAAGATCCTTACAAAGTTCCAACCTTTTTCCGTTTGAGTGAATGTTGCTCCAAAACCGAGTCAAAACCAAAATATGATCCAAATACTTGCTCGTGGGTGATTGATGATCAAGATGATCCGAGATGCATTTTCACATGTCACAACAAGCTAGATCTAGGCCAGAAACCAAAGAAAAACTCACGGATCAAATAAAGCCCCAAAATCACAAAATAGAGAGTAAAAACAAAAAGAGACTCATCTTGAGGAATCTTGCTTGGATTGATTTGGGATTGATGTTGGTTTACAGCCACTCCATCCAGGAGAACAAAGACTCAACACATGAGCTCACAATCAATCCATCTCTCTAGAACCCAAACCTCTCCACTATTCTCTACTGACCCTAAAACACAAACTAGGGTTTTAGATATGAAGGTTGGGGGGTGCACAACCAGCACCCTCCTCTATTTATAGTGGAGGCTAGCTTTTAGAAGAATATTCCTAATGAGCACCCGTTAAGCCCACACACAAACGGGTCTCACTTACACACACATTTTAAAGTGTCGTCTCCATCTCCTCTTGACCTAAACCGCTTCTCCTTGCGCCATCTTGCACCGCGGGTTAGCAAAAGGTCACCAAGGCGGTATTTAGGTGAAGTTACCAAAATACCCCTTCTCGATCCTTCTCCAAAGACCGAGTCCAATCTTAATGAAGCAATCCCATGCTTCACCACATGTAGGTTGATCAACGGCTCTCTTCATGTCGACAAGTCTCTCCCATCCGGCTCCCACCGAAACCACCATGGCACTTGCACTGACACCCGCACCATTTGATCCAACCCGTCGCACCGAACTGCCCGTTCGGTCATCCTTGTCCATTTTGCGCCAAGCTTGAGTCTTCTGACTTCACCCGGCATCCTCGATCGTTTTGAACCACAGTTCTCCAAGCCTCGTCCCGATCACCCTCGTCGTTGACCTCCAAGCTTCCTGCACAACAATAGACAAAGAAATCAATTCCGGAAATAAGTTCTTCGCAACTTGACCCATGTTAGTCAAAACATGCATCATGCAACACATATGCATTGAAGCCCATGAACTTGACCTAATCAAACAAACATCGCCGCTAAGATGGCCGATGAACAAGACAAAATCGGTCTAACCGCCACCCATGTCCGGTCGACCGCCTCAGCCTGATCGACCACCACTGCTGGCGGTCGACCGCCCAACAGGACTTAGCCAAATTTCCACCCTGGAAATCCAAAACTCTTTGGAAATTTCAAACGAATAGATCTTTTAACTCGAAGCTCCAAAAATTATGAGACCAAGTGTAGAAGAATCCCCTTTCTTCCCTACACGCTCTATTTTTGGCCCAGCTCCAAACTCAAAAAATCTTTTATGGCCGGTCAGACCACCGCCCATTGGCCGGTCTGACCACCAGCAACTTTGCGTGAGGCTTGGCCGGTCTGACCGCCACACAGGCCGGTCTGACCGCCTGAGACCTGACAGAACCTGAACTTTGCCAAAAACAAGTGTTTCGACAAACCTTCAGCACCATTGCCAATTGTATCGTCATCCTAAGATCGTGAGCATATCCCCATGATATCCACACAATCATACAAAAACATATAAGCAATTTAATTCTAGGAATGTAAATTGCACAAAGTAAATCACAAGAGGGCAAACCACAATAACACAAGGATGTTTTACCGTCGTCTTCGGAGAATTGCCGGTCTCCCCTAATCCACGTTGAGGTAAGCACAAACGAATTGGACCGGCTCCATGAATTAAGCCAAACACCTCAATTCCACTAGTTGTAGCTCTTTCCCGCTCCGGGTAGGTGAGCTCCAACCTCCACAACACGTTGGACCTTCTCACAAGCTTCTTGAGAAGATCATCGGACCACGACGCCTCTACGCCGTCTAAGTGTCGACAAACACCAAGAGTAATAAGACAAGCCCCTTGCTTGACTCTCACCATGTGCAACGAATGTACAAGCTCAAGTGGATACGAAATCCACCTCTAGATGCAACACATGCAACTAGAGACCACTCTCCTTGCTCACAAGGTGCAACACATGCACAATTGAGAGGAGAAGCTCACACTAGCTCAAGTGAGTGAAATGGGATGCCAAAGAATTGTCTCTCAACCGACCAAGGTGGGTATTTATAGCTCACACACAAAAACTCGACGTTGGGAGCAGAAATCCCAAAAAATCAGGATTTGTGGTAGTACCGCCGTACAAACTCCGGTACTACTGTTTTCTACTGTTCATCGGTCGCACGGGTGCATTAACGGCTCAAAAACTAGCCATTAAAGTTTTTAAAGTGGTAGTACCGCAGTACAAAGGGCGGTACTACCGTTCTGCGGTAGTACCTCTCTACTCGGGCGGTAGTACCGCAATCCATTTTCAGCATAGACAACACTCGGTAAAAATGTCATAACTTTTGACTCCGATATCGGAATTGAGTGATCTTAGACTCTATGGAAAGATTATTCAGAGGGCTATACAACCCACCTATTTGATTGATCTTAAAAATATTTGATCAAATCAAAAGCACAACTTCAAAGAACCACTACCATGGTCTAAGTCCAAAAAAATAACAACAAGCAATCTTAGACCATGCCAAGGGAAAATGCATGAATCCTAATAATTTGCAAAACACATTTGCAAACTTAGATCATGCCATAAGGAGTAGGTACATGGACTTCAACCATTTGCAAAACACATTTGCAAAGTATAGTCACATGCTACAAGGATTAAATACATGAGCCTCGGCTATTTGCAAAACATATTCACAAATAATAACATCATGCCACGGAGAGCTAGAGCAAGCGAGATTGAGATATCAACACATGATGAGACTCAAGCTACTAGACAAGACCCCTCTTAATAGTACAGCAATCCGGTCTTCCAACCAAACACCAAGACCGGTAAAAGACTAGGAACACATCCTTAGCGCTAGCTAGTCATACCTTTGCCTTGAGCATCATCTTGAAGTTTGATGGCGCACATCTTCACTTCAAGTCCAGGTCATCGTCTTGATATGCATCAATCCATGATGCATCCTTCACTTGACCTCTATCAACACATGATGGGTCTTCTCTTAACTTGATGATCAACTCATGATCATCTCCACTTTGATATCTTGATATGCATCAACACATGATGCATCCTTGATGAGAATCTAATAATCCTCATTTTATCATTTATCTATAATTCTTATTATGGGTAAATATGACATCATATGGTCCCTGAGTATACCCCATATATTTACAAGGGAGAAGCCAACCAGGTGGTCATAAGTTCTTCTACGACCACCCCCATAGTCGTAAGTCCTGTTACGACTACCTCATGGTCGTAAGTTTTTCTACGATCACTATCCAGTCATAAGTTATTCTATGACTACCCTATGGTTGTAAGCTCTTCTACGACCAGGTCAGCTACGACCACCCTATGATCAACAAAGTCTACAGACGAGTGGGTCCAATTGATTGGGGAATTCAAGCAGTCAATATACGCTGTTATTCTACGAAGTAACAACATATAATACTCCATTATCCCTGACAAGTAACTACCAGACGGCACAGAGGAGTTAATACCCCGGTGAGTACTGCAAACATGCGCCCGTTATAGGAACTGATGAGGCGCCACTTCACCTGGAGAAATGGTCACTCCTTCACCGACTATATAAAGGTGGCGGTCAGAGAGGAATGGGACGGACAACAGGGAACGAGATAGAAGGCAATCGAGAAGATAGGCACTATCCTCTGTAATAGTCTTTGTCTTTCTCCTGATTGTAGAAAATACACTCAATACCATACACACACAGGAGTAGGGTTGTTATTCTCTCCAGAGAAGGCCTCAACTTGTATAAAAATCCCCATGTCAATCTCTCTGCGTGATTTCATTCTTGGAGACCCCCTGAATCAAACAATCTTTACGTAAGATCGGTTCTAAAACACCGACAATCCTCTTATTGAACCTTGACTTGATGACGATCAACTCATGATGCCATCCAAAGTCTCCATTACCATGGAACATAACCTATTCATCCAACTCATGAAAAATGTTAGCCTCATAATGATAATCACTACTATAAAACAAGCTATAGAAGACGCCTCATCACAGACGGTTCCTTTGGAACCGTCTGTGATATGTAACTATCACACACGGTTTTTAAATAGAATCGTCTGTGATACGTCACAGACGGTTCTTAGCAAGAACCGTTTGTGATAATCTCAGTCATCACAGACGGTTATTGTTAAGAACCGTCTGTGAAGTATCACAGACGGTTCTATTTTACAAACCGTCTGTGATGTCTCCGTATATCATAGACGGTTTATATTAAAAACCGTCTGTGACGTATCACAAGCCATGGTAAAATCAAAAGGTAAGAGAAATTTCAAGCCATGGTAAAATCCAAGTCACAGACGGTTTTTAATACAAACCGTCTCATAAAAAAAAATTCAAGCCATTGTAAAATCCAAGTCACAGACGGTTTTTAATACAAACCGTCTGTGATGAGATACTTATCACAGACGGTTCGTATCAATACGAACCGTCTATGATTCGTAGTGCGGGAGTTCGAAATTTTTTGAATGCGTGCGCGGGAGGCAAAATGTTTTGGCGTTCTCCTTAAATATCCCAACGGCGAGAGGCCACCCCAGCCTTGTCTTCCATGGGGAAGGTGAGTGGTACTATCTTCAGCCCCGGGACCGCAAGTATCCCAACGGCGTCCGCCCCAGCCACGCCACCAGCTCCGGCTACTGGAAGGCCTCCGCCTTGTGCCTGGGCTTGGCCCCTCCTCATGTCTTCGTTCCCCCTCCCCTTGTTGGTTATATTGGTTTGTACGTGCAATCTTGATTTATTCATTTTGATTTGTGATGCTAGTTATGCATGCATGGTGAGGCATTGGAGGTGGACTATCATGGCTTACTGAGGTACAATACTACTCCCCTCTATCTATTCTCTCTACCCTTTGCTTTGCGATGTGGGAATGGATGATGATATGGGCTATTGTCAGTGTTCTGATGGAATGGGTTGGTTTGCCTAGTTGGTTTGGCTGAGGCCAAAATAATAGTGGGAGGGGAAAGATGGTGAGTACCTTGCTTGGTCAGATTTGGATGGAATGGCAGTGGTGATGGTGCTGTGGTGATGGGGGTGTTCTCTGGTGTACTCACCGCATCTGCATATATACGATCTTCTTCCCTCTTTTTTTCAACTATGTGCACGCGTGAAACTGGACAAGTAACGAGGAACTGCTTAGTTCTCATGCAGGTTTGAGCAGCAGCAAGCAATCCAATTTTTTTTGCAATACAAAACGTTATCACAGACGGTTTTAAAACCGTCTGTGATGACCGTTGGTTATCACAGACATATAAATACAGACGGTTCACAAAACTGTCTGTGATGACGGTTTAGAACCGTCTGTGATGACGTTTTGTGTAGTAGTGAATCATAATTACCAAAATATACCTTCATTAAATGCTTCTAGACAAGCCTTTGCAGAAAGGTGCGGTACTACCGCCGTTGATCATGCGGTAGTTCCGCTCTCCAGTAGTTCCGTTCACATAGGTTGGTACTACCGATTCCCTTAGAGGTCCAAAACTGGCCCTCTCTGGAGATAACGTACCGCCAACTAAAATTCAGAACTTCCGGTGTACGGTTGTTCCGCTCAGAATATGCGGTCGTACCGCGATGCGGTAGTTCCGCCAAAAGAACTCCGGTACTACCGTACATCAGTAGTACCGCTTACCAAATGCGGTCATACCGATTTCCGCTGAAATCCTTCCAGAAGCTTTTCGAAATGCAATGCATGACTCCTTTGTCTTGAGCCAAGTCGATCTTTTATCATCTTTGTATTTCCTTTTCATGTCATCATTCAAACTCCGGGACTAAGCCTTGAAAACATCTTAGCACACACATTAGTCCCACAATATGATTGTCATTAATTACCATGACATACCATTAACTCATAATGGTGAGTCAAGATACTCCAATCTTTTCCTCTTTGGTAATTGATGACAACCAACACAATTGTAAATAATTGAATGTAAGATCATATGAGTATATATGAACTACACAAGTTTTGTATACTCATTTGATATGTTTCAAAGTAAAGATCCTTAATATATGTGGATAAAAACAATATGGATCAATACTAATGAAACCACAAAACATAGAGTGAACTCCTCCTAAATGTGTGCATATACGAATGTGTAATAAAAACATATGCACATATTCAAGTTAAACTTTTAGTGGAGTTCAACCTATATTTTGGATATGAGGAATGCAACAAGATATAAGAATATGATGTCGAGTGCATACCTCCACGATTTTCACCTTTTTATCCAAAGAAGACTACACAATAGGTATATCGATAAAAGTGTTAGTCTCACATGTAGATTTTTCATTAATCACCAAAATACTCCATTAATTCATAATGGCGGGTCTAGATTCTTCAATCTCCCCCCTTTTTGGTGATTGATGACAAATCCTAAATCAATAACAACATTTGGATATAAATTATGATAAGATAATAATTTAAGCTATTGAACTATATCCATGCATGTCACTAAGTAATTTAAAGCTTCAAGCATTATGCATATGAGAACGGCAAGCTTATGCACATGATGTATATAGGAGGCTATGTGCATGAATGAGATGCTCCTCCTCAAGACATGCATGAAATAAGGTGAAATTACAAGAGAGAATTCAAATAGAAATATATTGATCATATAAATATTCTCCCCCTTTTGGCATTAAACACCAAAAATCCAACACACATCTAAGCCAACATAGAGTTTTTGTAAACAATGAGCTTGGCAATTGAATTCATTTTATTTGATCATTGAAATATTCTCCCCCTTTTGAAGTAATGTTTTGTTTTCAAGATATTTAGGGAAACCAAAATAGGTCTCAAAATCTCATATTTGAGTTTAACTAAAGGGAATGATATTTGGAATGCATTCAAGGAAACTCACTTTTGAAATCTCCCCAATAAACATTTTCCATGAAGATACCATGCTCATTTTCACAAATTAGAAATCATGTTGAGCTAAAAAAAATTAAAACATTTCAAAATGTATGGAAACAAGCTTCGAAAAATCTGAGATAAATCATTGAGATAGTCCTTGTAAATATACATACTTTTCATTTCGGGAGGCTCAACCAAATATCAACCATTTTGAAGATATGAAAATCACAAAGTAACAGAAAACTGAAAGTTTCAGGTTTTTCAGATTTTTGACATTCCATTTAAGCTTAAAAAGGCAGCTGAAAAACTGGTTAAAATGGTTCCAATAAATTTGATAAAATTTGGCATATAATATAAACTATAGAGGATAAAATTTCATAATTATATCTTCCTCAACTTATTAACCCATTTGGAGATGCAAAAATCGCAAATCAGCTCAAAATATGCAAAAGTCTGAAATTTTCAGCATTTGATCAAAGTGAGAAAAAGTCAAAACTTTTTTCAAATCAAGTTTAAATACTTTAAAAAATTTCATAAAAAAACTTTGGACTCCTAAGAAACATTTCCAAGAAGAGTTTTCGAAAAAGGAATCTACATTCAAAAGATATGCCAAATTTCGCATTGAAGGCATGATTTTTGCTTAAAGTGAAGAAAAAGGAAAAAACCTTTTCAAATGAAGTCCAAATACTTTGAAAATATCTAGAATTTACCTTTGGACTACTTAAAATTTTTACCAAAAGAATTTTTCTTTCAAAAGATAAGGCAAAATGCGCTTTGTAGGCACATAAAGATGATAATTTTGCATTAAAGGTTCGAAATGCAAAACAACTTGAATTTCATGGAGTTTTTCACTTTCTTGGATTTGTATGAGTTAAAAATACTATTTCAAGGCAAGATACACAAAGAAATGCAGCTCAAATAACGAAACTCACTATATGGAAGAATAGGTCATTTTGGGTCAAAACTAGTTTACCAAAATAATTTTTGAAAAAGGATTTTTCTTTCAAAAGATAAGGCAAAATGCGCTTTGTAGGTACATAAAGATGATAATTTTGCATTAAAGGTTTGAAATGCAAAACAATTTGAATTTCGTGGAGTTTTTCACTTTCTTGGATTTGTATGAGTTAGAAATACTATTTCAAGGCAAGATACACAAAGAAATGCGGCTCAAATAACGAAACTCACTATATGGAACAATAGGTCATTTTGGGTCAAAACTAGTTTTTTGGTGAACTTCAAATGAATACAACTTTTCAACGGTTGGTCTTTTGTAAAAACTTTGAACTAGAGAAATGTTTAAAATAACCAACCCTTTGAGTTTGGTATTAACAACGTTTTCAAAAACTCAATAGATTTTGATTTATGGAAATATCATTTAAATCAAAAGCAAGATCATACAAGATCCTTTTGAGGCCAAATTTGATATTTGTTTTCTAAAATATGAATTTTTACTTCAAAAGCATTGGAAAACATTTGAAATATATATTTAAGTACTTTTGTCTAGTTTTTCATAAATTTTAGCCTTTAAAGCAAGATTTTTGACTTTTGACCAAAGAGGCTCTTTAAAAGGCTAAACTTGCATATCATTGATAATTTCACTCCAAAAATACCAAATTAATCAAATGAGAATGAAAAATAAGCATTCACAAGATCCATAAATTATTTTGGGCAAATAGGTAAAATAGTTTTCCCAATTATTAATACTTTACCCCTTTTTAATTAAGCCCAAAATATTTAATAAGTTTTTCACAAAGAGAAAAACTCCCCCTTACACAAAGGTTCCTCTTGGCATTCTTTTCTTCTCATTTAACACACAAATGATTCTCTTCCGTCTTGTCATCTTCTCCTTTGTCATCTATTTAAGATATATCAATCCAAAACTCATGATGACTTCAACCTCTTTTCTTTGGCCATTATTTGCAACCAAATTCTCTGTCTTTGACATTAAGTACCAAAACTATCTACATGTGGATCACACTTGAAGGGTGGTCTTTAAACATCACTTATAGATAACATGCGTCGACAAGACTTGAAATTACAAAGTGCTTGAACTTCTCTCGCAAAGATCCTCAAGGAAAGCATCCAAAGAGAAGAGGGAAAGAGAGAATCCACTCGTACACGAAGAGTACTTGAGCTTGGTCAAAAGAAGTATGATCGGCAATGAATGAAATTAGATACCACTTTGAAGGAATAAGATGATATTATGTGAAAAGATGAATCTCATGCTGAGATTAAGATGATCAAGAGAAGCTACCACTTTTAGAAAGAATACCATTTTTATGATAAAAACATCACAATACGGTCAAAATGGCATATGGAATCAAGAAAGTAGTTGAGGGTAGCTAGCGAATATAACAAGGATCAACTTGACCAAAGGAAGCAACCAAAGTAGGTTTAAAATTGAATGGAATGAAATGGCTATCTTGTCAGAGAAATCAGTAGTACCGATGTGCAAATGGCAGTAGTACCGAGATGCGGAAGTACCATCTTTCAATGGCCGATAGTACCGCGAAGCGGTAGTACCTTTGTTAAGCATTGGCGCCCAATTTTTCCGAACTTCAAGGATAGATCTTAGAATTGAGAAATATGCAAATGATCCTTAGTTTTGCACTCAAATAATTGTCATTCAGGATTATTATGCATTGAAGAGACTAAAGAGTATCTAAGAACATAGTTTTTATGAATTAAGCTTTTGTTTTCGCAAATAAAACTTATTTTGATGAAACTTCTTCAAATGAGCAAAACTAAGCATATGAAGAAATTTAAAGCATCCAATTTTATGTATACCATTGTGGACCTATTTATGTGAATAAATTTGGCTCAAATAACAAAACTCACTTAAGTGCTAGGGAATGACCACTTAGGTCAAACTAGTATTTTAGATGAGTTTCGAAATCAAATAACTTTTGCTAGGTTGGCCTTTTGGAAATCTTGTGAATACCAAAATGGTTTAGAATAGCCAACTCTAGGATTTTCCTTTTGGGATGGTTTTCAAATTTCTTTTAGAATGGTAGAGGATGCCAATCCGAGCTAGAGGCCTCGGAAGTAGGGATAGCAACGGGACCATTCCCCGGTGGGGAGTGGTGGAACAGCCCCGCCCCTGAGAGAAGGAAAAATCCTCGTTCCCCGTCCCCGTCCTCGGGTGCTATTCTCCCCCGTTCCCCGCCCCCATCGGGTTATCAGGGCCCTACGGGGACCTAGACTCTAAAGATATCAACTCTAGACGAAAAAGCACCAGCAATTTCACAAGACAATCGCCCAATCCCGCATCTATCCCTCACTCTCGGAGCCTTACCGCATTGCCATTGGGCGCAAGAACCTTCCCGAGCCGAGCCTCCCTCCTGCGGCGACGTTGGTGATCTTGCTGCGTGGTGCGCTTCTTCGCTTCTTCTTGAATCGCCTTGGCTCCCCCGGCGTTCTCCTCCATGGCGGGGCGCTTCGCCGTCGCGGTCATCGCCGAGACGAGGAGCGACGTTGCTCGACATCGACAGATGGTGGGAGAGCTCGTGGGCACCACCACCCCTCGTGGAATCCCCCTCGGGCTGGGGCTGGGGCTAGGGTTTGTGGTGGGGAGCGGAAGAGAGGAGGAGACGAGGGTTTGGGTCCTGACATCGCCCAGGGGATTGGGAGGGGGAGAAGGGATGGCAGGAGTTACGCAGGGCCGGATGAAGTGCCTTAGTGGGTTGTGGACTGTGGGCCGGCTGGCCTAGTGTAGAGGCTGGACTGTGCGGTAGTGGCCCACATGTTATAGATATTATTAGGGACCATGCGGGTAGCGGAGATGGGAAGTAAGGGAATGGCCCCGGCCCCATCTCTCCCGATAGGGAATATATTTATCATATTAGCATCCTTATAGGGAAGAAATAGTCCTAATCCTTATCTCCTGTTAGATGAATTCCCCGAGGGGGGAATAGGAAATGAGCCACATTACCATCACTACTCGGAAGGAAGCCTCTACCTTTTTGGCAGAAGAAGCTGGGCAACCGGGGAAGCCTTGTGAGCAATGATCTTTGCTTTGCTTTTGGTACGGAGACCCATCTTTAGTAGAGTACCGGTACCTCAGTACCAAATGGCCTTGCTCCTGCTGGAAGCAATATTTGTGCCCAACGGCAAAGTCCAACATATAGGCCACTCAAAATCTCAAACCCAGCCAGCCGAAAGCTTTCCTTGGCATTGCATTCGCAGATGCTCAGAAACTTTGATACGGCCGTGACCAGATCATGACTAATAATACCTGTCCTCTTTTGCCTCCCCCCACCCCACATGATGCCTTTGTCCTTTCCCTAAGTAGTTGATCTGCACCACGCCGTACCCTTCTTTTCTTTTCTTTTTCTAATATCCTTGCTTGGATAAATTTGATCACACTAACGCCTTATCGACCAGAATAAACAAATATTCAGAGGAATCAACGGATAATAACAGATCATTATCCTTGTAGTTCAGGTAGGGTGGAAATATAATTCTTGTACATGCACTAATCCATATATACCTTTCATGATCTGGATATTGATGTCCTGTGCGCTCGATCCATTTCACCCAAGATTTAGGGATGATAAAAATCGACTTCATGTCCAATGACTCCATGGAAAACTCCAACATTTTTTAAGAGGCAATCCAAATCCAAACATATACGTCTTGTTAGAACTCAGATCGAAATCGCATTATCGATCAAAGATGAGAAGAAACGAATTGGAGTCATTCATATACAGCACAATGCAGCATGTACATTTGGCCGAACTCCACTTGTGTTATCACCACGCTATGTACAAATTACCAACAAAAAAAAAACGTACGGGGTGTTGGTGAAATCGTTGCAACACCAATATCAACACCACAAGGAAGTGCTAAAAATAGAAGAAAAAAACACATGCGCATCGCTCAGGATTCAGCATTCAGAAAACCACAAGATCAAAAAGGGATCAGGACGAGAGAACAAAGAACGATAAGTCAACGGCCAGACGGCTTATCGGCGGCATTGGTGACGACGGCGGCCTGGGGCGCGGGACGGCGGCCGTCGTCGAAGTTCTTCGCGTAGCTGGCGGCGTCGTAGCCGAACGAGATGGGCCTGGAAGCCGCCGTCGGGGAGCTGCAGATGCACTTGGTCTCCTGCGCCACCCGCCTGAGCAGCTTCCGCCACGCGCGGTGCCCGCACCAGCCGACGGCCGGGCCGACGTCGCGCGCCGCGAGCTGCAGCTGCCGGACGACGGCAGTGCTGCGGCGCCTGCCGGACAGCCACCACGATGGGGAGGAGGGCATGCAGCCGGACTGGTTGACGGGGCGGGGTGGCGCGGATGGGTCAGCGGCGCTTGTGCCCATTGCTTCGCTGTAGTACTGCGGGGGAGACACGGAGTGGGAGAGGTGGGAGAGGTTTTGTTGGCGGTTATATGGGACGTTGGAGATGTGCTCTGCGACATGGCGAGATGAGAAAATAGTGGGTTCTCTTGCGGCTGTGGAATGGACAAGTAGAAGAGAGATAGTATTGAAAGGATTTTTGTGGTGGTTACATGCGAAGTTAGAGAGATAGGCTATAAGAAGGATATGTATAATGATACAGAAAACTGTTGTCTATAGTAATTTTTTATGTCATCTATAGACAATACTAAAGATAGCTCATATAATGGTACAGACAGCTACTGGTTTTTTAGTTGTCTTTATAAAACACACAATCTTTTAATATTTTTCTTATTTCTGGTGCTATAGTCGGCTACAGGATTGTAGACAGTATCTTTCTCTCTCTTCATTCTCTTTTATCTACGTCAGCAAAAATCCTACGTGGCAGTGACTATAAACGGCTGACATAAACCCATTGTACATGCTCTAAGGGCATGTACAATAGTACATACAGCTGCTGTCTATAGCAACTCTCTATGTCATCTGTAGACAGTACTAAAGACAGCTCATACAATGGGTTATAATAACACAGTCGGCTACAAGATTGTAGACAATACACAATCTTTTAATGTTTTTTTATTCTGATGCTACAATTGGCTATAGGATTGTAGATATCATATTTCTCTCTCTTTATTCTCTTTTATCTACATCAACTTAAATCATATGTAGCAGAGACTATAGATAACTGATGTAAACCCACTGTATATAACCTAACTTCTTAAGATAAGAAAATAGCGATTCTCGTGGAATGGTAGAATGAGAATGCACGAAGATGTTTATAGTATTTTTAGATAGAAAGCGGTTCCAGTAAAGCTGTGGAATGGACGTCTGTGTGCCTAGGTTTACGATATTTTGATATTCTTCTAGATACGTGGGATGACCAAGTCCTTCTCTACTCATTTTTACACTATTGGCTATATATTAGGATCTAGTGCAAATGGATTTTACATCAAACTTTATACCAGTAAAAGTAATACGCAAAATACTAACATTCGTAGGATTGTTATGCCACTACTATGGATCACTTTATCACAGACGATTCGAAACCGTCATCACAGACGGTTTTCGAACTGTCTGAATATGTTCGTCTGTGCTAACAGGCGGTTATCACAGATTGTTCAAAAACTGTCTGTGATACGAATATCACAAACGGTTTGTTATTGAAACCGTCTGTGAAGGCATAGTATCACAGACGGATTTCATTAAAAACCATCTGTGATACGAGAATATCACAGACTGTTCTATTCAAAAACCGTCTGTGATACGTAGAAATATCACAGACGGTTCTATTTACAAATCGTCTGTGATATTTCTACGTATCACAGACGGTTCTTGAATAGAACCGTCTGTGATATTCTCGTATCACAGACGGTTTTTACTATGCCTTCATATACGGTTTTTAATAGAAACGACGGTTCATTACCTTAACTACTTTTTGCTGATTTTTGGCTAGCCACAGGAATTGCTAGCCACCTCTGAAAACAAGCATGCAGAAAACAGATACATCATAGATAATCAATTATTGACAACTCAAAGTGATCATTACTCAAAATAAATTACAAAAAATCGAATTTGTTCAAGTATTATCGCTATAGTTACAATTGGATTACAATTGAATCAATTGTTTGCGTGAAACTCTAGGTCGGCGACGGAGTGAAACTCTCCTTTGTCGTTAACGATTTGTGACATGATAAATCCGCAGAGCTTCGCTTGAATGTCCTTGATCTCATCCACAACAAGTCCATCTAAATCTATCATCAAGTCTTGTCGCTAGCAAGAAAGAGCAAAGTGGTAAGCATATATATTTAAATTTATAATTAGGAAATAATTATTTGGAGATTGACAAACCTCGGGATCCTTGTGCTTAGCACTAATGATTTGCTGCATATGATGGCAAACGTAGATTGCACATCGCTCATCATTTTTTTGCTGGCGGCACTACAAAAATAGAATTACATATATAGGTATAGTCAATTCGAGACGCATTATTATGAAGTATGATATAGGATTATTGTGTTGTAGCGCGTACCGAAAATTTCGTCTTGTGTGTTATGGTCTTTCTTTGCCAATATAGGCGATGAACGAACTACATGATTCCAAAAAGTTATCCTCGGCCATTTCAAACGAAGGAATACTACAATAGAGTTATGTATGGAAGAAATGAGCATACCTTTTGAGTATTGCTTGCAGAATGCTGAAGTCGTGGTCGTTTCTGACTAGGGAATCAAGGTATATCACCCTGTTCCTCTTTGGTATAATGACTAAAAGGATCCAGTGGTACCTACTCATGTATGTCGCTATAGTCATTAAACCTAAGTTCGTGCTGCATATAAAGTACAAATAAAATTTGTATAGCAAGTAGTGAACCACTTACCCCTGATTGTAAGGCACCACTATGTAGTCCTTGTGGCCCTAACTTAGCAATGCCGCCGTTATGTATTCCTCAACGAAGGACAGGTTTGTTTCGATTGTTTGCATAGATACCACGTGTGGGTCGAGAAAACACACCGGTTCTCGCCATGCCCGGGCTTGTTTCATCATGTATCTATACATAAGCAATGAGTTGTGATATTTATCGGTATTTCGTGAATGTAGAACTTGATTGTACACACTTACAGTGTCCAACAATGTAGAAGTGAGGCGTCGAGACCAACGAGGTTGAATAGGTCATATAAGTCGTTGAAGCCCACGACGAAGTTGCCCGGCCCGTTGAAGAAATGTTCATCCTTGTATGCGACGGTGATTCCAGTATCGCACCCCTTCTTTTCGGTCTTCCGCATGTACCAGGCATGCAAAGCCTGACAAGCAAATCCAGCGCGGGTTAATACTGTTTGATGGCTCTTCTAAAAGCAACCACGCCATTAATGTACTCTTGACTCACACAGATCACACCGTACATCCAGTTTCGGTCCATCTACGCTACGCATAGACCTGTTCAAATGCCGGGCCAGGCCGAGCTTCGGGCCGAACTTGAAAAGCCCGACCGAAAATCATCAGGCTCGAGCCCGGCCCAGCCCGAAAACGGGATTTTCAGTTTAAAAGTGTAATTTTAATCATTTTTCGAAATAAAAAACTAATATTTAATTCATTTTCAGCATTAAATAAATAGATTTTCATTTTTTAATTGGTTTTATTGGAATTTCGGGCTGGGCCGGGCTTCTATTGGGCCGGTTTTGGAGTCCCAAGCCTGGCCCGGATAGCGTCGGGGTCGGGCCGGGCCAGCAGGCCAGGCCGCCGATGAACAGGTCTAGCTACGCATGTAACAAATTAGTGTCAAATTAGATTAATAAACCGCAAGTACGTATTCTTCCTATTTACCAAACATACTTAAATTGATTAGCGATTAATTTATAGCAAATAAAAAGGGTTATAGATCGTTACCCTCGGAGCTCACGACGAAAATACAAATATCTCTCGAGAATCCTCGCATTCTCATCCCTTCCTCCTCTCCTTCTCCTCCCTTCCCTCTCTGTCGGCGACGCAATGGGCTTCCTATTTACCAAACATACTTAAATTGATTAGCGATTAATTTATAACAAACAAAAAGGGTTATAGATCGTTACCCTCAGAGCTCACGGCGAAAATACCAAATATCTATCGAAAATCCTCTCCTTCTCCTCCCTTCCTCCTCTCCTTCTCCTCCCTTCCCTCTCTGTCGGCGGCGCAATAGGGGGAGGACCTGGTGGTGGCGGCGGCTCAAATGGGAATGGGCAGGGGCGGTTTGTCGGGACCAGGTATTTGTAATGTCAGTCTATCACAGACGGTTCGTATTACAAACCGTCTGTGGTACTTACTATCACAGACGGTTCTATTAGAAAACCGTCTGTGATAGTTCACAGACAGTCTTTGTTCACAACCGTCTGTGATATTGCAGATTATCACAAACGATTGTTTAATTGAACCGTCTGTGATAGTTCACAGATGGTCTTTATTAAGAACTGTCTGTGATACTGGAGATTAATAGAATCGTCTGGGAACTATCACATTCACAGACGGTTCTTTAATAGAACCGTCTGTGATATTGAGTATCACAGACGGTTTGTAACACAAATCGTCTGTTATAGGCTGGCACTGCAAATGCTTCGTCCCGACAGACCCAACACAGACGGTTCTATTTTAACCGTCTGTGATGAGGCGCCTACTATTGCCTATTTTGTAGTAGTGTGCTGTACGGAAAAAAAATTATCACCTAGAATTTATCTTGCATTATGGTTAGGATTCTGTGCATCTTTCATTAGGCAATGCAATATGCGTGACAGCAGGAGAGTATGAGCTTGCAAAAACATTTAGCCTAGTTCTTTCTTTAGATTATCTCAATTTATCCCATCTAATTAGGGGTCGTATGAGCTCGCCCCATTCGTCCCTCCTCCCGAGTCACCCTCAATCCGAAGCCGGTGCCACCTGCGTCATGCCGCCTGTCGTCACCCCAGCGCGCCATGTCATGTGCCACCCCGCATCACCGACTTCCTGTTTGCTTGCGTCGCCGACTTCGCCTACCGTCTCGCCAGTGTCGCCGATTTCGCTTCAACAGGCGCGCGTCGCCGACTTCATCCCGAGTCGCCCTCTCCACTGGCCTCATTGTGTAAGCTGTTGTCTCATTGTGTTGTCTGATATGAACAATTGATTAGAACTGTTGTGTGATTGTGGATCGTGTTGTCTGATAGTTCACAATTGATATGAAGTCGTGTTTGATTGTGGATTGCTTTGCTTTGATGTGCAGCCATATGGACGAAATGAAAGATGTAAGCAGCTCTGTGCGGTCACTAGCTTTGCCTAGTCCAGAACCCCTCGAAATGGCCGATGCACACTCCCTCATTGCGATATTGGATTGTAAAACCCCTCAGAAGGCAGCTAGCATCCCATTCTGCGTGAGTGTGCGCTCAATTTTTAATTTGCGTAATTAATATCGTTCTAGGGCTAAATCGTCGTTACCGTTGTAGGGATCATCATCCACACCAGTAGTTACTGAGTCTTTGACACCTGCGAAGGGGATGATTTTTTAAGATGAGGACGCAGCCCTAGAGTTTTACAAAGCATACGCGCATGTTGCGGGCTTCTTCGTTCATATTGGATAGCGATTTATTACGAATAGGGTATTACAATGGAGGCGGTACTATTGTGCCAGACGTAGGTGGAATGAAGAAAAAGGTAAGGACAAGGTGGATGTCAAAGTGAAGAGGACATATGAGTCTAAATTGAGGAGGTGCGGTTGTGAGGCCATGTTTGGTATCAAATGGACTCGGGACAATAAATTCAGATTAGAGGCATTTGTCGAAGTCCATAACCATAGTTTTGTCTCACCTAGTAAGCAGCACTTGATACGGTCTAATAGACAAGTAACTGAAAAGGCTAAGACTACACTGTTCGCATGCCATCAGGCTAGCATTGGCACTTCCGGGGTATTTAGATATCTTCATGTCAGTGAGGGTGGATTTCAAAATGTAGGATGCACAAGGAGGACTTGCAAAATTATCATCGTACTTTGAGAGAGAGTATAAAGTCATCAGTTGCTTAGATGTTTCTTGACAATCTAGCTAGAAAGAACAAGAATAATGTTGTATTTTATTTTGACTATGTTATTGACGAGAAGGGTAGATTGGTGCATGTGTTTTGGGCGGATGCAACCTCTAGGAAGAATTACATTCATTTTGGTGAGTTGCTATCATTCGATACGACATATAGTACAAACCAATACGAGATGATATTTGCATCATTCATGGGAGTGAATAACCACAGGGGATGTGTTCTATTTGGGGCTGTATTGCTGCTCAATCAGACAATTGAAACGTTCAAATGGTTATTATGTACTTTCTTAAGATGTATAGGAGGTGTTGCCCCTAGACTTATAATAACTGACGAAGATGTAGCCATGAAGAAGGCAATTGAGCATGTCTTCCCAACTAGCACACATAGGTTATGTATGTGGCACATATTGAATAAACTCCCAACTAAGATAAGGCCAGATTTGAGGGATAACAAAATGTTTTACAGTCGTGTCAATTCATGTGTATATCCCTTAGAAATTCCAGAAGAATTTGAGCCACAGTGGGCAGCTATTATTTCTAAGTTCGGTTTGGAAGATAATGAGTAGATCACAGGTCGGTATAGGATTCGGGCCTCTTGGGTACCAGCCTACTTTATGGACGTACCCTTAGCAGGAATTCTTAGAACAACTTCAAGGTCTGAAAGCATCAATTCTTTTTTCAATCACTTTATTGGTTACAAACATGCTTTGGTGGAGTTCTGGATCCGGTTCGACACTGCGGTGGATGAATAAAGGCAAAAGGAGCTAAAAGAAGACCATGCCACCTTTCACACTAAGCCTCAGTTGAAGACACCATGGGCATATTATAGCAGCATGGCAGTGAAGTATTCACCTATATAGTGTTCGCTAAATTTCAAAAGGAGGTTATTGCGGCCAAGGACAAGTGTGTTGTCGAGAGCACGGCGCAAGTATGTGACCTTAAAGTAACAGCGGACAATGAGGATGGCAAGAAGGTAAGAAAATTCACATGTGACACTAACACCATGATTGCCCAGTGCTCATGTATGTTGTTTGGCACTCATGGGATTCCTTGCCGTCACATTATCCTCGTGTTACGAGGTGCATTGCCGAATGAGCTTCCAAGTCATTATGTTTTGAAAAGGTGGACTACAAATTGTAGAGGGAGGTTGTGTTCGATGAGAATGGCAATGTTCTAGAGGAAAAACCAAAAGATCCCACGGAGGAAGAAATTAAAAAGTTGGCTTCGGAGATGTGCAAGGACTTAGAAGAATTGATACATTGAGCTACACCTTCACTACCTTTCATGCAGACTGCGAGAGGGAATCTTAAACAGTTTATGCAAGACATAAACCAGGAAATTCCTGCCCGACCACAAAGTAGAGTGGAGGAGGTTGAAGCATATCTTGGGTGTGGCATCCCTCATGACATCGATATATTGCCGCCTACCGACAATCTTACTGGAGGCAAATGTAAGAGGAATCGGCCTGGGGAGAGCAAACCGAAGAAGTTGAAGGGAAAGGTAGCTCGTATGTGCAGGACTTGCAATGAGATTAGCACCCATGACAGCCGCAACTGCCCTTAAGGAAACAAGCAAAGTAATGGTCAAAGGTAGCTCACTGTCTAGCATTCCATTTTTTTGTTTAAATACTCACTGTCTAAGATGTTTAGTATTCATATTTGCAAGAGGTGGCTTTGTAGGTGGCTGCAAAGGAGTGATGGTCAATGGTTCAATGAAATGCTACTTGTAATATTTGCTTTCATGCTATCTGAAATGCTACTTGTAATGTGCTTTGTATGTTGTCCAGATTCAGTAAATGTGCTTGGTATGCAATCCAGATTTAGTAATGTGCTTTGTTCAATTCCCTGATGCCAGAAACTGTCCTTCCAGAAACTTGTAATGTGCTTCTAGCATGAACTCTTTGAACCTGATACTGTAGCTTGTTGAACAATGGTTCAGTTCTAGAATTCTGGACAGCCCTTATGCTTGTTGAACCTCATCTGGAATTCGACGATGATCGAGTTCGATTCTTCCAAATTTTAATTGTTGTCTCAATGTGGCCTGAATTTGTTGTCTTAATTGTGCTCTGGATTGTTGTCTCAATTCTTCATTTTGTTGTGAGTTAAGATACAATGTAGTCAAGTGGAATTCTGTAATGAAATGGAGTCTAGCTGAAATGCAAACTTGGTAGTTTTACAGTTGCCCAAGGAATACATGGTGATTGGGTAAAGGCCCCGAGGACATTGGTGGTAGGTTCTGCTAAGACCAATAGCATGCCCTTGGTAGCGGTAACAACCGATCTGGCAAAGAATGTGCAAGCAAACAGATAAATGTGCATGCTCGTCATGAAGTGCACAATACACCTATAATCTCTAGAATTAGCATATATTCAGCGGGGTGTATTAAAACCATCCTTTTGGCCATCGATCAATGTTATCATGCATTTCAACCTATGACCTACAGTTGGACATGAAAGAAGGTAAGGCCTAATCTGGTGAGTGTAGTGTCCATCTTTAGTCAGCCAGGTTCAATCCCTCACCTGGTTCACCAAAGGAAGTGCAGAAGTTTCCCATTCTGTTGACCATTTGGAAGATGACCCAGTATCCCAGATTTCATGTTTGTGAATCAAGTGAACATTGCACTTGTGAATCCATACACATCATTTCAGAATTTCAGATTTCAGAATTTCAGAAATCTCCCACTTGTCAGTCCAGATCCCATATTTCATCACAACAATTCCACTTGTGAGTCCAGATTCCATGTTTGTGAATCAAGTGAACATTGCACTTGTGAATCCATACACAACATTTTAGAATTCACATTTCAGCATTCACATTTCAGATTTCAGAATTCAGCATTCACATTTCATATTTCGAATCTGAATTCACATTTGATTTCAAAGATTCACATTTGATTTGAATTTGGACAACATTTCATCCATACTTTACATAAGACTGCAGGTTACACATTACAGATTGCCAAGAGAGTGGCCAAACTACACCTTACATTACAGAAGACAAATTCAGTTGCCAATCCTACCAATACAAATTCCTACCAGCAAGCAAAAAAGTGCAACAACAAGCATTTTGAACTTTTCATCTGCAGCAATAGATTTCCTGATTGACTTGTTGATCTGATCCAATAAGGTATTCATCACAGCTAGATGATCCAATACATGTTGGTCGACTTGGAAAATGACTTCCTTCCCACTGCTCAACTTCACAGTACAATCCTCCCTTCTCTCCTATTCCACGAGAACCATCCCACTCAAATGCCTCATGTACTGCTCTCTCCACATGAAAGTGTCGCACCCGCTCGAATACATCTGGACCAAACAAAAGCAACCAATTTCATCATTACAATTCATCAAGTGCCACCGCCCGGCAATACAAAAAACCAACAAAATCACGAGAAATGGAGTTTCTTACACCGTCGTTTCTAGGGCATTTGTAGTACTCTCTTCCTCTATTCTTTGAACTCCCGGAGACGGCCCAGATCATCTTCGCATGGTACTTTGGGCATGACACGAGAGGTAGGTCACCGCTAGGCGTCGTCGCTGTTGCGGAACACTCGGAGTACGCCTCCGCACGGTCCTTCTTCTTCTCCATGGCTCTCAAGAGCGGCGGTGCTTCAGGTCACCGGTTTGGGGGAGTGGAGGGCCAAATCCCTAGAATCGATTTGGGGAGGGGAGCATTGGTGGGAACGAGAAGGAGTTGCACGAGGCGGCAAGCCTAGATGAGCTGCGCCGCTCGCCTCGGGTGATTTGGGGAGCGAGAGTGGAAGGGGGAAGAAACGCAAAAGAGCAACTTTCTATCGGGGCAGGGGGACACAAAAAACGTCTTCACTCGACCTACGTGCGCAAGCGCTCGCCTTGGGCCACCGATTGCGCGATGGAGGGTTGGGATTTGCTGTGTCCACATATGCACGAATGTACTTATGTGCATCAGATATGTCACCATCTAATTAAGGCTTGAGCCGAGCAAAACAGGTCCTACTAAAAGAGCCTGGGGGGGTGGGGGGGGGGGTTTACCATGTACTACCGTTCATGTGGGTTGGGTGCACCGAACCTGTCAATCAGCAATATTATTCAAAGCAAATGTCGATCCGCGCACCTACTAAGTGCCCCCGAAAACCTCGATTTCGGGGGGTCCGCCCGATGGATTTGTCTGCGTTTCCACCCTAATTTGTAGGCACATCACCGCGAACTAAGCTTGTTTAAGTCAGTGGTTGGTCCGTTCTATGCAGGCAGGTTACGAACTGCAATACTACCTCGTTTACGGGTGCGCCTATCTTCTTGTCTTCCCGATGACAGGAGCAATGATGAATTAGTCATGCATGCAGGATCCTCGATGCCAGCGGCAAGCAATCACATGGGGTAACTGTCGACCCAAATATACAGGACCCGTCTAGATGGCCGGTCGACCACAAGATTACCGGCACAAATGGAAGAAACGAAATGGAGGCAGAAAACATTCAGAACCCAAATCAAAATGTCATTCTCCATGCAGTTAACTATTTATCCATGTTTTGGAGAACATATCGTGCCATCACCCTTATTTACCAAGTATGAAACGCTAAATTACGTCTTGACCTACTTAGATACGGAGCTCCAGATGAGAACATCACGGGGAGAATCTCGCTGTCTGAAGCTGAACTGAACTCAGATTTCAGCTAGTGATATAAATTTGGCATGCGCTGTCGACTTAGGTAAATTGGTTATTCACAAAACAGATTAGTTAACAAGTTGAAATAGGTATTGCCTGCCGCCCGCTGATTCTGCAGCTACCAAACAATTTCCGTGTGATCAGAAAGAGATCTTGTGTTAGCAACTAGTGAAGATCTTCAGAGTACATAAGCTTTCCTTCATAAATTAGATGAAGAGAAAATATTACTTGCTAGTTTCATAAACTAAAATGAGTATACAAGAAAGAAATGGAGGGCACAGGAAGTATGAAAGACAAACTGATAGCCAAACCATGAAAATACTCATTTCTATGGCTATTTACATTTGTTACTGCTTCAAACCTTACCCAACCTCAGTTCTACTGGATAAACGCATAGTGTGCACTCCTTCATTGAGAACCTTGCTACATCCACAAGTAATTCCATTGTTTCCATCACTAAAATCACCTTGAAAGTAGGAATTACAGATCCATCTCGTACCCACCAATCGTTAGAAAGCTAGTAGATGCCAGTGTGTCAACACTGTCGCTGATGTGTCGGTAAAAGTCCCAACACAATAAGCAGACTGAAAATTTTCCACGTCAATGATTTGTCTTTAGATTAAATTGGGCTTGATTTGAGAGCCTACAAATCGTGAAATTTTTTATAAATAAATCTAGCTGCTATAGTATCATCAGTGTTTGAGGAGCATGTTTAACCCTCTGAATACTTTGACTCGAAGATATAATATTTGGAGTACCTTGTTAGAGGATGTAACAGCAGTTCTCCACTGCGGATCCTGTGTAGCGGATGGTCTGTCCCTGAACAAAGTAACAACTCTTGATTGTGTGGGTCTTTCTACTGTGTGCCGATGAGGCATCTCTCTCATGACCCATAAAACAAATCCGGACGGCACTGACGAGCCTACGAAAAATTTACATCGGCAGAGAAGTTCCATTAGAATTCAGTAGAATTAAGAAGTGGCCGTGCCTAGTGCTTTCCTGTGAATGGAATAATCGGTGGGCAATAAACAGCTCAACAGAAGGAAAAAAAAAGAACAAGGATAACATATCAACAATAATACTACCATACACCATGTCTTGTACTTTCCTAACATTAATTTGATTGCTCGGATGCCTAGGCAGATTTCATTTGCTATGCCTAGCAATTTCCATTGTTGCAGTTAAATACACCAGATGACTAATTATTTGAAGTGAAAAAGTTTGATAACTTTGCGTCAATAGTTGAGTAGCACAACACCCACTGAGTAAGGGGAACTGAACTACAGAACTAACAATAAGCGGGTATCACAAAGACAAGAACAAAACAAATTCACATAAACACACGTACAAAAGTGATAAATACTCCTAAAAGATGATTCATCTATACCAAACACCAAGAAATTCTTTGGCAGCCCCCCAGGACAGAAATAAATATATGCTATTTGACCCCCAAAATTGGGTGCATTAGTAGTCATATAATCCTATAAGCAACATGATTGTAACAAGGACTACTGACAGAGGTTGAGTACTTCAATCAGGTATTATGGCTGGAATCATTAGATCAAAACCAGCTTCAACCTGGGGGGTGTGAGATATGAAATGTTGTGTACATAATTAACCTACATCTACCACCATAGTACAATACTTTCCACCTTTCACTAACTTCCATTGTTAACTCCCTAAATCACATGTATGCTTCCAGGTGGAGGCATGCCCACGAGAAGAAATGCATGCACCATCCAGCCTAGAAGCATAAGCACAAATACCTAATGGATTAACACCGTGTCCTACTGCTTTTGCCCATGGCAGGAAAATGGCATCATGAACTACATTTAATAAAATGCCATTGTTCAGTTTAGTGTTATTTGATTTCTAGGCATAAAGCAACATAAAGATACCTATTGAATAATATAAAAACAATATAACAGCATTGTTGATGATGTCCGCATCTGTCGAGTACCAATACAAAAGCACCTGCGACGAGAAGTATAGCAAATTGAAAGTCACTGAACAACTTAACCGCCAGGTCATGTATTATGTACCTCTTATTGTATAATTGAACTTACTGGAACATTAGTAACAAGTGCTAGTACAGCAGAAGACGAGAAACAAATCAGTGAGACAGCAGCTAAACTGGCAACCTGCACAGAAGCAAGCATTGACAATTTATATGGAGGAGCACGTTGCTCAAAGATGACAGTTTATTTAAAATTTTCCCATATTCTCTTAGACAAGTGAAGTTTTCCCATCCAATCCTGTTAAGCAATGGAAAAGAGACTACAACATATATATGTTTTGTAAGCAAGAACCAAAGAAGTTAATCAGTCTAATGCTTTTCGCTGTTATAAAGAATTAGAGACCTGAAAGAGTAGAATCCTCTAAAAGATTCAGATAAAATGAACAATCCTTGCAAAAAAATGTATACTTTTTGGGTAAATTACACTATAGTCGCATACAGGACTGTGTGTTTGAAATCTGGGTTTAAACAAAAACAAATATGCATATGTTAAAAATGAGAATTGAAAATACATAATGTTGTATCTATATCAGAACTCAAAGCTCGAAAACAACTGTTACTTTTTTTATAGGAAAACAATTGTTACTGTTGAATGACTGTCGTCCATATATTGAACTCAATGATATATAGGATTGTGATTAGCTTGCCTTCTCATGATTACATACAACATTAAATCCAGTAAATGAGAAAACAGAGAGAGAAATGCAAGCCACAGGTAGAATGATCCTGGGAGAAATATACCTTCCTCTTCTCAGTTGATACAGTTTCAGAACGTACTTTGCTCATCTTCGAGAATAACAATGCGCCTTAACATGATCATAGAACCAAAAAGACAAAGACAAGCAAAGAACATGTTAAAACCCTGAAGCCTCACACTCCTTAATTCATGATGTACACTACATGAGAGCATCTACTACTAATAGGAGACGAAATGACAAATGCCAGAAAATTTAGCAAGATGGCAAGGAACTCTATAGAAACTGAATTATAACTATAAGACTTAATCTACTGGGATAAATACAAGAAAATAAAAGGAAGATAATCTTAGGTTGAAACAGTGGACTAGAAACAAACGGCAATGTATATACAATATAAATTTTCTGAATTAACATCTAGGACAAAATTGGGACATGTTGTACATCTAGACAATACTATATGCTTACCATAACATGCCAGAGCACCGCCAAGTATAAGAACAACTACTGAAAATACATCCAAATAAACCTGCAAAATAAAATGTTTGGCTCACGTCTATAAATCAATCAATTTACAACTAAATAAGTGATTATATAACTATTGTTGGAATTGGTGAAAATTGTGAGTTCATCAAGCTAGTGAAATGATATGAATATAAAGCGTGTGATAAACATAAGAAGACATGCAAGTCGATATTTTTTCCAAAACTGGTACAGAAGACGACTTGTAATAGAGACTCCCGTAGTTATAGCATGAGACAATATAAACAGAACATTTAGGATTTGTTACTCAGCAACAGAACTATTGGACCATCTCTAACAATTTGTAATTTAATAAAATAACGTCCTGACGTAAAGAAATTTGGTCCAAAATACCATTAATACGACTTGTGCAGAGTGCAGACCACAACATAGAGCAGATGCAGTTTGGGTTGCACAACAGACACTTGACTTTGCAGTGTTGACATACAAAAGTTTCAGAACTCATTTGAGATAAATATGCTAGTTTTTCTTCATTTGACTGTAAAGCAGAAACATAATGTACAAAATAGGTGCACAGATGCATGAGCACATAGGCAACAAGATACAAAACCCAAAAAATATGTATGCAGGGAACAGAAGATAGGCCTTGAATGGATGAGAAGCAGGATTGCCTAAGATTTCTACATTTGAACTTTCTGTTTTCCTTTTTCCTTTTACGGGGACTTTCTGGGTATTATTGATAAGCTTATCGTTTGACTCTCTCTCTCTCTCTCTCTCTCTCTCTCTCAGTAATTGCAACACATTGAGGCTACAAACCTTGATTAAAAATATATGATATATTAGAGCAAAATGAAGCATATAAGGATAACCAAGCAAGATAATTTGCTAATCCTTCATACCCTTTTTAGTAGTGATGAATCAATAGGATTTTCTCCTCTACCAACCCAGATGAGGATGGCAAAGGCGAACATAACAACAAATGACAGTACAAGCACCTGCACGGAAAAATATTATTAGGTCAGTAATTGGTTCTGCTTGACAGATATTATATCATGTTAGAAGCATTACATGATTAAAGATGACCAAAAAAAATCACCAACCACCACGGTCTAATGTATAAAAAAGGTAAATAGCCAGCAATATATAGATCTGCATGAGCCATGGTGAAGTAGTAAGTTATAATGATGGAAAAAACTTACCAAAATCACAATTTTTTGGCGGCTTCCAAGCTGTATTGCTGAGCAACACCTTCGACGGACATCAACAGGACGGAAGCCAGGTTTAGTTTTTGTTCTGTCTAATAAAGCTTCATGATCACTCCTTACATCATCTTCATCTTCATCATTTGCCTGATGACACAGGTCAACCCTGTAAGACCATTATTTTTTAGAAACATAAAGTGAAAAGCATTTGCAACTCTGAAAGCAAAAAAAGAGCAGGAAAGTGTAACATCAATACATCATCACACCATCATGAAACTTGACTGTTGAGCAGAGCAAGGAAAATCTAAAAGGATTTGTGTTATTTTGCAAGCATAACAGCATGATTTTTGGAGGCACCAACATATGATAATTCCTGCTATACTCACATGTGATAACACGCAAAGATGTTGTGCTGTCATTGGGTTACCCCCCCCCCCCCTTGACACTAGAGAGGATCACATTAGAGTTGTTAGGAGTGACACAGGTCGGAGAAGATGACCACCATTTGACGGAAAGATGTCTATGAGAGAGAGCTTGACACAAGCATTTTTATACAGATTTGGGCCTCGGGATGAGGCCTTACTCCTGTTGATGCAACCTCACCATACGTCGGTGGAGAAGGCTTTACACCCTCTTGTGAGTTCAAGTGATGCGGGACATCAAGTCCAAATCGAGCCTTCAATTTCAACTAGACCAAGAAATAGCTTATCAAGCAAGAAGATATACTTGTGCATGGTTAAAAGTGGGAATTAAATGGATGGTGATACTTACTAAGACCCTTCACACTAATGATGTCTCATAATGTACGGATAATCATTGCATATACATGGGGTGGTTTATAGACTTTCAGAGTTTAAAGCAAATATAGATTTTGCTACTACTAGTTTAGAGTTTAGACACTTCAGAATTCGAAACCAATTTGAGTTTTGCTTCTACTGTTTTATATTTCTAGAATACTTAGTTATTAAGAATGACGATGTCATTGATGATGTTATCATATAGATTAGTTGTCAATGAGTTGTCAAGTATGAGTTGCATATGTATTGTTAAGTAGGTGTAGTTGAGTTGTCATCTAGTTGAGGCATGACAGCCTATAAATAGAGGCAAAGCCCTGTAGTTTTGTAACTTGGTTCATGCACTCTTTACCCATCAATAGAACATGTTGTTCTTATCTTAGATCTTGGACTAGATCTTATATCCTAAGGGCTTTGGATTAAGCTCTTGCCTTCCGTGGAATCGGATTGCCGCCTTTTGGCTTATCTTCGTCTCTAGAACGATATCTAGCTCAGCACGTTGAAGTTGTTCCTTCAACACTTCGTGTTGTTTCTATCCATCAACACGTTGGAGAGTTTCCTCCAATACTTGCATTGCATCAGTTTGGTATCAACGCTCGATGTGTATTTTGTAGCAGCAAAGTGGAGTAATTCCTCCACAACCTTGTGCTGCTTCATCAAGTTAGTACAGCCCAAACCCTGCCTAGGTGTAGGGGTTATCTCTAACAAGTCCATACGTGGAGAAGCCTTTTTGCATAACACAACTTTGGCAGAAGAAAAAGAAGAACAGAAAGATGTTCCTTATTGTTCTTTTACGCATTTTAATGTTTTTCCAATGGTATTTACATCTGGATATTATCATAGACATCAACTTTAGTCAGTGAACACCACTATTTTTTCATTTAACTGCGACAGGTCAAAACGCTTACAGATTAGTGCATATGATGCATATATTACCTACAAACTCTCAATATGGGAAGTAGGCTCTTTGCTCATCCTACTAATGAGTTATGATTAAAAGCATGAATTACCATCAACAGAGAGATTGCTATCCTATGGTCCTGCCAACGGGATGATGTCCAGTGCCACAAAGAAGAGATGTTTTAAAAGTTGTTCATTTGTTATGAAATCTACCTGGTTGTGTGAAAGCACAAAGTCAGATAATTTAGATGGTTTTGCTTGAATGGACTAAACCTGCTAGGCTTCAACTAATCAATTGTCGGCAAGTGCTAAAGGATCGCTCTTTAAGGAACGCTGGCCATCTGCTTAAGAGGGTAGTCTCAACCAGGATAGTTAGATGATTTGCCAAAAGCCAAAAAAAAAATCTAATGAGAAGATCCAGTTTTCTCGTCCAGTATCAATAAGGTACACTGTTTTCTTTTTTCCTCAGATGGTTCAACTGGTGATTACATAGGGCTATGCTACAGATGTTCAGAGTAGATTGACTAGGCCGGGATTAGAGAACTAAGAGAAAAGAGAGGATTAAGGTAGTCCGATAAACAATCTGGCTCTTTTGACTGATCATTAGCATTTCTTCTTGGGTTATGTGCTACGTTCTCCAATTGGCGACCTTCCTTTCAAAGAGATATCAAACATAGTACAAATGTACGGGAACTCCAAAGGAGATCTTTATGATTTATCTTAAACAACTAACAAAGCTACAAGTATAATGCGCCTAACTAGGCACCAAAAGAAATTCTTGCTGACTCACCAGAATGACAGCAGTAGTAGAAAAGAAGCAAGAAGCAATATCTGTGGACTAGCTGCAAATAATCATAATGTGCAACTCTTAGATGATTAGAAAACAACATAAGAGAAAAGGTCTTGTACCAGAAGAGGGTAAAAGTGGAAGGATAATAGTAAAGCTAAACATCCAGGACAACATACCCATGAGAACAAATCCACATCCATGTACCCAACAAAGCCATCTCTCACAAGTAGCGACGATGGTAGACATGAAATACACAAGGAATACTGCCACAGGATTGAAAAGAAAGCAATTCAGTAGTAATGATGGTAATCATGAAATATGCAAGGAACACAGTAAAAAATAAAAAGAAAGTATATATGGTTATCCCGATCCATTGCTACAGCTACTACAAGTACTTTATTTTGAAAATACGTTGGTCAATATTGAAAAACATTATGCAGGAACTATGACGACTCCACGTATGAAGGACATACTGGTTGACAGTGAAGTAATAGCATAATGACTAAAATAATCTGCTTCTGTCTGCAAAGTTACAAGTCAGTTTAGAATTAATTCTGCACTAATATTGAAAAAAGCATTCTGCAGGAACTATGACACTCCACTTATGGACATACTGGATGACAGCAAAGTAACATCATGACTAAAATAACATGTTTCTGTCTACGAACTTACAAATCGGTTTAGAATTAATTATGCACTAATTAATACAGTCATCCGCTATCAAGTTAGTCTGCGTGTATTAACCTATTTAAGAACAGGCATAACAGCGCTGCAACAAGAGAATGGCAAAAAAACTTATATTTCTCAATTAATGTTTCAGAACCAGGTTATACAGTTTTCCACTATTCCTTATGCATATTTTCCTGGATGTCAGTACAGCAGCTACATACAATTATCAGAATAAACAGTATGCTAAAAAACACCAGTTCTATTGTCACTGTTACCACTCTAGCAATCAAGTTAACAGTAATTAAAAATTGAATAGTTGCGACCATGTAGAACACTTACGACGGTCATTAAGTAATAACTACATTATGCAGATATTTCCAGTATACAGCAATGGCAAACAATAAAGAGACCTCAGATACAAAAATGGTAAACGAAAGGCATATATTGTACTAATACATGTCTCACCTATGTTGCATAGGCCAATCATAAAATGGAATATCTGCAAGAGATTTAAGCATATATCATTAAAGGTCTCGCAGCTGGGCTCGTAGCTCAAAGGGGAATAAAAATCAAGCACCAATTTATCAATTTAAGTCATAATCTTGAGCTCTCATCCCAAACCCCAATAGCCCAAGTATTGATGTAAAATATGACATACCAAGGAACCTTGCCATTGTTGCCTTCAAAATAAACACAGACTGCAAAATGTACTGTCGTTTCGATAATCTACAGCAATATTAGCTTCATGATTGCCCTTTTCTATTTCATTCATTCATTTATATAAGATTACAATCAAACTATAGATAGAATGTATTAAAGACTGATACTAATTGGACAGAATGTATTAAAGACTGATACTAATTGGACTCTTCCTAATATAACCTTTCCTAATAGCAATCTTCCTAATTGGGATTAATTAGATTCTCAATCAGCAGTTGCCATAGCCGGCTGCCCCTTCCCCTTAGAATGTCTTCCATAAACGTTGCCCCACATGACATCTCTCCCTCCCTTGACAAACAGCTCGTCCTCGAGCTGAAAAGAGGGATAAGACTCTCGAAAAGCAAGAACATCTTCCGAGAAGGCATCAGCAGCTTGGAGTCCTTCCCATTGTACAAGAATCTGCCACTGGCCAGTGTCGGGATGACCCGACCGTGTAGAAGAGGCGGCAATGGTGGTTGAGCTTCTAGAGGAAGACCGTCATACCTCTTACGTAGATTCACATGAAAAACATCATGTACGCGTGCTAATTTTGGCAAATCCAATTGGTAGGCAACCTTATTGATCTTGGAGAGAATGCGATACGACCCATAATACTTAGGCTCGAGCTTCGCGTTATGCCTTGCAAGAAAAGTCGCGGCATACTGTGATGAAGACAGAGCCACACAAAGCCACCCACCGCAAAGTGGACGCTGCGATACTTGCAGCCATAGAATTTTTTGTAAAATTCTTGAGCATGCTGTAAACGACCGCGAACATCGGACAAAAACAAGTCACTGTCCTGGAGCTCATGATCAACTGCAGAAGTGCGCGCCGTCCTAGGTTCATAATCACAAAAAGATGGTAGATCCTGCCCATAGACGACCTGGAACGGGGTAGTTTGCAGCACTGAGTGGTACGACATATTGTAGATGAATTCCGCCCACGGCAACCAACGAACCCATTGGCGATGACGATCTCCCATCATACAACGGAGATACATAGTAATGATTTTATTGACCACCTCAGATTGCCTGGCAGATTGGGGATGGAAGGCCGTACTCATATGAATGCTTGTGCCACACTGTGAAAACAGGTCCTTCCAAAAGTTGGAGGTTAACACCGGGTTTGTCCGAGACAATGGAGGTAGGGATGCCATGAAGCCGAACTATCTATGAGAAGAAAGCCTATGCAACTGAAGAAGCCGAATATGGATGGGCCAAGGGAATGAAATGGGCGTATTTGGAGAACCTGTCAACCACTGTTAAAATGACAGGCTTACTGGCTTACCGCCCACTTTCGGCAATCCCTCCACAAAATCCATGGAGATATCGGACCACACCGAGGAAGGGACTGCTAGGGGCAGCAGCAAGCCGGCCGGGTGGAGTTGCTCTGTCTTGTTGCGCTGGCATACCCCACAGGCGCGGATGTACTCCTGAACCACCGCTCGGTCTTGGGGGACATGGAAATTTGCCCTCAAACGATGGAGTGTCTTCTGGATTCCCTCATGAGGCCCTTCATGGACAGCCCCCAGGACAGCCGACAGGAACATGGAGTCGGCTGGAACGTGGGCGCGTTGCTCATAGCACACCATGCCCTCCACCAAGGACCATGGAGAGTCGAGTTCACTGGAGGAGATGCGCTCCCGTAGGCTCGACAAGGTCGGCTCCGTGCATGCGGCTTGGCGCAGGTCATCGAACAAAGAGAACCGTGGAGCAGTAATGGCGAAGGCGATCTCGGGTTCGGCATCCCAGCGCGATAGGGCGTTGGCCACCACATTCAGGCGGCCTGGCTTGAATTCGATTGCAAAATCAAAACCAAATTGTTTGCTCACCCATTGATGTTGAGGAATTGTTGAGAGGCGCTGATCCAGAAGGAACTTGAGTGCATAATGATCCTTTCGGATAGTGAAAGGATGCCCCTACAAATACGGCCTCCAGTGCCGCACGCCTGTACTAGATCAATCAGCTCACGATCATAAGCCGCCAACTTGGTGTGGCGTGCTGCAATGGGGCGGCTAAAGAACACGATGGCCCCAGCGCCTTGGTGAAGAATGGCGACATATCTCGTGCCCGACGCATCGCACTCCACAATGCATGGAGACGAAAAATCCAGCAGCTGTAAGACCGGTGCTGAAGTGAGTGCCGTCTTGACTGTCGCAAAGGCTTGGGACACCTCCTCCGTCTAGGTGAACCCCTCTTTACGGAGGAGTCAAGTCAAAGGAGCTGCCATGGAGCCATAGTTCTTGATGAAGTGGCGGTAGTAGCTGGCCAATCCGAGAAAGCCGCAGAGGACGATCACGATTGGGGCTGCGGCCAATCCAAGACACCCTCCACTTTGGAAGGATCCATGCCGACACCTTCAACCCAAATGATGTGGCCAAGGTATGTCACCGACGATGCCCCAAAGAGACACTTCGACCTCTTCAGGAAGAGCTGATGGCGATGTAGAAGCTGAAACACGACTCTCACATGTCGCAAGTGATCCGCCCAAGATGAGTTGTATATCAAAATATCATCAAAAAAACACAAGGACAAAGCGATGCAAGTAGGGCCGAAGAAGTTCATTCATAAGATCCTGGAAGGTGGCCGGAGCATTTGTTAGGCCAAACAGCATGACCAAGAACTCGAAGAGGCCCTCATGTATCTTGAATGCAGTCTTCTCGATGTCCTCGGGGTGCATCCTGACCTAATGGTACCCCGAGCGCAAATCCAGCTTGGTGAAGAATCGAGCCCCATTGAGTTCGTCAAGCAGCTCCTCGACCACCGGAATTGGGAACTTATCTTTAATTGTCTTGTCGTTCAGTGCCCAGTAGTCAATGCAAAAACGCCATGCCACATCTTGCTTTTTGACCAGCAGGACAGGCGCCGAAAATGCCGAGGTGCAACGCCGGATGATGCCCTGATCGAGCATGGCAGCGCATTGGTGCTCTAACTCGTCCTTCTAGAGGGTGGGGTACTGGTAAGGCCGGACCACCACAGGACCTGAGCCGGGAAGGAGGTGAATGCGATGGCCTCGACCTCTCGCTGGTGGCAGGTCTCGTGGTTCCGCGAAGATGGTCTGGAACTCCTGCAAAGGATCGCCCATGTGGTCCTCCGAGGTTGCCGTGTGGTGGTGCGGGCCGGCTCCTAGTGGGTTGGTGTCGTGCCACACGATCTCCCGCCCTTGCCGCTGGAAGCGCATCGTCCTGTGGTGGAAGTCCCAACTCCCAAGTGATGGGTCCTAGTGAGCCTAGCCACTGGAAGCCTAGTACGACGTCAAAGTCGCCGAACGGAATCGTGAGGAAGTCGAGGACGAAATCCTCGTTGTCGATGGAGATGGGTGTTGCGCAGCAGATGCCGCCGCTTGTCACCTGGTCGCCGTTGGTGACTGCCACTGACAGACTCGTGCGTGGCGTGAGGGACAACCCCACTCGTGCGATCAATTCGGTCGCCACGAAGTTGTGAGTCGACCCAGAGTCCACTAGGGCCAACATGTGGATGCCATTGATGATGACGGCGAGCTGTATCGTCTGGGTCTTGCGGATGCCTGTCAGAGCAAGGAGGGAGATGGTTGCTGCCACCTCGGGCTCCTCTTCCTTGTCCTCCGAGTCAGGCTCCACCTGTAACGAAAAAATGTGCTTACAAAGTTTTTGATGTCCCGGATGGAATTTGTTGTCGCAGTTATAGCAAAGTCTTTGGCTTCGACGTTCCTCCATCTCGGCAGGCGTCAAGCGCTTGAAGGGGCACACGCTGTGTCATGCGCCTGTCGACGACGTGGAGAGCGTCTTTGCTTCCTAACGCCACGGCCGACGCTTCGCTTCCATGGATGAGTCGCCGAGGCGCGCCATCAGCCACGGGTCGGCCATGCTGCCATGGATCAGAATGAAGCCGATCGTGGCGCGGTGGTCCACCCTCCGGCGTCGTGCGGTAAGGTGGCCAGGCGTTCGTAAGACCGAGCTAGGTCCATCGCCTCCTCTAAGTAGCCGGGCTTCTGGAGCTCGATGTGAGTCTTGATTGGCTCACCCAAACATGTTGTGAACAGCATACGCTGTTGCTCGTCGTCTAGCAGACAAACGCATGCTAGCAGCATCAGAAATCGCTCGGTGAATTCATCCACCATGCCAGTTTGGTGAAGCGCCGTCAATTCGCCGAGAGGGTTGTGGCGGGTTGGTGATCCAAATCACCGGGAGACTAAGTCGGTGAAGTGTCGCCAGTTCGGCGCACCCTCCATGCGCTCTAGACGCATGTACCAGAGCTGTGCCGCCCCTATCGGGTGATAAGTGGCCAGCCATACCATGTCCTCGGTCGGCGTTTGCTGAGCCCAGAAGAATTGTTCGCAGCGATTGATCCATGGAAGCGGGTCTTCCCGGCTATCAACGGTCGAAAAAACGAGAGCTGTAGCGTGGTGGGTTACGAGGACTCTACCCTACGAACTCACCGGTCAGAGGTTGGTATGGTAAAATCCCAACACCACGTCCTGACCACGTGCGTGCGGCGGCACGGCCGCGACCTTCGTGCTGGTTGTAGTCTCCCAGGCTGGCGCATCAGTAGCAATGGCAGCAGCAGAGGCTGCGGCATCCCGTTCATCGCAATCACCAGCGCCTTCTTCGCTGCTCGGTTGGCCCTCCATGCGTGCCAACCGTTGGTCATGACGGTGCAACCGGCTCCCGACTATCGCAAGCTGGCCGACATGATTGTCGAGCCGCTCCAAGACCTTGGGCAACAGTTTGAGTTGGTTGCCGGTGTTCTCCATAAACTTTATCATCACCTCCTTGAAGTTGTCGTCGAAACCACCGCCGTTCGCCATGGGGAAAGGAACAGCGGGTAGCTCTAATACCAAGATGTCAGGTGATGAGCTTTGGGAGCGAAGGAGGAAGGGAAGGATGAGGTCCGGAGGATGAGGGTGGCGCTTGGGTGCCGTGGTGACGTGCGGCTAGGTGAAACCCTAGCCGCCGAGAGAAGCTGATGGTGGGAGGCGCAAGGGATTAGGTTAATTCCTAATCCTTGCATGCCCTTTTCTATTTCATTCATTCCTTTATATAAGATTACAATCAAACTATAGATAGAAGGTATTAAAGACTCTGATACTAATTGGACTCTTCCTAATATAACCTTTCCTAATAGCAATCTTCCTAATTGGGATTAATCTGATTCTCAATCGGCAGTTGCCATAGCCGGCTACCCCTTCCCCTTAGAACGTCTTCCATAAATGTTGCCCCACATGACACTAACAGAAACGGAAAGAGTAAAAAGTCAATTTAAAAATGAAAATAAGCCTGTCACTCCCATTTTAACTACAAACAAGTATTATGGGGAAGGTGGGGAAAGCTTAGTATGAAGTTTGAGCTACCAAGTGTAAAAAGAGGATATAATGTTTTTGGGTAGGTCATTTTTAAGACTCAAATTGTCAAATGGAAGTGATTAGATCGAGAGCTAAGTGGAAAAATCCATTTCAAAACTTAAAACTTCGGACCTAGCCACCTATTTCCAAAGTTTAAGAGCCAAATAACTACTTATCCATGATAACCATAGAGACATTATTCAGGGCAAGCATAAAGTCCTTATGAAACAAAACAACATATCAAACAGTTGGACATAGGAATTTCACATACCTTTTGCCGAGTCCATCCATGTTGTTGATTGTGCCTGTGAATTCTTGCTAACTGCAAAATTACAAGTGCGGTGATCCTTAGTAAAGGGATTTAAGGTATCAGATTCAAATAATGGATTTAGGGTCATTTGCAATGGCAACTGGTCAGTAATGAAAAACACTATGTATAAACAATACTGTGGATACGATGCACGCAAAAAGTTACACGCTCCACTATGATAAAGCGCCCCCATCTAGTAACACCACAGCAACACTTTGGTGAACAAGTACCATGCCGGAATCTCTAGATGAATAGCAACACAATAACTGATGTAGCTGGCTGATCCCACTGCTACCGGAACGAGCAAACTTATCATACACAAAAGCCCGTGCTCCCCCGCTACCTGTACCGCTTTCACCCGGCGGACAACACACATCACCTGCCCGTCCTCCACTCCCTGCCCGCCATTAATCACAAGCGGAGCAACAATACGGGACACCAGATCGAATCGACGCACCTGCACGAAGGCGGCAGCGGCAATGGCGGCGTCGATGACAGCAAGCACGGACTCAGCGGCAATAATCGGCAGCGGCAGGCAGCCCCCGCCGTCTCCAGTGGTGGTGGCGCGAAAGAGGCCGTAGCGGCCCATGCCGGCGGACGAGGAGCGGCTGCGGAGGCGGAGGATCAGCGTGCGGCGGGGGCGAGCGGGCGGCGCATCTCGCGGCGGGTAGGGAAGCCCAGGGCTAGGGTTTGGTGGGGGCTTGACCGCTTGAGGCGGAGTAGAGCTCGACCGAAGGCGGGGGTGGGGGTGGAGGTGGAGGAATTGACTGGCGGAGGCAACACCTGTTGGATTGGAGGAAAGCGCCCGAAACCTTGGGTCGACGCCTCGACCCTGGTGCAGCCCAAGTCTAATCCAACGGATGTTCGGCTGATCCCACCTCCGGATGCGAATATGGGGCCTGGAATGGAACCACCGTTCGTTCAGCGGTCCCTCGGTGTCCAGGTAGAAAACATGGTTATCGATTCCATTCCGGAGTTTATTCAGATTTGCCTCTTGTATTCAATACGTTGCTATCGGGCTAGGTATACGGTTTTAGACGTTAATATAATAATATATATTTATTTTATAAATATATATATAATTATATGCACATATAATTTCACTTTGACTCTTACTTCAAATACATAACCATAGAATAAAAATGGCACATAGTCCAATAAATTTATAAACACAAAGGTTGTATGCAGTTAAATGATAGGGATAATTGGCCACAAGACACTGTCCATTGACCACCTTTACCAATGGACACTGAAAAAACGTGGTACAGCCAGAAGACACTGAAAAAACGTGTAATTTTGCTATAGGACATCGAGAGCATTATTTTATCATTTTCGGACTAAAGTGGAGAGAGAAAGACTATGAAAAGTCCGTTTTACCCTCATCTTCTTTCTTCGTTCCTATTCCTCTTGTTTCGGACTGAACTAGCTCCTTCCCCAAATCCCCATCCTTTCCATCCTATCACGCTGTCTCCGCCAGTTGCCTCCCCTCCTTCCCATCCCGACGAGGTTGGCCTCAGGCCCGGCCCCCTTCGGCAGCGCCCCCTCGCGCAACCCCCTTCGGCGATGCCGCCAACTTTGTCCACACACCACCACCTCCGGCGTGCACAAACGCTGGCCTCGGGCCCAATTCCGCCAGCGCGCCACATGACGACCTACGACGCCACCGACTTCACAAGACCGCCACCTTCTACAAGACCCTCCTTCAGGCGGCCTCGTCCGGCGACGCCCGCCCGCTCCGGCCCCCCCTTGACCTCGCCCACGCGCCGCGCTGTGTAACGAGGTTAGCCTCTGCACGCAGAGAGCAAGGGCTCCGCCCGGATGATCTCGAGCACCGCGACTCCTATGGTCGCCTCCGCCTCGGCAGCTTTCATTGTCATCCGCCGCTCCTCTCCTCCGCTCGTCGATTTCAACCGCCGCGGCCGGATCTGCCATCGCTTCTCCATCTGTGCTACCTCGTGAGGCCTCCGCCGTCAGTGCTCCTCGCGACGCCATGGACACCGATGCTAAGGATCGGCCGGAGAATGGCGGCTGAAGATGGCGACTGCGTGGTGAACATGATGAGGATGGTACGCAACACCGGCCTTGAGCGCGCAGAAGACGCGTTCTTAGGCGGCGAGGAGGACAACAATCCTGGGCGAAGTCGATCTTTGAGACAAAGAATCACCTTCGTTGTGCTTTGAATGTAGTTAGATTGACGAATTTGTTCCGTTTGAGCTTTGATTTTGAAATATTTGTGCTCTCCACTGTGTGTTCATCTCCATGGATGTCTGACTTGCCTTTCAACTAACGCAATTAAAAATTGTTCACTGATCAGTTGCTTTGCTCGATTAAAAATTGTTCATCCATCCTGTAATCTGAATGCAGATGTTTGATGTTTTTGGCAGTTCTTGGCAAGATTTGCATATATAAACAGGTAAGCAAAAGTGTTGAGTGAACTTAATCAATCTACTGGATGAAGAGGCATTGAGGGCATTTTATGTCATTTCTCTCTCCTAATCACTCAGATATATTATTTTAATGAGAAGAGTGTCTAACAGCAAAATTACACGTTTTTTCAGTGTCTTCTGACTGTACCACGTTTTTTCAGTGTCCGTTGGCAAAGGTGGTCAATGGGCAGTGTCCTGTAGCCAATTATCCCTAAATGATACACCACAAGTTTATAACTTCATACTATATTTTAACATAGTGTAGCATAATTTCACTTACCGAAGAAGTACTGGGCTGGACCTGATTCAAAGGAGGAGTCACTTCAATTACGTCTGATACCGGAATTGCCGGTATTTAGGCCGGTATGGGATTGAGCTTGTTGTGTGTCATTTTAGGAGCTGGTATGATATGTTTCAGTCATTCCGACTGGTTGTTAAGCTTGGTAGAAAGGGATTTACCGTACGTCAACTTGTTCAAGTTTTATTAGGGTTCAGAGCTACAGCGCTAACTTATATGGGACAGTGGTATTCTATTGTGATGGCGGGCCAAATGAATCGCTAGTAATCACTGTTATGAATATTGTGTGTGTATTCATGAGGGCTCAATGGGCAATATATATAGGGAGTACAAAAGGGGTTGTCATATACAGATAAGGAAATACAAATAGAGTCCTATTCTAACACCCCCCCCCTCCAACTCATGGTGGATCACACACACTGAGTTTTGAGAGAAAATACAAATGTTGTGCCCTAGTCTGTGGCTTCGTGAAGAAGTCAGCAACATGTAACTCTGATGGCACAAACTGTAAAGCAAGTACTCCCTCCTATGCCTGTGAGCGAGTGTATGAAGCATCCACACCAATGTGCTTGGTGAGCTCATGCTTCACTGGGTCCCGAGCAATACCGATAGCACATGTCTTGTCGCCGACAAAAGAGTCGTGGTCCCATCACGGGCACTCCAAAATCGCAAGTAGCCACCTCAACCAAGTAACCTCTGCTTGTCATTGCCGCCATAGCTCTCAACTCACCTCTGCTCTCGAACAGAATCGCAATCTGCTTCTTAGTTTTCCGTGCAATCGTGAGGAGCCAAGAAAACACAAGAAGCGTAAAGAGAACGACGATCGGAAGGATCACTAGCCAGTCGCATCGGAGTACGCTGAAGTCAGAGTGAGGTAGAGCTAGGGAAAAACAAACAACGAGAGATGGTCCCACGCAAGTAGCGAAGAACACGAAGAAGGTGACAGAGTAAAGATGGGTAGGATGAGCCATGAATCGACTCAAGATATGAACAAGCATAAGCAATATCGGACGAGTGCTCACAAGGTACACCAAACTCCCAACAAGATGGCGATATCGAGTAGGATCCTCAAGAAGATCACCATCGATGCACGGTCAGAGGGATAGCTCCATAGGAGTCTCGGCGAGGCTGAGTGTCGGTCGACTGCATCGATCAAGAAGATCCCGGACATACTGGCGGGAGAGGTAGTAGCCCTCGGGCATGGAAGAGACCTCAATCCCAAGGAAGTGCGTAAGAGAACCAAGATCGCTTATCAAAAATCGCTCCGAGATGTTTCTTCACATACGTGATGAATGAGGAATCATCACCAGTGATGAGCATATCATCAACATACAGAAGAAACAGTGTCTTACCCCGAGATGAGATATAGACAAAAAGAGCAGGATCATGGGAACTGATAGTAAAACCGACAACAGTAATCACTGAGGTAAAACGCGCAAACCAGACACAAGGAGTCTATTTGAGGCCATAAAGAGCACGACGAAGACGAGAGACGTGCCCATCAAGAACAGAATACCCAGGTGGTGGCTGCATGTAGACCTCCTCATGCAAAACACCATTAAGAAATGCATTCTTAACATCCAGCTGAGAGATAGACCACCGGCGAATAGAAGCAACCGCAATAAGAGTGCGAACAGTGGTCATATGGGCAACAGAGGCAAAAGTCTCATCCTAGTCACGACCGTACTCCTGCTGAAAGCCACGAGCCACAAGACGAGCCTTGTAGCGCTCGATAGTACCATCAGACCGAGTCTTAATCTTGTACACCCACTTGCACGTGATCAGACGAGCATGCACAGGTGTCGGTACAATATCCCAAGTCTCCGTACGTCGAAGAGCATCAAGCTCCTCTGCCGTAGCGAGCTGCCACTCAGAATAAGGAGCAGCCTCACGATAAGAATTAGGCTCGATGTGAGAGAGCATGAGCTATCGAGCAAATCCAAGACGATCAGAGGTCGAAGGATGTCGATCCACAAAGGGCGTAACGAGGAGCATCATCGGAAGGATCGGATGTGGGTGGCGGCAAAATACCGTGAGAGGAGAGGCGTGGAGGATAAGGACGCTGGAGAAGTGAACACCAGAGAAACGAGGCGGTGGTCTTTGCAGAACAAGAGACTCAGATCGCAGAGGCAAAGACCGAACAGAGGTATGAATGAACCACTGGAGACAAACCAGGGGAAGACTGTGATAGTGGAGAAATAGGTGAAGAGTCAGAAAGAGACAACCATGAAAGCGACTCAATGGTGGCAGGAGGGCCGAATCTCGATAGAAGAAAGGTCGAGATTCGTCAAAGACAACATCTTGTGAAATCTGATCCGCCGAGCATAAGGATCCCAAAGAACGATAACCCTTATGCTTAGAATCAGAACCAAGAAACACGCACTCAAGCTGCTGCGGGCGATGGTTTAGTGCGTTCGCGAACTCTGCAGAACAAAACAAGTCTGACCAAAAACACGAAGGTGAGCGTCTTTGGGGGCTCGAGTAGATCGCTCTATAGGACTAACACCCTTAAGAGCGTTGGAAGGTCGCATATTGATGAGATATCTGGTAGTAAAGCGACCTCGGCCAGGCGTGGTGGAACGTGAGAGGCAAGGAGAAGAGTGCGGCGATCTCAATCGGATGAGCGATGTTTGCGCTCAACAACCCCATTCTGAGCATGGGCACCAGGACAAGAAGACTGGTAAAGAGTGCCCTGCTTAGAAAGAAAATGTCTAAAAGCGCGAGCAAGACTCACCACAGAATCACAAATAAAAAAAATACGGATAGGAGAATCAAACTGAGTACAAACCATCGTTGCAAAGCTACGATAGATCGCAAGAAACTGACTACGATTAGATATAGGGAAAATCCATGTAAAATGGGAGTAATCATCGATGAAGATCACCTAAGATTTATGCCCGCCTTTAGAGATAATAGGCGCAGGTCCCCATACATCTGAATGAACTAAATCAAAAGGGCGAGAAGACAAGGACTCACTAGAATGATAAGGAAGTTGTAGCTGCTTGCCCAGCTTACAACCCTGACAAAACATGGACGTGTCAACAGGAACACGTCCAAGAACACCCTGACGAATTAATGAAGAAAGACGAGACCCACACAAGTGACCTAAACGATGATGCCACTACGCAAAAACTCCAGAGGCGGTGGCAGCAGTGGCAGTGGATGTAGAGGTGATAAGAGCAACTGAAGTGGACGGAAGGTGGAGGCAGTCGAGAATGTAGAGACCCTGGTGATCCCTACAGCGCCGAATAGTCCCAAGTACCGTCCCTGTCTGTCGGTCCTGAACAAAACAGGTGTGAGAGTCAAAACCAACCCTACAAATAGAGATCGATGAAGTGACCCACCGAGAGAAGCCGCATGGTAAGCCGAGGAACATGAGAAACAATTTGGAGCAGTAAAAATCGATGGACAAAAGAGTGCCACGACTCTTGATAGATGAGGAGTACCGTTGGCTATTATCTGAATCGAGATAGGAAAACAGGAGGTCCTCTCAAGTGAGAGATGTGGAGTCTAGTGTCATGTGGAAAGAGGCACGGAATCTAGAACCCAAGAAGTACTGGAGGAGACGTCTCGAGCTAGACTAGCGTAACCCGCCGAGCCGAGAGAGAGAGGCTGAACTAGAACTCCGCGTAAGCTGCCAACAGAGTAATCTCGCCGAGAAGATCTGACGTCTTGGTTCTGCATCCTCCTGCCGAGGAAGGGCCTCCTGCCTTCCTTGGGCGTCCAACTCCACGCGCTTTATTTCGCCGCACCGCACAACGCCGTAGTCGTGCGAAGTTCTTGCAATAATTGCATTTGAACCCCGCTTGGTGCAAAACCAGAGCGTAAGCGCACACCGAGGAGGGATCAGAAGAAGCGTAAAACGTCGATGTAGCCGAAGAAGAAGGGGTAGCAAACACAGTCGGAACAAATCGGCTTTGCTAATCCACAGCGAAGCTCCAAAGCCGAAGCGTCGAAGAGCATCGGTGGTCGCTTGGTCGTGGTGAAGCGGCTCAGCGAGCTTGAGCCTCGACAGCTCAAACTCGGGCGAAGACGACAGACGAAGTCATAAAGCGCGGCGATCATGATCCGCTTTCATACGCTATGACACTCTGGCAGAGCGGAGAAGCTTGACTCGTTTAGCCGGTGCCGAGATCGCCGAGCTCGGAAGAAGTCGCCGACGGAGGAGTCCTCTGGCGAAGCATCTCCAACTCACGCCGGCGAAAAAAGAATCGAAAGCATCGCCGCTATCTTTGTATCGCCGCGCAAGTACTCCCAGACCGACGAGTAACACGCAGACCAACAATGTCTGGCTGGATGGAGTCATCGACACTGACCACCAAGATAGCACGAACACAGGCCTCGTCAGCACACCAGCGCTCAAAAGCGTCTATGGCGTACGGAAAGGCCTCATCAGCAGTGTCAGCAGCAGCAACAGCGGCCTCTGCCTCCTTCTTGGCAGCCTCATCTTCTGTAGGAGGTGCAGAAATAGGCTGTCTGGGAGGAGGCTGAAGCAGCGATGGCGGACAAGGTCGAGCACTAGTGACATGTCCCCAGAGACAGAGACCATCGAGCGTGATCTCCATGAGTGAAGACCACAACCTGTAGTTCGTCCCATGAAGCTTTGTTCTCGAGAATGGGAAAGTAGCTGAGGGAACGGGAGCCATTGGTAGGCGGCGCTGGATGGCGCGGCGACCAAGGCAACGAAGTCTAACAAGCGGCGCTGGACGGCGCGACGGTTAGATCGACGCTTGAGGGTTTTTTTAGGCCGGCTTACACTTGAAAAAGGGCTAAAGCCCACAACGCAGCCCACAACGCAGCTTATGCGGGAAACTAGGGTTCCCACACAAGGCCGAGCGGCGGTGGCGCGCGATGACAATGAGCTTGGGGCGGAGTCGGGCTGGCGAGTAAGGTCCTTGCCGAGCAATGGCGGCGCGCGGCAACGGCTGAAAGAAGATCCTTGCGGCGGCGGCGGCGGCAGCGACGGTGACGATAAGCGAAGCGGCCAGCGGCAAGCGGCGGCGGCGACCAATCCGGCCTAGCGAGGCGGGCTGGCCGAGCGACGGCTAGGGCGATGGCCAGCGTCGGCCAGCGATCCAAGGCGATTCTTGGCCGGCGCGTGAAGGACGACCAGGCATGTGACAACAAGGCGTCGGCAACAAGGGCGATCGGGCGAAGCGTTAGCGCAGTAACGCGTCGTCGATGGCGGTGTCGGACGGCCCGCAGACGACGGTGTTGGACGGTGGGGCGTCGGGATGGCAGCGGAACGAAAAGAGCTAGGTTAGCACCCTAGCTCTGATACCATGTTATGAATATTGTGTGTATATTCATGAGGGCCCAATGGGCAATATATATAGGGAGTATAAAGAGGATTGTCATATACAGATAAGGAAATACAAATAGAGTCATATTCTAACAATCACAACTAATATAAAGATTGGGATTTAGCCGAGCGGTAACATTATTTGGCCCTCCTCCCCGCAAGGGGCGCCATAAGATGCTAGCACATTACTTTTTAAAAGTTTTTGTGTAAAGATGGAATAAAAATTAACTTAGAATATTACGTTGTTAGTAGTTCTCAGTTAGGGTTCAGAGCTATTTGATTGACATACATGGAAAGCGTCTCTTTTATTTCCCGTAGTAAAAGCACCTAGATGGATTATATTCGTTGTGCACGCCTTGAGGACTACGCTGTCCGAATTTGACTCATGGCAGTTCACAATTTAGTTTGTTATGGAGCTATTCTCTTTCTTTTATTTTTATGCAGTATAGAGCGGTAAGTTAGTGCTGTTCTAAGGAAGTGGTAGCTGTTCCAGTACACAAAGAAGGGAGATTTGTGTAACCCGAGCTCTTTGGTCAAGACGGTGTGGCCAAAGTCAATCCTTTGAGATCTGGGAACCAGAGGGGCTCTTGGGATCATTTCATAAATGAATGGCTTTTTCCTCTTTCAATTCATGTTGGGGAAATGGCTTAGTTTAGTGATGGATATCTTAGAGAGTCTAAGCCCGTAGTACCCTCTGAGGTTGGTAAAGAGAAGTTAAACGTCTATTTACGATTCCCATAAACTAGGCCTTTTCTTAGCTTCTTGTCTGCAGGTTAGACACAAAGCTCCCCGGGCCCCTCTGATAAGATCATGTACAATGGGTTTACATCAGCTGTCTATAGCCTCTATCACGTAGGATTTAAGCTGATGTGGATGAAAGAGAATAAAGAGAGAGAAATGTGCCGTCTACAATCTTGTAGTCGACTGTAGCACCAGAATCAAGAAAAGCATTAAAGATTGTGTGTTGTCTACAATCATGTAGCCGACTGTATCGCCACAACCCATTGTATGAGCTGTCTTTAGTGCTGTCTATAGGTGACATGGAGAGTTGCTATAGACAAAAGTTGTCTGTATCATTGTACATGTCCTAAGGTTTGAAAGTTTTCAAAACGAAAATAAAATGACAAATCTAGTCTGATGGCTCTTTTACTCTTTAGGAGGCATCCGCCCCAGATAAATTACCCACCTCGCAGTGTCCCGCCCCCCATTTTGGGTGGAACAGATCTACTAATTCTTTTATTCTAGTTAGTAAGAGAGATCTTGAACTAAGAAATAGACCTAGTGAGATTCTATTGTGATGGCGGGCCAAATGAATTACTAGTAATCACAACTGATATACAGATTGGGATTTAGTCGAGCCGTAATATTATTTGGCCCTCCTCCCTAGAAGAGGCGCCATGAGATGATAGCACATGTGCTACATTGTTACTTTCTAAAAGTTTTTGTGTAAAGATTGAATAAAAATTAATTAGAATATTATTGTCGATGTTTTACTATCGATCTTACGAATGAATATTAGGGGTCTCCTAGAATTAGAACCACGTAGAGAATGACACAGGGATTTATACAGATTCAGACCTTCTCTAGAGAGAATGACAACCCTACTCATGTGCTACTGTATTGAGTGTGTTGATTACAATCAAGAGGAAGACTAAAGCCAAATGTCTTTTGCTCTAGATTGCATCTCTCATCTGTCTACTGACTTCATCCTTTATATAGTGCGTGAAGAGGTGGCAGTTTCTCCAAGCTAAGAGACGTCCCAACGTTCCAAATGATGAACGGTTAGTGGAGGTTACTGTCAGAGAGATAAAACCCCTACGTTGCAAGACAGTTATTGTTAGAGACAGAGATATAATATGTGCGGTTATTCACAGATAATAACAGCGTATATTAACTACCACATGTGTTGGACACGGTACACAAAACTCCCTAACCGACTAGGTCCACATGTCTATAGACTCCATCGATTATAGGGTACTCGTAACCGATCAGGTTGTGGGGAAACTTACGACCACAAGGTGCTCGTAGAGAAGACTCACAACCAGAGACAGGTCGTATAAAAGCTTATTACTAGAGACTGATCGTAGAAAGACTTACGACTAGAGACTGGTCGTAGAAAGACTTACGACCAGTGGGTGGTCGTAGAAAAACTTATTACCATTGTAGATCTCCCACAAAAAGATATTGACGTTCGAGTCAAACTCGTTTGTGAGAAAGCTCTGGCACCCACGTTGACAGGCGTTCCTTGAATCCTGGCAGTCATGTCCGCAAAGGAAAGGGAGGAATGCTTAAAGGTAATCAAGAATTGATTTCTTCTTTAGGATTCTGTGATCGTAGATTTCGACCATCGAGTGATGGTCTTTTTCTATTTATTACAAAAAGTAGGCATGACAGACCGTCGAGACGACCAGGATGTCTAATCGAAGACTGTCGAAACTGGTCTAGCGGAAGACAAAGTTCCTCCGGTCAAAAGGCGTCGCCTTGTGAGGGTCACTGACAAGCAAGGCAAAAGCTCAAGCTCTGGTACTCCTCTGACCAGCCCTATCAAGAAATTCTTTGTAGACATGAACGCTATAGAGAAAAGAGGGGCAGTCGAAGTGCTTACTCAAAAACTTCCAAGACCAAGGTACCATTCTACTATGACAACGAGACTTTTCAGTTTCTGCTTCTCATGGCTTTGTCAAGCAACTAGAAAAGGAGAATTGGAAAAGCTTTGTGTCTTTTATGAAGGATACTGCTACATTAGCAAAGCCCATGGTCGAGATAGGCACTATCCCTCAAGTGGTCGAAACAAGTTCCGATCACCAAGAGGGGCAGGAAGCTTCAGGAGCTTTAGCTCTCGTTCAAGACCTACGACCAGACGTGGTCATAGAGATCCAAAACCCCTCAACAAGATCTTCGACCAAACGTAGTCAAAGAAGACCTGACCTCTCAATCTTGTGGCACTAAAATCCTCGTAAGGGTTGAAAGTGTCGTGAGGATTGAGGCGGTTGACAAAAAGAAGAGAAAGAGATCTTCCTTAGGGAAGGTTTATTCTGGATTCACGATTAAATCTAGAAAGCCAAGATATGTAAAAATCAAAAGCACAAGGATAACATTTACCTTTTGTCTTTTACAACTTGACGTCCTTTCTCTTTTCTATAATTTTAGTCCTGCTTCTCCAGTCCCCAAGGATGCTCCTATCGAGAGGCTCACTGCTATTTCTCCTACAGTCGTAGAGACAACAATTATTTCTCCTACAGTCAAAGAGACGGCAACGGAGGTGGTCGAGGGATTGACCACTGTCCCTGTGGTGGAGAAAGTTGATGCTGCTAAAGCAACTGCGATCACTGAAGTGGTCGTAGAAGTAGAGGCGAAGAAGGCAAACAATCCAGTTGCTACGATGATCAAGTTGGTTATTGATGATATTAATAATCGGACAAGGGACTTGGTCTTTTGATCACCAGAAGCTTCCAGCCAAGATGGAGGAGGAGCCTCCGACCACTGTGCCGGGAAGGAAGTTGTTGAGGACGTTCTTCCCAACCCTCAAGGAGGAGTTGCTGATGCCAGCAACGAAGAAGAAGAAGAAGAAGACTCCTTCGACTTCTTCTCTGAGTTCTTTGGCCCACCATCCGTCGTGGGATCTTCTTCATTCAGATCTCGTGACCGAGTCCCACACCTTAAGGACATTCCTAATAGAGAGAATATTTTTTATGACGAGCGTCTTCAAAAAATATGGTGGAACCAAGTCGAAAAGATTGATGAACTTAAAGATTATCGGCGGGTGTACACCAATTTTGCTCGATCAAACATTAATGTAAGTACCTGATGCCAAAATTTTACATATTTGGTTTTTTCTTACTTCTCACTGTCTTTCTTTATTTAGAGAGTTTGGGAATAAGTTGTCACTGTTTGTGAATACCACAGACAATTTGTGTTGTTAAAATAGCAAAAAGCTGAACTCTATGAGTAGGTAGCGTGATAGTAAGTCACTGTTACATGTAGTCTTTTGTCTTTTGACTACTTGTCCAATTCTCATGTCTAGTTTAACCTTTGCAGGTTCAAAAGTGACGAAAAGACATTGGCTGATGCACTCGACTGCGAAAAAGTCGAGACGCAGAAGCTAAGGAAAGATTAACAAGACCTGCTGAAGAAACTTGCAAGTTGCAAAATGAGATAAACAATAAGATTTGGACTTAATATTGTTCATCTTAATGACTTTATTTTCTTTTTCTAACTCTTTTTTTTATTTTTTTAAAAAGAAGTCAAAATGCGTAAACTCAAAACCGAGGTCGAATCAAAGGCCTTGGTTGTCAACAAGCTTTCCCGTATCGACAAAGTAAAAGACAAGAGCATAAATTCTTGGGAAGAGCGATGCGCAAAGAATGATGCAACAAGGTTAAGAAACTTGATTCTCGACTAGTAGGTAAGTAATTCTTTACATGTGACCCGTTTTGTTTACTAGTCTTTAAGAAATATCCTTCTGACCAGTCGTACTCTATTTTCAGAGCGAACAGTCGAAATAGAACGACTCCAAGAATCTTTGACTTGTAGTCAGGAGGAGATGAAGTCGAGGAAGATCAACCTTCAAGACAACATTTACCTCCTAAACAATATACTCGGAGGGCATGGTGCTAAGGAGGCCACTCCTCTTGAAGACACCATGATCGTCCATACGAGTACCATTGGAGAACAAGTTAGAACTTTAGAGGAGTTGGTAGCCACTCTGAAGACCAACCAAGCCGACTCTATAAGAGAGGCGGTCAAAAGTGCGGTAAGTTATGCCTTAGCAAAGCTTAAGGCATATGACCATAATCTCAATCTTCAACCAATAGAAGCCAACTTCGACTGCCCTGAGACAGAGTCAGTACGGCTGATTGAAGAACACTACTATAGAAATGGTATTCACAGACGGTTCAAAAACGCCATCACGCAGGCGGTTTTAAGTGAGCCATCCGAGTTTATGGGTCGATGATACATGAAGTCATCACGACGGTTTTGAAACCGTTTGACGCGCATACTTTCACGAGCGATTTTGAAACCGCTCAGGACGCATACTTTCCTGAGCGGTTTCACCACAAACCGCTCTGTGATAGTATATATCACCGAGCGGTTTGTGGTCAAACCGTGCGTGATGACTTTCTCTATAAAGCTCAGCGATGGTACTTGTGCCATTAAATCCGACATCATGTATATATTATATATATTGTTCGTAATCTCTCAGCCACTTTGGGGTGATCGTCCATGCAGCATGAGAAGGATGAGATAGTAGCCACGGGCAACCTCGTTGAGCCCCTGCAAGTTTAAAATGTATGGATGCAAGGAGATCGTTAAGACATCGATTACGGATGTTGTCGATAGGTAGTGGACCTATGTTGAAGTGGCGTGGGCCGGTATTAGATCGGGAAGTGGCATCATGTATCAGCAACTAACCATTCTTGAGGATGTAATCGTCTTTAAACCCAACAAGAACACCAAGCAACCATTCTCACATTTCAAAAGAATTCTCAACTTGTTGCTTGGTGTTCTTGTTGGGTTTAAAGACAATTACATGCTCAAGAATTGTTGGTTGCTAATAGATGATGCCACTTCCCAGTCGGAGTACCAGCGCATCAACGTCACTTTTGAACGTAGCGACGTCCAATTACCTATCAACAACATCCAGGTAATTGGATGTTTTGACGCTCTCCTTGCATCATACTTTTTAAACTTGCAGGGGCTCAATGAGGTTGCTTGGATACCGCCTCATCCTTCTCATGTCAAGGACTAATTTCCTAAAGTGGTCAGACTACTTAACAACATATATATATATATATATATATATATATATATATATATATATATATATATATGATGCCGGTTTTAATGGCACAAGCAAACCACCGCTTGGAGACTTTATAGAGAAGAGATTATGAATGGAATGGTAGGATGTACACGGGACACAAGAGGTAGGAGAACTTGACTGGCATGAACACAGTTACACAGACAAAGGTGAAATGAATGGCGAGAGACAGTATAAGACTATTAACATCATTGCATCACAGAGCAAGGGACTATTAATATGAACTAATTATCAATTCAATTTCACATAAGACTATTAACATCATTACATCACGAGCGAGGGACTATTAATATGAACTAATTATCAATTCAATTTCACATAAGACTATTAACATCATTACATCACGAGCAAGGGACTATTAATATGAACTAATTATCAATTTAATTTCACATAAGACTATTAACATCATTGAAGCGGTTCAACGACAAGACAACAAGACCAAGGGTGTCCAAACCCACCACACCAAGACCTCGGCATCCATCGCAGAGCACTAGCCATTTTCATCACAGAGCAAGGGGGTAGAGACAGAGAGGAGTAAGGTAGGGTGATACCACATCTGTTAAACCACGAGGCGACCCTACCACCAAAGACAACCCTCATCCATTTCCTTCACCTTGCATAAATCACACAAACATCGGGACACAACTTAAGGCTCAAGCATAAAAATCAAACTCAACAAAAGACATTAAGCTAACAGATCTAGAGGAGAATAGAGGAGGATGGGAAAGCAAAGCCCCACTCAGGCCCGAGCGCAGGAGGCCGAGCAGAGAACCAAGCCATGGTGGCGCAGCGACATGTGGGGTGGCGGCGTCACCGTGGTTGTGGCACGACCACGACCTTTGCACAAGACACTACTATCGTCACGAGTGTCTTGTGCGGTCTGAGTGTCACAACCGGCAACAGCGACGAGGTCGGGGTGGTGGCGACGGCAGGCAGCGGCGGCGTCGAGGTGGGGAGGGGAACGGGCGAGAGTAAATGCGCTGGGGAGTGACGAGTTAGGCCGGGCGCAAACCCTAGCGGCGTTGGGGAGTGACGAGAGTTAGGGCGAGCGCAAACCCTAGCGGCCTGGCTCCTACTAATAAAGAGACTTATCACGACGGTTCTATTATGGAACTGTCGGTGATATCACGAACAGTTCCATAATAGAACCATCGTGATATGTCCTATATCATAAGCGGTTCCATTATGGAACCGCTCGTGAAATGGTTTTTTCAAGTATATTTATCTTGTATATACACTTACATGACATAAAGAAATTACATGTTTATATGTCAATTTTGTCATTTAAATCTTCTTGAAAATTTGCTTTAACTATATATACATATACATATATATATATATATATATATATATATATATATATATATATATATATTAATTAATTTGTTCCACTAAACCGTCTACGATATAATTAATATTAATTGTAACTTCACCTCCAAACTAGATTTTTTCCCACAAAACCATCTCATATATATATATATATATATATATATATATATATATATATATATATACATATATACATATATACATATATATACATATATACATATATATACATATATACATATATATATACATATATACATATATATATACATATATACATATATATATATATATATATACATATATATATACATATATACATATATATATATATATATATAATTCAACATATAATTAATATAGTAACTTCACCTCCAAACTTTTTTTTCATTTTGGAATTTTTCATATGGCCAAACAAATGGCGTTAAACACAAAAGATAAAAAAAGTAGAAACCTATAAATAAACAAAGTTTTTCTAGTGGCAGAGGTAAGCTGCTATCTCCGTCTTCAATACTTCATAGGCGACGGCGTCGGCATCGGACGGTTCCTGATCATCAGTGAACGAAGCCTAAAATACGTCCACCCGCTGACGCGCTCGTTCAAGTGTCTCTCGAAGACCCTCGGTCTGTTGAACCAAGAAGAATTGAGCCCATAGGCTCTTCCCTTGCTTGAGGGGTCTCGACCTGGTCGACTCGGTCGCCTGCTGCCTCGATTACGCAGTCCAAGTGACGACAAGCCTCTTGGAGACCTGCAACGTCGTTTTGGAGGACCACGTCGATGACGCGGTAAACTCGCCGAAAGTGGGAGATCACCCAGAAGACGCGGAGGAGGAGGATGTCAAGATGGCGGAAGGTGGCCGTCACCTGCTCCGGCAAATTCTCGGCCGACATAGGAGTGAAGACACTTTGTTGAAATAGTGTTCTTCGCAGAGCGGTTCAACGTCTGTGAGAGAGGTGCTCGACAAAGGCGGCCAGTAGGCCATCAATGCCGCGACAAGGAAGAGACAACCATTTCTATTTTTTTAATAAGTATGTGGGGATGATCATCTTCGATGGCGGATGATCCTTTTATAAAACAAGGTATAAATTCGGGCGTGAGACAAAGAGACGATCGGGAGCCGAAGCGGATCGATCACGACGAAAGAGACGACGGGGAGCCGGCGGATGGCGACGAAGAGACGCGCGGCGGCGAAAGAAACGCGTCGGGTCAGAGCGATATTATCACGAGCGGTTATAACAAAAACCATCTCGTGATATGTGGTAATATCACAAACGGTTATTATAAAGAACCGTATGTGATGTTTCACAGACGGTTCTTTGTAGAAAACCGTCTGTGATATGTAGAATTATCACAGACGATTATTAACAAGAACCGTTTGTGACTGTGATATTACCTCTTCACATACGGTTTTTAGCGTAGCCAATAACACAGACGGTCTCTAAACCAAAACCGTCTGTGATTGCATGTAATACAGACGGTTTTAGTCAACCGTCTGTGATGAGGCATCCAGTATTAGCCTTTTTGTAGTAGTGGAAGTACAATCGGTCAGCAAGAAGGTCGCGGAGGAGATGTAGATTGGATCTCCTTCATCAGAGTAGTTTGTAATAGGAAACTTGTAAGGACAAGCTTTTGTTTATGAATATAAACCTTCTTTCTCCTGCAAATTATCTTATCGAGTAGTTAGTAACTCATAAGACAATGAATAGAGATAAGAAATTGAATTTAAGACTAAGAATTGGAGTCATATTAATAACTTTATCCTAGCCCCCGACTATTCGTTTAGCTTATTATATAAACTAAGTAAATAGTGTGAAAAAGGATTTGCTTTAAAAAGGTTTGTCCGACTTTAGTTGTCGATCTCGATTATCATGTATTGGTTACAAGAATCAGTAACAGATTGACACTAGGAAGTTCCTTCTAGTGGGCAGGACCACATGTAGAGAGGAAAGACTTTGACTAGTGGAGTTATGTTCTTCGACCATATTAGTCAAATCAAGAGTGTCAACGTGAGTTGGATAAACGATCAGAGTGTCTTAAAAATTCGTTCGAATTTCTTAGTGAACTCAATGGTTTTATGCTGATAACAAGAGTTAGAAACAGTACAACACTAGAAAGTTCCTTCTAGTGGACAGGACCACATGTAGAGAGGAAAGCCTTCGACTAGGTGCTGTTTCTTTCTCCGACTAGTTTAAACTAATTGAGTTTACCAAAAGGAGTTGAACAAACTACAAAAGCACACTCCACTTAGAGAATTTTTCTAAAAGAATGAAGAAATAAACTAAGTCGAAAACGAACTTGTTTGAAATTATTTCGACCAGATTTTGTTGAACCCAGTTTCTTTGTGTTGGTAGCAAAAGTGAGAAACAAGTCAACACTAGGAAGTTCCTTCTAGTGGACAGGACTATGTGCAGAGAGGAAAGATTTTGACTAGGTGATGTTACCTTTTTCGACCAGTGTATAAAAACTAAGTGTTAAAAAATGATCGAAAAATCATCAAAGCGTTGCTCAATGTAAGACAACAAAGATTGAAAAAAGCTAAAACTTTATTAAGAAAGTAAGAAGTTACACATAAAACTTGCATAATTGGTTGATGTTCCAAGAATTAGAGAGGACTCGGCCATCTTCCATTGCTAGTTGTACCGAACCTGGTCGTGTAACTTCGATCACTGTGTAAGGACCTTCCCACTTGGGTGAAAGTTTATTCCGATTAGACTGGGATTGAATCTTTTTTAATGCCAAGTCACCTATAGCAAGGCTGCGAGGTTGGACCTTACCGACTGGGCCCACATGTCTATAGACTCTATCGATTATAGGGTAGTCGTAACCGATCAGGTTGTGGAGAGACTTACGACCACAAGATGCTCGTAGAGAAGACTCACAACCAGAGATAGGCCATAGAAAAGCTTATGACTACTGGTCGTAGAAAGACTTACGACTAGAGACTGGTCGTATAAAGACTCACAACTATGGGTGGTCGTAATAAGACTTGTGACCACTTGGTTAAGCTTCTCCCTTATCAACAGTAAGGGGTATACTTGCGAGTAATATAAAGATATTGCTATCTATAATGAGAATTACAGATAAATAATTAATTCATGATGATTAGATCCTCGTCAATTACGTTGTTAGTAGTTCTTAGTTAGGGTTCAGAGCTATTTGATTGTCGTACATGGAAAGCGTCTCTTTAATTTATTTCCCATAGTAAAAGCACCTAGATGGATTATATTCATTGTGCACGCCTTGAGGACTACGATGTCCGAATTTGACTCTCTATAATGACTTAGTGGAAATATAAAGATAACTTTGATTCGTGTAAATGTTTGCATATACCGTTAGTTATTCAATCCAACATATTTTCCCTCTCTCAAATGTCATGTTGTATTTGCATTAGTAGTTGATGCCATAGTCTAGTAGGAGCTATGGGTTATACGATGTGTGAATGCACTATATTCACGAGATTGCAGAAATAAGCAATATCAATGTAATTATGATGGCAAACCAAATAGCAAGAAAAAGACTATGATAGAATCAGTATACTACAACAAACACCTCATCGTAGAGACAATTTCTTATAGACATTTTTCTATTTGTCCCTACAAATTGCCATATCATATTGTAGGGACACTTTAGAAGGTGCCTTAAATATACTGACACTATTTGAGACGTTTTGGTTGAAGAACGCATAATATGGATTATATATGCGTTTTTTTAGGCATTTTGTAAATTGTTAAAAACAAAATCATGTAGAGACATGTCGGTGTTTTAGAACCGAACTTACGTAAAGATTGTTTGATTCGGGGGGTCTCCTAGAATGGAATCACGCAGAGAGATTGACACGGGGATTTTTATACGTGTTCGTGCCTTCTCAGGAGAGAATAATAACCCTACTCCCTGTGTGTATAGTATTGAGTGTATTCGAACAATCGGGAGAAAAAGCTAAGACTATTACGTATGATAGTGCTAAACTGTCTTCCCGATGGCCCGATTCGATCCGCCCTTCCTTCTCGATTGCCTTTATATAGTGCGTGAAGGAGCGGTTTCTCCAGTGGAGCGGCGCCTCATTACATCCCGTGAATGAGGCGACGTTAGTAGTAATCACCGCGATAACTCCTTCACGCCGCCTAACAAAGAATATACCGTAGATAATGGAGCATTACGTGCTATTACTTGCAGAGTAACAACAGATGATGATCGCTTGAATTCCTTAATCAATTGGGCCCACTTGTCTCAGAGGTTTAATTGATCATAAGGTGGTCGTAGCTGACCTAGTCGTAGAAGAACTTACGACCATGAGGTAGTCATAGCAAGACTTACGACTATGGGGTAGTCGTAGCATAACTTACGACTATGAGGGTGGTCGTAGAAGAACTTACGACCACCTAGTAGGCTCTTCCCTTATAACATTAAGGGGTATACTCAGGGACCATATGACGTCATATTTACCTTTAATAAGAAATATAGATAAAAGATAAAGTGAGGATTATTATATCCTCATCAATACATTTTTTAGACACTTCTTAAATTGACCTTATCTCGTAGCGACGTTATTTGAGGCACTTTTTATTCTTTAGGGACATTTTTTTATATGTTTGAGACATCTTGTGTACTATTCATAACAATTACAAGATATCTATAAGCAAGTAGTGTTTGAGGTTGAGTTGGTTAGTGGTGCTACTTGTTTTATTTCCATAAGGTCTTGAGTTCAAGGATTGTTTCCAGCATATTTTTAGAAGAGAAAATTGCACTGTAGGTCGCTAAACTTGCGAGGTTGTGCTATTTAGCTCCTTGAACTTGTATTTTACTTTCTGAGTCCCCTGAACTTGCGAGGTTGTGTCACTTATAGCTCCCTGAGCTTGCGTTGAAGCGAAATTCATCGAATGCGATGACGGCGACTTCGTCCCCTCCGAGTCTGGTGGACTCGTCGTCGTCTCATTCCGGTTGTGTTCATCGTTCCCGTCACCTCCCGCCGACAAAACAGATTCTTCAGGCCCGGGAACGCACTGTGTTCGCGTTTTCGCCGGAGCTCCACCATCACAGTTTGTCGCCGCCCTCGCCCTTTCCTCCTCTGAGTCAGCTGTGAGAGAGATATAAGTACATTCCCAGTGCTAGAGCAAGGGCACAATACTTCTCGCTCTCTCTCTTTCTCTCTCTCGGGTGATTCGCCAGCTCAGCCTTTTCTGTTAGCAAATGCTCAAATGGACTTCGTGTAGGGTGAGTAGCTTCTGAGCACTGGGAATGTACTTCTCTCTCTCTCCCACGGCCAACTCAGAGGAGGCAAGGGTGAGGGCGGCAGCAAGTTGCGACGGTGGAGCTCCGACGAAAACGTGAGCACGGTGCATTCCCAGGCCCAAAGAATCTGTTTTTTATCGGCGTGAGGTGATGGAGATGATGAACACGGCCAGAATGAGGTGGCGACGAGTCTACCAGACTCGGAGGGGACGAAGTCGCTGGCATCGCATCCGATGAACTTTGCTTCAAGGCAAGTTTAGGGAGCTAAGTGGCACAACCTCACAAGTTCAGATGGCTGAGAAAGTAAAATGCAAGTTCAGGGAGCTAAGTGACACAACCTCGCAAGTTTAGGGGGCTAAGAAAGTAAAATGCAAGTTCAGAGAGCTAAGTGGCACAACCTCGCAAGTTCAGGGACCCACAGTGCAATTTTATCTTTTTAGAATATATTTATCTTTTTGGCTTAAGCAGCTTATAAGCATTATACTTTTAAACCAAGCTAGGTGGTTTGGTAACCTGGCTTTTCCTGCCTCTTGAGCTACGACTTAAAATTGAAAAGTCTATAATACCGTTGTTATAAGTTTCCATCTTACTTTGTGTTCTTTACTACTCATCAAAATCCAATAAAAATCGTATTTGTTCATGAACAACAAACAACAAGTGAATTAAGCACCATATTTGTTCATGAACTATTAACAACAAACAAAGAATTGATTTCATTGACGAACAATAAGAATTTGGGGGAACAACAAGAACTGAAACCAATTGATGAATAGCAAACACCATCCACAAGAACAGAGCCAGCACCATCCATTGGATCCAAGCATCCTCGACAAGAATTTTGGGGCATATCTCCAAAAATTTTGGTTGAGTTCTAGGAAATACATCATTGAAAAATCATCTGCACAAGAAATTACATTGGGTACAAGAAACTCATTGGGTATAATAAATTTAATATTTAATAAAATTCAAGAAAAGATTGAAAAAAAGATAATGGAATGACCCCCATCTGGTACAAGAATTCTGGGAAAGGTGCAAGAAACTGGACGACAACAACGTAGTCGTGGGATCTTCGGGATGACCGGATCCGGGGTTGTGCTCGCCATGGTGGGGAGGTGACAACGACGATGGGCCCAAGGGTGCTATATCCCAAGCCAGTGACCCCGGGGACGACCGGAATCCGAGGTCGTGCTTGCCATGGCTAGGAGGTGACAGTGGCGGGGCCAAGGCACTGGATCCATAGGCGGCGGCCCATGGGACGACTAGGTCCGAGGCCGACACGACAAGTTGCATGCCATGGCAGGATGCGGAGACAAAGAGAGGGGTGTGGATGGGAGATGGCGAGGTGACGAGAGAGAGGAAGTCGGTGGCCTGGGGGAGACGGGGTCGTCGCCGTTGGCTGCAAGCGAGGAGGCAACTAGACTGGCGCACCAAAACCCTAGGAGGTGCGTCACCTTTCCTCCCTGCGAGAGGTTATGAGTTGTTCGTGTCGTAGAGGGGAGGGAAAACAGAGAAAACTGAAGGAGTGTGAAGCACCCCTTAACTGGCTTGTGGCTTATAGGCTTAAAGTGGCTTAGGCTTTTCATAAGCCAGTTGAAAAAGTCACCCTTTGTTTAGGCTTTGGGTTTTTTTTCTTTTAAGAAGAAAAAAGCCTAAAAAATAGGGACATTGACACAATATGATGCCCTTGCAAAATGTCTTATAGAATGTAAATGCATTTTAGCAAATGTATGTTCAACCATAGCGACGGCGTGAGTAAATATACCATTATGGCATTTTGAAAAATGTCTTTAAAATCATATAGAGAGTAAAAAGAATGTCGCTACTATATAATAAAAATGCCTCTACATAGGGGTGCAAACGGTACGTGTAATTTTCGACCGATCTGGTACCGAATTCGAGAAGGGAATTCAGTATCTGGCTAGATTCAGTATCAGTACCGGATAGTTAGTCTTGAATTCGGTAGCGAAATTGGGAGAGCTAATATCCGACCGAATCGATAAGTGGATAATTATCCGGAAGCATAGATGTGTCTCCTACCGTCTCCATCATCACCAGCGGCCTACCCCTGTTGCCACCTCCGCCCGTCCCCGACAACCCGCCACCAGGAGCCACCGTCTTCGCCCGTCCCCGCAACCTTCCGCCTCTACCCATCACTCGCAGCCTGCTGCTGCGGTCGGAGTTGCAACCTTTGCCCATCGCCATGGCTCTTCGCGGGAGCAGCCACCTTCGCCCATCCCCATACCTCGCCACCTCCGCCTGTAGTCGTGGCTTGCCACCAAGAGCCGCCGCATCTTGCCATCCCTGACTTTGGTGCGCTGGATCCAGTCGTCCCCTGTCGAGATGAGGTCGACCAGCTGCTCAAGCTCAGCGACGGCGACAATTTGAGGCAGTGGCGCCAAGGCGTTGCGTACACGCGTGTACACAAGTGAGAGAGAAGAGGATAGAGAGAAGGGAGAGGTGATGTTGTTGTTGTTGGTGGTGGTGGTGAAGCAAAATGGAGGAGTCAAGTGAGAGAGAGAGGAAGGATAGAAGAAGCGCCATCGGAGAGAGATGCAGGAGAAGGGAGAAGAAGGAAGCGCACGAGAGAAAGGGAGGGGAATGAATGAAAAACAAAAGGGAGAGAGAAAAAGAACCAAAGTACATCGTTCCTCTTCCTTGCATGTATGTGCCGATGAGTGATTTTTGCTTTAAATTTGAATTGACCCACCGCCGCGGGAGCCGTTGCCTTCGCCCTTCCCCACAACTCGCCACCTCCGCCCATCGCCTCTCGAGCTAAGGTTGGGGCTTAGCTGGTCATATTACAAGGCCTAGTTGGGCCTTCTTTTATTCCTTTTTGCTTTTTTAGTTTCTCTTTTTTTTCTTTCCCTCTTAAAATTTGTTGTTTCTGGCAACGTATTTATGTACAACGTATTTGTTTTGATTCGTATTCACAACCATACAATGCTATGTGATAGTGTGAAAAATATGTACGAACCCATGTTGAATAGTTGAAGCGATGGGGGTACGGTTATGTTCCTTTATATGTGTGTGTACTATCCACCTATTATGTTCGTTTCTAACCCAAATTTGTGATGTATCCGTCCGGGTGGTACCGTGTCCGAAACTCCAAATATTCTGAATTCGTATCCGGCCTGACCATATTCGGCTTCGAATCCGATAAAAATATGGGTTAGGATACGGCATGAGCATATTATATGTGTTCCGAATCCGACCCGATTGGACCCCTACCTCTACACGAATGTGTTCCTGTAAGATCTTATTTGGTTGGTTATGTACAATAGATTTATCAAAATTATCATTTAACACACATTTTAAAGTTGTGAAAGACAAAGTGGTCTGACTATTTGACTTAAAAAATAGATGAAGTACTATAGTCTTTTTCTTCGCATTCTCTATATCTTTATTAATAGCACTTTTTTTTGTAGCAAATTCATTAAAAACAAAAAAAAACTAAGATGACCAAATGGAGAAAATTTGAACCATACAGAGTTTTCCCCCTTCTTTTAATATGTATTTTTAAGTTTCAAAAACCAAGACAACCTAAAAAAAAATCATAAAACCGATCTTTTTACTGAATTCAGTACTTCGTACTTTAGGGGGGAAATGGTTAACAATTGTGAAGCTCAAAGATTATACTAGCTGTTGAGTAAGCATGCCTTATTTATTGAATTATGTGAAATTAAGTAATAGGTTCAAATACATCTTATTTCATGTAACAAAAAAACATAAACATAGAGAAATTAAGTTGGTTAGCTAATATATGGTAACCAAAGTGAACATGGACAACGGACCTAATGGAGTTTTTTGTGGTATTTTTTGGGGGAGATTATACTACTTCACATGAAATGAGTTTCTTTTTTTAGGCATAAAATTCATATGTTTCAAAAAGGTCCTCGATTTCTTTTCACCGTAATGTAAATCCAATAAGCTGCTCGGACAATCAAATTTTATTTATTTTTTGTACGAATGTTTGCAACATAATACGCGTGATGAAATACAAGTATTTTGACCTATTGTTTTAGGCGTGTTTAGGCAACCTCTACTGTAGAAATCGTTTTCCAACTTAAGCTTACAATACTTTTTGTCAATAGTCCCCACACGTGAAAATTTAGGTGATCACTCCACGATTGGACTAGCTTCCTTCACACGGTCTCCGTGTGCGTGCGTGATAAACAAGAACATTCGAGTCAGCAGCACCTACATACGGCTAGACCTCTCATGAATTTTTGGCCTAAATAGCGAGTTTTCATTTGGTATTTGCAGAAATGGTAGTCACCAAATGGTATTTATAAAAATAGCCCCCTACTGCACGGTGGCCGTGCAGCAGGGTCAATCCGGCCGCCACGTCGCCTGCTGCCGCACGACCGTCGTGAGGTTAGTTTTTTTTTTTTTTAAAAAAAAGCCGTGTGTGTGTGTATGTAAGCATTATTATTTTTCCTTTTTCTTTTAAAAAATTATTTAAATATACTTTTTGTATGAATTTTAAATATAGCAAATGAGCTCCACAAATTATGAATTGTTTTTGGAGCCTCGATATAGTGTACTTACTTTAAAAAATTTCAAAATTTTATCTTTTCTGAATTTTTCTCAAAAATTATTTATATATACTATTTTTAGGAATTTTTAATATAGAAAATGAGGTCCAAACATTATGATTTTTAATGGCTCCTTACACAGTAGACTTGATTGTGTAATATTTTTTTAGAATTTCATATGTTCTGATAATGTCTCGAAAATTAGGGCTTTATGATTTTAGAAATTAAGGCTTCATGATTTCATGTAACTTGGAATGTGTGAAGTTTAGTACCAAATAAATACAAATTAGAGTAACAAATATACTCAAAAAATTAAATAAAACTCATAGGAAGGTAGGGCTTGAATTTAGAAATTTGAATGAGCTCAATCGGAGTTCGTATGAGGAAGAACGGGCTCAATTGGAGTTCATATGAGGAAGAACGGGCTCTCGAAAGATTTAATTCTTAGAAAAAAGAGAGAGAAAATACTTTTTCAGTTTTTTGGAATTTTCTTTCTAAAGTAAATTCTGAAATATTGTATGAGCATGACATCAACAATTAACTTTCGAATTAAAAAAAACAAAAAAATAGGAAATAGAGACTGACAGGTGGGATCCTTGGTCTATGGACCAAGTCCATGGGTTCTAGTTTATGAGTCTATGGCCCGCAGGTCTATGGGCTTTGGTTTTGACATATGGGATCCATGTGTCAGTGGGCAGGTCTACGGTAGACTAGGTTCACCTAGGGTCATGTTTAGGGTTTAGGTGCGGGTAGCGTCGAGGCGACGGCTATGTGCACACGTGGCGGTGAGGTGGTAGCGACAAAGCAACATGTGGTGGGCACGTGGGACGAAGGTGCTGGCATGGCAGCAATCTTTGTCTTGAGGTTAACGCAGCGAGGTGGTCTTGGCGTGGCATCGACGCAGCGGCAGTGTCGAACGACACGCAGGCGATGAGGCTGACGTGGGCGGTGACATGGACGACGGCGACAACGGTGGCGCTCGGGCCCCGATGGTCATCGACGTTTTAGACCGCGATTGTGGACACAGAGGCGTGCGCTAGGTAGCTGAAGCGACGACGATCTCAACGGAGCACATGCGACGCCCGGAGGTGGACGACGGCGAGGTTTAAGCGGCGTCGCAACTTGGGTCTACGTCGTGACGGTGTTATGGCGACGCTCTGGCGACCTCGAGGTAATGTCGATGTAGATCTAATCCTTGCGGTCCTGGCGGTGGTGACGATGAGAGCTAGGGCTCATTGACGGATGCGAAAATTGATAATGAAGGCTCATGGTCGATGGCAATGAAAACTCGTGCTCCTGGCGGTTAGGGTTAGGGATTCGAGGGTGATGTCCCCCTTTATAGTGTGGCGGTCGGGAGTGTCCCTGGCGCGCAAGCCAAGAAATCGAAGCAGCGACGGAGTCCAACTCGTGCCCGAGATGGAGACGAAGAACAATAATGGGTGGGACCCATATGTCGATGACGATGGCTAGAAGCGCGTTCGCGTTGCACTGGCGCATGGAGACTAACAGTGGGACCAACACGCGGCGGCGGAGAGAGAGATGATGTCATGGACGCAGAATTGGGCTGATGGGCTAGGTTGGAGAGAGAAAAGGAATTGGGCCGCAGAAAAGAATTCAACCTATTGAATTTCCTGGGATTTTAAATAGCTTTTCTATTTTAGTAAATACAGAAAATCCAAATGATAATTTAAAAATATCAAATGAACTTGGAAAAAATTCCAGAAAAGTCTGGAAAATACTTCCTAGCACAGAGAACTAAAATAAAATAGTTACGGAATCAATTTATATTCATATTATTCATATTAATTTTTTGACTTGGAAAGTCCCACTTAAGCTTTATTAAATTCAAATAAAATTTGGTGAAATTTTCCAAGGACTAAACTACTTAAAGGGTTTTGAAACTTCAAAAATTGGGATGTTACAATGTAGTATACAAATATAATTGCCAATTATTGTTTAATTCTTATTACAATTATAATTATTAGAATTTGTATAAAAATTAAATTGCTAATTTATTTTAATTTTATTTTGAATTTCAGCTTTTGTTGAATTTAGTATACAAATCTAATTTCTATTTTTTAATTCTAAATTATAAGTATTTAGGTATTTTACTTAGAAATTAGTATGGAAATCAAATTCTTGATTTTATTTTATTTTTTATTTTGAATTTTAGTTTCATTGTACTTGATATGAACTCGTTCTTTTAATCTAGACTATTATAATCTGAGCTCACCACGATCGACGGTGTAGATCTTTATATTTTTTTACTGATTAATGTGAGAATTTCTAGTCCTTGAGAGCGAACATGGATACTTCTTTTGACTCTGATTTAATAAGATAATGGATAATGGATCCTCATTTCGGAGGGCGTTACTCTTATGTTTGAGCTCATAAAATTTAACTCCTACCAATATAAGTTGGCTCAAAAAATTCCGAGGAGAGCCGGCTATTGTACTATACATTTATTTAGACACTTTTAGTCCCGTTTGGAACACGAAATTTACAGAAAACAGCTCAATAATCCGAGAAAAATTCCAACATATCAAATGGAGCCTTAGAAGTTAGAACATGAGAATTTTCGTAGAATTCTTATTGTTTCATATAAAATGCTTTCGTAGTTTCGTTCAAAACATATCTCCAATGGATTGGACGTTTCGGAGCTAACGCGTATTCGGTTCATCAGACTACAACAGCTGTAACGTACTCTCACAAACCCGTCTTCACGTAACGAACACGGTCAATTTGGGGCCGCACATTCGCGTTCTAGTTAATCAATCTAAGAAGTGCGCATTCGAGCTCCGGACACAGCATCCGTATTCCTCTTAAACCAGTAGAGAGAGAAGCGACCGTCTCCCCCAAACCCGTAGGCCCAAAAGGCCGAAACCAAACCAGACCAATCTTACGCGAGCCACCAGCACATTCTCACAGCCTCACAGGTCACAGCGTAGAAGGAGAGGAGGCGGCGGATCGAAGAGAGGGGAGAGGAGAGAAGATGGGTGGCGGCATGGAGGTGAACAAGAACCGGTGGATCGAGGAGTGGAACGCCGGCCGCGAGAATCTCGAGTTGAACTTCCGCTGGACCCGCCGCAGCCTCGCCATCGTCGGCCTCTTCGGCCTCGCTGTCCCCCTCCTCGTCTACAAGGGCATCGTCCGCGAATTCGTAAGCCCCTGTCCCTCCATCCAAATCCCTCTTTGCCCACATCCCCTTCTCTCTTCTCTGAACCCTAAGACAAATCTCTATGTGTGGTTGGCCGCAGCATATGCAGGACGAGGACGCCGGCCGGCCGTACAGGAAGTTCCTGTGATGTGGATGTCGAGCCGTCGGGCTGCGATCGGGGAGATGGAATCTCCGTTCGGTTTGTGCCCGTACTATTTTAATTAGACGGGAATGCTCACCTGTTGTGTGGGATCTCTTGAATAAGCTGTAATGACGTGCTGTATTTTCAATTGCTGAAACCCGAGAAGTTTGATTTGGTTAATTTGAGTTCAATACTTGTGTTGTGCGATGTTATTGCTTTGGATCCTTCGGGGATTAATTTGAGGGGAAGTTGCGTCTTTTCTTCTTTCTGAAATGGGCTACACTGTATGATTTAGCATGCAGCTGTAGTGTGTGGCCTGCTGACTGGTGGGTTAGCTGAAGAAATACGGGAAAACGATAGCAATCGTGTTTGTGAGACTTGGTATTGGTCAAGCACACTCTTTAAGATTGATTCTGGGTTCGAGTGCATTGATGTTTTACAGGTTATGTCTGTGTAGCAACCTGAAATAAATAGACTTTGAGGTCTGAATAGAGCTGAGTGGATTGAAATCTCTACTGAGAATGATAGTATTTGCTAGGCTGTTTAGATGAGATTTGATTTTTAGTTTCAAAATTATGCACTTGAGGTTTTAAAATCTTTGTTCATTAGCCGTATTGTCTTGTCTATTTCTTACAGAAGAATATGACTTTTGCTATTATCATTCTTTTTCCTCTGAAGGCATTGGACCAGGGATGAAAAACCCGGCCGGTTCCGCCGGTTACCGGCGGTAACCGGATTTACCGGTGGGAACTGGGATTCGAAATACCGGTTGGAAAACTTCGAATTCAAATTCAAAATTCTAGCGGAAACATATCAAATTCAAATTTATTTGGACGAATTTTGACTGAGTTTTTTCAGGGAATTCCGGTTACCGGCCGGTAACAATTACCGGCTGCCTGGCGGGATTCCCTCCGGAAACGGTGTTCTGATCCCCGCTTTTGACTACTTCTCTGTGTGTTGTATATACTGACATTAGTGATATATTTCGTGAATGCTTGATAGATATGGTACCTTGATTTGTGATCAGCCTAAGTAGTCTTCAATATCCCACTAATGTGTTCTGCATATGTTCTTTATTTTAGGTTCGCAGTTTGTGCCTATAAATTAACTGGCATATCCGCATATGTAGCAAAGTCAGAATTTTCTTTTGTACTTCTACATTCCTATCCTCGTCTGAGCATTCAATTTTATGCACTTAACCAATTTCGCAACATTCAGTACAGATGAAGCTATTCATTACAATTTAGATAGTATTGCATGGAGTACTGAAAAAGTAGGTAGAGCCATGGAGGTATTTGAGTGAAACTGTGGTGAAAAGTGAGGTTTGAACTAGCATGCAGTTTTCCTGGTATGTCTTCTAGAGTTAATGTCGTTGTCCTAATGTCCTATATACTCTAGCAGGCAGAGCTTGTTAAATTCCATGGTGATTGAACCACAGTTAATTCTCATCTTGCTATGGCATAAACATGTCTTTTGGTGGAGTCGTATCAGTAACATGTTGCACGCTGATGAGTTATCGACTCGCTTATTAACTGAACACTTCAACAAAGTATAAATGAAGTGAGACCACAAGATACTGGATGTGTTATGTTGCATACCAGCCTATATCAATTAACACCTTTTTATAACTGAGTTCTCTGCTTTCTTGAGGTCTTTCATTAGCTGCTGGTAGTGCACAAGGTTGATTGGTGATATTCTCTTGTTGGAAGCGTTAGTGTAGTGGTTGGTTAGAGGATATGTTTAAGCTGCGTTAAGCACATGAAACTAATTCAGTCTTTGCTTTATGGAAAGATGGTATTCTAGCACTAACCCTGACTTTTTTAGAAGTTATTAACAGATTTGTTTACCTTGCACTGCACAAGTTGATTTGGTGATGCACTGTAATGTATACACTATTGTACTGCCTACCTTCAGAATACTAGGTAACATATATCTAGAATAAACTTGGTAATATTGAGGGTTTTTAAAGCACATGTTGTGTTTTGGATATCCCTGCCTTCACCAAAGATTATAATAGCACTTGAAAGCAAGGAAGAGGTGCTAATCCAGTTTTTCATTAAAAATCCATTGTATCCATCTCAGATTGCATCGTTAATAACCCTTTCACATAATCTCATCGTCCCTGTCTTATCCACTCCCATAGATACTGGCATTATGCAAGTCTCTCAAGGCAACTTTTAATTTATTGTGAAACCAGTTGCTTTTTTGCTTGTTCTTTTGGTTATGTGGTTTATTTTAACAGGGGAGAAAGATATCAAGGACAACATTTACAAGTTTTATAAGATCTTGTTTGGTTTTGCAGCTAGTCAGAATGTTACCCTGGTACATGATTTTTGGATGGGGAAGAGAAAAATTTCAGAGTCTGATAATGAGAGCTTGATTAAAGTGTTTACTGATAAAGAAGTTTGGAATGTTATTAAAGAGCTTCCAGCTGATTCTGCTCCAGGTCCTGATGGTTTCCCTTCTTCCTTTTACAAAGCTTTTTGGGGGTGCTGAAAGGTTTTTTCATGGAAATGGTTCAAGATTTTTATGAGGAGAGACTAGATTTAAAAAGATTGAACTATAGGGTGATTACTTTGATCCCTAAAATCAAGGAAGCTAATTGCATCAAGCATTTCAGGCACATTTGTTTGATTAATGTCGGCTTTAAGATAATTACCAAGCTATTGGTTGTTAGACTGGGATCTATAGCAAATAGGATTATTAGTGATTGTCAAACTGCCTTCATTAAAGGGAGAAATATTTTGGATGTGGTGCTTTCTTTGCATGAGATTCTTCATAAGATGAGAACTTCTAAGAAGTGAGGTATTATTTTGAAATTGGACCTTGAAAAGGCTTATGACAAACTTCAGTGGAATTTCTTGGAAAATGTAATGAGATGTAAATGTTTCTTTGAACTGTGGATCAAGTGGGTGATGAGTTCTGTTAAAGGAGGCAAAGTTTGCATTAACATTAATGGGGAGATTGGTCCATATTTTGCAACTCATAGGGGTTTGAGGCAAGGGGACCCTCTGTCTCCGTTGCTCTTCATTCTGGCAGCTGATGCCTTGGCAGCGTTAATTGAAAATGCTCAACATGCAGGGTTGATCATAGGTTTAGTTTCTCATCTGATTTCTGGGGGTGTTCCTCTTCTTCAATATGCTGATGATACAGTCCTTACGATTGAATGTGAGGAGGTGTTTATTCTTTATCTTAAATTTCTGCTTTACTGCTTTGAATGGTTATCTGGTTTGCTTTGAATGGTTATCTGGTTTGAAGATTAACTATCACAAGAGTGATGTGTATGTTTTGGGGGTTGATAGTGAGGAGGCTGTAAGAGTTTCTAACATGCTAAATCGCAAGCTGGGTCAGCTCCCTTTGACATACTTAGGAATTGATATTGGGGATAGGAAGATTCACAAGAAAACAGCAGAAAAAGTTATTAGTAAGATGGGTAATAGACTGGATAATTGGAGGAATAATCTTCTTTCTACGGGGGGAGGTTGATCTTGGTGAATAGTTGCCTAAACAGTCTTCTCATGTATACAATGGGGTTTTACAGGTTGAGTGAGGATGTGCATAGTAGAATGGACTCCATTCGAGCTAGATTCTTTTGGAGAGGTGCTAGTCACAATTTCAAATACCACATTGTGAAATGGAAGGCGGTGTGTAGACCAAAGGATTAGAGGGGTTTGGGGGTGTTGGACAGATTGATGAATGACGAGTAAATGGTTTTGGAAATTGAACATGGTCAAGGATGAACTTTGGTTTAGGCTCCTAAAAGCTAAATATTTTCCTAGAGGAGATTATAGAGGTAATAGGACAGTAAGGGGATCTCAGCTCTAGAATGCTCTTCAGAAAGTAAAACATTTGTTTCAAAGAGGTGCTACTCATCAGATTGGGGGTGGGAGGGCACTATTTTTTGGAAAGATGTCTGGTTAGACAATTGTCCTCTCAAGATTAGCTTTGCTAGATTGTTTAATATATGTTCAAATCCTGATATTAGTGTGGCAGATTGTTTGGATAGTGAGGAGTGGAAAATTGACTTCAATAGACAGTTTAGCAAGATAGAGGCAGATTCATGGGCTGATCCGAAGAGTGCTTTGCATGGGGTGGGGCTGAGTAGTGATATAGATATGGTGATGTGTTTGGAGAAATCTGGAAGGTTTTCGGTCAAGTCTTTATGTAGACATTTGTGTTTTGGCGAGGTGATTCTCAGTTGAAATCAGAAGTTGTGGAAAAGTAAAATTCTTTTAAAAGTGAAAATTTTTATCTGGTCATTGTATCAGGACAGATTACAAACAGCAGTTAACCTCAAGGTGAGAAAGTGGAAAGGAAATGAAAATTGCAATCTTTGCGGAGTTTTGGAGGATTTGAATCATGTTTTCTTTAACAGTGTCTTAGAAAATTTGCTTGGTCCTATGTTAAGGATTTCTTGAATTGGGAGAAGATCCCAAAATCTCTAGATGACTTCCACCATTTCTGGTTAGATGATAGGGGTGCTAATAGATATCAAATTGTTCTATTCAGTTTTGCAGTTATGGTGTGGACACTCTGAAAAGTCAAAAATAAAATGGCAATCGAGAAGACTTTCCCTAAGCAGCCGATTGAAGTTATTTTCAAATCTATGTCTTGTTTGCAAAGGTGGAGAGTTCTAATAAAAAAAAGAGGAGCGTGAGGAGCTTGATTGTGTGATAAATTTGGCTGAAGGCTAGATGATGACTTTTGGCGCTGTTCATGAAGTCTGTTTTAGCTTGCCGAACTTGGCTGTTGGTTGTTTGGATTCTGTCGTTAGTTGAATATTTGTTTCCTTATCTCCTGTGAGATGCTTGTGTAGTCTATTTATGTCTTGGAAGCTGGTAACCCCAACCTGGAGTTTGTATGACATCCTTTTGTAAAACCTGGTATTAGCTTTTATAAAAGCTAGTTTGATCCTGTTTCCAAAAAACAAAAACTACTAACGGGACCTGTAGTATGCCTGTACTGCATTAAAATTTCAAAAAAGAACATTAATCAACTTTGCCCTTGCCATGCATAGAATTAATCATTGCTTGAGGAGTTATGCAGATATAACAAAAAGATGTTGCAGTCTGTGACATGGATTATATCACAAAATATTTCCATTTTGATGAGGATTAAATTTTGAAATATTGCTTTAACATTTAATTAAAGACCACATGGTCCTTATGGTCGTAATCCCCATGGTTAAAGACCCCTGTGGTCGTGAGAATTCCAGGGGTTGTTCTACGAGTACTCTAGTCGGAGAGACACTGTAACTTTTTGTTCGACCAGATAACTGCTCAAAGAATCTTTGAACTAGTACTTGGACCCAATTCCAAGTATATTCCTTCCGTGTAATAAATGAGATATGTGCCTTATCTGCCCCAAACTACACGATGCTTTTCAGCCATAAGTCACTGACAATAACTACTATATAGTTTTTGCCCATGTTTGTCTCCTACTGACACCAATCGGCGATCAGGCGTTCTTTCACTGACAACAACTGCTTCCCTGACCAGAAGCGTTGTTTTCATAATGTTTCTTCTCTAGGAATAACCGGCGCCTCTTCGCTAGTATTTAAGGGTGGACGACAAACAGCAAAGAGGACAATTGAAGCACAACAAACACGACGAAGGAGAGGACAAGTGATTCAATATCACTATAGACAACTCAATTTCTCCAAGCAATATACTCAGTGTAATTAAGGCTAGTCTTTCGCCTTGCCAAAGGCATCCCTGTAAAAACCAGTTCATTACAATAAAGAGCAACCCTATTCTCCTCCAAGAATTCTCAACGATTTTCCTTTTTTTCATTTCGTAAGATCGGCGACTTGATCGTCGATAGTTGGCACCGTCCGTGGGGAAGAATGCACTAAGTTCTTGAAGATTTTTCACTAAGCAATCCTCATTTACCTTCCTTCTATTCCGTTGTCGCCTATGCGATCATGGCAAAAACAAGGGATAAGGAGAACTGGCTCGATTTGGCAGACTATGCCGACCTCGACATGGACGCATGCATCCGCGCATGGAACGCGACGCGATGTCATCATCCTCTTCCGTCGCAGGCTCTCCGCTCGCTGAGACCGGTGAGATCGACCTAATGGAAGAAGATTTACAGTCCCCATCAGTGGCACTCCCAGAGGAATCGGTCGTTCCGACCAATTCGGAATGTCCGAACGCCTCTGCAAGCCCGGTTTTTCCGACCGGCAAAAACAACAATAAAAGCTTAGCACTGCAATTAGAGGGTCAAGGTACTCTTGATACAGTCATGGGCAACTGATGTTCGCCGTTGACTCCTATGTATTCCCAGGGCCGATCGACACCTGGCAGAGGTGTCAATGAAATTGCCACCAGCGGAAATCCGGGTGAAGATGATAAAGCTTAGCATACAATCGAAAATCCGCCGGATCAGGCTGAGTCCATTACGAAGCCCACTAGAGGTGGTAATATCAAATTGTTCCCCGTCATGGATGCTCCTTGCCGAACCAATAGAAGACTCTCCCTTAGTTACGATGGGAGCTCATCGGGAGATAGCTGTTGGAAACATGAGGTTAACGCAATCGGTAATGCTGATCAAGATGCTGTACACAATCCTTCATAGCGTAACTCGCCAGCATCCGTTGGTGGAAATGGTCCAGACATTCGAGCATCAACCCGAGATGGCAGAGGCAATGAAACTGGTGGACATCAATCGATTAATTCACCTGTTTCTACACCACTACGTATAATGTGTCGAATGGGACGAGCAAGAAGGTCGGAGGGGAATTCAAGTTGACAAACACCTTTTGCCGACAGGAATCCTTCAAGACCATTGGTAACAATCCAGAACCTGCAACGAGTTTATAATATTTTAAATAACCCGAACCCTACTCTAGTAGAGACTCCGGGGTATGTTCAGATTGCGGGGCAGGTGTCGAAAATTCTTCAGCGGACCATGCAATGTACGGAGATGTACAAGAAACAAAGGAACTCACAGAGTCATACTTTGACTTCGTCCAAGCGTTCCTTCCTTAGCAGAAGTCAGCATGGTCGGATTGGAGGCCATCCGACATCTATACCTCAGAGATTCCGACATGGGAGTCACAAGGGAAGACGACTCTTCCATGAGGCCACTACTCCCCCTTGTCAACAGGAATGGTTGCTTGGCTCAGGTGATCTTCGACATCACCTAAACCAGACAGTTGGTCGAAGACGTCGTACCAACGCCCATGACCGAATTGGGGCCCCAGATACTCGGTATGTCAATTAGAGGAATCGATCTCCAATTGACTACAATCCGGCTCCTTTCCAACGAAGGCGCCATGAGTCAATTACGGGCTATGGGCTGTTGACCATTCTCGACAGGACTCCAACCAGTACGCTGGCCAGACAAGTTATGACCAGCAAACCTAGAGATTCAATGGAACCCAAAACCCATTAGAATTCCTACAGATCTACACTACCGCCATTAGAGCTGCTGGTGGTGACAACAATGTGATGGCAAATTACTTGCCCACGATACTCGAGGAATCTGCCCGGTCTTGGTTGCTCAACCAATCGGTCGAATCAATTTACACTTGGGAACAACTCTACGATCTCTTGATCGCAAACTTTCAGGGGACGTACGATCGCCCGAGAAAGGAAGACGATCTCCATCAGATCCGACAGGAACCCAATGAAACTCTTCAGGCAATACATCAAGAGGTTCAGCTAGGTTCTTAATTTCATTCATGATGTCGCAGATTCCTCTGTTATTTAGGCTTTCAAAGCAGGGTTAAGGAATCGATGATTTACAGAGGACATCATAATGAATCCTCCACGAACGACCGTCGAGATATTCGACATGGCTGATAGGTACGTAGTCGCCAGTGAGGCGGTTGAATGGAACAAGGCCATTGATTGGAAAGAAAAAAATTCCTCAACCCGGCCTGGATAGGCAAGAAAAGAAACACAAGAAGGCTCTTAAAGGTAAAAAGAATCGCAAACCCAGTAATAAAGAGTTCCTTGCAATTCCCGAGAAGTTCACCAGGGGCAAGAAAGTCTATTCCAGTCCTAACAAGGCAAAAGCTTCGATCGATGAGTATAAAAAGAACAAGAAGTGGTGTCCGCTTCATCAAATGACAGGGCATGATTTGCTCACTTGCCGTGCCTGGCAGAAGAAGTTAGAAGAATATTATTCAGGTAAAGGTCATTTTCCTTCCATACAGGAGCATGGAGAATCAAGCTCTAAGAAAGATAAGGATGGCGACGAATAGATGGAGTATCAGGAGCCACATCACACCGTCGACATGATCTTTGGCAGGTCCTCATACGAGTCCAGGCGCCATCTGAAGGCTGTGGAGCGGGAAGTGAACCTCACCGAATCTCCGATCACCGTCAAGCCATCTAGATGGTCGGAGACAGTCATCTCCTTCAGTCGAGAAGACTGTCCCATCCCTTCAACTTGACCAGATAGGTTTCCTATTGTCGTAGAGCCTACTATAAATAATTACAAAGTCAATCGAGTTTTAGTAAATAGTGGTAGTTCTCTCAATATTTTGTTTATGGGAGCTTTAGAAGAAATGCAAATTCCCAAGTCTAAGGTAAAACCTGTGAAGTATGCCTTACATGGTATAGTTCTAGGGTCTACTGCTAAATCGATAGGGCAACTTTTCCTATCGGTTATATTCGGAAGACCAGATAACTTCCAAATAGATTTCGTTCGATGTGGTAGACTTTGAAACTGCATACAATGGGATTCTTGGCCGTCTGAAAGCATCTAGGCCTCTAAAAATTGTTTTGGTAATTAATGATAATATGTGAATATGAGATTAACGTGTTTATTGAGTATTTACAAGGTTAAGTCCTTTTGGTGAGGTTGATGACTTGAAGATGTATGCTAAAGGACAACATGAAGATCCACATGGCTCAAAGACAAAGTACAAGTAATCTAGGATCCTTTCATGTTTTACCAGTCTTAGGAGAAATGGTTGGAAGACCAGATTATAGGTTAAATGCTGTACTATTGAGAGGGATCGTGACTAGTAGCTTGATAGCTTGTTCTTGTGCAAATTGGATCAATTTAGGATAATGCATGCATTTGAATTTGAATTGGAAATCCAACTGTGCAATTGTCAGATCAATCGGTAGTACCGGAGTATACATGGTGGAACTACCGCATTGCGATATGACCGCATCTTCTTTGGCGGTACTACCGGTGGACGTTCGGACCGTCCGAACACAACCTAATCGTGCGGTTTAGACATGTGGTCCGAACAGCCCAACGAATCTGAGCCGTCCACGTAATTAGTCCGATCGGGCTAATCTGATCTGGTCGCTCAGCGGTACGACCGGTTCGTGGTGTGGTATTACCGCAACCCGGTCGTTTCGATTTTTAGTTGGCGGTATGTAAAAAACAGAGAGACATCGTTTTTGGTTCGGTGCCTCACCCTGGAAACGGTAGTTCCGGGCTTTACTTGGTGGTACGACCGTATCGTGGTATGACCGTATGATCAGCGGAACTACCGCTCCTCGGTTGTTTCATTTTCTAGATGGCGGTATGTAATTTCTAGAGACGCGACTTTTCGGCTTGAGTTGAAAACCCAGCGAACGGTAGTACCGCTCCATTGTGAGGTATGACCGACCCAAGCGGCAGTACCGCAGCTTGGTTGGCGGTAGTACCGCTCTGGAATTTTCAACGACTATGTCAGAGCAGTTAATGCTACTGTTCTAACCGTTACTACGCTCTGACATGGGTGCAGTAGTACCGCTCCTTGGTTGGAGGTAGTACCGTATTTCGCTAAAAGTTGGAGAATTCCTCCCCAACGGTCGTATTTGTTGGTGGGGGGTATAAATACCCCTCCACCTGCTCAAGGACAGAATGCTAGACCACATTTAACATCCTTATAGCCTTGAGCACCCTCTCAACTACTCATATACACTTGTGCATTCATTGTGAGGTAGTTGAGCCTAAATTTAAGTGCATTCATTCTTAGATTGATCCTTTGCACTTGAGTGCCGTCAAGCGAAGATCATTGGTTTGTTACTCTTAGTGTTTTGCCAAACATCTAGATGGCTTGGCGGAGGTTGCACGGTGATCTCTTCAAGAAGACTGTGAAGAGGCCCGGTGCCAAGATTGTGAGTGGCTTAGTGTTCGCCATCTCCGGAGCGGAGGAAGAACTACTAATAGTGATCGAGGGAAGGCTTAATTCGTAGAGCCGGCTTGATTCGTTCAAGCTTCCTCAACGTGGATTAGTAAAGACCGGCAAGTCTTTGATACCACGGGAAAACATCGTTGTCTCTATTGTGGTTATTTTTAGTCTTTACTTTCCGCATTTACAATTCTAGCATTTATCTTGTGTTGAATTTCTTAGCTAGAATTGTATTTAGTTTAGACTTAGTTCATAGTTGGCTTTATTTGTTAAATAGTCAAAAAGTTTAAAAACCTCCTATTCACCCCCTCTAGTCGGTTATTCTTGATCCTACAAGTGGTATAAGAGCTTGGACTCTCATTGATTTAGACTTAACCGTCTAAAAGAGAAAATGATGGCTAGTGAGGGAATTGTTATAGGAAAGGTTCCTTTGTTTGATGGCTCTAATTATGCTTATTAGAAAATTAGAATGTCAATTTATTTAAATGCCATGAGTCCAAGCATTTAGAAAATCGTTAAAGATGGTTACGTCATGCCTCTCAATCCACTACTTCCCACGGAATTAGAGGGACGTAATGATCATTTAGATGCCTAAGCTATAAATGCTCTTTTTGGTGCTTTGAACGCGGATGAGTTCAATAGAGTGAGTAATTTGGAAACCGCTCATGATATTTGGACCACCATCTCAGAAATTCATGAGGGAACATCCACGGTTAAAGAAGCCAAATTGCATAGGCTTCGGATCAAATATGAGACATTCGTAATGTTGCCTCATGAAAACATCAATGAGATGTATTCAAAACTCAACAACATTGTGAATGAACTCAAAGGCTTTGGCACTAACCTTCTTGATGTTGATATTGTGCGCAAGATCCTTCGGGCTCTACCGGATAAGTATGAGACGTTGGTAACATTGTTTCTCAACTCTCCCGAGTTGCTAAGAATGACGCCAATGGGACTTTTGAGCAACCTCATAACAAATGAGTTGTTCGAAAAAGACAAGGAAGAGCTCTTGGAGTCGTCTTCCTTAAAGAAGAAGATTATCGCTTTCAAGGCCAAAGCGGAGTCAAGTGATGATGAGGATGAAGAAGGAGACTCCGAAGAGGAGTTTGCTTTTCTTGTGAGAAGAATGAAGAAATTCATGAGAAGACGCCCACATAGAAGCTTCAATTTCGACAAGAAGAAGAAAGATCAATCCTCAAGTGATAATAAGCGTTATAGCAACATCCGGTGCTATAATTGTGAAGAGAAGGGGCACATTGCCTTCCATTGCCCCGCAAAGAAGGATGACAAGGGCAAGTCCTTCAAGAAGAATGAGTATGATGGCAAGAAGAAGCTTTTCAAGAAGCTTCACAAAGATGGCAAGCATGGAGCCCACATTGGAGAGTGAGATTCCGATGAGAAGTCAACCGACTCCGACTCCGACTCCGATGAGTCCCCCAAGAAGAAGGGACTCGTTGGCATCGCCATCAAGGAGGCTCCATCGCTATTCTCCACTCCTACTTGCCTCATGGCAAAAGGAGATAAGGTAAAATCCATTAATGATAGTGAATCTTCTTATGATGAATTAATGGATATGTTTGAAGACTTGAATGAATATCTTGGAAAGGAAATGTCAAAATATAAAGTCTTAAAGAGAGAGCATATCTCTCTAAAAGATTCTTATAAGGAGCTAAAGGAAACTCATGACTTGCTTATCCAAGAAAATTCAAGTAAGTCTTGCTCTAGCGTAGGAATTACATATGATATTATTGATGAAATGCTTAGTGTAGAAATTGCTAAGACTAGTGCATCTACTTCATGTAATGATCTTATTGCTATGCGATATTGCTCTAGTATTAACTCTAATCCTGATAATGCTAAGTCTCATGATGCAAAGCTTATTGTTGAAAACAATGAGCTAAAAGAGCAAGTGACCAAGCTAAGCAAAAGCTTGGAATGATGCTTCAAGGGTAAGGCTACCCTTGACAAGCTTTTGAGTGAGCAAATGTGCTCATTCAACAAAGAAGGACTTGGGTATGTGCCCAAGAAAGGTAAGAAACCAGTGAACAAGCCACTCACTAACCACGAGAAGACATTGCTAACGAGTTTAACATTTTCTTTCATAAAAGAGAATCATTCATCTTCAACACTCAGAATACCCAAAAGAGATACATTGAGTCAAAGTTTCCACATACTAAAGGATTTGCAAAAGAAAACTTTCATTATCCAAATCATCAAGCGAATAAATGGGTCATGTTTTCCAATAAGAAAGACAAAACTCCAATACAAAGGTCAATCTTGACAATTAACCAAGTTCACCAGCTGCAAGAATAACTCAATAGTTGGGAAAATAATATTTGCTTTAAGGGACAAATTAAGCCAATGGAAACACATCAACCTTTCTCAAAGCAACCCATCAACCGCAATGAACTACTAACCCAAGAGAAATTAATCAACCACAACTGGACAAGAGTTGACCAAATTCAAATTCAAGGAAGAAAACAACTTTTTTAAAGATACTCACTAACAACGCCTGTACTAAGATATCTGAGGTAACTGCTTCACTAGTCTCTTACCACGAACGGTGGTGTAACCTGGTAAAGCCCAGGGCCACAACTACGACCTCAACCTCTCAACTTCAACTATCATCACACATAACAAAAAATAATCAATTAATTAGCAATCATACTAAATTCATATCAGCAATCATCAATACGATATAACAGAAACGTAAATGCAATGCTTTGCCCACTCCCATCCTACTATGCACCAGTGTGTCAAATTTTTAAGTTGATTAGTTAATAGCAAATTTTAATTAATCTAATCACCACGGACCTAAAACCTGCTCTGATACCAACTGTAACACCCCAGCTCAACATGAGCCTGGAATGCTACTAAAAAACAGAGTAACAAAATAAACTAAATCTTTTTACTAAATTTCTGCAGAACCTTCTTTGTATAGGTGACCATACCGGAGGTTATAACAGATTAACAAAACGTCATTCATTAATCCAAACATCCAATTCAAACGAATCATAAAAGAACATCCATAATATGCTAATCAACTAAAGCATAATCAAAGGCATCCATAATAAGCTAATCAACTTTATTACAAATTATCCAAAGTGTATGGCATAATCATAATAAAACCTTTAAGCAATTTACTCAACTACTAAATTATCATCTAATTTATTCAACTGTGAATGATTCGTGACAGTGTGCAACCAATCTTAGGTCTATTCCCTCCCATGCATAACGTTCGTATGAAGGGTACCTAAAAACACAAACAACAGCAAGAGTGAGTCCAAAGACTCAGCAAAGTACAATTAATAAGACATTATATCACACAATTATAACATCAACATCCATCCACAAATCTTTACAATAAAACATATCACACGATTATGCAATGCAAATTCGCAATGCACCTTTTCTTTTCTCTTTGCATTTACCAGTAATACGGAGTATGCATTCGTCGATGCATACCCATGCATGTCTCTTCAAGCACAGGGACCATAAGCCCACACTCCACAAGTGTGGGGACCACAAGCCCGTCATCTACATGACGGGGGTCTCAAATCAATGCCCACACTCCACGAGTGTGGGGACAACAAGCCCGTCATCTACATGACGGGGACCTCAAATCAATGCTTGGTCACCACGTGACCAAGCCTCAAATATGATAACATGATGCACATGAACAATTCTTCTATCCATCGTTAACATGTATTAGCAGTAGCATCATACATGAATAAAACTTACTCATACTTATAGCATTCTTGATCATTAACATACATATCATTCTAGCATCCATGTATAGCGAATATGTACATAATACTTGCAAACATGATCAATCACTCCTAAATAATCTATCAATAACTGTACTTGCCTCAACTGTGCGAAGATGGAAGACGCGAAGAGGGCGCTGCCCCCAGAACCAAACCCCCACCTAAATTAAATTAACAAGCACTCTAAGATAGCAATTATGGATGAAAACAAAGTTAGAAGCAAATACGAATTCGCTACACTCTCTAGCGCAATCCCAACTCCAAAATCCTAAACATCTGTTTGTCCCCTCAACAGATAGTTCCCTTACAAAATCCATAACTTTTCGTACAAAGATCCAAAAGGTGTGATCTCTAACTTTCTGGAAAGCTTACAACATGGCCTACATAAACTTATTTGGCGAGCTTCCCAGATTCGGCCATCTTCTATCTCTACCATACAGATTAATTGAACAAGAAAATCTCGACAGTAGTTCTAGACAGCAAGACTAAAATTGACGTATATTACAGTACAGTGATCCAAAAATTTTGTTCTTTAGCTTTATGGAAAGCTAATCAAAATACCTACAACTTTCATTATGGTGAGATATTCTAAATAATCCTTTAACTACTTTCTAATGATCGATTAATATTAACTGTCAGAATTATGACAGAACCGCAGAACAGCAACGCTACGAAAATCATATCTCCTAATCCGCTCATCCAAACGACGTGATCCAAGAACCTAACGAAAGATACTGACATTATCTACAACTTTCTAGGAGATGGCCAGACCTGATTTCGCAATTAACATCCTCAAAACTGACGGCCACTACAGATTGCCCTAAACCGATCTATTACCGACATTACGCAATTACAAGAATTACGCTACTAAACGAATGAAATTGGGATTACCCTTGAAGAACCCACTGTCGAACACGATGAACACCATGCGATCCCTTTTCCTCCTTCCTTCTTCCGCTTCCTCTCCCTTTCTTCCTTGGCCGGCAGCACCCAACGGGGTTCCTCCTTCCCTTCTTCTTCTTGGCTGGCAGCACCCAAAGGAGGCGGCACTGTAGCACGGTGACACTGTAGCAGGCGGCGGCGCTACTGTAGCTACAGTGCCATGCTGGGTTTTCCATTCCCCTCCTTCTTTTATTGGTGGTCGGCCCACCTCCTAGGTATGGGCCAAAGGCCCATAACTATTTTCCTCCTAAATTCCGATTATTAATCAATTTCTAATTCATTAAATACTTATTTAATAAAATAGGATATTACATAATTGGCTTTATTTGTTAAATAGTCAAAAAGTTTAAAAACCTCCTATTTACCCCCCTCTAGTCGGTTATCCTTGATCCTACATCGTCTCGCATTAGCGAAATTTCGTATAGCTACGCATTATGGCTATCGAGTTTAAAAATGCCAGGACCAAAAGGGGTCATTACGATTTGAGGGGATAGAAAGATGGTATATGCATGTGATCGTAACTCCCTAGAACTGGTCGATGAACTTCCGACCAGAAATACTAATCTACCCTCCACGCAGGTGAAGCACTCCAGATCAAAGGTGGCCCCAAAGCCCTTCGACCAGATCAAGAAAGTTCCACTCGATAAGGGCGCTTCTTCGGAAAGCGTTTGACGAGGATTATTAGATAATCAATTATTCGGGTATACCTTTATTTATAAATAACCCAGATCTTCTACTGGGCCTAAGTTAGTTTATTGGGCCCAAGATCAATCAAAGTGGGCCCGAGAGTGTTTCTTAGACCACCCTCAGCTCTCTCTTTGGGTGCCTTATTGGACCTCCTCCTAGAGGTCTTCTCAGACCACTCCAGGACCTCTTCCCCGCAGAGGAGGTCCTCAGAGGCGGTTACCCACATGTTGTAAATACCACATGTGGAGAAAAGATATTGGCTGATTACATCCGGAGATATAACGGTCGCCATGAAGGGACGCAACGATTGACTTAAAGGGACGCAACCATTGGCGCGAAGAGGCACTACTGCAGTAAACTGTCGATGCTTTGTAAACTATAAAAACCCGACCTATGTGCCTTTGTAATCTAGATCTCGATCCAGACCTTAATCTACGTTTATTCACAATCATTCTCCCTGTAATAAGAGTATACCCTTTGCAATATACATCACTATTTGAGTCCTTTGGCGAATAGATAGCAATCTCCATTTTCTTTATATCTTTGTTTGTCTGTTCTGTGACGAGAGTCCCAAACGTCGATAGCTAGCGCCGTCCGTGGGGATCGCCAACGTAGTTTTCACCAGCTCAATTATAGTGAGGTGTCAAGTGCCTTGCACATGAATCAAAGTCTACCGGCGTGGAGAGAAGAAAGCATCCTTGACGTTTCCGACTACGATGACCACATGGAGGAAAGCTTCGTCCTCGTATCCGACAACGTCAATATTTCCTTCGGGGCCATTACTAAGGCACCATCGCCTGCCGAGTCCACACCCACTGGATTTACGACGACCGTGCCTTCGTCCACAAGTGTCACCACGGCCGAGTACTATCCCGAGCCTGTCTCCCTTAGAGCAGGAGATTCGGAAGATTCCTAGAGCCGAACGTGTCATGATGATCTCTCTGGCGGCCTCCACGTTGAGGGTCTAGAGATAACATCTGGGGAGAATCTTCTCTTCACCCTACAATACACCTCATCCTCTTCCTGAGAGGACGATAGCATGTTTACCCCTTCTGCCTGTTCTGGTTGCCGCTAGGAACAAGAAGAGCGGGAATGTCTCCAACAAGAGGAGACTCGACAAGCCGAGATACGTGCCACCACATAGGAGCGCATTTCGCAGGTTTACAACCACTACTACTGGGACACCCCTAATTCTGCAGCGAGGATGCCACAACTCACAAAGAAGTGTAATATCATTTACCATATATTTATTTTAGTCTATTTAGTTTAATTTGAAAGGACCCATGAATCACATTGAGAATAGTTGAGGACGACACGCTGCAGGCAATGATCGACTGGGTGCGTGCTCCGCTGGCGGCACCGACTATTGCACCATCCAACACGGCTACACCGCTACGACAACCCAACCTCCACACACACGCCTCCTACTGCACCGCTAGCCCCACCGCCTGGACTTCTCTAGTGTCCCCTTGCTCACCACCCTCAACCCCACCTATTTTGCATGTCATGGGAGCTGTGTGTTTTCTTCCCAGTCCCCCCCCGTAGGAACAACAACCTATGGTCCAACCGATGGAGATTTAACCTAAATGTTCTTGATGACAACTCAACTTCTGGTCATTGCTCTTATCATCTCTCTGTTTGTAACATTGTTCCATGCAACATTTCACCATGTTGCTATATCTTTATGATGTGGAAACGTGACGTGGTACAGGATAATATGAACACTGCCTTTAGAGGATGATCCATGCAACGAGTTTTGGAATGGTTCCGAGCTCTCATGCCATTGCTCATTTGGTAAACATTGGTTTTGAGGATCGTCCTCTTTTTGTTGTTCAGTATATGTTGATTGTTTCTTAAGAAATGAAGGTTTAGTTTATTGTTAACCAAGTATCAATTATTACGATCTATGATAATTGAAATCCATGGGTTCTACTCATAATTTTTGGTAACACATTTCTACTTTTTAAAAGATCTAAATATATTGGGGGGCGGGGGGTCCAATCTTCAGTGTGTCAGATGGAGCATGGGCTCTTGGGCAATGGAGGCGCCCAACAAAACAACTATTGGATCAATGCAATAAGATGTGCATGTTTCTGTTGTATAATCATTTCTTATCATATTCTCTACCCATTTCACTTTAGTTTCCATCTTCTAAGGCTTTGTTTTAAATGTGTGAGAAGATCGGAATATGTGGTTGAATGGCTTGTATGTGATGTATGTATGTGGGAGCTCAAGAAAGAAGGATGTGTGTGCAATATGTGCAAGAGGCATGTTTCATAATACAAAATTGGTGCATGAAAATGCCATGTTCCACCTCCTGTACATATTGTGCGATTATTAGTTTAGTTTATCCAGTTACCTAGATAATTTGTGAGCCGTTGATTGTGGTGTTGGAATCCTGGTCGGTGCGATATGTTAAGCTTTATTATAAATTGTGCAGATTAATAGTTGTCTATTGTATTATGCGCTTTACCGGAAGTTTCTAAGGAGGGGTTCTTAAATTTGGATGATACTATACTACGATTATTATGGTTTTGAAAGAAAATATGTTATTGTGCTTTCCATATGAATACGAGGATTCTTTCTCAATGAAATGACTTGAAAATTCGATGATTGCACATTTGAGAGAATAGTATGCTTCAGACACAATTAGTATGCATTGCATACTAAAATTTGGTACAAGTACGAGTTTTCGTTGCAACGCACGAACACATGACTAGTAAAGCTCAAATATGAGTTTTGTTTTCAAAGTTGGAATGATGTTGAGATAATGTGTTACTAAAGCTATCACATAAATTGCAAATCTGTCGAGCAAACCTAAACATAAAACACCAACCTTCGAAGACACAAACTATAGTTTTCAATCATATCATAGGTCATGTACAAGGGGCTTACATCAGCTGTCTATAGTCTCTGTTACGTAGGATCTAAGCTGATGTGGATGAAAGGGAATAAAGAGAGATAAATGTGTTGTCTATAATCCTATAGCCGACTGTATCACTGGAACCAATGAGGAAATGTCTTAAGTCCATGAAAGTATTAAAATATTGTGTCATCTATAAAGACAAGTAAAAAGACAACCTATTGTATAAGCTGTCTATAATGTTGTTTACAGGTGATATAGAGAGTTGCTATAGATAGCAGCTGTCTGTAGATACAGACATGCCCTTAGCCTGAACAGTTAATCTTTAAAAAAAGGGAGCGACTAGGAATCGGACGTACGGGTGGAGGCTTCCACCCGTACGGTCCGAAAAATGCAACATCTTCGGATAGCAATTGCAACATCGCTGGACAACAGTTGTAACATTACCACACAATGGTTGCAACGTCATCGGACAATGATTGCAACATCACAAAATCAAAACTGCAACATTCTTTTTCTACATATGCAACATTTCATCAAAATCCCAAAAATCAATAAAAGGGGAGAGGGGAACCGAGCGCTAGTAATCCAGCAGCTTCTGCAGGATCGCCGCGGCGAGTGCGCCGTTGAACTTGGGGTCGCTGGTGAGCACGCTGGTCATCTGCTCCACCAGAGCCCTCCAGAATTCCGGTGACGCGACCTCCCGGCACACCTTCTTCAGGTCAGGCTGATGCATGGGCTCGGGTGTCACCGTGGGCCGAGCAGGAAGGACGAGGCGTGGGCACGCGAGCTACGCCACGCGTGGGAGAGGCAGAGGCAGCGAGGGACCGGCGAGCCACCGACCGGAGGCACCAGGAGGAGCAGAACCATGGGGGCCTGAGAGGAGGTCGGGCCGGGAAGGCGATGCTGGCCAGGCAAAGACGGTGGAACTGGGGCAAAGTGCAAGAAAGCCCAGCGAGCACAAGCAGCGCAAGCAAGAATCGAGGAGAGCCGGAGGCAGAGCTAGGAGGGGAGTCAGCCGGAGTAGTAGTGGAGAAGAAATGGATTGGGAAAAAAGACCAAAGGCTTTGTGTCAGCCGTGAATAGATAAGTAGAAGAGAGAGAAATTAAAGTAGTGTGCGTATGATGCGGCTGTAAACAGTATCATTACCCTTAAAAATATGAACCGTTAATTGCTTAATCTGGATGGTAATTGAAACGAAACGTGTTTAATATTACTCAGAGCATGTACAATGAGTTTATGTTAGCCATCTATAGTCATTGCTACATAGGATTTTTGCTACTGTGGATGAAAGAGAATAAAGAGAGAGAAGATCATTTACAATCAGAAGCAGACTATAAAGACAAGAAACAAGAAAAGCATTAAACGATTGTGTGTTCTATAAAGATAACTAAAAAGATAACAACTGCCTATATCATTATATGAGTTATCTTTAATACTATCTACAGATAACATAGAAAATTACTATACACCGTGTACATTGTACATACCCTCCATAGCTGGTGGTTGCACCAACACGGTTGCACCAATCATAAGACTCGAACCGTTTCGCGGAAAGTTCCAGTCAAACCGGTGGTGATCCTACGCGCCCATCCCTGAGGTCTGCCCTGTGGCCAAACGCAGCCTTTTCTCCCTCCTCCATCGCGAGGGCAAGGCAGCAAACGCAAGCTTAGGGTTTCGTCTCTCTCTCTCTCTCTCTCCCCCTCCCCACCTCGGCCTCTCCTCCATCCCACTGGCGCTAGAGGAGCACGAGCCCTTGGTAGATCCCGATGGCCTCGCGACGCCGCACGCTCCTCAAGGTCATCATCCTCGGCGACAGCGGGTGGGTGATTCGGATTTTTATCCTTCTGTCTGTAACTTCTCGAAGGTTTTTCTTTTGCTTAGCTTTCTGGTGATTTTCTGCGATCCAGGGTCGGGAAGACTTCCTTGATGAACCAGTATCCTGTAATTCGAGTTGCGGTGGATTAATTGCTTCGGGTTGCTTGCTCCTCTTGTCATAAAGATGCGATATCGGCTTTCTTTTGTATGTGTTTTCTTGAACTGTGATGTAATTCAGATACGTGAACAAGAAGTTTAGCAACCAGTACAAGGCCACCATCGGCGCGGATTTCCTTACAAAGGAGGTACAATTCGAGGACAGGCTCTTCACTTTGCAGGTACCTTCTTTCAGCAATTCACTTTTGCTTATGATTAGTCCTGTTTCCTCGAGAACAAATAATCGAATTGTTCTGTTTTTTTAGTGTATGCACTGCTGTACTGATGCTTGGAATAAGTGGCTGCTTGTGCAGTCATACTCTTAAAGTTGAGTGGATAATAGTAATTTCACTTCCTTAGTCTGAAGTGTGTAGCGCTGTTGAATTCCTGGACATTGTTGATTTGTTTGCTGTAATGTTTCCTAAGATCAGTGGGAGTTTGTGGAATTTGTCAGCATAGAAAGTAATGAAGTCTTTCTACTTGGAAGAAATGCCCCACTTAATGCCATCTAGGGGTCAAAGAATCAAACAGATAGCTAGAACTAGAAGTGCAATCATTGCACAATTTCTAGAAGCTGGCATTGCAGCAGTTTCTAGACTCTAGTGCATAGTAGAAAGCACCGATGTAAAACAAGAAGCTAATCTGTGAAAACCATGTAGTTGAAAAGTATATTCAATATGTAGTATTGTAGTCCATGGCTACCTTTACTGGAATCTAAAGGACTACCAATGGCACACTGGCACTAATGTACATGAACCTACAGCCTAGTGTGGAAAGTTTGAGGCATCTATGAAGTGTAAATAGAAAGGGGGTTTATCCTGTTGCATGCCTTGAAGGCGAATCTGCTCATCGATAATGATAAAAACCAAAGACTCAAAAGAGTCATGTTGTGAGTAGAGTGGGACAGTGCCTCACACTACAAGTTATGCAGCCAAGTGTTGAGCTGGTATTTAAGTATAATTTTCTATCTTAGTATCTGAATCATAAAATCATAAAATATTTTGTGTGGTTGTTATTATCTAATCTCAGTAAACATAGTTTTGTCTGTTAATTGTAATAAGTATGCAGTACTGGCATAATGCTGAACCTCCTTTCTCTTTTCCTTTATGAACACTGTAGATTTTAGTTGGTTTCTATTTCTAGTAAATGGGGGCTAGGGTTTTCCCTCCTTTATAAAAGAACTACAAAAATGCAAAGTAAGATTGTGATTTTCCCATATGTCGATTTGGTTTCCATTTATATGAATTGGAAATCTCTCCAATGTTCTCTTGTGCACATTCATTTCTATTTTTACGAATCGGAATGTTCTCCAATGTCCTCTTGTGCACAATTTATGTATTCTATCAGAAGTTCAGAACAATAAGAATATGATGGAGATGGAATTACCATTGAAAATATGTATCACTTTCCTGGGGGCCTGTAGTGGTTGAAGCTCTTAATAAGTACTGTTATGATTTGACTTTTCTTTTGCAATTTGAATATGCTTAACTCTTCTGCTCCTTTCTGAATTATAATATTTAATATTTTAACATTAAATATCTGCAGATATGGGATACTGCTGGACAGGAAAGGTTTCAGAGTCTTGGTGTTGCATTCTATCGAGGAGCAGATTGTTGTGTTCTAGTTTATGATGTTAATTCTATGAAATCATTCGATAATATGAACAACTGGCGTGAAGAATTTCTAATTCAGGTGAAATCTCTTCTTGCATATAGTGTGTTGACAGTCCAATGAGCTTTGATATCTGTCTCACATTCAAATCCAACTTGTCAGGCTAGCCCATCTGATCCTGATAACTTCCCTTTTGTTCTACTGGGAAACAAGGTTGATATTGATGGTGGAAACAGCGGTGTGGTAATTATCACAACTCATTTTCTCTCAAAACAATTCTGTAAGCCATGGACTGTTAATGGACTTGTCTATTGCCATCTTAGGTCTCTGAGAAAAAGGCAAAAGCTTGGTGTGCCTCAAAAGGCAACATCCCTTACTTTGAGACATCTGCCAAAGAAGGAACAAATGTGGAAGACGCTTTTCAGTGCATTGTAAAGAATGCTCTGAAAAATGAACCAGAAGAAGAATTGTAAGCACATCCTTTTGCCCAGTATTCTTTGTTCAATATTCATAGCTAGAGGATTTACTATTGCTTAAGATGCATATTGATATGATGGTGTATTGGTATTTGGTAAGTGGCAGTTTTTTCCCTGTCCTTTGCTCCACTATTTGTGTTCAACAATAGGGGCATTAGTTTCTTTTTTTTTAATACACATCCTGATTCTGTTTATTTCATAAGTGTGCCATCCTGTTTATTTGCAAATTGCAACTACTGAAAGCGATGCACTGACCTTAAACTGTTCTCATGAAGGTACATGGCTGACACCGTCGATGTGGTGGGTGGCAACCGGACCCAAAGATCATCAGGCTGCTGTTAGGTCATGATGCACCATCTCCACAGCAACCATTAAATATGCAGTCTTTTATGCCTGTATATTGTCAAATCGATCTGTATTCCATTTGTGATCTTATCAATCACCCCTTCTGTACGAAATGAAGATTGATGCATCTGTTCTGAATTGTCACCTTGCATACTGTGCAGTTTATTATCTTGTGAATACAGTCAGTGAATAATATTGTCCAAACTATAGTTTTCCCGTTATGCATGCACGTGTGGGATGGATTTTAACAAGTTGCCTACGAATTGTTCCAAGCCTTGTCAATCTGATTGTTGAGATGGATAGAGGGTAAGTTTTGAAGTGTGGTTGCCGCGGGCGTTATCACTTATGGGTGTTGTCTGCAAGGGAAGTTTAGAATGCAAAATTTATCCTATGAGGGGTAATCACCGAAATGGATTTAGATGCAATGACAAGGCACCTCCACTGTATATCATGATCATACCCACTTTTTTAGTAGTAAGCTTCCAACGTAAATGATCTTGGGTATCAGAAAGCTTAACATTGTTATATCTCATGCTAAATTAGATGTCAGACTACAAAGTTCTCCCCAATCAGAGTTCTACAAAAAAGAAACCTCTGCTGTAACCCGTCTCTCAACATCAGCCACACCATTTTTTTTCCTGTCATGCACAAGATTGTATTGGTATGCAAAGGATACTTAGACGAAAACTTTCTCAAGTGAAATATTAATAACAAATTTGGATTTGCACCGAACAACAAAAAGGAATAGTTATGCAGAAAAAATATTATAGGAAACAAAAATATCCATTGCAATCGACCAAAAACCAAGCCTCACCATTTTATTCCCCTCAAGCATAAAACATGCAGTTCCCACCATAGAATGTTCTTTAGAAGACAGACCATACCGCTTATGCTCATATTCGTTGCTAATATGCAATTCTCAATTTCTCATGGCTAAGTGCTTGACAGTAATGTATATAATTATGATCAAACGAAACTGAGTGAATATATCAGTATGGGAGACTCTGGCTGTCTAATGTCTATTCTCAAAATCAGATTTTACTACAGCTATGGTTTCAAACACGATACATTAGAAATCTTTCATATTCAGTCACTGAAAATGAAAGAATCACCATGAATACGTCATTAGCCACTTATTCTAGATCAGATAATTTACTTGTACATGCTTACATAATTGTTATGTAGTTGTGAATCTGCAAGATAAAAATACAATGTTAGACTAAACAAAACAAAACAAAGTAATAGCCAGAGTTCTCCTAAAAACAGTAATAACCAAAGTAGTCATTCATGTATTCACATTTACTAAAAGAAATGTCACACAAATTGTTCGTTTAGGAAAAAGAACATAGAAAGCAAAACTAATCAGAAGGAAGCATGCATTTGTCTCTGTCAATTGTACCAGGATGCTTTTGCTCTTGTTTCAACTATCAAGTAATGTTTCAACTACCAAGTAATTCATTCTCTTGAAAAAAAAGGACTATACCACATCTACTTTCTCAAAACCAGTCTCAAGAAAACAAGTGTGACCAATGAACATCTAATGCTCATGCTGGGATGCTTCTATGATAAGGGATGCAGTTGTGCCTGCACATTGTTGTGACATAAACATGAAAAAAAATTATGCCGCGTACTTCTCTACCTTCTGCTTCTCTCTACAATCTCGCATAAGAGTACAATAACTACATTCATACATACATATTGGCTAATCCATATTGAGTTCAGCTAACGCATCTACGATCTCGGGATCCTCTAGTTGATGTTGATGTCGCTCTTTTGCTAATTCCTAGTCTTTGAGGCAGGCGATTGCCTTCACCATCTTGGGCGTGAGGGATTACTTCATTTCTTCAATTATTCTTTCTATCATGCTGAACATCGCTTCCGAAGAGATGGAGGACACAAGAACCAATAGAACGTCTCGTGCGAAATGACATAGCACAGGGAATATCTGCTTGTTGTTCTTACACCACTCGAGCAAGTCTAACTTGCCTCCACCGGAAAGATTAGGATCGATGTTTGCAAAATCATGCTCCAGATAGTGGTTCAGCTTTGAGGTAGAATTCCACTTAGGGGGCACCTGAGACTAAGAGAGTAAAGAACTAGACTTGCCCTTCAGCTTCTTCCACAAGTGTGTTGTCAAGCTTGTCTTGGCTGGATGCATCTGCTGTGAGGCCTTCGATCTCGTGCTGTTGCCAAGCTTGTCATGATACAAGCGGAAAACACAAACAAATTCCTTTTTGACATGTTTGAAAGCTTCAGAGAAATCAAGGCCTCACCTATTCCCTCCATAACCATCTACAAACCTATTAACTTTCTGTAGGATCCAAAATGATAACAAAACAACATATGTGTGAAATAGATCCAAAATATTTAACAATTTTTTTCTCCATTGCTGCAACAACATGACCTAAAAGGGGATGTCCACTAGACTTAGCAAACTTGTCTGCAATTAGACAAATAAAATATATAACTAAGTAAGAGGAGGGTAGTAAATAGCGAATAGAACTTTAGTTGCTTTGTAAAAAGGTCTCAAAAACTCTAAAAAATAACTAACAATTTCCCAATATGAGTTAGCAACTATCAACTTATCTGAGTTAGCATGGACAAAGACAGATATAATATGTTCATACCTTTGCACCTTCTTCAACATGATGTATATCGAGTTCAACCTCACCTTCATATCAAGACCAAACTTTCTTGGGGCCTTGTCGTTGCTACACAATACTCCGCGAACCGGGCTGCCACCACCATTGAACTTGAGAGGAAACGAAAGGCATCGCGGATATTGTTCAAATAAACGTCAATCATCTCCATACCGTCTTGCACAATGAGGTTGAGGATATGACATATGCATCTCTCGTGAAGAACATATCCACCGATATATGTCTGCAACCTTGGGGTGAGGATGTTCATAGCCGTTGTATTCGCTGATGCGTTATCAAGAGTTATAGAAACAATCTTATTTCTCACTTGAAAATCATCAATTACCCCTAGTATGAGCTCGACAATGGCATCTCCCGTGTGTGATTCAGTAATTAACTTAAATCATATGACTCTTTTGTTTAGCTTGTACTCATCATCTAAATAATAGGCTACAACACTAAGGTATGCAGTTCTCTGGTGTGATGATGTCCAAATATCCTAAGTTAAAGCAAAAGAGTACTGAACTTTTAGAAAAAGATTCATTTAGTGTTGCTAGCTCTCTACTATAAATCCCTAAAATATCATACGATATCGTTCTCCTGCTAACATGTTGGTACTGTGGACAAAAGCCGCGTTGGACCATTCTTTCGAATGAACGACTTTCACCCATCCTAATCGGTTGATCCTCGAAAACAATGTATCTAGCAATTTCCTCACGGGCATAATGATGGTTGTATGTCTAGGTACTTACTGAGCCATCAGCCTCGAGGTTGAGCTGCGTCTGGACTCCTCCACCTCGCGCGTGCGCCCCCATCTTTTTCAAGCATGCTTTGTAGTGCCGGTTCAAGTGCCTCTCTCCTCCACCTTTGTCGGGACATAAAAATACAATTCTAGACCCTTTGTGTATAATGCACTAGTCCAGGATCACCCTAGTACACACAGTATCAACATAGATGAATATCGACCCACACAAGACGAAATAATAGAATAAACGAGTAATTTGAATAACAAATAACCATTTTGACCTTATGGTCGAGTTTACATTTATTAAGCCTCGCAGGGCTGGTAATAATGAAATAAGCAACAGTGAAGCAAAATAACTTTAGTGGAAACCCATCGATTCGCCACAGGCAACCGACTGGGATCAAGACCTAACGACTAGCACCTTCATAGAACTCCTCCTCAAAAGCGGGTGAAGACTCCTCTACTTCTGTTGATTGATTATAGCAAACATGAGTACACAACCGTACTCGTAAGTTATACCACAGAATACAATGTATACATGATTGCTTATTCCAAAGGAAATGGTTTCTGTGGTTCTTTTGCATAAATGCAACATTTGCAATTAAATACGAATAAAAGATTAAAACATAATTCAAAACAAATAGACAATATTAAGTTATCAATTGTTTTCACAAAGAACACAAAGCCTAAACAAATTATTCACACAACCATATGACTTAGATCACACGGCTCTCTTCCCAAATGTTTTATGAAAATCTACCACTCGTGTGAAATCCCCAAGCATGTCCATGACCGCGGACGCGGCTATTCGAATAGATTGTTTAACACTCTACAGAGGTTGTACACTTTACTCACACGATATAACCAGTGTAGCTAATACTAATGATAACAAAACCTTTCGGAAACTTCATCTCAAACATTAACACTCCCGATGTGTTTTTGAAGGGCTACGGGTAGGCTACACTAGCGCAAATTAATAAAAATTCTACCTGTAAACCAAGATCACTGCAGTTATAGATCACGGTCTTACCACTAGACGCCAAGAAAGCGGAATTGATGCAAGACGTCGGGCGAGTAGTCGTATTAAGTTGATGCAAAGACGTCGGGTAGAGTAGTCGACTACTTCCTCGTCCTCGTCGCGGCGTCCCACGACAGACTCCTCTCTTGCGGTTCGTCCAAACGCCACAGATGCAATACCCAAAGGTATCCACACGACGGGAGGAAGCGACGCACGCCGGGCTACTAGATCCGCGAAGCGATTAGGGCGTGGGAGGGTGGCGACTGTGGTTTGAGGATGTCACGAAAAACTCATCATCAATCTCAGGCGCCTTGCCCTCCTTTTATAGACGCCCTTACAATGGGCTTCTACTAATAGAGACCCATTAGGACCCAATGCCTAGTCTAATTCGGATCCAATCCGAATTAGGCTTCACTTCTTAAGTGTGTGACCCTATAGGTTCACGTATGTTTAGACATGACGCGAGTATACATACTTGGTCAATAGTTGGTAGCGGCCTCTAGCAAGACGTGCCAACTCCTAAACGCATACACAAAGATCATATCGACGAACCATCACAACGTTATGTACATGCCAATCCCTTTGCCTCACGATATTCTTCGAGCTCCAAGTCGACCACTCTATCTCGATCCTATGATCCGAAACCCTTACTAGGTTAACTCTTAACCTTAAGTAGCATGGCCATGCATTTCGATCCGATCACTGAGGGGCCCAGAGATATCTCTCTCGTAGAGAGGGCAAATCCCATCTCGATCGACCATGCCTCGCAAAGATGCTTCATGACAAACCGAAGCTACCTTTATAACTACCCGCCATTCACGAGTAGCGCTTGATAGCCCCTAAGTAGGTCGATTCACATCTCAAGTACATGCGACAATCTCGTGTCTAAGGACAAGGCGTACACATTGTGTAGAGAGAACCATAAGTATAATTGTTATGTCTCATGTTGGGTCGGTCCAACCCCATGTTCTAAACATGTGTCCACATTATTGGTTTGACATCTCCATGTCTATGACCTGTGAAACATGGTCATCAACCGATACATGTGCTAATCCATCATTCACGTGTGTCCTCACATGAACTCCGACTAGGGACAACTTTAGAATAACCATATAAGTAAAGAGTTTCACAAACAAGTCACATACTTGTTAATCAACACAAAGGTAATATTCAAGGAACATTTATCAAATCATGGATACAATGAAATATCATCATCTCTATGATTGCATCTAGGGCATATCTCCAACAGTTTTACCGATGACACTAACTCCCACACAGGAAATTAGTCCATCGCACACCGTTGGACAGGGAAGCGGTGAACCATCCCGCGAGGTGGGTCGCCACGGAGACAGAAACACACCTCCACCCTGGCACAGAGCCTAACCTACTGCCTGAGTAGTTAATGTCAATACTCCATGACTTACTAAGTTAGGCATGTCCCATATTAGGCATGTGGTCGTACAGTTGTGGCTTAATTCAATGGCGCACAAAGTTAAGTCCTTAATTGACCAAGGCAAGACTTCCAATTTCTAACTAAGTAACCAATTCAAATCCCAAGTACTGAGCTCCATCATTTCACAAACTTTCCACCACTTGCCTCAGTTTAAATATTTTCCCACCCGATTGGTTAAGTGCAACACATGCCATCAACGAGTAATATCACACAACACATATAGTTTTATCACAAAGTTCCATTTTCCTTTCGTCAGATTCATATTTGCAACTTACATGAAATGATGACTCGTGGCATGGCTAAGCAATCTACTCGTATCTAACCAACCCACGTTGGTGCTACAATAATACCAACTAAATAATAACCAATCTAGAGTGACAAAAGATCATGACATAACAATAGACAAGGTGGATATAAACAAATTGGATTAATAACTAAACCCAAAAGCATTTTTAAAAAAACTTAAAGTAAATGCATTAATTTGAATCAAAGTAATTTTGAAAACTGGGTTCAATATAATTAAAGGTACAACTTGCTTTAGAATAGATCTAGGTACTGGTCTTGGTCTTGGTGAACTCCTTCTTCTTCAAAATTCCCCGAAGTATCAATGTCTACTTGTAAACGAGGCAAATAAATAAAATAAATAAATAATAGAGAGAAAAAAAACTCATAAAATTAAATAAAAATCTTAGATAAATAGAGCTCGAATTTATATGAATTTAGAAATTTGAATGGGCTCAATCGGAGTTCGGATGAAGAAGATATGGCTTTTGGAATATCAAAACCTAAGAAATACTCAAAAAGGAATTTACTGGAATTTCCCGATTTATTTTCCTACTGGATAATCAGTTAATGACACAAGCATGATGTCAGCCCTAGGATTTTCTGAATTAAAATAAACCCGAAAATCAATCTGACAAGTGGGCCCTACATGTTATAGACACGGTCCACGGTGGATTGGATCTATTTAGGTTTGGATCTGGAGTTTGGGTGCACCGCCCACACGCATGCTGAAACGGACGCCACGCAAGCAACACGTAGGCGTGGATGCTGAGATGGCGGTTGAGGTGGATGTCCACGTGGACTTGACGGCGATGAGGGCTCTGGACCTGATGGCAACCAGCGAACGGTGGCGATTCACCAACGGTGAGTGGTACTGGCGGGTAGAGAAGGCTATTACGATCCTTTTGATGCGCTTACTGGTGGTCGGGAATGGTGGTGGTGGCCGGCGGTGAGCTTCAAGCAGAAAAGGAGGTTCGGCTATTGTCGGATTTCCGCTCCGACGACGCTTCGGCAACACGAAGAGGTCCTTGAGGTAGCCCGCACGATGGTGATCACGATGGCGCATACCACGATGATAGGGCGACAGGACGGTGGCTCAATTCGAGATCGAAGAGCTCTGGTGATCTAAACCTAAAAGCTAGAATGCGGCGGCGCTAGGGCTTTAGGAGGACGGGGGGTTTGGGGTTATGGACGAGGAGGTGATGGAGGACCTAGGGGGCCTTTTTATAGGGTACGGGCGAGGCTAGGGCGGCGTATTGGTGACGGAGTCCAAAACGAGTTTGAAATGAACACGAGTCAAATCCAGAGATGGAAGGTGATACGGGATAAGATTCGGTCAGATTTGAACGCGGGAAGATAAGAGATAAGATTTGACGCGTTAACCCAGATCTTTTAGTTGGGATTTGATTTTTGTCGGACGAAGCTCGAAGGAGCTCTAATGGTAGACACGAGCGGAGCTGTGCGAGGATGAAGGCGAAAGGTGGAAGGAGGACCTGACGTGTGGGCTCCACACGTCAGTGAGGGATCACGATCGTGCACGATCGGACTGGAGCCAAAAGCCATGCGGACCTACCGGTCAGCGAGAAAGGAGGCGCGCGCGTTCGGACTAGAGTGAAAGGAAAAGCCAAGCAGATGGGCTGAACTGATGAGTAAATGGGCCGAAGGAATAGGATTTCGGGCCAAAGCTAATTATGAGATTTTAAATACATTTTCTATTTTAGAAATACCAGTAAATCCACAAAGGTAATTAGAAAATAGCAAATGAACTCGGAAAAATTCTAGAAAAATCTAGAAAATATATCCAAGTACATAGAACCCAAATAAAATAGTTTTGACAATTATTTATGTTAACATTAATCATATTAAATGGTTTTGATATTAAAAGTCTATATTAAGCTTTGAGTTAAAATTTAAAAAAAAAACTCAATGGTGAATTTTCCAACTACTTACTATTCAAAAGGATTTTTAAAAGCTTGAAAATTTGGGATGTTACAACCTATACGAGTAGTTAATTGGGCTTTGCAATAATTACAAGTTGCGATTTCTACCGTTTGGCCATCTCGAATTTCCTCGCTCCAGGTCATGTGCTCCAGCACTTCGCCCTTCGCCCGGAGTTGCTGCTGCTGGGCGCGGACCCACCAATATTGTCATATGTGGACGGGGTACCAAATTATTACATCTCCATCGGGTCCGAACCGTGTTGGTACTCCTCATATCCCTCTGTACGGTCCATATGATGGTCATCCATGTTGTAGTTTCCCATGCCTAGGGAGAGCTGACGAGCATCAATGTGAGAGGCGGTGGGAGGACTAGGGGGGCAGCGAGAGATTGAGCGGCGTGGGATGTGCTACGACTCCTCGATAGCATAGCACTACCGAGCTCCGCCGCTCCCTCCACCGGCTTCATGCTTCGACTCCTTGGTAGCATGCTTTGTATTGTACGGAGCACTAGAGTAAAGAGAGAATCAGAGAATGGAATATGTGTTTCGCTTGGTGTTGAATAAATGAGCAAAAGACAATCACTATAGCAAAAGACAAGCTGAGCTTCGGTGGTGAAGAAATGAGCTGTAGACATTCGTTTTTACAGGCACAGAGAGTCAGAGAGAAAGAATCTCGTGTAGAGCCATTGTCTTGCCTGTTGCCTCTCTCCCTTGTCATGTCTTATCCCGTCAAATGGTGTCCTATCATGTCTCGTGTAGAGCCATTATCTCGTGGTCTTGCTCGTTGCCTCTCTGGCCCTCTCGCAGGGACTGTGCCGACGTGACAACCCCAGGATGGGGCGCCATCAGGCGACGCGACGTCTTCCCACTTCCCAAGTAGCGTGCGCCTCCCCCCTGTCTTCTTCCCCCGTCGCCTCCCCCTCTCCCCCCATGGCCCGCCCCCGGCCCGACGCGTCCCCTTGTGCTACCGCGCCTCCCCCTTGTCTTCTTCCCCCGCCGCCTCCCCCATCTCCCCTCTCCCCACGGCCCACCCCTGCCTCTCCCTACTACATCCCCCACCCCACCTCTCCCTCTCCCCACCCCGACGCGCCCTTGCGGCCTCCCCCACCTCCCCTTCTCCTTCTCCCTCTCCCCCCCCTGGCGCCTCCCTCTTCTCCCCTCTCCCCCATTCTCATCGCCCCGGCCTCCCTTCGCCCCCACCGCCTACACGTCCCCCATCGGTCCCCATCACCCCCGCTAGGGTTGGAAATGAGCCAAGCCGACTCGAGCCAGGCTCGGCTCAGTTCGAGCACGAGCCATGAGGTTGGCTTAGCTTGGCTCGAAAGAAGGCTAGAGCCAGCTTGTGAGCCCTCGCGAGCCAGGAACAGGGGCAGTCTTCGAGCGGCTCGGTTTGGTTTGTAGTGAAAGAACTAGCAAAGAATTCTGCTTTAGCCATCTTCGTCGATCCAACATGAAAAACATGAAACTCTTATTCATCTGAAGAGGAACATCATTTATGCCTACAAAACACCAATCGCAACCCAAAAACATCATCCACATCTACGAAACACTAACTTGATATCTATGAAACCCAAGAACCAGCTTGATTTTGATTTGGGTGGGGATTGGTGCAGATGTGGAATTGGTTCCAGATCCAGAGGTAATCACAGCGTTCCAGGACCACCAGGGATTCGCTGTCGTCAAGGAAGTTCCTCGCCGGATGTGGAAGAGAGGATCGCGAGGAGCGTCTGTCTAGGAACAAAAGGGTACGCCGTGCGTCGCCGAGGAAGCTCCTGCCGGCTATGGAAGAGGGGATCGCGAAGGGCGCTAAGACGGCACAGGATCACCATTCGCCAAGGAGCGCTGCTGCCGAGGAAGCTTCTGTCGCCCACCCTCTAAGAGGAATTGTGAGGAAGAACCACTCGGTGTTAGTGACCCCCTCCTCGACGGCCTCGTCAGGAGCAGGCGCACCGGCGCCTGCGTCAGAGATGAGAGACTTGAGCTCGCGGAGGACACGCTTGCGGTGGTCCTACTCGACCGGGGACTAGGTGGTGGTGGTCCTCTGCTTGCGCTTGTCATCGTCGCAGCCCTCGTAGTAGCCGTTGCCCCAGTCGAGAAGGGAGGCACCGGTGGCGATGTCGAGGTTGAGGGAGGACTACCAGAAGATGGCGTAGGTCTAGGTGTCCCTGGAGCCCTCGATGATGGCTTGGAGGTGTTGCTGCAACGTGTCCTGGTTGAAGGTTGTGTTGGACCGAAAAGGCGACTAGAGGGGGGGTGAATAGGAGCACGCTCACTTTTTCACAAAAGATGGATTCAACACAAATGTCACTCCAATAGCTATGGAAGCTATGAAGATCAATATACCAGTACAGCGGAAGACTAGTATTGAATCCAATCCAACCCCAAAGCAAAACACCCAAAAATAACCAAAACTCAAATCTCAAAGTGTTGGGCGGTCGACCTCTCATATTGGCGGTCAAATATTTTGCCTAGCGGTCGACCTCTAGAATGGGCGGTCGACCGCTCCCGACGGTGAACAGAAAATCAAGAAAATCAGCCCGACAATCCAAACGAAAAACGACCTAACTTTTGATCCGTAAGGCCAAACTTCACGAAATTTGAACCACACCTTCCTAAAGATATTAGGAACCTAATCCAATCAAAGATTTCAAAGATCCATGCCAAAGTTCCTATCTTTTTCAGTTTGAGCGAAGGAGGTTCAAAACCGAGCCAAATGCGAAATATGATCTAGAGACTTGCTCGTGGGTGATTGATGATCAAGATGATCCTAGATGGGTTCCCACATGTCCCAGCAAGTTAGATCACGGCAAGAAACCAAGCAAAAACTCATGGATCAAAGAAAGACTCCAAATCCTCAAATAGAGAGAAAGAAAACAAACGAACTCATCTTTGAGAGAACTTTCTTTGGATTGATTTGATATGGTATTGGTTTACGTACCACTCCATCAATGGAGGACAAAGACTCAATACATGAGCACGAATCAAATCCAACTCTCTAGAACCCTAACCTCCAACTATCAACTCCCTAAACACAAAAGCAAAACTAGGGTTTACAAGTAATGAAGGGGTTGTGGTGGCTGTCCAAAGACACCCCTATTTATAGTGGAGGCTTAGACCTTCTAGAAGAGTAACCCTAATGGGCTCCGTTAAGACCCAAAACAAACGGGACACATACGCACGCCGCTTTTAAAGCGCCGCCTTTCATCTTTTGACCTAATCCGCTTCACCTTGCACCATCTTTGCGCCGTGAGTTGGCAAAAGGTCACCAAGGCGGATTTGGTAAAATTACCAAAATACCCCTTCTCGATCTTTTCGCAAAGACCGAGTCCCATCTTCGTGAAGCACCTCCATGTTTCGCCACGTGTAGGTTGATCCAATGCTCTCTTCATGTCGGCAAGTGTCTCCCATCCTGCTCCCACCGAAACCACCATGGCACTTGCACCGACCCCCGCCGCTTGATCGAACCAACAGACCAACTACCCGTTCGGTTACCCTCATCCATTCTCGCACCACACTTGAGTTCTTTGACTCACCCAAGATCGCCGATCGCTCGACCTCGGCTCTCCAAGCCTAGTCCCGATCATCCTCGCTGCTGACCGTCGTTGACCACTGCAAGCAACCTCGCAAAGAATAGACAAGCAAACGAATCCGGAACAAGTTCTTCACAACTTGACCCACGTTAGTCAAAACATGCATCATGCAACACATATGCCATGAAACCCATGAACTTGACCTAACTTCTAAACATCGCCGCCACGGCGACGATTTAAATAAGTTCTTAACCGGCCGATCGCCACCTTGGCCGGCTCGACCGCTCCTCACGGCCGATCACACCAAAGGCTTGGCCTCGACCGCCACCATGACTTAACCAAATTTCCATCCCGAAAAACCAAAACCCATCGAATTTTCAAACCAATAGAACTTTTGCCCGAAGCTCCAAAAATTATGAGACCAAGTACTGAAGCACCTTCTCACTTGCCTACACCTTCTATTTTTGGCCCACTGAAATCCAAAATATTGCAATGGCGGTCCTCGATCATTCAAACAACGCCGGCCGATCGCTCCATCGCCGGCTCGACCGCCACTTTGGCCGGTCGACGACCGCCAAGGACCATTTCAGAAAAACCAAGTCAAGGTATGGCCGGTCTGACCGCCACAATGGCCGGTCAGACCGCCAGAGGCCTGACAAAACTAAAACTTTGCCGAAAACAAGTGATTCGACAAACCGTCAACGACATTGCCAATTGTAACATCATCCTAAGATCTCAGGCATATCCCCATGATATCCACAGGTTGGGACGGGAGGCGATGGGGAGAAGACCCATGCTACCCCCCATGGGAAGGCGGGGAGGTCGGCGGAGGCCATGAAGGGGACAAGGGAGGGGAGAGGAGGGGAGGTGTGGGGTGGGGTGGAAACGGAGGAGGAGGAGAGGGGAATGGCTGCAACCTGTAAGGGGAAAGGAAGAGTGGAGGTGTGGATTGGAAATTTGGAATCGAGAGCAGTCACACGAGCCAAAATAGGCTCGCGAGCGGCTTGAGCTCGGCTCATTTTTTTTGCAAGCTGGACAGTGGGCTCAGTTCGGCTTGGCTCGAAAGTTCACGAACCTGAGCCGAGCTGGCTCGAGCTCATTACAAGTCGAGCCAGCTCACAAGCCTTGAGCTATTTTTCCAGCCCTGACCCCCCCTTCTCCCTCGGCGATGCAGAGGCACGGGCGGGCGTGGGCGGCGTGGCGTCATGGCCAGGCGGGCATGGGCTTGTCGTCTTTGTCGGCGTCGCCAACCCGAAAGCACCGCCTTCTTGGGTCAGGCTGCTCGTCGTCTTGCGTCCGTCAGGGGTTCGAATGGCACGCCCAACTCCTGTGTCTAACTTTGTGTGGCGACCAATCATGCGGCGCACGGAAATCACCAGGAATGAACGAACCAAGGTGGTGATCAAGCACGTTCCAAAGTTGAGAAAAAGGGTCTAAAAAGCGCTTGGGTCCTTCGTTTGGCTCGGATTGATCGAAACAGACGTCGTTTTCGCAAAAGATACGACACTTTTACGACACCGCCAATTAGGATTTGGGCAGACAGTTATGCGGAAATTATTTAGGTCAATATAGGCCTACGGTGAGTATATCCCTTTTCACTTTTGCCAAGTCAGACACAGATTAGTGTGTGTGAGTACCAGGGGCTCCCTGGTAGTCCCTGCCTTGTTCCCAGGTTAAGCAAAGCAAAGGGGTTAATTAAATAAGAGTAAATATTAGGAAACCTCATGTTTTGGGGCGTAAGTAACGCAAAACCCCAGATTTTAGTTTTATTTTTTTTGCACAAAACCCTTGGTTTTGGCGCAAAATATTTCAAAAAAAACATCATGTATACCACCTGGCCCATCCAATATATGATATTTTCGAGTATATACACACATGGGCGGACCCTACAGTACGACAGGCCACACCGTTGTGTAACTGGTCGCCGCATCGCCTCCTCGATCGTTGTTGTCGCCGCCAAAGGGTCTCACGCCGATGGAGGGTGAGAATGAGAAATGAGAAATAGGCATATAAAGGATGTATTGTGGGGTCTATCTATGTGTGTATATACTCGAAAATACCTTATTTTTTATTACGTTTCGTTATCCTGGACAAATCTCGAAGAAAAATGGACGGTCAAGTGATGTACCTGTTTTTTTTTTTTTGAAACTTTTGCTCTGAAATCTAGTATTTCTTGTAAAAATTGCAAAACTTGAGGCATCAAAACCTAGGATTTTGCGAAATTTACTCGTTTAAAAAAAAGCGAGAGTGGGAGGAGCAAAAGCGGCGAGGATATATAAGACCCCTCCCGTCTCCCAATCGCTTCTCTTTCATCAAATCCATCGTGTTTCCACGCTGGCGATCCAACCCCTTGGAGTTGGAGTAGACCTCTGCAGCCTGTGCACGTTTTTAACCACGAGAGTACGAGATCCGGCCACCTCGTCGCCTTTTTATACCCACCCTTGCCGTGCCATCGCCTGTTTCGTCGATGTACCGTCTCTCCTCGCTATGCTTCCGTCCTCCTCTCTTCCTCTCTCGTTATGCTTCTTGTTGCCACAAAACTACACCTGAATGAATAGTTGATGAGTTGAGCTGAACGAGCTGCTGCGAGGAACACAGAGGAGAGCAAGAAGAAGAAGAAGAAGAAGAAGAAGAAGAAGAAGAAGAGTTTGATAATTGGCAGGCGGGCGGCAATGGTGTTCTACTACAAGGCGCGGCCGGACGCCGGCGACTACACCATCTACTTGGGCGCGGACAAGAACGAGAACGAGGAGCTCATCAAGTACGGCCTCCCCGAGGACGTCTGGTACGCGCGTGCATTTGCCTACTCTTCTTTATTCCTCCTCTCTGCCGCTCTTGGAGATAATTTCTCTTCTGAAAGATGCGCTAGCTCCTGTCAGAATTCGACTTTCGGTAGCGGCATGGTGCATCACATACGCGTACGCGCGAGTATTAGCAATAGCATACGGCATGCATGCATGTCGCGGCCGGTGGAATTGAAGTTACTGTGGAGTTGGAGCGGATTGACGCGTGACTCGACCTTGACGAGGCCGGTGGGGACATTCCAACGCCCCAACTATCAGCATACGACCAAAACCATGGAATAGAACTGCTCAACAAGTTGCACATATATCGTCATCGCCTGCGCTAGTACTGGTGTACTACTGCCATCACAGCCTTTTGTTTGCTTACTCCGGCTATATCTATCTGTTTATCTATCTATCCATTCTATCCTCTCGATTCACGAAAGAGAAAAATATCCGTCTTTCTAGGGGACCTCGCCTTGGAGTTTTACTTTTGACGACTTAGGGGTAATTTTTACCCCCGGACGGTCACTGCCTCAGAGCATAATTGGAGTGCTTATTATACTTGAAAAGTTCGTTAGAAGTGGATCTTGTTTATCCTGTTCACCAAATGAAACAAGAATGATGTACTTGTTGGTTAATTATATTGCTGGCTGCTGCTGTCTCATCAGGTTCCATGTGGACAAGGTATCCTCGGCGCACGTCTATTTGAGGCTCAAGAAAGGCGAGTCCATAGATAGCATCAGCGAAGGCCTCTTGGAGGATTGTGCACAGCTCGTAAAAGCGCATTCCATTCAAGGTATTTTACCCCGTAAAATTCTTTTTCTTGGCTCGGAGTAGTATCACTTATAAAAGTATCTACGATAGTTTGTTTCTTAGTCTTACCAAGAGAAGAGAGAGTACAAGCCTTTCAATAAATTGTTTCCTAAGCTTATATCTAAGACTTTAATTACTATCCACAAAACAAATTTTTAGGTAACAAACAAGTCTCCAATAGCTATTTTGTTGTTTCTTGTATTCTGGTATCAACAACTTACTTGTTTCTTCGTTTAGAAACAAGTTCACCTTCTTTCCTCACCGTAAGTAAACCAGTTAGAGCAACGGGTTACTCTAGCTTTTAGCCAGACAACTAAGGTGCCGCGCCACTGCCACTTGAACTATCCAACTGTTGGCGTGCACAAGTCTTTTTTAGCAATGTGTCGTATGAAATCGTGCGAAAGAGGGTAAAGTAACACAAAAGAAGTAGCAATTAATCGAGGGCATATAGATCGGTTGCTACCAAGATTTTTATGGGCGTTCGTTTCCTAGAAACTTTTAGCTCGCAGAGCATCATACATGTCCAATTATGTTCTGCACGGAAGAAAATAGAGTGTGGTGTGACCTGTCGGGTATTCGCGTGTCCTGCAAAGCTGCAGCACCACATTGCTTGTTACCGGAATCTTTTTTCCCCTTGGCCTCGCTTTTCTTTTCAGCAACTTTCCCTCCTGTATTATTGGCGCCCCATGGGCCCCTTGCATCATCTGCTTGCTTGACTCGATTTGGCCTATGCGAGTGGTTGTGATCAATGCATGTGCTTGTCGTGCAGGAAACAAGATGAACAATGTTGAGGTGGTATACACGCCCTGGTCTAATCTGAAGAAGACCCCATCCATGGATGTCGGCCAAGTTGGCTTCCACAACCATCGGATGGTAAGTAGTACTCCTCCACCACTGTAATGTTGATTAAAAAAGGTTACAGAAAACTGCTTTCACTGCTCTGCTCAGGTAGTGGTTTTGTTGCTAAGACTAAGAGCGTGTCCAATGGCCCCGAGCTGGTAGGCATATATAAATTCAAAACATAACGGCCAAGGGTTAGATAAGATCGGATGCTTTTTTTTTTTAAGAGTATACACACCAGCCCACACGCATAAATAGGGGTGGGAAAAAAGCTTGTTAGCGGGGCTCGTTGGCTCAGTTCGAAAGTTAATTAGTTAAACATTAAAATGACTCGATTTTAAATAAAATTAGATTTCGCTTTAGCTTGGCTCGTTAGCTCGGTTCTAAAAATATTTCTAAACTATAAATAAAATAATTCTAAACCAAACTATGTCAATTTCGAGAAAAACTCGTTAAGATAAGTATCTGGCTCGATAACCACCCGACACACAAACGTCCTTAACACATGCGTCTATAGCGGAGGTCGTACCGACCCCACGAAGCACGAACATAAACTGTGATCACCCAAAAAAACCCACATGTACATGTACTATTCAACCGGAATTTTATTTGGTGAGCACCTAGGCTCGAGCCCCAACGGGCAGCGTGCACGATGTTAGCGCTTGCCAACTGATCAGCTACGGCTCAGTCCTCGATAAGATCGGATGCTTGCGTGAACTCTGTAGATATATGGCACCATTTAAGAGCTCGTTGCATTGGAGATCCTCTGATGGGCCATACATGCTGGAATATCGTGTCCCCAAAAAGCAGAACCAAATATATTTTTTTGCAGAGGGGGTAAAGGTGAGGAAACACCTGAGTGCTGCACAGGGTGTCTCTAGACAAAACACTCACCTGAATGTGGCATTTTAATTACCACCAAATTGCTAAAGCCTGTATTATTGCATTCAGCCTTTGCGTTATGGACTGGTATCACGTTGGAAAAGCATTTTGGAAATAAACAGTAAGTAGATAGGGAGACTTTTGGATTTTAATTAGATTATCTTGCACATGAAGTATTTTAGCTGACAACGACCGATCTGAACGCCAGTCTCAGCTCGTTCATATATTTCTGCTAGCTAGCGCAAATTCTAACTACCATCGATGCTAGCTATCGATCTGGTCCTCGCATGCTTTCCTGTGTCAGCTAGTCGATCTACTATGTATTTTTTGCAACAAAAAAAAAGAAAAGAAAAGAAAAAGAAAGTACTGACGGAATCACGTTATGTGCTGTCTAATTTAACAGGTTCGTATCTTGATAGTGGAGAAGCGTGTCAATGAGATCATCAACAGGTTGAATAAGACCAGGGTAGAGCGCCGACCAGACTTGAAAGGTACGCACATAGATGCACATATATATATATATGTTATACATACACGTGTCTTCTTGCCTTGCGTGCTACTACTCGATACGACGATATACTGTACTGCATCTTCTGCACTAGTTTGCTTGGGCTTGGGCACATAATTTTTCTAGTGAATTTATCTTTGCTACGTGCTCCGTTGTACAGCCGAGAAAGACGCATCAAACGCTGCGGAGAAGGCCGAGAGGAAGATGCAATTGAAAGAGAAGGTATATGTCTACGATTGCATGTTCTTCTAGAGCTTGCCATCTTTGCATATATATATATGGTAGTACGTAGCAATGCAGGTACTAAGTGTGTGCGGCTATGTATGTAGAAGCGTAGGGGAGAGATGGAGAGGCTGGAGAAGGAGAGGTGGGCGGAGATACGGAGCTACAAGGGCCTGATGGTCGCCGAGAAGATGACGTCCAACCGCCAGATCGCCTCCGCCGGCAAGTCCATGCAGGAAATGGAGGACGAGTTCGTCTGATAATGAACAAACCGTCCCGGTGTGTGCAGTGTGTGTAGTAGTAGTAGTATTTATGTATGTTAATGCATGCGTGCATGATCTCAATGAGGTAACCGATGATCGACCGGTCATTCGATCCATCCCTGATGATACATCTGTACATACATATGGTCCTTGGACATAGATCGATGAGAAAGAAGCTAGCGCGAATACATTCCAGATTCCCAAATGGATGAAGTGTCGAGCTGTTTATAAGGAAGCAAGATGCGAGTCGGTATCACGCGAGCTTCTTCGATCTTGCAGGTCAGCAGTTGGGTTTTACGGAGTAAGGGGCTGCTTGGTTCGAGACCTGGTAGTGATTTGTCTGGACCGGGAGGTTCCTTGGAGTCTGCTGTTTGGTTGCTTATCTGCATAGGCTGCCAGGACCAAGGATTAGGCGCTCGATTTGATCGTCTGGGAGGCAGAAAGCTGCGCGCCTGTGAACCAGATTTTGATCCATTGTTGATAATTTCAATCTAATGTTTTTTTTTATTCATCAATTTCAGACACAGACTTCCAACTAAACAACTCATCTTCAGATTTAACTGGCCAGACAAGAATCATCTACTTTCCAGATTATCTCCTGAAACTATTTTTTCTAGATATGGAATCCAACCACCAACCAAACAAACCCTAATACAATACAGGGCGTCTTCTTTGTTGAGACGCCTAAACAAAGAAAAAAAAACTCTTCCGGATCTAGTAGTACGTGATTAGTTAGTGAGTCCAATCAACGTCAAGCCGTCGACATCGTCCGACTCTGGCGGTTTCTGCTGGGCTCAGTCGGTTCTTCGACCCAGTGCACACGGGGTGGTTTTGGCTGGGATGGGCTGGTTCCAACGGTTTGGACGGAGGTGGTGTTGGCGGGTTGGTCTGGGCTGGGATTGAAGTGTGATATCTCCTTGATGCAAAGTCTACGACATGGAAATGAAGGTGAAAAAAAAACCCACAAAAGCAGCACTTATGAAGCCTTGATAGTCCTTGCCTCCTTGGTATGAACTTTGAACTTGCTAACAGAAAAGCAGCTCAGTTTCTTGCTGACAGAAAATCTGAATAACTCGGAGAGAGCAATCAGAAAAGATTTCCACATTTCAATCAATCCATCGTGAATCATGATGAGAAGATTTGCTCCAAGGACATCAAGCCTAATAGTCAGGCCTTACTAGAAATTTTCAGTACAAAAGACAACCATGATGCCAAGATTTGTTCCAAGGACATGGCGGCTAATAGTCGACCAGAACATGTTGTGCCATATGATCAGGATAGAAAGTCCAAGGTCCTCCATTGGTTCTTACCCTACGAACTTGATGGGTTTTCTAGGCACCTGCAAGATCAATCAATCAATCATATTTCTTACATATATACCAGTACAAACAAAGAGCTCAAATAAAGGAAAATAAAACTATCAAGACACAAGGCTGAACACAAGTAATCAGCAAGAGTTCATCGATTGCAGTATAGACATGTCGATGCTTTAATATCAATTTTATGAAATAAATGTTGGGGACACTATGTTCGAGATCGTGCAAGAGAAGACACGGGGTTTTTAGACAGGTTCAGGCTTCTCTAAAGAGAATAACAACTCTACTCCTGTATTCTTGTATTGAATGTGTTTACAGGAAAAAAGAAATCACCGTAACTAAGACTAATGACTTCTATGGTTTGAACAGTCTATTGTCTTCTCTCTCTATCCACCGGCGTTGTCCTTTATATAACTTTTGAATGGGTGGCAGTTGTTATGTGTCAGGAGGCGCCTTGACGGTTGGCTGTTTGCGCACATTGGTGGTAGTTATTGTCAGAGAGACACTCTCTCGCATGTTCGTCATGCAGTTACACCAGAGATATAGAGAACTACGTACGGTTATGTTAGAGACAAACACCACGTGTATAACTACCACGCGTAAATGAGCGTAGTGTACAGAGTCCCTAGTCGATTGGATCCACATGTCTGCGGGTTTTACCGACTATAGGGTGATCATAGTTGACTTGGTTATAGCAAACCTTAAAACCATAAGATAATCATAGTAAACCTTACGACCATAAGAGGGTCGTAATAGACCTTACGATCATAAAGTGATCGTAATAGACATTACAATCATGAAGTGGTTGTAATTTTCCTTTTTCATTGTACATTAATGACAAGGAGTACCTCTAATGGTTGTTTAAAGATAACATTATCCATAATAAGTATTCCAGATAAATAATTTTATTAATCGAGTATTATTGAATCCTCGTCTAGACATATGTGGTGAGTTTAGTCAAGCTGTTCTACTCGATTAAATCTGTTAAGGTTCTTACATCAAACCCTTAGACTAGTTAAGTAATTAGTTGATCGATGCACAATGTAGTAGTCAGAGAGCAGCGTGTGTAACATCTCAAAAGCATTGCTGGCTAGAACATCATTTCTGTACTAAAAAGGAGATAATTCTGTTCTAGCTGTATGCATGGTTATAAACTTATAATTAAAGTTGTTCAGGAAACTTTAGGCTAATGGGATTCATTTGATATATTACAAGAGATCATTTTCAAGCTCACATCAAAATTTGCTATGATTATCTGATGCATGTTGTTAACTGACAGAAGCTGTTATACCTGATGGTTGCCTGACAAAACCTGGTCTGCTGTTATTCTAAAGTTTAGGCCATTTTGGTCTGACTGATTTGGCAAGATTCAAGTTTATGAATGCACCTAACTATCTGCGTTTTGTAAAGCGTTTTGTCTGGTCCGGTGTGGGTTTCTTCTCGATGGGCTTAAAACTGGGACACACGAGTTCCGGTGCTAAAGCTTGAAGGCCAGAGGCAAGCAACCATGAGCTCAGCACAGATCTAACTTAACCAGGCTCATCCGGAAGCAATATACCAATTAGGCTTGCCGATGGGCTTAAACCCACTCCAAACCCAACCCAACCCATGCAAGAATTATCTAGCTTTGCAACCCAACACAACCCATTAAGTTCTAGGACCCAAACCAATCCAGTCCACGTGCACTTTCCACCAGACCCAACCCAACACATGTCACTTGTACAGGTTTAACCCAATTCATCGACCCGTTTTCAACCCAATTCATCACTTGTACAAAGTTCTGCTCAACATAAAAAGAAAACACGAGTTAAAATTTAAAATTTTAAAGTAAAACGACATTATAAATAATAAAAAATCACTAAATTTGGAAAAGTTACAAAAAAATTATTAAAAAAATAGGAAAATATACAGAGAAGAAATAAAATAAATTATCTAAAATTTTGTAGGAAAAAAATCTAGTACAATAGTCTCACTGAGATTACATCCATTCAGTCAAATACAATTCATACCGTGGCACCAACATTTAGGCTAATAGTACCATTAGAAAATTAAATTCACTCGAGTCTTCACAAAAAAAAACTCAATCTTCACTAGGAGAAAGTGAGCATTGTAGAACCTAAGTTATGATCTCCATATCTGTATTTCCTTGCCAATCTGCTAAATGTCTGGAGCAACCGAAGGTACAAAAAGTGGCATCAGAATATATGTTGGTTCATGGCTAATTGTACTACTTGTTGCTAATTATTCGAAGTAAATGCTATGAATGCAAAGAGAGCATCAAAGCATAAGCCTGAACTTGACAGCTTATAATTAAAATTTTGGCTTCAGTTCACATCAACTCCAGCCCAGTCGGACTGTCAATACTGAACTTAAAGTAACGGGAAGAGCAGACCAAGATCAGATTAGATCAGCACATCCCTAATAGACAACTTGGATGATTTTTTTTTAAAAAATAATCATTATTTTATTCAGAAATACAGTAATATACCTGCTTTTTTATTTTACAGGAATAATACTGTGTCGCTCCACCGTTGGGCGACTTGAGTCTAGTCGCTCAACCACAGAGCAACTTGGATGAGTCGCTCAACGGTCCAGCGACACGTGGAATCATCGCCCGGTTGTTGAGCGGCGTGGAATAGTCGCTTAACGGTGGAGCGACTAGTCCATTTGTCGCTCCACCAATGGACGATTTAAAATAATATTTTTTTAAATAATCCAATGGAAATAATTGTGCGAGAATAAATAGCAATTTTTGTAGGTAATAAATTTAGAAAATCTTGTTTGTATGATGTTAATTTTTTCAAAATAGAAGGGCGGTGACAAGGTTGGTTGGTCATTTTGTGATTTTTGCAAATTCTGAAGGATACGAAATCTGTTAGACTCGCAATAACATTTTGTGACCGTTGTATGATGTAGTATTGTGGATAATTTTTGAAGAATTTTTTTAGGACGATTGAGATAGCAATGAGTCGTACGTAGGAAGGTAAATGATTATTGCGAAGAGACGTGGTTATGGCGTAACGGGAAGCGAAATAGTGGTGTGAACTGAAATGTGATTTCATTACAGGCTGCCTGTGGTCATGGTGTGCACGCAAAAAAGAAATATCGAAACACGAGCCAAACATAATAATAGTTGTACACGAGGCTTGCATAGTAATAGTTGTACTAAAAAAGGAAATATGGAAACACGAGACTAGCATAATAATAGTTGAGTTCTTCCCACACAACAAAGACCCCCTACTAGCCGCCCTCTACACCACCCGCAGCACCTCCTTCGTCGTCGCCACATCCCACCCCCCATCCGTGCCCACTCGTACGGCCTCGCTTGGGCTTCCTAAGTGCGGGGTGTCGGGGCCCCGACAGGGTAAAGCGGTCAGGTGCCTTGCTGACCCATGGTCCCAAGGCCTGTGGGGTCGATTCCACTGTGGCATGCGTGCCCATTGGGGCACCGCCGAGCTACGACCCGGAAAGAACCTCGACACTTGCGGGCTGAGGTGCTCCCCTGACCACCCCCGGGTCTTCCACGAAGAAGACGTCCACGTCCTCGTGTGGGGAGAGCTGAACTCCTGGCTGGGGCGCGAAACCTGCAAGACAAATTATGTTTATACGTGGTCTATATGACAACCCAAAACAAATCTTACGAGACAAAACGTACCTTCGGTGTGGTCCATGATGGGTGCCCAATGGTCATACCCGCCGTACCCACCGTCGGGGATATACTACCCTGGAGCTATCAGGTAGGGCTCCAGGAATGACGGCGGGGGTGGGTAGCCACGCGCCAACCCTGACACTCTGGCCTGGCCCGGTGGAGGTGGGGGTGGGTAGCCATGCGTCCAGCCTAACACTCTAGCCTAGTCAGGCGCTGGCAGGGGTGGGTAGCCACGTGCCAACCCTGACACTCCGGCCTGGCCCGGCGGCGGCGGCAGGGGTGGGTAGCCACGTGCCCAGCCTGACACTCTAGCTTGATCAGGCGTTAGAGGGCCACGTGCAGGATGTGGCAGTCTCAGCGTAGGCACCTACGTGGCCACCTCCGCAACCATCCTGCATGATGTCGGGGCCACGACACGCCTTGTCCCCAAGTAGATCCGACGAGCAAACTGCAGCAGCTCGTTGTGCGTCACCTTCGCACCACAAGCGGCCCTATCCAGGATCAACTTGGAGTCCCTCACCATCACAAAGTTGATGTATGTATGCAAGGAGTACATGAAAGCATCAAACTTGTAATTTAGGTAACCGTACTCAGACATTTTGAAACACGAGAGTACGTTCCGCGCGAAGTGTACAGGGTACGCGTCGGTCCGTGCTGGTACGTGAGCGGGGGGAGGGTCGATGACATGCACCACTGTGCGTGTTCATGAGCGCATTTCAACAGTAAGTACTGCCAGACGCGCTTAGGATCACACGGACGCCTCCTCGCATGCGAGCCCTTGAGGGCCTTCGCCCACTCCACTAGCCATGACGCCATCTTCGTCGCCCAGTCCGTCCTGCTCCCACCCCTCCTACTATGCCTGCAAAACGTACCAGTGCAATTAGAAGCCATTGTAACAGAACTGAGAAAAAATATAGGGACAAGTGCTATGTGTAACTCACATGTGGACCGAGTCGGGCATCCGACGCCCGACGGGGACTGGAACAACCTGGCGGAGGCTGAACTGGCGCATCACCCTGTGCATCGTGTAGTCCTCGACGAACACGATGAAGACCAGCTTCTTCCGCTTCAGCCAGTATGCCTAGTCATGCCAGCACAATGAGGACAGCCCGACGGGAGCACGGTGCTCCATCTCCTGAGCAGAGTACGGCTCCTAGCGCACGTCGTCAGCGGTGAGGCGGTCGAGCTGCTCGATGAAGTGCTCGTACACACGTGTCACCTGCACGTATGCAAACTGTGCCTGCGAGTCGTAGATAGTGGTTACAAAGAATGGCCCGTAATATGACTAAAGTAAATATACAGGACAGTATGTACCTGTCTACGATACCAAAGGGACCCTACGGTTGGTCGGTCCACCTCACCCCCGTGGTACATGTTCACGCGGTACAGACTAGTGTCGAGCAGCACGAGTCATCTGATGGTGAAACGCTCGAACAACCAGAGCTGCAGCAGAAGGGGGCAGCCTATGAGGATAGAGCTCGGCCTTATCCTGTAGCACGCCTCGCATATGCCACAGTACGTCGTGGCAAGTACGATAGATCCCCAGCTGATCTGCGGCTCCTCCCCGTCAGCGATGGCCCTCACGTACTACACGAGGTGGACGTCAACGGAGTCACCGTGGCTGCTGGTAAACAGTACCCAACCAAACAGCCACATCAAGTACGCCTTGAGGAGCTGCGACACTTGGTAATCGTTGGGCTCCAGGGCCATCCGCTCGACCTGTCCACAAACGAATATTTAGTAAGCCAGTCATATGGCAAGGATAGTGCATCGCAAAAAATGGAAAATAGATCGCATACATACTCGGAACCGCGAAAGCCACCTCAGGGGCGGGCCATGTCTCTATCATGTCGTGAAGTGGTGGTACGCTGGCGCGACCTCGGCCGGAAGAACCCCGTTAAACCTGCCCAACAGATCGCCGTGCCATTCAACAGGCACTTCTAGCGGGGACACAGCGGCTCCCGCGATAGGCAGGCCGAGTAGAACCACAATGTCCTCTAGAGTGGGGGCCATCTTCCCGAATGGGAGGTGGAAGGTGTGCGTCTCGGGCCGCTACCGGTCCACCAGAGCTGTCAGCAGCTACCGATCGAACAGGAACCGTCATGACCGCTCTGGGCCAGCCAGGGCTTCCCAGTGGTCCTCGACCGGAGCGCTGTCCTCGTCGATGGCCTCCACTATCCAAGTGAGAGGTAGAAGGCCGACATCGCTCAGTCTGCAAAGCACGAAGAAGTAAGTACATAGCACTTACATATGATAATGAGAAGTGCCACATTTGGCAAACAAACCTGTCTATCCAACACGAGTTTAGTCTCATGCCCGTCGGGGTGTCCGTGTACAGACCACCCCAAGTCAATCACCTCGTTCCCGCCCTGAGGATGCGGGACATGACGGCTGGCGCGGTGCTGTGTGTCAACGCGCCGGTCTAGTAGGCCATAAGGCCAGTCCGAACCACCTAGGTCGCGAGCCATACCTGCAAATCAATTTCAAGTTAGCAATTACGACACAATTAGTGGTTTAATTATTTATAGCGTAGCTCTGAAAATTTTAGTTGTATTCTTCCATAAAATGCATATTCCTCAACATATATAGTCATAGCCGCATTTCGGTTTTAGGGTTTTAGGGTTTACGGTTTTAGGGTTTAGGAGTTAGGGTTAGGGTATGGGGTTAAGATGTTAGGGTTCGGGTTAGGGCATATACACAGCCACATTACGACTATTAACAACTAAATTGGCGTTAGTTCTATGACTACACTATTTATAACTATTAACAATACATGATGTACCTACCGTGATTTTAGTTGCTAACCTACTGTGGTTTTAGTTGCTAACAACATATTCGAGTGGTAGGGTACGTTAACTGTCATGCAAGCCGTGTGGTGTACCAACTAAAAATAATGTTCACACATATTATTAACTTATTTACCAATGTTAGCAATTGTTATCAACAACACTCCATAAAATTAAGTTGTTTTCACAACTAAAATACTACAGTAGTTAATTCATTCGGAAAAAGTGTAACTAAATACAAATAAACATTAGGTGTCATGTGAATACAATATTGATAATGCCTAGTTTTCCCAATGCTAACATGTGTTTCATCGATAATTGCTTAATTGCCTAATATTTTCCATCACTACTGCTTTCCCAACACAAATTTTAACTCATCGGCATCTACGCATCCAAATATTTCAGAAGCTAACCTACAACTATTTTATTTGCTAACAATATGTCCCTAATATGATGTGGGTTGCTAACCTACCATGGTTTCAAAAGTTAATCTACAAAATAATGCAAAAACTCACCAATGTCGATGCGAAGACCCTATCTCCCCCCCCCTCTCCTCTCTTTCTCTCCCACTCTTCTCTTTCCCTTCCCTCTCCTCGCACCTCCTTCCTCTGCTCCCTGCGACAATGGCTAAATGCCAGGCGCGCCGGCGTGCGTGGCCATATAGGCCATCTTGTCGTCAAACGGTTGGGCGACTTGGCTCTGTCGTCCAATGGTTGAGAGAGAGGTGTCCAAGTCGCTCAACTGTTGAGCGACTAGGAGCCGAAGCGTCTAGTCACTAAACGGCTGAGCGACTTGAACACCTGTCACTCAACTGTTGGGCGACAGAGCCAAGTTGCTCAACCACGCGGCGACAGATGATTGTTTCTATCAAAAAAGTAAAGTAGTATTATTTCTGTAATTCTGAATAAAAAATAGATTATTAAAAAAAAACTCAAACTTAGATGCGGCAAAAGAGAGAATTGGAAGACCATTAGCAAATCCCTCAAGCAGATTTAAAATTCTTGATCCAAACAAAGTTCACTTACACTGTATTTTTTTTGTAACCAAACAAGTTAAAACTTGTGCTAAAACTACTACGCTCGTTAGCAAAGCATAAAATTTTGCTGGCATCACAATTTACTGTTACGACTCATGAGTTTGCAACGCTGTTATGGCTAATGCATTTAGCAACCCATTACCAGGCCTACTACCAATCGATGTTTTAGGTCCCGTTTGCCACGCTGATTTTTTTCTCTCAATTTCGACGGTAACTGAAGTCGGAAAGTGCACGCGTTCCCGTCCTTAACCGAGATCGTACGTACGCTTTGGGCGGGGTTGGCAGTTGAGATCAAACGCTTACCGGTGCCGCCGTCCACCGCTACATCGGAGGATGCCAGAGCCCCACTCCGAACGCAAAGCGACATCGCTGCCCGTCACGTGCGGAGCTACGTATGTACGCGATTTTTTCCTCCTAAATAAATATTCTTTTAATTAATTTATAAAAATAACCTAATTTTTTTTTTACAGCAATAACCCTCGATCGCTGAACCACCAGACTAGGCCCAATCGTACAGTGGGCCAACGATTTGAGCCCAGCTGGCCCACACTCGTGGGCTCATCGCGCAACTGAGGCATGTCGACGTGTGGAACCTTTGGTGCATGCGACATTTGAGCGCCAATATTTTCAAACAATTCAAGAGCAAGAGGTTTATAAACATGTTCAAGTGACTGATTCGATGCACTATGAAAGAAGCTTGATCAAGTACGGTAAGGAGAGGAACAAGCAACCTGTTGAAAACACAGTCGATGACCCACCGTGCAGGCCGCCACAGCAGATCAATCCAGCTAATAACTTTGTAAAACTCAAACACACACATGTATAATGTAGTATTCACTAAAGCGCATAATCAATAGCACTACTTGAGATTTTGCTTTAACATAGGCCGGATCAGTGCAGTTCACTAGGCATCATTCCGTCACACCATGCACCACATTCTTGACAGATAATATTAATCTATCTATGCTCTCGTATGTCCTAAAGCAAGTCTTCATGGCAATTAGGTAGTAGTGATTGATGTTGAAAGCTGCAAAGGGAAGGAAGCGTGCCCGCATTAGCCGTCACCAGCGCTGCTTTTTCATGAAAGAATCAAAGAATGCAAAAAATAGAATGCGATCGATCTTTGCAACCAAATTCTATTCTGGTGAAGAAATGGTATAATCATCTCTAGTCTCTACAGAAAGCTACTGCATAAACCTCAGTTGCATTGTCATATAATCACTCATATAAGATACTGCTACAATATTAAGTTCCATCAAAGTGATTTCTTTTTTTTACTCGGTATGAAATTACATCAGCTCCTTTTTCCCTTTCTATATTTATACAAACTTGAACAGCTGACTTTTACAGTGCCTTCTCACAATTCCAGTGACTTTTAACATAGAAACTTTTCAACAACACAGATAATATCAACAACACTTCAATGCAAAAATACTAATCTACATCGCCTCTCTCAGATTGTGAACGAAGCCCTGAGAGGAAACCAACCGTCGTCTTCACATTGGATACACACAATCTGCAACACCGGCAAAACATCGTCCACAGTACACCACCAAGGAGACCAATGGCGAACTCGCTCAGCAGTCGATGGTGCTGCAGGTGGCGGTGCTGGCGGTCTCGGAGCTGCCGATGAAGGGGTCGATCTTGACCCAGAGGAGGGAAAAGACCGAGGCCAGCAGGACGGACCAGAGCACGACGATGGTGGGCGTCCGGTTCTGGCGGCCCATGAGCCCCTTAAGGAACGGGTACAGGTGCATGATCACCCACATGGCGAAGAACACCTTGCCGAAGAGCGGGCCCCACGACTCGTAGCCGCTGTTGAGCGCGTCCGAGAACCCGGCCACCACGCCGACGAGGTTGAGCACCAGGATGGTCGTCGGCGGGATCAGCACCGTCGTCCACTTGAACACGTACAGCTCGCCGAACTCGGTGTCGTCCGTGGCCTTGGCCGTGACTGTGAAGTTGGTGTCCAGCCCGGCAATCATCTTGAGGATACCCTGGAACACGGCGAAGAGGTGGGCGGACACACCACCGATGACCCAGAACTGCTCGTTGCGCCACCAGTCCTCGATGCCGATGCCGCTCCACCGTAGCTCCAGGACGCTCGTCACGATGATGGAGATGAAGAGGCCAAGAAACCATATCGTTGCAGCGTTGGAGAGCTGAAAGAACGGGAAATGAACAATGCCATCAAGCGATGCTGACCTACAGAACCCAAAGCCATAGTATATATGGCGACAGGCATATCTTACCGTCGGAATGATGAACTTTCCGGTAAGCAGGCAAATGGCGGGCAGGCAGCAGTATGCAACGAGAGGAAGAGAGGTGAAAGGGTAGACGATGGTGTTGATGTAGGACAGCCTCTGGAGCCATTTCAGACGACCACCACCGTAACCGTACCACAGCGGGCAATGCCGGCTAAAGAAGATCTCGATGGAACCGAGAGCCCACCGGAGAACCTGGTGCAGACGATCGGAAAGGTTGATTGGGGCTGACCCCTTGAATGCGGGTCTTATCGGCATGCAGTAGATGGATCGCCAGCCACGGCAGTGCATCTTAAACCCAGACAGAATATCCTCTGTAACTGAACCGTAAATCCAGCCAATCTGATACAGAGAAACAGAAACAAGAAGTCATGCCTACTGAACAGAGCAAAATTATTTGCGGTATCAGGACAGGACATGTAATTTGAGATAAGAAGAGATATGAGTTGAAGGACAAGGCACACCTCTTTTCCCCATTCAGTTTTCTCTTCATATCCACAGCCAATGACATGAATGGCTTCTTTAATTAGTGTAGACGGGTTTGCAGACTCAGGAACACCCCCATTCTCCATAAGAGTTGATTCAATGAATACTGAGGATAGCCCAAACGACTTCTCGAAGCTCATCTGGGAGATCAACATGGACCGCTCATACTCGTCATAATCTGCAAAAGCAGCCACATTGTTATCAACATACAATTCTTCAGATTTATAACTTTTTTATCCCACAAGGTTTCTGCACTTACTGTCAATTTCTCGAAGATTGAAAATGGCAGACTCAAGGTCTTCCCGACGAGAGTCTCTGTGCATTTCCTTCTCACTTTTTTCGACTTTCTTCTTAGGACAGCAGCAGCAGCACCATGAACAAACGGAAGACTTTGGAAGGGCAGGCAGAGATGGTGGTCCGTAACCATAGAGCGCTTGCCTATAGAAACAACAACCAGTTCCCACATAAACCGGACCTTGGATGCCATCAAGCCCTTTCATGTTAACCTGTGCATGATAGGTACGAACGTTTAAGTTGGGTAAAGATAATTAAGATGCATTCCAATACGGTGTCACTGGCTTCATACTTACATCAAAGAACACAACGTTCCTATTGGCATAACGATCACTGCGATCAATGCCATCGAATCTCTGTGGGAATTGGACATAGCAGACATCTCTACCAACAGAAGGGTCCATCAGGAAGCACATTGCTTCGCGAACGGCTTTGCTGTTGTTAACATAGTGATCACAGTCAAGGTTAAGAATGTAAGGTGCATTTGTCAGCACAGCAGACACTCGGACCTGCCAAAATTAGACAGTTCGTCAGTCACTATATATTCAAGGTAATCTTGTCGTAGATTAAATGAATAAATATATATGGTAATTCTCTCTGATACCAGAGCATTCATAGCCCCTGCCTTCTTGTGGTGTTGATATCCTGGTCTTTTCTCTCTTGAAACATACACTAGCCGAGGAAGTTCATTTCCATCAAAGTCGCGAGCACCAGTCTCACCAAGGAAAACCTGTGACCAAAAGCCAGGGATATGCTAAGAGTAAGTTTGATGAATAAGCTATTGCCAACACGGTAACTATTTGCTGGCGTTTTAGGAAGGATCAGCAAGCGTCATATTCGAAGAACATCAATTCCACAAAACAGAGAACTTGAAATCAACTAGTTAATAAATTTGCAAAACTATGAATTCACTCTCAGTTATGTTACTTGAACCTTATCTAAATAAAGTTCAATTTCATTCAGGATATTTTCAATATTGGAAATTAACCGCATCCTGGACAATAAATGGCAGGTTTTAGGCACAATGCCCTGGACAATTAACTAGCATACAGATAATGATCAATTGAAGTAACAACATGATACACACAGTATCTGCGAAAATGGAACTAAAAGGGACTAGACATATTTCTTATCCTGATATTCTAAGAAGTTATAAATTGTTAGCACTTGCAATTACTGTCAAATATTGCCCCCATATGACTATAAATTTCCTAGATTTATCTATCTGTAGTGAAAAGCAAATTACCTGAATCATGCCAGGGTGGTCACGAGGGTTGTTCCCAGGCCATGGTGTCCCATCCTGCATGATCCAGCCTTCCTCAGGTGTCTTCTGAGCCTTGGCAACCAAAGCATTTATCCTCACCTTGTACTCTTCATAATCCCGCTGCACGAAATGCAATAACTTTACATAAGCTGGCAAAATAACGAGCGTTGTCAGACTGTGCAACCGAGATCTACCTTCATAGCCCTACGCTCCTTGACGAAAGACGGGTGTATCTTGTCTTTCAAGTAGTCAATCTTCTGTGCGAAGTAGAACTCAGGAGTTCGTGGCTCAATGGAGTACTTCTTGCAAAACGGAACCCACCTTCTTGCAAATTCCGCAGTTTCTGCAAGCGACTCAAACGTGAGCATAGAAGAACCGTCGTCAGAGACATAGCACGAAACCTTCTCAACAGGATAGTCCACAGCAAGAATAGACAGCACAGTGTTTGCAGTGATTAGCGGAGGCTCTTTCAATGGATCCACTGTACTGACAAAGAAATCCACAGCTGCTAACCCAGAATCTTCTCCATCTCCGTATCTGTACCATACATGAATGATGAGATTTATTAGATACCAATGCTTACCAATATATATAGTTTTGGCGTGTACTATTAGCAAGCATACCGTGCAATCAGCCTATCAACATAAGTCTCTCGATTGATAGGATACCACTTGGGGAATTGATCCAAGATCCAGGAGAAACCAAACCAGATCTCACATATGACCGACGTCATCCAGAGGCCAAAGGCGCTGTAAACAGGGTTGGTGATACGGTAGTGAAAGAAGAGCCCAAGAACTACCAGCCGCATAATGATGACTGCCCTGTAAGGTGTGAGCTTGTTCTTCGATATAGGGATGATTCGAGAAAGTGGCTCATATGCATCTGTCAAACTGCAAAATTGCTTGGTGTTACAATAAATTTACAGCTACAGCTTTATGAAAATGATCCAGATATAAAAATCCGATACTATAAACAAGAATTTCTGAAATTGAGACTTGTCTAGCATTTTGTAAGTAAGTAGAGGTGAAGTTAAAAAAAAGGTCCCGACGTAATCCAGGAGAGAGTATACTGGTGGAAAACTTGAACATGTAGGATCCACATCTTAGGAAGATCTAGTGCTACGTTAGAATAGGAATCCTTTTGTACCAAAAGAAGGTCTGGTTACAGACCAAGCTTAGTAACAGATTGAAGTGATGTCATAGGTCTACTAAATCAAGCTTGCTATTGAGATGTGAAGTGTGAATACATGGACTGCCTCTCCTAACTAGCTTAAGTGATTTGTTTCAGATTTTCAGTACTCCAAAATAGATAAGTTCATATTTTGAACCTGGTAAGATAGTAAATAATTGCATGAGACATCAAGTTCAGTGTAAATGCGGACACACTGGCATCTAGTATACCTAAAACATTTTTTGGTATAATTGAGCTAACTTTATAATTTTTATGATTATACTGAAACAAAGATCAAGCAAAAGCATTGTCAGCTTCATGTAATAAGTTATGATTTAATATTCACAACAAATTTCATTCGTAACAGTATAGAGACACACCTATACATCAATGTATATATGCATACAGGATAAGCTCTTGATAAATCATATAAAGGATATATAAACGGATACTTAATTCTTACTCTCTTTCATCCATAATCTGTTCTTCCACAGGTGAGGCTTGTGCTTTTGCAGCAGCCTTTTTCGCCGAGGCTTTCTTCTCATTCTTCTTCTCCTTCCAGCTCTCAACCCTGTTCTTCCAGATGGGCTTCCCAGATTCATCATTTAGTTCTGCAAATGCAGAGCAAGGGAAGAAAATTCAGTAACAAGCAACATTAGCACTAGGAGAAAAACGAGAAACAGTGAAACATATATATATTCTCCTACCACTTCCAAATCCAGACACACTGCTAATGGTCCTGGCATGGCCTCCTTCATCCTGTTGCAGCAAAATTCCATCCAACATTGTAAAAAATGTCGAAGTTTTCTGGAGAGGTATGTCTCTAGCTCCATTACCAACTAGCCACAATTGAACAAGTGCATCAAGAAATTTCACCTGGCGATCGCTGAGGTGGCTGCCGATGGTGACCCGCTCACGCAGACCGCCGGCGGCGTGCTGTTCCACCTTCTCCGCCTCCTCCTCCTCCTCCTCCTCGGCGCCCCCCTTACCGTGCGCTGGAACACAGAGCGCACGACCTCGTCAGAGCCAAGCCCCTCGCAAAAGTGCTACTTCCTCCCCCACCAAAACCATCTCAAAAAGTACAGTAACCACAACGCACGGCGCACCTGGGTCGGGCACGGCGTACTCCCCGCCGCAGCGTGCGCAGGTGGTGCGGCCCTCGGCGGCGTCCTCGTCGAGGCAGGCCCTGCAGAGCGCGTAGCTGCATGCGCGGCAGGCGGCGTGCGCGTCGTCCCCGCACGCGGCGCAGGGCTGAATCGCCGACTCCATCATGGCTCCTCCTCCTCCGACGCGCACTACTTACCCGCTCGTCCCCCCAACGCGCGGCTCTGGGGTATCGCGAGCAGTAGTGTGTGGGGGGGGGGGGGGGGAGGCTAAGCGTGCCGGAGGTTGGAGGCGTGGTGATATAGCCACAGCCGCGGGAGCGGGGGAGCGGTGCGGTGAGGTGGCACTGGCAGGCGCGCGGTGGGTGGGGTTGGGGCGTCGGCATCGCATCGGCGGGTGGATGGAAAGAATTGAAGCAAAGGGTTTGGCGCCTGGGCGGGCAGGGAGGAGGCGCAGGGGCGGAGGCGTGGGAGAAATTGCGTGCGGCAGGTGTTTCGCGCGGGATTTTGCGGGGTTTCGAAGCGAACGTGACGGGCGATTGGCCGCCGCGCGGGGCGTAACCTGCAAGGCGGGAGGATCGGGGGTCGGAGGCGGGTGGTTGGCGCGGGGCCGGACTGACTGACGGGGTGGGGGTGGGCCCGCCGGTGCGGAAAGAGCAAGAGATCGCTCGCGCTGAGGCGTCGTATTTGACAGCCCGTTTTCTAACTCACGGACAGCGACGGGCCGAGGACTGAGAAGACGTCTGTGCTTCGCGGAGGAGGAAGAGCTTTGCGGCACTTTTCGGATGCATTGTCGTCGTAGTGTCGTACTGCAGACTCATGACAAGTTGTTGTGCCCGGGCTTGAAGTGTTGAAGTTCACGTGCTTGGAAAGTGTAACAATAGCTTCTCGTGCGTTTTTACGTGGAGACGACGACGGCTCTTCTTAGGGAAACTAATCCTACGGGATCTGGGTATAACTTTGGTTTCATTAACTTAGATTTGTGATGCCGCATGTATACTCTGAATAGGATCCTACCTCGCATGCAGAGCCCAAATCCTATACACTTCTTCTTAGTGTACTTCTCACAAGACGTTACGATTTTATCGTAGTATTTTCATGATCCTTGTCCAACCATTGTGATATTAAACTCACATGATGATCTGCTCCTCAGTTTTTTGCAGTCATCCTTTTAAAACTTTGATCGTTGATATACTTAAAATTATTTGGATTTATCATGTGGAAGCAATATCATAAAAAAACACTCCATATTATTACATTTTAAATATTTGTTATTAATACATAATTAGAAAAAGTAATGATTAAATGTATGTGTTGAAGACCGTATCGATATCTAAAACGACAAGTAAAACAACAAAGATAGTAGGTTTACAATCTTTATATCAACAATTTGCGACGTACGATCATGGTACGATCCTATGGTCCCAATCCTACCAGCACAGAGAAAACCTAAATCCCAATGTTGATCATCTTCTTTTCAACGCTATTGGCCAAGTTGGACCAAGTCCCGTGGCAAACAGCCCGCAACCCTATTACAGATGAACCAAAGAAGCCCACAACCCATCACGCAGATCGATCAGCCCAAGCAAATCGTCTTTCAGGCTCGAGCCTACATAGATCGATCGTGCGCCGACCAACAAAGCGGCAAGTACAAAACAGGCCCGCTTTGCACCGGTTTCTCTTGACGCCTGATTTGACAGGTCTTGGGCCACTTTCTGCAGAGAAAGGACGACGCTAATCGACCATCAGGCTCCTTAAGGATGCCCGTTCTACATGGAGCCCGTTGGAACATAGCTCCACGTGTCTCGTATCAGGACGACTACATCGTCCGATAGGGGTAAAGGCCCACAGTGTATATGCGGAACGTTTGGGAATTATCTGGGCCTATCTCTTTTTCTCTGCACATTGGGCTTTCTGTTCCCGTTTTTTGTTCTCTCTGCAATGTTGTCACCATGAGCTAATAAACTTCACAAGGATTGCGAGGAAAAGGACAGAGCTTTATCTGGCATATCATGAAAAAGTTCCTTCGCCTCCTGAATTTTTTAAAAAAATTTCCTTCACCTTCTGGAAGATGGGCAGTATCCGGGGCCTGCTGCTTCAAGGATAAACTGACTCGCTAGTTCAATCATATCATACAGATGAGATAAATGGTATATCATGGGAGACCAACTGGAGTTCAACAAGAATAGATGGGCGAAGTAGTATACATTTTGTCCTCACTAAGATGTGTAGTCGATCGGCATTATATAATGGGAGACCAGCTGGAGCCTTGAACCATGGCCAGTAAAAGGAATTAAGCATGTCAGGACCAGTGATTTTAAAATCGGTTAAAAAAATACCAGGGCTGGCTGGTATGGCTGATATGGACGATAATTGGATTTCGGCCGAAATTTTCCAAAATGTTTTTGAATTTTTCGGATTTTAAATTTTTTTAAAAAATCAATTTTGAGCAAAATTCAATCAAATTCGGCCAAAATTCAACCCAAACCGAAATTTCGGCGCCGGTTGCTGGTTCTACCGCTGGGAGGTAGAACCGGTAAAACCGGTTTTTGGCCGATTTTCAGATCCCTGGTCGGGACACTACTTCAGTTCTTCTTTCTTCCCTTTTCAGACCTGAGATACACAGACACATTCAAGCAGACAATACACTACAGTGAGTTGTCTTAGTCTTTGCTTAGTGCTCTACCAGTCTTCCTCAATCACATTTTTTTAAGAACCAGAAAACAACCTAACCTAGCTTTTATAGAAAGCTCATATCCAAACATACAACACAAAGTTCAATCACGGCTAGGCTGGGATACCAACTTACAAAAGAAAGACCAGCACAAGCATCACATACATTCTGACAAACACTCTTAACACAATTGAGAGCAAAGAACCAGTTTGACCGACAAAAACCTAAATTCAGAAGCACTAAATCTAATCGACGCACAAAACCTTTTCATCCAGTCTTCAACCGAATTCATCAAACTTTCAAGCTTCATGTGATCCTCCTTTTCTTTTATTAGAATCCACCAGTGCCGCAAACATGACAGAAATTTAAACACAACTTCAGATGGTTGCTTAGAAAAAGTCTTCTCAATCGCCACTTTATTCCTGATTTTTTCATAAAGTTCATGCCAAAGCTGCAAAATAAATAAATCAATATGGTAGTTGTTAGCACCCCACCATCCAACCAACACAGATAGAAATTATCTGGAGACTGGGGGCATCTCTTCCAACCTAACGTCTCCTTGATAGAGGTCCAAGCGAATTTTGCCACCACACGCTGAAAGAGAACATCTTCCTCAATCACATTCAGACAACAATTTGTTTTTAATAGAAAGCAAGAAGTTTGTAATTACTTCGAACTTGAGCATGTGTCTTATTCTCCCTATCTTTTCCAAAAGTCAATTATAGCACCAGAAACTGGAACAAGAACGAGTCGGCCGGATAAGATGACTTCTTCAGTCTATTTATTTCTTGGCAGACAACCATTCTTCTTTTCATGAGATCACAAAACGGGCTCTAGGTAAAGCTAGCAAGCAACAACTGATAATTCATCTTTTCTTAAGCAATCCGTGGCACGTAATTCATCGTTGGAGCGGGAAAAATCAGGCGCTAGCTAGGATACAACAAACCCGGCCGCGCGCCTGACGGCTGACGCGCGTGCGAAGCTTCTTCCTTCCTTGCAAGTTGCAACGCAACGCCGTCTGACCGTCTCGTCTCAACTCAATCTCTCGTCCTGCAGTGTAGCGCGTGATGTGAAACTGCATGGTTCTTGTCTGCGCACCTGCAGGCGAAGCTTCCATGCATGCGCTGCAAGTAACGGTGGTGACGCGGCTGTCACCTTCACGAGTGCTATCACTGATGGCGTAGTTTGCCCTTTTCATTTCACCTGCTCCTCCAGATTAGCGTCCAAACTTAATTTCTCCCTACCTTGTTCGTAGTGGACAGACAATTGCCCTCTGCCTTGCTTGAATATCCCCTGTCCAACTTTTTTTTGCGAGCAAAAGGAAGACGCGCACGCGCAGACCACTGCACAGTCCACCTTCACTCACAGGAAAAACAAGTGCAGGTCCACTAATTAAATTAGCATTACCATGCACGCCCCTTCACACATGTAGACTGTAGTTGTAGCGTATGCATAGAGAGAGGTTTATTTCTGAGATCCCAACCTCATTCATGTAAACCGTAGTAGCCTGTAGCTTCAGATCTAAGAATACGTGCTTCCAGCTTTCTATTTTATTTCAACGCGCCATTTGACAAATGCATAGTTCATCAATATTTTTCGTCTCTCTCTCTCTCTTCACCAGGAACGAGTCAATCGTAATATAATAATACGAGACTGATGCAAATTAAAGAGCAGCATCAACCCTGATCCATGACAACCTCCAAACAATTCTTTATCGCGAATGATTGAGATCGATCGATCGGCCGATATGGCTCTTCTTGAATTCGTCGCTTTCTTAACCCCATCGCGAAATGCGGAACGGGAAACGGTCTACGTATTGGCACCGGCATGCCTGCATTTGATTATTCGCGCCACATGACATCATTAATCTGGCTACTACTTTAAAACGAACTACAGTATCTGTCTAATCGAATAGGAGTAGTTAACACGAACCACGAGACGTGGCACGTTGGTACGTATTGCCCGAAACCAAGGGGAACTTTGCTTAATCTGAGTGAAAAGAGACGCAGTTTGCGAGCCGGGTCAGTAGGCCCCGCCCCGCGTGATGCAGAAGATAAGGTGAGGCAGGCAGGCCCGGTCCGCCTCGATCTAATAGTTAACTAAACTACTATTTGGTGTTTGATCAATGGTTTATGGGTTTGGTTTCGTAGTGTCGCGGTCACATATATAGTTGTGCTGCCCTCCAACTCATGATGTTCTTAGCCAGCTAAATAGGCGATCAGTGTATTTTTAATTACACGGTACAGTGGGGGAGTATGTACTAAACATCAAAAACATGTACCACTACTAAACTCACAGAGAAGTGCTTCCTCTATCACGAAATTTAGTGTAGATCGTCTTACAGCGTTGCAGTACAAAGTTCTTTCGACCATCAATACGTAAAGAACATATCCAGGTACGTGTTTTTAGCGATTTTATAATAGCATAATGGCAAAACTTAACCATCAAAGTGTAGTACGTACTTTGGCATATTAATTGCTATATTTACTGAAGAAGGGAGTAGGTATTATTGTAGATTCAGGGTCGAGAGTTTTATTATCCACGCACGCATGAAACAAAAAGACGCTTTGTAGTATTGCAGACTGCTCCTTGCCAAACGGTACCACTTTCATTTGTAAGTTCCATACGGCGCCAAAAGAGCATTATTCGCGGTCAGGAGGGAGGCCAAGCGTTCTAGACACCAGCATCTGCTACTATAAAATTTCCTCCTCTCGTTTGGAAAAAAGGAAACAGTCTTGGAGCACATCGTAATCACATCAGTGATGCCGAGATTGGTGCACGTGGGAACGCATTTCGCGGGGAAGGGAAAAAAATCCAGCTCGCACTACATACCGGGACCACTTTTCAGTAGCCTGTCTCAAAACACTTGCATCTTGCGTTCTTGCTGTGCTCAATTAATTACACTGTCAAGGTAGTATTACAATATCCATGCCAAAATTAATGCATAAGCTTTTGTGTCAGACAGAGAGATGAAATTTAGTGTAGCGTACTGCAGTATAAGGGTATGTACAACAGTTTGTCTCTTAGGTTATCTTTAAAGCCTCCGATTCATTTACAGACAACATCAGAGACAATATCTCTAACAAGTTATCTAAAAAATCATTCATTTTCAACACAACTTCTCTCCTTACACACTCATAATTTGCGATGATTTGCGTACTCAGATTGTCTCTTATATAAAAGATGACATATTCTCTCTCTTCCCATCCTCTCTCCTCCAACTAGACTTTTGAATGACATAACAACTAAGAGACCGTTGAGGTGGCCACTATCGAAGATGCCCTAAGATCGAACTAACAATAGCTATTACTCGATATTAATTAGTATAGTTTTCTAGTGGGGCACATGGATCATTAATTGATGGATGGACCTTTCAGGGAGGAGGAGCACGTCCAACTTGGCTGTACTGATCTCTCCTCAGGAGGCCGGCTTTCTTTAGTTCCACATGGAGCAACTGCCGTAGTTTAAATGAGTCATGACTCATGAGTGGAGTGGAACCATGCATGGGAGGGATCTCGCCTCGTTCTTCCAAGTACGCGCATGCGATAGTCTAATCTACGAGTACACTTGCAAGTTGCAAACGTACGTGCAGGAGCTAGCGTAGGAATTAAAGTGGATTAATTAATCCATAATATTGTGGGAAACAAACTTTGCAATCCTACATATATGCTTCTAATGATTTTGAGAGAGAAAAGCGTTGATTAGAGAATTCACATGCGGCGTATGCATGTACAAACGCATGCACAAGCTGGAAATGGATCCTCTTACTTTACAGGTCAAAATTCATAGGTGCTAAAGTGGTGTGCAGTAGGAGCAAATCTTGACGGTCGGATTAAACTCCGACGCTCCAGAGATGGATGTATCACGCATTAAAGTACGTATGCGCACATGTACGAAAGATGTGCGTACATGGGGAGGCAAAGCATGGCCATGATTGGCCGGATTGGTTAGGGAGGAGGTCGCAATCGCAGCCTCCCACTAGATTAATCACTCCCCGGTCGGGCCGGCCCTAACAAGTCACTCTCCTCGCTCCGCCCCTCCTCTCCCCTCCTCATCTCCTCCTAGACGCAACAACGAGAGACAGAGAAACAGAGAGATCCTACCCAAAACAGCGATGATGCAGTAGTACTACACAAAACGTCAAACAAAACAACGCTAGCTCTGCGTACACATTCACATATGCCGGTGTAGTATGGTAGTACGTACACTGCTAGCTACGCCCCCAATGACAACATCGTTCGCATAAAGAAAGCGTCCACTAGCACAAACAGACGCATACACACAAACACGCACATAGCTAGAGAAAGGGAGATCATTGAAAGCTGCGTCCATCCGCCCCAGCTTGTTCGCCACCATTTCCATCCTTCTCTCTTTCCCTCTCTCCTCTTTTCCCTCATCCATACACATGCGCTTGTTGTAGCTAGTGATCATCATCAAGGCCACAAAAGAGGAGCAAATATATATATATATATATAATTATATATATACTTTGGGAAAGTGCGAGTTAGTTTTGCTTTGAGCTTTTTATCCAGAGCTAGCTCCGGGTACGTACAGCGGGCGTGGATACCTAGTCGACCGGCCGGGGGTGATCGATCGATCGATGTCGGCCGAGGACGGGTACTGCAGCACCGGCACGGAGTCGCCGCGGGCGGAGTCCGTCGACGAGCAGGCGGCCGCGCAGTCGCCTCGTGGGGGGCAGAAGCGCGAGCTCCCCTCGCCGTTGCCGTCGCCGTCGTCCCCGCTACCGCCAGCCAAGCGCAGGTACGTATATATATATATATATATATGTGTCCATGCACGAAGTGTTTTGCAGACTGGAAGCCCTAGCTAGTTAGCAAGGAGTTAGTTAAGCACAGAGGATTAAGTCTGTTTCTCTCTGTGTGTGTGTGTTTGTGTGAACAGCCGGAGATCGGTGGAGAAGCGAGTGGTGTCGGTGCCGATCGGCGAGTGCGGCGACCGGCCGAAGGCGGGCGGGGAGGGGCCGCCGCCTTCGGACTCGTGGGCGTGGCGCAAGTACGGCCAGAAGCCCATCAAGGGCTCTCCCTACCCGCGGTAAGTGCTAATTAATTACCATGCTAATTGTTAGCAATTAAATCAGTTAAGTAACCTCGTTTAATTTCTGTTACTGTCGTATGTTCAGGGGGTACTACCGGTGCAGCAGCTCCAAGGGCTGCCCAGCGAGGAAGCAGGTGGAGCGCAGCCGCGCCAACCCCACCGTGCTGCTCGTCACCTACTCCTCCGACCACAACCACCCATGGCCGCTGCCCAAGAGCAGCAGCCATCCGAACAAGTCGTCTCCCCGGCCGAAGGCGCCGAAGCCTGACCCGGCGGTTGAGGGCCAGCCTGAGTTGGCCGAGCACGAGACGGAGCCCGAGGTGCCGGAAGGCCCGGAACCGGAACCGGAGCAGGAGCAGAAGCTTGTTGTCGAGCCGTCGGTGATCACGACGGTGGCGCCGGCGCCGGCGGCCGAGGAAGAGGAAAGCTTCGACTTCGGCTGGTTCCACCAGTACCCGGCGTGGCACCGGTCGGCGCTGTACGCGCCGGCGTTCGACGCGGCGCCGCTGCCTCCGCCGGAGGAATGGGAGCGCGAGCTGCAGGGGGAGGAAGCGCTGTTTGCGGGGCTCGGTGAGCTCCCGGAGTGCGCCGTCGTGTTCGGCCGCCGGCGCGAGCTCGCCCTGGCGGCCACCGCTCCGTGTTCCTGATCGTCTTTCTTTTTTCTTTTCCTTTTGTTTTCTTTTCGGGTTTTAGTTTTACTCCGGGTAATTTGGAGGTAGTACATAGCTTGGATCGATGGGGTTTCACTGTTCAAGAGTGGCTCATGTTTTACTCTCTTATTCGGGTCGCGTTCGCCATTCAAGGTTGTGCCATTTCGGAAAATGTGATGATTCAAGCAAAAAAGCAGCGAAATGTGGGCATTTTCAGGCGTTTTCCTTGCCATCTGTGACGGATAGATACCTCCATCGCGTCGCGCCGAGTTAGGTTGCATCGCACGGCCGCGGCGTGCCCTCCGCCGTCCGCCTGCAACTACAGCAAGTAGGCCTCGTCCGATGCGGAGGTTAATAACGGCAAGTGGTGGCAAACTGGCAAGTGGCAACGTACCGGCGTGCGTTTGCGGCGTGGTGGTTGCGGGGAAACGCACGAGGCCACATGCCATGCCGTGCGGTGCGGATGCGTTGGATCCACCCGCGGGACGCGTGCCGCTCCCTTGCCGGCCACGGCCGGCTGCCGATTTGTTTGGTGTTTTCGCGTCACGCGCGCGCGGGGAGCAAAACCACGGCGCGGCACGGCAGACGGGCATACTCCAAGTCTCCAACCCCAACTCCTCCCGTTCCTGGGAAATTTGCCGGCCGGGGCGCACGCACGCTACGCTACGCTAGCTGCCTTGAGTGCGATACCTCGAATCCGGTCTCTATCGCTGTGTATTCGTGCCGTGTCGGCCTTGCGTGATATTTTGAGAGGGGGAACTTACGACCAGACAAACACATTACTGATCATTACTGGTTCTGGCATCAAAAGATCGGGCCGATCGATTGATCCAGGTGTGAGGAGCTGAAAGGACTTATGTTGAGCTCTAGGTATCGTCATGTAGGAAAAGCGAATTCTCGGAGCTGCAGTCGGGCCGAAGCTTGGCTAATTCGAAGCTAAGATACAACAACAGATGCTAGCTTCGTATTCTCATCTACTACTCCATAGGATGATTATCTTATCTCAGGAGTTAGGACGCACTTATATAGGTATCTCTTAACTGCTCTGCATCACACCCTTCTTAATCTTGCAGGAGAGACTCTCCCACTCTGTGTTTTTTTTTCGAAAGAAAAGCTTGAAGTAATTATTTCTCCATCACATGCAAGGAATCCAAGGTCCATCGCATTTCTCATTTAATCTATTAAGCCATTATATGTTGGGATTAGCTTCTGAATGTTGTTGTCTTAGCATCCTAAGATCAAGATGTCTATAAGTTTCGTTAACAAAAAACTTAATAATAGCACAGTTTCACCGGTATTTTTTTCCCTCCCGCGAACATATCGTTTTTTAGCTTAGATACTAAGAGAGAGGTAAGTTGTGTAATCTTTCTAATAGGCGAAGGAATCGCCGGCGCACGCGATGTTCAAGTCGTCTTCTTTGCGAAAAGCCCCCTGCACTTTCTGAAATTGTTCTCCATGTTATTTTTTTGCGAAAAGCCCCCTAGTGTTTCCAAAATCACGTTAGGTCCTCTACGGTTTTTATTGCGAAAAGCCCTATGTTGTTTCCAAAATCACGCCCAGGTACTCTCGTAGATCTTTTTTTTTGCAAAATGCCCCCTATAGTTTTCAAAATAAAGTTGAAGTCCCGCTACGTTTTTGCAAAAAACCTATCATTTTTGAAATCATGTCGAGATCCCTCATTCTACTCTACACGCGCATCGTAGCGCGTTTATCACCCTTGCAGTGTAAGACAAATGAAGAAAAGACTAGTCGGTAGGAATTTCCGGTATAAAGACCTAAGCAAGGGGATAGTACTAACAACTAGCAATCGTGGAAAAATCCCACATCCAACCAAGTTTGCCAACAATACATCAAACATATGACGTTACTATCCTGTTCGGAGTCATTATCCATAGTGAAAGATTTCATTATCCTGCCACCTAAGAGCAGAGGAATCAAATCGGCACCACAAGACAAATAAGTTGTTATGGGATCTGGATCATATTTAGTACTTAAAAGGTCCACCATATAAACAGGTTTCGTGAGAATTCGAATAGCGCTCTGATGAAGCACGGTAGCAACAGTGGGAAAGCACTATGTCGTTTTTTTGCGGCACAAGAAAACACTGGAGCACTTGATCTCGGCCTTTGATTTTTTTTTATCAGACGGTAAAGATCGCTCATAATGCCTATGTATTGTAGATCTCTGCATTGATACACTACTACAAAAGAGGCTATACTGAATGCCTCATCACAAACAATTCCCAGAGACTGTCCGTGTTGTAATTATTACAGACGATTTTACAAGTACGACCGTCCATGTTACTAACGATGGCTAGAACCGTCTGTGATACATAATTATCACAGACGGTTTTTAATAAGAATCATATGTGATAATTCACAAACTTTTCTTGTTAAGAATCGTCCGCGATAATTGCAGACATCTCAGACGATTTTTAATACGAATTGTCAGTGATAATTCACAGACACTTTCAACCACAAACCATCTGTGATAAGTGTCTGTGATATGTGCAATGCTGCTTCGGCTCCTGCACGATGCGTCTCTTCATCTCACGCGCTGATGTTACGATGTGTCTCATGCGCTGACGTTACGATGTGTCTCTTTGTCTTACGCGCCGACGTTACTCCTTGTTTTATAAGAATGATCATCCGCCACCGAAGATGAATCCCCACATTGCAGAACTCTCTTTCGCACCCTCCATCAACAACTAGTATAGTTAAAAAAAGGCTCCCCACTCTTCTCCCCTGACGCCGACATTGATGGCCTACTTAGCCATTTTGTACGAGCACCTCGTCGGTCGTACGCTGGCGGATGCTGCGGAAGGATACTATGCTAATAGTGTCCTCCCTCCTCCGATGGGAGTTATGTCGAAGCATGTGATAGCCACCTTCGCCGTCTTGACATCCTCCTCCGCCACGACTTCCGGGTGGTCTCCTTCTTCCGACAAGCTAACCTCGCCATCGACGTAGTTCTCGAGGAAGACGTTACACGTCACTAGAAGGATTACTATCGCTTGGAATGCGACATCGAGACAGTGTCCGATCGGGTCTACCATGCCGTGACAGCTCGAGCGAGGGAAGAGAGCCTTTGGGCGTATTTCGACTTGGTCCTTGGGTCGGAGCGTCTTTGGGCTACTCTCCAACGAGCGCGTCAACGGGTGGACGTGTTTCGGTGAACCTACGTTGACCTCGAACCCTCTGATGCCGATGATGTCGCCTACAAAGAATTGAAGATGGAGATAGCAGTTTACCTAGATCGCTAGAAATAAGTTGATCTTTTTTATTTCTATTTTTTAAAGAAAATCTTTTGTAAGAAGCGACTAGCTACGCTGTTTGGCCATATGTAAATACAAAAAAAAAATCTTTAAAAAAATCCAGTTCAGAGTTCAAGTTACTGTCTATGTTGAACATGTTTACTGAATAACATGTATTTTATCTTATTGTCTTCTATGTGAAAAATAAGTCATACATATTAACTCCTGAGGCTAGCAAAAAAATAGAATATTTTTTAGCTATAGAAGGAACTATCACAGACAGTTTAGTGGAACAAACCGTCTGTGATATGTATCATAGACGGTTATAAAATACAACAGTCTGTGATATATAATTATCATATATGGTTTTTAATAAGAACTGTCTGTAATAGCGATGGCTAGAACTTTCTGTGAATCATCACAGGCGGTTTTTAATCAGGACCTTCTGTGATTTTCGGAGACATCACAAATTGTTTGTATTTAAAACCACCCGTGCATCATCATAGACAATTTTAAATACAAACGGTCTATGATAATTATGTATCACGGAGGGTTCTTCACAAGAACCGTCTGTGTTATGTATCATTTAATACCCCACCATCCCGACAGATCTGTCTGTAGTGATATCTGTCTGTGAAGGAGGTGGCCGACTTTGGGGTGTTTGGTGAAAGAAATTCCGTAGATTTGCAAGTGTGTTTGTAGATCTATTTGTTCTTGGTGATCTAAGGTTAGTATTTGATTGTAATCATATGCATTATAATCTAGCTAGGTTTAGATCTAGCTTATTAGTTTGCTGAAATGTAAGAATGAGGCTCACTATTCCTTGTCTACTTCAATATATATTCTTGCTCGATATATATATATATATATATATATATATATATATATATATATATATATATATATATATATATATATATATATTGCTTCATGAATATTTCATAGCTAGCTAACTACTTTTGGAGCATTAATCTAATTTAACACTAATTTTGGTAGTTTGCTGAAATTTATGAATGGGTCTCGCTACTCCTTGTCTACTTCAATATATTTTTGCTTTACATATATATATATATATATATATATATATATATATATATATATATATATATATATATATATATATATAGCTTCATGAATATTTCGTAGCTAGCTACTTTAGGAGCATTAATCTAATTTAACACTAATTTGTTACGTGCGAAGCGTAGATGGACCGAAATTGGATATATGTTGAAAACCATGTAAGTGAAGAGTATATTAATGACGTGTCTGCTTTTAGAAGAGTTGCCGAGCAGGATATGTCGAATAAGGGGATAAAATTTATGTATTGTTCATGTATTGATTGTGATAATCTGAAGATGTTTACCAACCCAGCGTAGATCGAAACACACTTGATTCGAAGGGGTTTCAAAGAGGAGTATACATGTTAGACCAGTCACGGTGAAGAGCAGATTATACCGGAAGGCCGAGTGTGGACTATGCTTTCGATGAGGGTAGGTCGCACGATGACAATTTGGATCAAATGTTACGCGATGCAGAAGAGAACTATAGTGAGAGAGAATTTGGTAAATTCGATGGTTTAATGAAGGACTCGGGGAAACCTTTGTTCCCAGGCTGCAAGCTGGAATACACAAGGTTGTCATCCTTACTTAAACTGCTGAAATTGAAGGCAAGCAATGGTTGGTCCGACAAGAGTTTCTCGGTGTTGTTAGGTCTCTTAGCGGACATCCTTCTAGAGAGAAACATGTTGCCCAAAACCACATACCAAGCCAAGAAGGTTATTTGTCTATTGGGAATGGAAGTAGAAAGAATATATTCATATCCGAACGATTGTATCCTCTACCGTAAAGAGTATACAGACATGCATGTATGCCTGGTGTGCAAAGTATCCCGATCAAGCAAGGACCTCCTGTTAAGGTGTTGTGGTATCTGTCTGTAATTCCTCGTTTAAAGTGTTTATTTGTGAACCGAAAGGATGCAAGATTGCTGTGTTGGCACTCGGAGGAGCGTCAGAAAGACGGAAAGATAAGACACCCTGCTGATTCTGTCCAGTGGAGAAACTTCGATGGGAGCTTCAAAGACTTCGACACGGAACCGAGAAATATAGGGTTTGGATTGAGTACAGATGGAATGAATCCTTTCGGTAACATGAGCAGCCGACATAGCACCTAGCTCATGAATATATGTATATACAACCTTCCTCTTTGGTTGTGTATGAAGCAGAAGTACGTTTTGATGTCACTATTTATCCAAGGGCCGAAGCAACCTGGGAACGATATTGATGTGTACCTAGCACCATTGTTGGAAGATCTTGTGACACTGTGGAATGAAGGGGTACAGGTATTGGATGTGTACAAATGAGAGAACTTCACTTTACGCGTCATGTTGTTCTGCACCATCAATAATTTTCCTGCCCTTGGTAACCTGTCGGGGTTTAGTACAAAAGGAGCCAAAGCATATCTGTACTGCTTAGATGATACTAAGAGTGTGTAGCTGAACAACTCGCGCAAAATTGTGTACATGTGTCACCGTAGGTTCCTTCCCGAGTATCACCTATACCACAATATGAAGAAACAATTCGACGGAAATAAGGAGGGCGGTTTAGCTCCAAGGGCTTTTGGAGGAAAAGAGGTCTATGATATATTTAAGGATATCGATGTTGTTCTTAGAAAGGACGTAAATTGAGGATCCGTCAAAAGAACATCTGAAAGAAACGATCAATTTTCTGAGACTCACCTTATTGGGACCACTTAGAAGTTCGTCACTGCATCGACGTCATGCACAGACAAAACAAAGGATGGCGTCAACGCACAGTGTGACTTAGTTGATATGAATATAAGGACCGAGTTAGCACCGAAAGAGATCGATAAAGGACGAACGTACCTTCCCCCATCTTACTACACTCTGTCCAATGCTGAGAGAAAGGAACTGTGCCAGAGCTTGCATGGTATGAAAGTTCCGTCCGGTTACTCTGCTAGCAGAAGAAACTGGTTTCTATGGAAGATTTGAAATTAATTGTTATGAAGTCTCATGATTGTCATGTGCTGATGACACAGATGCTTCCTGTTATAATTAGAAGTATTTTGCTGAACATGGTCTGAGTGGCAATCATGAGGCTGTGTTATTTATTTAACTCAATTGCTCAGAAGGCCATCGATCCTGATGGACTAGATGCTCTGCAGGTCGAGGTGGTGACGACTCTTTGTCATCTTGAGATGTATTTCCCTCCATCATTTTTCGATATCATGGCCTATTTCATTGTTCACCTTGTGAAAGAGATAAAAATATGTGGCCCTGTATTCCTACGTCATATGTACCCGTTCGAGAGGTACATGAGAATTCTCAAGTCCTATATACGGAATCAATCTTGGCCGGAGGGCAGCATCATCGAATGTTATGCAACCACAGAGGTCATTGAGTTCTATGTTGACTACATGGCTCAGGTGGAACCGATAGGTGTGTCTCTATCTCGTCATGAGGGGAAGCTAGAGGGTATCGAGACCATCGAAAGGAAAGTAATCACTCTCGATCTGGATACGTACGCTTAAGCCCATTTCACGGTCTTACAACACATGACCAAAGTTTCCTCGTACATCGACGAGCACAAAGACATGGTACGCCAACAGAATCCAGGCCGGTCAGAGGTTTTGATCACGAGAGAGTACAACCATCAGTTCAACAAATGGTTAAAGGTGCAATTTACTGGGAGATCATCAAGTGATGATATGCTGCAATGGTTGGCAAAAGGGCCAAAATTTACAATTGTGACATGGCAGGGATACGATATAAATGGGTACACATTTTAGACGACAGCTCAGGATAGGAAGAGCACGGTCGTAACGTTGATGTTCGTGATAGATGCGTTCACGAGCGCTTCAATCATCATTGGGCCACGTGGGTTGAGCTCCTACTATGGGTTTGTAGAATAGATTTGGGAGCTCTACTACGTACTTTTCAAGATCCTCCTATTTCGGTGCCATTGGGTCAAACTTCCATAGGGTGTGAAGGTCGACAAGTACGGTGCCACTACAGTGGACCTCGAACGTGTCAGATACAAGGACGAACCATTCGTACTTGCTAAGCAAGTTGTTCAAGTTTTTTGTAACGGACCCGGCAAATAAAAACCGCTACGTAGTTCTTCATGGAAAAAGAAAGATTGTCGGAGTTGAGAATGTCGTGGATGAGGAAGAGTATAATCAATTTGACGAGTTGCATCCTTTCGGAGATAGCATCAGGCTTGAGGAAAAACCCAGTGAGAAAGCTAGCTATATGTGTGTCGATCATCGTGAAGGGCTATTTTTTTTAAAAAAAAATTGTTCTATTGTAATTAAGAAACCCAGCATGTAATTAAGACCAAATGAGTAAAAAAATACTACAACACTTATTCACCCCGCTTCTCGCCATTCATTTCACCTTTGTCTGTGTAACCGCGTTCATGCCGGTCAAGTTCTCCCCCCTTGCATCCTAGGGTCCTACCATTCCATTCTGATCTCTTCTCTATAAAATCTCAGTGGCTGCTTGTGCCTTTAAAACCAGCTTGTATCTTCTTTCTTTGTAATTGATTCAGTAATTAAGAAATTATTCCATCTGTGATTGTATCTGCTTTCTTATTTTTAGAGGGTATGGCTAGCATTTCCTGAGGCTAGTCGAAAAACAGAATATTTTTTAGCCATAGAATGAACTATCACAGGTGATTTAGTGCAACAAACCGTCTGTGATATGGTCGAATATCACAGACGGTTGCATAATAGAACCGTCTGTGATATGAGACCATATCACAGACGGTTCTATTATGCAACCGTCTATGATACTTATCACTGACTGTTTTTAAAATAGAACCGTCTATGATATTTCTTTATTAGTAGGGCCCTGCTAGGGTTTGCGCCTGTAACATCCCAATTTTCTGAGCTTTAAAAAAATCATTTGAATAGTTAGTAGGGAGAAAATTCACCATTTGGATTTGTTTGATTTTAATTCAAAAGCTTAATTATGGACTTTGAGTAACAAAACAATTTAATATGACTAAAGTCAACTTCAACAATGGTCAAAACTAATTCATTTGGACTCTATGTGCTTGGATATATTTTCTAGAATTTTTCCAAGTTCATTTGCTAATTTCTATTGCTTATTTGAATTCTCAGTATTTTCTAAAAAGAAAAAGTATTTATAATCTCAGTTAACTCCTTGGGCCGAAACCCAACTCAACCCTCACCTCCGGCCTAGCATCATGTGCGCGCCTCGCCCATGGTTCGCCTTCCAACTAACATGCGGGTCCCGCATGTCAGCTTCACCCTTCCTCACTCTTTGCGCGATCAGATCAGCTCGCCACCGTTGGATCGTGGTTGAACGGCCCGATGTTGATATGTTGTTCGGACAGTCCGAACATCACACGTGATTTGGACTAACCGATCGAAGTTTGACGGTCAAATCAAGTGGTCTGAACGTCTCCGTCACCTCCGCCAAATTCGGCCTCGCCAAAGTGGGCCCGCCTTCATCGTCAACCTCAGCTTCGTCCTCCTCGTGTTCCTTCGCGAAGTCCCACCGCTGCCGCCATTGAAGCCATTGAAGCTTTGTCTGACAAAGGTGAAATCGGCCCGAATTTTGTGCACGCACTTTTCCATCTAGAAGCCTTATCTATTCCGCACCCATTTGAATTCAAATTTTGAATTCATCTCTATCTCCTATTTCTTCGCGATTTCGTTTCGGGCTGTTTTGATCTCCGCCACTAATACACTGCCCTAGCCATCCCCGGCTCCTATAAAAAAGGATCGACCCTCGAGATCGCACTGCCATCCGCACCAAAACCCCTAAAGCCGCCACAACCCAATCGCCCTAGCGCCGCCGCTATTTCAAGTTTAGGGTTTTCGCCGCCGCCAGCCAAAACTTGAAATTCCGGTGCCGTCGTTGTTGCCGCGTCCTCGACGACTGCACCATCGTGTCCGCCGTCACCGGAGCCACCTTCCACGCCCCTCCCCGGTGCCAATACCTCATCGGAGCTCCCGTCCGACAAAACCCGAAGGTCTCCGCCGCTTCGAGCTCGCCGACGGCCACCACCGTCATCCTTGATCACCCGGAGCTAGCTCAACAAGTTCGCAATAACCGTACCTACCTACTGGTACCACTCACCGGCGACGAGGAGCCCCCAAACGCCGGCGACCAGTGGGATCTGTGTGCTGCTGCTCTCGCCGTCGTCCACGTGAAGTCCACCTCTGCGCCAGCTCCTCCTTTTCGCCTACTTGTCGGGTAATGCGTGGCGCGCGTCACAGATGTCTGGCGTGGCGGCTGCGGCCCAGATCCAACGAGGTTCGGTGAACCAAGTTCACTGTGAGCCAAGCCACTGACGTGTGGGCCCCACACGTCAGATTTTCTTTTTATTTTCTTAATTTTGGAATTTCCATTCCTGACGTCATCGTTGCACAATAATCTGATTTTTCTTTAGAGAAATAATTCGGATAATTCAGAATAATCCTTTATAAGGTTTTCTTTTAGATTGAAACTTCCAAAGTCCATATATTTTGCATCCAAACTCTGATTGAGCCCATTTAAATTTCTAAACTCATCTAAATTCAAGATCTATTTATCTGAGTTTTTATTTAATTTTTGGAGTTTGATTTGCCTCTATTATTTATTTGTTTTGTTTGTTTGCTTCGTTTCCGAGTAGACGTCGATACTTCGAGAAGATTTGAAGAAGAAGGAGCACCTCAAGATTAAGATCAGTACCTAGACCTATTCCAAGGCAAGTTATACCTTTGACCATGCTGAATCCCAGTTTTCTAAAATTACTTCGATTCAAATTATTGCATCTAATTTAAGTAATTATTTAAATGCTTTTGGGTATAGTTAATAACCCAAATTGTTATAACCTCCTTGTCTATTTGATATGTCATAATCTTTTGTCACCCTAGATTGGTTTATTTAGTTGGTAATATCGTAGCACCAATGTGGGTTGGTTAGATACGATTAGTCTGCTTAGCCATGCCACGAGTCATCATTTCATGTAAATTGCTATTACAACTTGACTAAGTGATTATTGAACTATGTGATAAATCTGTGTGTATTGTGTGCTATTACTCGTGATGGCATGTATTGCACTTAACCAACTGGGTGGTAAAGGATTTAGACTGAGACAAGTGGTGGATACTGTGTGACATGGTAGCTGTGTGAATGGGATTACTAATCTGTGTGGCATAGTTAGAACTTGGAAGTCTTGCCTTGGTTAATTAAGGACTTAACTTTGTACGCCATTGAACTGAGCCTTACTGTACGACCACATGCCTGTTATGGGACGTGCCTAACTTAGTAAGTTATGAACTCTTGATATTGACTACTCAGGTAGTAGGTTAGGCTGTGTTGCATGGGTGGAGGTGTGTTCTACCAAGTAGTCACATCGCGGGACGGTTCGCCGCTTCCCTGTCCAACGATGTGTGTTAGACTGACTTCCTGTGTGGGGTTGTCTGGCGGTAAAGCACATCGGGAGTGTCAATGCTGAGATGAAGTTTCTGAAATATTTTGTTATGATTAGTGCTTGCAACACTAGTTGGATCTTGTGGGTAAAGTGTACAACCTCTGCAGAGTGTAAAATCAATCTATTCGAATAGCCACGTCCGCGGTCATGGACATGCTCGGGAATTTCACACGAGGGGTAGTTTTCATAAAATAATTGGGAAGGGAGCTGTGTGATCTAAATCATATGACTGTGTGAATAACTTGTTTAGGCTATGTGTCTTTGTGAAATCAAGCTGTTAAAATTAAATATTATTATTTGTTTTACTTTATGCTTTCAATCTATTATTCATATTCAAACTGTAAATGTTGCATTTCTGCAATTAACCACAGAAGCCATTCCTTTGGAATAAGCTATCATGTATAGTTGCATTTCTGTGGTATGACTTGCGAGTACGATTGTGTACTCATGCTTGCTAAATCAAATCAATAGAAGAAGAGGAGTCTTCGCCTGCTTTCGAGGAGGAGCTCTACGAAGGTGCCTGATCGTTAGGGTCTTGATCTCAGTCGGTTGCCTGTGGCGAATTGATGGGATTCCGCTGAAGATTTCTGTTCCACTGCTATTTAATTCTCTGTCGGCCCTGCGTGGCTTAATAAGTGTAAACTCGACCATAAGATCAAAACCCTTATTTGTTAATCAAATTACTCGTTTATGTTATTAATCGCTTGTGTGGATCGATATTCATCTATGTTGACACTGTGTGTACTAGCGCGATCCTGGACTAGTGCATTATACACAGAGGGTCTAGAATTGTATTTTTGGGTCTCGACAGAGGTGGTATCAGAGCCACACTGACTGTAGGTCTTGATCTTAGATAGATCAGCCGTCTTAGAGTGTCCAAATTATTTTCTAAAGCAAAAATTAACTTGCAAGATTAATTGAATTGCTTAACTCCTCTCATGTCTTTCTTGACTTATCTATTGCTAGATCTTTTCCTCTCCCCATTGTTTTAACTTGGTTCCTACCCTCTTGTCTGTTTTGACAGATGCTTCATACCTACGGTGAGCGCAAAGGCGGACGTGCCGCAGAGCTTTGGAAGCTGCTGCAAACACTTGGAGACTTCGATCGCCCAACATACTGTGGCAACGATTAGGTGGTCAATGGGCGAGATCATGGAGTGATCTACCGTCAGACAGTCTACGCCAAGAAGAACACTAAAGCTTGCCAGCCGTTGAACATCTCCGCCAGAAGGATCACCTTCGCACAAGGAATCCAGGAGTCATCACGCCTGGCCATCCTCAGAATCTGCAACATCTACGCGCGTGAGCTGCAGGATACTATCTTCCGTTATCATCCCAGAGCTGCAGCCATGGATCTAGCTGCTCGTTATCCATCTACGGATAAAGAAGGCAACGCTACAGTGGTGCACCTTGCCCAGTTCGCAGCTTCTCAAGAGGAGTCACTGGAGTTGGGCGCCACCGAGCTGGAGTGCGCATATGAGACCTTGGAAAGAGCCGAAGAAAGGATCGCCGTTCTGGAAGAAGCTCTCTACGGTCAACACGAGCCTGAAGAGGAAGATCCGGAAGAGCCAAAATAGCCAGAGGAGGATCCAGAAGAAGATCCTGAAGAAGATCCAGAGGAGGTCCCAGAGGAGCCAGCAGGCCATGAGCGGAGGAGCCACCGAGCTCAAGACCGTGGCCGCCTGCCTCGCTGCACCGGCCTCGGGGCATCGAATCGGTTTGCGGATGCCACCACTCACTTCGTCTACAACAAAGGGAGCACCGTCGTGGCTCTGGAGGCTATCTTAGCGACTGAGTTCGTTTAAGTTTTAGTTTGTCAGGCTTAGCCAGTCTAAGTCACGAGAGTCGCCCTTTAGACGGTAGATTGTGTGCTAAGGATCGTCTTATTTTCTTGTGTGCAAGTATGAGCTGCAAAGGCCCTTAGGCATTTGTTGCAGCCATGCTAAGACCCTATTAATAAAGGTATTTCATTTTAGTTTCTTGAGCTGCGTTTGTTGAGTTTAATCTACCCCCTCGATTAGTTCTTAACTCATCTTGTGCTTACTACCTCATCTAACCCATGGAGCTTCACCAGATGGTTCAGACTCGACATGCTGCTGCAAGTGGTTCTGGCACCCAAGCATCAGGAGAAAATGAGCAAACCCCCGTAGGAGCAGTACCACCACAAGCACCTCCAATCGATCTGCAAAACTTTAGAGCCTTCATGGAAGCACAGACGCAGATGATGTATACCATGATGAATCAAATCCAGGATATGAACAATCAGAATAATAACAACAATCATCATAGTGGAGCTCCAGTCGCTCATGGTCACCATGGACCATCCAAGCTGGCTAAATTCATGAGAACTCGTCCACCAACTTTCTCTGGATATGTCTCACCAGTGGAAGCTGATGATTGGCTTCATGTAATCGAGAGGAAGCTGCTGATTACTCAATGCAGCGACCACGAGAAAGTTTTGTATGCTGCTCACCAGATGGAAGGCATAGCTACTGAGTGGTAGGAGAATTTTTGCGCAGTACATGAGACGCCGCAAAATATCACTTGGGAAGAATTTTCCGTAGCCTTTCGCCAGTATGATGTACCTGAGGGGATAATGGATTTAAAGAAGGATGAATTCTGCGCTCTCGAGCAAGGAGCTATGTCGGTAACTGACTATCTGAATAAGTTTTCTCAGCTAGCTCACTATGCTGCAGAGAACGTCGCCACTGGCAAGGTTCGTCAGAGTCGCTTCTTGAAGGGATTGAACTCAGGATTGCAGGTCAATCTACTTGCCCACACTTTTCCAGATTTGTAGGAATTGGTTAACAAGGCGTTGGTTATGGAAGACAAACACAAAGAACTAGAGGAAAACCGCAAACAGAGGATGGTTCAGCAAGGAAGTCACCAGTCACAACAGCAGAGAGCAAGAGTGGTGCCGCAGCATTTTAATTGTTTTCCACTATAGAATTCTTTCAAGACGCCTTTCGCTTTCAAAGACTCCTCGTCCAAATTGCTGAAATTTTCAAAACCCGACCAATCAACCCCACCCCAGGGAACAACCAGCAGAATGATCAAAGAGTTTGCTACTCTTGCCGTTAACCAGGGCATTTCGCCAACCAGTGCCCACAGAACGGAACAATCACTCTTGTACACTTCAACTTTGGAGCTAAACCCGCCAAGACACCAGCACAGAGCAACCAAGGAGTTTCTCAAGCTACTGGCCAGCCAGGAGGAGCACCACAATCAGGGGTCAGAGGTCGTGTCAACCATGTCACTCTGGAAGGAGCCCAGGAAGCACCGGACGTCGTACTGGGTAAGTTCCTAGTAAATTCAGTACCTGCATCAGTTTTGTTCGATTTTGGAGCTTCGCATTCGTTTTTTTCTGGAGTTTTTGCAACTAAGAATAAATTAGAAGTTATGCATCTTAAGCATACTCTGTTAGTCCAGACACCTGGAGCAGAGCTAAGTTCTAAAGTGGGTTATTTAGGGGCTAAGTTACTCATAGCTAGAGTTGAGTTTCTAGCCAACCTAATCGTTCTAGGCACCCAGACCTTATATGTCATTCTTGGCATGGATTGGTTAACCAAGCACAAAGCCGTGCTAGATTGTGGCCGAAGAGCTGTTACAATCGAGGATACCAAAGGAAAAAAGGTAGAGTTTCAAGCTACCTCAATGCGTGATAGACATCTGCTGGTCAATAGCCTGAAGACCATTGCTTCGGAAGATGTGCCTATTGTCAGAGAGTATCCATATGTTTTTCCGAAAGAATTACCAGGGATGCCACCAGACCGTGACATCGAGTTTGTCATCGATCTAGTGCCAGGAACAACACCGATTTCTAAGAGACCCTATTGGATGCCAGCCGATGAGCTAGTGGAAATGAAGAAGCAAATAGAAGAACTTCTAGAGAAATGTTTTGTGAGACCTAATTCGTCGCCTTGGGGAGCACCAGTCTTGTTCGTCAGGAAGAAGGATGGAAGTATGAGAATGTGCATCGAATATCGATCTCTCAACAAAGTCACCATAAAAAATAAGTACCCATTGCCCCGGATAGATGATTTGTTTGACCAGATGAAAGGAGCCGGAGTGTTCTCAAAGATCGATATGCGATCAGGTTACCATCAGTTGAAAATTTGTCCTGAGGATATACCGAAGACCGCTTTCTCAACACAGTACGAACATTATGAGTTCTTAGTCATGTCCTTTGGTCTGATTAATGCCCCTGCCTATTTCATGAGCATGATGAATAAAGTATTCATAGAATATTTGGATAAGTTTATAGTTGTATTCATCGACGATATTTTGGTTTTCTCCAAGTTAGAAGAAGAACATGCTGAACATTTGATATTAATCCTAGAGAAGCTCAGAGAGCATTAGTTGTATGCTAAGTTCAGTAAGTGTGATTTTTGAAAAAATGAAGTGGATTTTCTTGGTCATGTGATGACAGCCCAGGGAGTAGCAGTTGACCCTGGTAAAGTTAAGACAGTATTACATTAGGAACAAATTTCAAGATCATACTCGATTCATTTCTTGGGAATAGCATGATATTATCACCGTTTCATTGAAGGATTCTCAACGATTGCTAAGTCTATTACACAATTGTTGAAGAAGGAGAAAAAGTTCACCTGGACCCCAGCTTGTGAAGGAAGCTTCCAAGAATTGAAGAAGCGTTTGACTTCGGCCCAAGTGCTGATTTTGCCAGATATTCGTAAGGACTTTGATATCTACTGTGATGCTTTGCGTCAATGATTATGATGTGTCCTGATGCAAGAAGGAAGGGTTGTCGCTTATGCATCTAGGCAATTAAGGCCTCATGAAGAGAATTACCCTACTCATGATCTGGAATTAGCTACAGTAGTGCATACTTTAAAGATTTAGCGTCATTACCTCACTGATAATCGTTGCGAGGTATACACAGATCATAAGAGCTTGAAGTATATTTTCACTCAGTCGGATCTGAAGATGAGACAGAGAAGATGGTTAGAGTTGATAAAGGATTATAATCTTGGAATCCATTACCATCCCGGTAAGGCCAACGTAGTTGTAGATACCTTGAGCCGCAAGAGCTACTACAATGCTGTGGAAGTAAAGGAGGTTTGTTCAGAACTTCAAGAGGAATTTCAGAAGCTGAAGCTAGAAGTGGTATCTGAAGGATTTGTAGCCAGTCTGGAAGTGCAGTCTACTTTGGAGAAACAGATTCGTGAATCTCAACCAAAGGATTCAGAGTTTTCAGACGTCAAGAAGAAGATGGCAGAAGGAAACTTCAAAGACTTCACCATAGATGATCAAGATATACTGTGGATCAACAGACGTATCTGCGTACCAGATGTTGATGGTTTGAGACAGCTAATTTTGAAAGAAGCCCATGACTCAAAGTATTCGATTCACCCTGGTAGTACTAAGATGTATCAGGATGTTAAGAATATGTTTTGGTGGCCAAATTTGAAGCGAGAAGTCGCAGAGTTCGTTGCCTTGTGCGACGTGTGTCAGAAGGTAAAAGCAGAACATCAGAGACCAGCATGTTTGTTGCAACCTCTGAAGATTCCAGAGTGGAAGTGGGAGGAGATCGGAATGGATTTCATTACTGGTTTACCCAGGACTCAATCGGATTACGATTCGATTTGGGTAATAGTGGATCGTTTGACCAAAGTTGCCCATTTCTTGCCAGTCAAAACCACTTACTCAGGAGATCACCTTGCAGAGCTGTAATGTCAAGGATTGTCAATCTGCATGGTGTGCCTAAGAAGATAGTGTCAGATCGAGGATCTCAGTTCACCTCTCGTTTTTGGCAGAGTTTGCATGAAGCCTTAGGGACTCATTTGAATTTCAGTACTGCGTATCATCCCCAGACAGATAGACAGACTGAAAGGGTTAATCAGATATTAGAGGATATGTTGAGAGCTTGTGCTGTAGCAAATGCTACCCTCTGGGATAAGAGTTTGCCGTATGCAGAATTCTCGTACAACAACAATTATCAAGCCAGTTTGCAACTGTCACCGTTTGAAGCTTTGTATGGTCGTGCCTGCAGAACCTTGTTGAATTGTTCAGAAATGGTTGAACGTTCGGTTTTTGGCCCATATATTATTCAAGAAGCAGAAGAGTAAGTGTCTATGATCAGAGAGAGATTGAAGATAGCTCAGTCGAAGCAAAAGAGCTATGCTGATAATCGTCAGCGTGATCTCAGCTTTGAGCCAAAGGATTTTGTTTATCTTCGAGTTACTCCCCTCAGAGGTGTGAAAAGGTTTCACGCCAAAGGGAAGCTTGCCCCTCGGTATTTTGGTCTGTTCAAGATTTTGGATCGCTGTGGAGAAGTAGCTTATCAGTTGGAGTTGCCGCAATCGTTAGCAGGAGTATATGATGTCTTTCATGTCTCTCAGTTGAAGAAGTGTCTTCGTGTGCCAGAAGAACAAGCCCCACTGGAATCAATTGAACTGAAAGAAGATCTAACTTACAAAGAGCAGCCAGTCAAGATTTTGGATGTCGCGGAGCGTCAGACTAGAAGCAAGACAGTTCGTTTTTGCAAAGTGCAATGGAGCAATCACTCAGAAGGTGAAGCAACGTGGGAGCGTGAAGAAGAGTTGAAAGCCGAGTTCCCTAGTCTTTTCTCCAGCTAGCCTGAATCTCGGGGTCGAGATTCCTTTAAGGGGGGAGGTCTATAACATCCCAATTTTCTTAGCTTTAAAAAAAATCCATTGAATAGTTAGTAGGGAGAAAATTCACCATTTGGATTTGTTTGATTTTAATTCAAAAGCTTAATTGTGGACTTTGAGTATAAAAACAATTTAATATGACTAAAGTCAACTTCAACAATGGTCAAAACTAATTCATTTGGACTCTATGTGCTTGGATATATTTTTTAGATTTTTGTAGAAAATTTTCAAGTTCATTTACTAATTTCTATTGCTTATTTGAATTCTCAGTATTTTCTAAAAAGAAAAAGTATTTAAAATCTCAGTTAACTCCTTGGGATGAAACCCAACTCAACCCTCACCTCCGGCCCAACACCCGCGCGCGCACCCGCCTCCAACTGACATGCGGGTCAGCTTCACCCTTCCTTTCTCTTCGCGCTATCAGATCAGCTCGCCACCGTTGGATCGTGGTTGAACGGCCCGATGTTGATATGTTGTTCGGACAGTCCGAATGTCACACGTGATTTGGACTAACTGATCAAAGTTTGACGGTCAGATCAAGTGGTCTGAACGTCTCCGTTCGCCTCGCGCCACTCAGGCTCGCTGCCAGGTGGGCCCGCCTTCGTCGTCAACCTCAGCTTCGTCCTCCTCGTGTTCCTTCGCGAAGTCCCGCCGCTGCCACCATTGAAGCCGTTGAAGCTTTGTCCGACAAAGGTGAAACCGGCCCAAATTTTGTGCACAGACTTTTCCATCTGGAAGCCTTATCTATTCCGCACCCGTTTGGGTTGAATTCAAATTTCGAATTCATCTCTATCTCCTATTCCTTCGCGATTTTGTTTTGGGCTGTTTTGATCTCTGCCGCCAATACGCCGCCCTAGGCATCCCCGGCTCCTATAAATAGGACCATCAAGATCGCACTACCATCTGCACCAAAACCCCTAAAGCCACCACAACCCAATCGCCCTAGCACCGCCGCTATTTCAAGTTTAGGGTTTCCGCCGAGGCTGACCAAAACTTGAAATTCCGGTGCCGTTGTTGTCGCTGCGTCCTCGACGACTGCACCATCGTGTCCGCCGTCACCGGAGCCACCTTCCATGCCCCTCCCTAGTGCCAATACCTCGTCGGAGCTCCCGTCCGACAAAACCCATAGGTCTCCGCCGCTTCGAGCTCGCCGCCGGCCACCATCGTCATCCTTGATCACCCGGAGCTAGCTCAATAGGTTCACAATAACCGTACCTACCTGCTGGTACCACTCATCGGTGACGAGGAGCCCCCAAACGCCAGCGACCAGTGGGATCCCTGCGTCGCCGCTCTCGCCGTCGTCCACGTGAACTCCACCTCAGCACCAGCTCCTCCTTTTTGCCTACGTGTCGCATGCGTGCCACCGCGTCAACGCGTACGCGTGGCAGCTCGCTAGCCCAGATCCAACAAGGTTCGGTGAACTAAGTTCACCGTGAGCCAAGCTACTGACGTGTGGGCCCCACACGTCATATTTTATTTTTATTTTCTTAATTCTGGAATTTCCATTGCTGACGTCATCATTGCGCAATAATCCGATTTTTCTTTAGAGAAATAATTCGAATAATTTAGAATAATCCTTTTTAGGGTTTTCTTTTAGATTCAAACTTCCAAAGCTCATATCTTTTGCATCCGAACTCCGATTGAGCCCGTTCAAATTTCTAAATTCATCTAAATTCAATATCTATTTATATAAGATTTTTATTTAATTTTTAAAGTCCGTTTTGCCTCTATTATTTATTTATTTTGTTTGTTTGCTGCGTTTACGAGTAGACGTCGATACTTCGGGAAGATTTGAAGAAGAAGGAGCACCTCAAGATCAAGATCAGGACCTAGACCTATTCCAAGGTAAGTTATACCTTTGACCATGTTGAATCCCAGTTTTCTAAAATTACTTCGATTCAAATTATTGCATCTAATTTAAGGAATTTTTTTAAATAATCTATTTTTTATTCAGAAATACAGAAATAATACCGCTTAATTTTTTTGAAAATAATCTCTGTCATTTGAGCAGTTGGGCGACTCGTGCAAGTCGCCCGATCGATCTGCGACCAACCTTCAAGTCGCAAGATGGTAGCGACTATAAGTCGATCGATGTAGTCGCCAAACCGATGTGCGAGATGTGTTGAATCGCTGATTTGTAGAAAGCGAGTTTAGACGTCGTCAAGATGGGTGAGCGACTTATTTGAAATCGCCCACCCGATTGGGCAATTTGAGCAAATAAACTTGGAATTATGTGAATCCAATTGGAACAATTGTGTTAAAATAGATATTACATTTTGTAGGTATTGTATTTAGCAAATTGTATTATATGATATTATTTTTTAGAAGATAATAGTGTGGTGACAACGTTGATTGGTGCATTTGTTATTTTCATAGAATATGAAGGGTGCGAAATATGTCGGACTACTTAATAACATGTTGTGATCGTTGTATATTGTTGTAGTGCGCTAAATTTCTGTAGAATTTTGTGAGGGCGATTGAGATAGTAATGAGTGCTAAGTAGAAAGGTAAGTGATATTACGAAGAGGCTGAGAACACTCGTTGCGAGTCTTGTCTTTTCGGTCTTAAAAGTCAGGAGGCTTTAATTGAGTTGTCAATTCGATCCGAAAAGGCTAACCTAAACCTAAACCCTAAAGCTGCGCCAGACAAATCGCACCTCGGAAAGTCGCCCGTGTGGTCTTCTCGATGCATAAAGCTGTCCGTGTGGTCTTGGCACTCTGAAAGTGACTCCTTTGGTATTATCATCGCAAAAGCTGCCCGTGTGGTCTTATCATCGCATAAAAGTCGCCTCGTTTGGTCTTGTCCTTTGCGCAAGCCTACCCGTTTGGTCTTGTCTATGCTCAAAGCACCCGGTTTCGTCTAGTCTTGTCATCTGCAAGCTAATACATACATCGCTTTGTTAGCCTCCCCCCGCGGGGCTATAAAACGCACGCCCCACGCTCCGAAATTAGGACCACTCGACCCTTGAAACTATAGAAAGAAGAACCTTATCCGTCTTACAGTAACATATGATGGCGACGCCCGAGGACCGATCCAGCAACCGGTCGCCGCGCCGCACCTTTGCATCGAAAGGAGGTAGGACTTCGGCCCTAACCACCAGTTGATGCCGAAGAAGCGTGCTCAACTGGTATGGCTGAAATGCGGACACGGGGAGGACGCTATCGTGCAGGCCATAGACGGCCCTTTGGATGGTGGACGGCGTTTCTTCCGATGCCCATACTCTGGGGTAAATAGTTTTGTTCATGTTACTGCTAATGCATCCTCCGTACTAACTATTCGTTGTAGCAAATGGTGAAATGCAACTTCACCCGCTGGATCGATCCTCCCCATGAATGACATGTTGCGAGGTACGTGGATATATTGTGGAATCGAATCTTTGATTTGGAGGCGCAAATTGACGATCTCAAGGAGCAAAATGACGACCTCCGCCAACAGATGCAGCGCGAGAGGGGCAATGAGGAGGTCGTGAATATAGGAAGTTCCTATGATCCCACATGCTGTTGTGCCAACCCTAGCTACATATGTGCGTGCCACTACAACGACGGCCAGCCACGTCCGAGGCGCCCAACTGGAGAGCACTCTATGTGGGTAGCGAGAGGCACCTTTTACAATTAGGCACGGGCGGAGAAGCTTATACGTCGGTAGTGTCTCGTACGCACTTATGTTCAATTTCGTAAAGCATGTAACTAAATGATGGACGCATTATTGCGGTTGCCTTTTATCGAGTTTACATGTTGCATCGATGTGTCGCGTGCTTTAAGTTATATGCATCGAATAAATGAGTTGGACGACTTGGCAGTAAGTACTAGCCCGACTAGGTCACGAACGATGTCATAGTAATTATGAAGCGAAATCGTCAACACATAATACAAGTTATGCATAGACGACCATGTCATAGTACCTCTGAAATACAATACATAAACACGAATATGTAAACCCCTCTCGCCACCCATTGCTCCACCCATGACACCTCCTCCGTCGTCGCCATGTCCCACACCCATCAAGCCGAAGCAATACGCCCGCTTGGGCTTCCGGCGGGGTGCCTAAGGCCGGGCCCAGACAGGAAAGGTGCTCAGAGCCCTACCGATCCGTGGTCGGTGGTCGACTCCACCGTGCTGCGTGATCACCGGGGCTGCTAAAATTGTTCAATGGAAATAACCTCGGCGGTGCGGTGAGCCGCCTGGACCTCCCCGGTGCTTCCGCTGGCATCTTGATCCACGTCCTCGTGCGGGGAGAACTCATGTGTCGGTGGACAACGATGACGCATGGCAAATAATGTTAATCTCTACAATATATCAACGATCGCAAATCGAAGAGAGAAACGTGCCGACGGTAGGCGAAGTGCGGGATGTCATACCCACCATCTTGTCCGGACGGGTCGGGGACAAAACATCTGACCCTAATGCCGATGGCGGTGAAGTGCGTACCCGCGCCCACCCGACCCTCTAACTGCCCAGCGCGCAGTGCGGAGGCGGCGGCGTGGCGCGGCGGGCACGCGTGGGCGTGCCCCTCCCGAGCTTCTTGCCTAGGTCGTAGGGCGTGGCGTCCTCGACCTATGCACCGACGAGGCCACCTCCGGACCGAGGAGCCCACCTCCGCACCGATGAGGCCACCTCTTGTACCGCCTCTGCATGACGCGTCGGCCACGCGCTTCGCCTCGCCCCTTGCATGCCCGATGAACAAAGCGCACTAGCTCGTCGCGCGTGACCTCCGCACCAATGCCGATCTGTCCCAGATCGTTGTCGTCGCCGCAACCCCGACGTTGATGTCATGCGCAAGGAGTATGTCAAAGCGTCGAATAACGATCTGCAGACATTTTCAAACATGATTTTACATACCGCGAGGTGCGTTCAGCGCTAAGTCACGAGAGGGTAGGAGTCGGTCGATCTTGCACGCGAGCGGGGAGGGTCGACGACATGCACCACGGCTGAGTGCGTGTCTGCGCGCGTACCAATGAAGGTACTCGTCGTGACGACGGGGGTCGTCGGGCGCCCTCTCCTCGCACGATCCTTGTGGCGTTAAGCCCATCGTGCCCCACGGCTCCATCTTGGCGGCCATGCGTCCTGGTGCCACCCCTCCTACTATGCCTGCAAAACATACCACTGCAATTAGAAGCCACCATTACAAAAATATCAAAAACATATGTGAACATGTGTTGCATGTAATTCACGCGTGGGTCGACTCGGGCACCCTCGTCCCGACGGGAACTGGAACAACCTGGCAAAGGCCGAACTGGTGCATCACCCTGTGCACTACGTAGTCCTCGACGAACAAGTCGAAGACGAGCTTCCTCTGCGTCGCCCGATCGCTGGTCGCGCCAAAGACAAGGAAAACGACCCAGCGAGCATGGGTCCCGTCTCTGATCGGAGTAAGGCTCGGCGCCGTCGTCGATGGTGAGGCGGTCCCACCGCTCCACAAAGTGCTCAGTCGACGCGTGTGACTGCGCGACGTGCATACCGTACTGCGGGCGAGCAATGGTTACAAAGGATTACATGTCATATGGTGAAGAAAAGATATAGGAGGTGCGTGCCGTCTACGGCACCAAAGGGACCCTACGGCCGGCGGTCCACCACGTCCCCATGGTACATGTCGCGTCGTGCGGTCCGGAGTCTAGCGGCATGGGCGTCCAGAGAGAAGCGCTCGAGCGACCACGGTGCGGGAGTAGGGGCAACTGTGAGGATAGATGCGGGCTTGGCCCTACAAAGACGCATCACACATGCCGCGATGCGTCGCGACAAATGCTGGTGAGCCCCAATCGATCTCTAGCTCTCGCCGTCGGCGATGGCCCTCACGTGCCCCACGAGGCGGCGGCCGACGAGTCACCGTGGGCTGCTGTAAACAGACCCAACCGAAGAGCCACAACAGTGCGCCTCCGGTGCGCGACACACAGTCGGCGGTGGTCAGTGGGACCATCCGCTCGACCTCGCAGTAACAATTATTAGTAAGCCCGTCATGTCTCAATGAATCGCTAAACATGCAAAATAGGTAGTATACATACCGGGCTGCGAAAGCCACCGCAGGTGGGCCATGCCGTTGTCGCTCAGAAGTCGAAATCTGGCGCTGACCTCCGCCCAAGAACCCCCTGAAACCCGCCTAACAGTCGTCGCGCCCGATCGGCAAGGCGTCGGCGGGAATGCGAGGTTTCGCGATAAACAAGCCGAGCGACATCGCGACATCTGCGAGTAGGGGCCATCTCCTGAAAGGAGGTGGAAGGTGTCGTCTCGGGCATAGCGGTCCACCAGGCGGTCGGGCCAGAGCGATCGGTCGAGCAGGAATCGTCGTGGCCGCTCCGGACCGCTGGACCTCCGTCGTCGTTGACTGGACCGCCGTCCTCTTCGGCCTCTACCATCCGTGCGAGAGGTAGAAGGCGAAACGGCTCGACCTACAAAGCACGAAGAAGTAAGTACATAGTCTTGCAGACGATACAAAAAAATGGCACACGACTGCGACAAACCTCTCTACCCAGCGTGGGCCTAGTCTCCAAGCCCGTTGGGGTGTCCGCGTACGAACCACCCCCAACTCAGCCGCGTCGTCCCCGCCAACCGGATGTGGCACACGACGGCTCGCAGCGATCTCAAGACGTCGATCAACCGGTTCGTGATGAAATGCCAATCCGAACGATGAGGGTCTTGAGCCATACCGCAAATTAAGAGATTAAAAGCATTCAAATTACTTATTATAAAAAAACTATGAAGTACATGTATGTGTGATTCCTTAATCAACCAAAACTATGAAGTAAATGTTTTCAATTCTTTATTATAAAAAAATACTTGTATTTAACATTCTATAAACTAGCATTTGCGAATGCACGGGTTATCGATGTGTCTATATAATACAAAAGTAACATGTTATCATTCATCTAGCCCGTACGCAATTAGCGCAGCACGTGGAATAGTAGAACTAAATTTATTTTTACTAACTCATTTTTCCTTTATACGAACTTCTAAGTATTAATCATGCTATCTCTAAACATTTGCTAACAATATCTCACTACACACGATGTTTGAGGCTAACGTACCATGGTTAGTAATTAATCATGTCATCTCTAAATATTTGTTAACAATATGTCACTACACATAAAGTTGTTTGCTAACCTACCATGGTTTCAAAAATAAACTTTTACAAATTAATACTTACCATCCTAGTCGTCGATGCGAAACGAAAAACCTCTTTTTTTTCTCCTCCACTTCTTTCCCTCCTCCTCTTCTTTTCCTCTCTTTCTCTTCTTTTCTGTTGGCTCCCGGCGGTTCGCTCGTTGGAATGGCGATGGTTCGGCCGCGCGCGGGGTTTTATAACCGCTCAAAGTCGCCATACGGTTGGGCGACTTGGGTTGAGCTGCGAGCAAGTCGTGTGATGAAAATGCGACTCTCTTCAAGTCGCTATTCTGTAAAGCAACCTTGCCTCGAACCTTTAAATCGATGTTCCGTTCGGCGATGTCAAGGTTGGTCGCTTTACGGTCGGGCGACTTGCACAAGTCGCCCGACCGTAAAGCGACACGTGATTATTTCTGTAAAAAAAATTAAGCGGTATTATTTCTGTATTTTTGAATAAAAAATAGATTATTTAAAATGCTTTTGGGTATAGTTAATAATCCAAATTGTTATAACCTCCTTGTCTATTTGATATGTCATAATGTTTTATCACCCTAGATTGGTTTATTTAGTTGGTAATATCGTAGCACCAACATACTCGCTCGTTCCCCTCCCTAGCGCCCTTACTCTCGCCCGTTCTCCTCCCCACCCGAGTGCCCCCGACCTTGACGCCGCCGCCCCCGACCCCGAAGCCTCCTTCCTCAAGTCGCGCGGGCGTCACCCAAATCCCCTGTCAAACCCGGGATAGAAGGATCCCAGATTCTCTGTGCTTGCAACACTAGTCCAGCAACAGCTAGTGTACATAGTTTACAAATATGGTAACAAGTCCACATCACACACTTTATTAATAATATCAGAATATTTATTACAAAAGGGCACTTGGCCTAAAGAAAATTACTACGGAAATCAACAGATAGTAGTAGGCCAAACGATACGCCAGAGGCAATCATCTGGGGGCGTAGCCTAGCCGTCCAAGTCCTCCTCATCAACGAGGTACTCCTCCTCTGAGATTATTTGCAATAAGTAAGGATGAGCACAACTTTCGTGCTCGCAAGTTACACCCAATAACAGAATTTAATGCATGCATGGATTACAAAGGAAGGCTTATAGGGTTGTTTTTGCACAAAGCCATGTTTCTTTCAAATATTTATATTAACTTCCAAAGCGGTTATTCTCTAGCTAAAATTCATTTTATAAATTCTCAAGTTTTATAGTAGGATAACCTCCATATGAAATATGGTGATGGATACCCTGCTATCACATGGCTTCCTGCCCAATTCCCATTTGGATAGAAATCTAAAATCATTTGTGTCAAATCATTTTGAAATCAAAACCAAAGTCTAACTTTGAGTGGCTTTGCCAAGCATGTCCATGACCGTGGACACGGCTATTTGAATAGTTTTACACTCTGTAGAGGTGGTACAACTTTACTCACAAGAGATAATCAACTTTTAAAGTCCGTCTGACACACTTTTGAAGGTGTGCGACTAAGTGATTATCACAAGGCCTTTACAATGCATCATTTTAAAGTAGTTATGCCCGCTAAGATTTCACTTCCTTTAGACTAACCATCCGCCAGAAGCCCCCTCTTGCTCCAAGTGGGAATACTGTCTAACCGACACCCACACACCAAAATGGCACAACTAACATTGGAACATTGCAAATTATTTAGCTTAGTCTGTCCCATTCCAGACTTGTGGTAGTACGGTGTGGCTTAGCAAGATGTAGCTCGAAGATTGGTCCTTAATTGACTTGATCGACTTCCAATAAAAACCCTGGGCTTTAACCCATACCCGGATTGAGCATGTGCATAAACCTGCACCCACCAACCATCCATTTCGCCTAAGTATAAACCAACTTTTCCTTTTTGATTTTCAAAAACATTTGAAAAATCTTCCATGGCAAACCAATGCCATAGACTTTTAAACAACAATTGAATTTTGGCTGTAAATTCCCAAATCAAATATTTCAGGTCTAAGCATGGCTAAGCATAATATTTTCAAATGGTCCTAGTTCATACTATCGTATCAACTAGGTTTTATCTAGGGTGACAATATATTCGATTCAAATATCAACATTGGCCATACAAAGGATTTAAGCATATCTATAAATTTAAAACAGGAATTTAAATTACTAATATAAATAAGCATGCAGTAATAATTTAAACAAAATTTAAATAATTTTAAATACTGGGCTCAAATATGATCAAAGGTATAACTTGCCTTGCTCAAAAGTCTAGTTGTTGATTAATTCCGGTTCTTTGGACTCGTCGAAATCTATACGTGAAAATAAGCCAAATTCAAATAAATTTCAAAATGAACTATAAATGAACTCCAAATGAAATAATTTTGGTTTAGATAGCTAGCTTATGATTTTATATAAATTTAGAAATTTGAATCACCTAAATCAGAGTTCGTATGAAGAAATACGAGCTCCTGGAAGTTTTAAACCTAAATAAAACCCTAATTTGGATTTTACAGATTTTCCGAATTAATCTTCTAATGGAAAAGAAAACATTCACTGACATGTGGGCCCAAATCAACAGACTTGGTCCACGAACGGTCAAAAGCTCAGCGGCTGATGTGGCGCCACGTAGGCATTGACTTAGCAAAAATGTGCACGTGGCGCTGAGGTGGCGTCGATGTGGCTGAGCCATGTCAGCTCGACGGTGGTGCACAACCGGCGACGAGCTCGCCGGTGTTTTACGCCGTTGCGAGGAGTGTGAATGGTCATAAAAGAGAGAGGGTGCCTTGCTGAACCTAATGCTCACCAAGGATGTGGAGGAGCGAGGTGTTTCGGTCATCGGCGACGAGGTCGTTCTGGGGCTGCTCCAGCGAAATAATGCACGCACAATGTAGCCCACGCGATGGCGAACATGATGGTGTGGTCGGGGGCGGCAGAGCGGCAGTGACGGCAGAGTGCCTAGGGCTCCGGCAGCTTCGAGCTTTAATTCCGGTGGCTAAAGACGTGAAGGAGGTCTAGTATTTGGGGGAAAGAGTTGCGGGGGTGAACGCGAAGGTGATGCCCCCTTTTATAGGGTGAGGGCGAGGTTGAATCAACGGGAATGTGCGCGGCCATTTATACGGTGCGGTGGTGAGGTTAAGAGAGTTTAAGTAGGTTTAAGGAGGAAGAAACGGGTGCCTTGAGTGCGTTCGTGAACGTGGGTGTCAATGGCATCAAATGTGCGCAAAGAGGGGAAGTAACGGGCGAGTTTAATAAGCTTGGCGAGGACAACAATGGCAGCGTCGCGAGGAGGAAGAAAGGGCGGAGACGATGGCACTGTGGAAAGCGGTCCCACCAGTCAACGAAAGAAAATGAATAGGAAAGTCAATGAGTGGTGATATGGCCGTTGGATTTAGATCGAACGATCTAAATCGATTTGAACGTTCGGACCGTCCGAAGATTCATCAAGACCTGGCCATTCATTTTCAGTCGGACGACCCACAAGGATTGAGATGTTCGGACCATCCGAACGTTTCACAGATCTGATCGTTGAATTTGAATCGAACGGTCTACGTTGCTTGGGCCATTCGGACCGCCACGAACAACAACTTGATCGGGCCGTTCAATTTAGATCCAACGGTTGAAAAGGGTTGGAGACGATCTGTGGCGTAGTAGGCCAAGCGGGCAGCGTCTTGGCGTGGAGAAACGAGAATGGGCCGGGGAAGATTGGGCCCAAGGACTGGTTGAGAGTTTCTAATTGATTTAACAATTGATTTAATTCCAGAAATTCAAATAGGCTTTAGAAAATAGCAAATAAAATCCAAAAATTATGAGAAAATTCACAGAAATTCTCAAAGACATTCTGGACTTAAATAAAATATTTCCAATTTAATCTTGGTAATATTTTTTGCAAATAAATTTGTTTTGGCTTTAAAATAATTAAAGAAAAGCTTTTAAAAAGTCCAGAAACTCCAAGGAAAATAATTTCAATTTTATTTTGCCAAAAGTGAAAATTTGGATGTTACATCCCCCTTCCCGATGCCTCCTACCCTGATCCGTGTCACTCGGCCCCCTCCTCCACGCTGGAGTCATGCAGCTCGGCCTCCTCCTCCCCCTTATCGCTCCTCCTCCCCCACCGTGGGCCGCCCCCTTGGTTTCAACTCAGTGCCTTTGAGTGCCATATCTACACCGTGAGTTTGCTATTTCTGACTTTTGCTTTACAATGCTTAGTGTGTTGTGCTAGTGGAAGTTTCAAATTATATTTGTTATACCTTAACACTGGGAGACTTTGCATTGTATGGTTTGTGGGCTCGGTATATGCTCGATGAAGATTTGATGTCAAATTGGAATTGAATACAACAATTGGATATAAATTGGTCTTGAGCTTGTAGATTACTTGTTGTTTTCTTTTGTGCTATGCAATTGCTTCATTCGGTTGCAGTATATTGTTATGTGCTTCATTTTCAGTCAATGTTATATAGTCTTGTCAATAGATATCTTGTGTAGTTGATTCAATTGCCTGTTGTCAGTGAACTATGAATTGTTGATTTGCTTTAAGTGACTGATTAGAAGAGCAAGATTTATTTAAAGCTCAAGACCTAATTTGTTTCAAAGAAATTGTTATATTTAATTTTTGATCAAATTTGACCCAAGTGGCGAGGAGGCCAAGATCTCATCTTGAGCAGCCTGTTGTGCTAGTGGAAATTTCAAATTATATTTGTTATACCTTAACACTGGGAGACTTTGCATTGTATGGTTTGTGGGCTCGGTATATGCTCGATGAAGATTTGATGTCAAATTGGAATTGAATACAACAATTAGATATAAACTGGTCTTGAGCTTGTAGATTACTTGTTGTTTTCTATTGTGTTATGCAATTGCTTCATTCGGTTGCAGTATATTGTTATATGCTTCATTTTCAGTCACTGTTATGTGGTTTTGTCAATTGATATCCAGATAGTTGATTCAATTGTCTGCTGTTAGTGAACTATGAATTGTTGATTTGCTTTAAGTGATTGCTTAGAAGAGCAAGATTTTATTTAAAGCTCAAGGCCTAATTTATTTCAAAGTGGTTGTTATATTTAATTTGTGATCAAATTTGACCCAAGTGGTGAGTACGCCAAGATCTCATCTGGAGTAGCCCGACATCTAAGAGAAATAAATAATCAACTAAATCAGAGTATTATGCTAATTTTGTTTGTTCTCAAGTTCTATCTTTTAAGCATTTTATCATGTTTAATTGACATGAGAAGATTACATGATAATATGTGTTTTATGTCTTTTATATTGTGTTGGAAATATGCTTTAATTATCATAATTAGTGCTTTAATTCTGAAATTGTAGTTCATTGTGTATGTAACTTATATATTTTTCTATATTTAATATGTTACCAAGGAGATTCTCCTTGAAAATACAAACTAAAATTTAATATCTTCTATTTGGTTCTTTGGTTGTGTATCTTCTATTTTGTTCTATATTTAATATCTTTCAAAGGAAATTCTGGATGAAAATACAAACTAGGTATCAACTTCCACACCATTCCACTAAAACTTTTGGAGTTAGCAATGTCGTACCAGAAATAATTATATGAAATTATATATTTTCTGTTAGTATTGCTTCTCAGAGTTAGCAAGTAAGCAAGATGGCGTCCGCACAGTCTTCACCGCCGTCGCCGAATGCGTCTGGCGCACCGAACAAAGGGGCTACTAAGCGAGATGGCAGAGTAATATCGAAAAGACTTGAGGGCTGAATGACCATCACGGAGGTCACTGCCGTCGGGGTCCCTCTGCATCCCAAGAAAGCAGCGACAACATTCCGGACCACCTGCGGGATACTTGGAAGGGAACGAGTCCCCATCACCACACCAAGCTGGAAGTCTCTAATGGACGTAGAGAGAGACCAACTGTCGGCTGAAATTTCAAGTTCGTTCGAGATCCCAGCAGAAGTCTAGGGACTCGTGCGACGGCAAGCGTTGCTCATGATGGGAAAAGCGTGGAAGACCTTCAAGAGCACGCTTATCACGGAGTACGTGAACCAGGATCAGACGCCCTTCATAAAGTATCATTTCGTGTCGGTGGATATATGGGTCGCCTTTGTGCAGATGAAGATAACGGCCGAATTTCAGGAGCAAAGTGCGGCACACAAGGCTATCCAGACACAAAACACTCAACCCCCCCCAGGCTCGGCACCACTGGGTGCGCGGGTAAAATCCCGCAATGGACAAGGGAGGACGAGGATGCAATCCGGTGTGAGGCCTCCCCGCCATTTGCTGGGATCACAGACGAGCGCGCCCGAAACTGGTTAAGTGCGAGGTCATCAGCCAGGTCTTCGGGCGCCATCTCTTTCACAAACCCAGCAGACGAAGAATTGTCCCAACATCTGGTAAGATATGTCGAACTACCTAGTTGTTAATAAATCCATAACTTCATAGGGTTTAAAATAACATGATGGCATCTTACAGCAAACATTGACTACCGAATCTTCTCAAGGCTCCTTCGAAGCAGTCAGAGATAAGGATATACTATCCACAGCTCTGAGAAACAAGGAGCACCCAGGTAGCACGCGAGGCGTTAGGGTTTATGTACCTTAGAGGCAGGGATTCCCACACGACTCTGAGGCGTATAGGAGTCGGAAGAGATCCAAAGCCGAGTGCAAGCAACGGTTGAAAGAGGAGATTCGTGCAGAATTTTGAGGACATATAACATCATTGCAGGAACAAATGAATCAAGTCCCCAACCAATCACAAGGAACCCCTATTATTTTGGGAGCCAGTCCCCCTCAACGTCAAAGTAGTTGCGTATCCACACCACTTTCTGAACATAGCGATGTCCAATTACCTATCAACGACATCTAGGTAATGTACATCTCTAGAATGCTCCAAAGATAGACCTGTAGGACGCCTTAGCTAATTGTGTATCGTTTTGTAGGAGCCCATGCCCTGCAAGCTCCAAGTGAGGCTGGTGGGTCCATTCTATTGAGGCTGGATGGGGGATGGTGTTTCCATGCCAAGAAGGGACAATGATGCACAGTGCCTAGCTGGTGCAAGGTTACGCCAAGATCCAGGTGAATATGGTACATAACAATTTCATGGTCGTCCCGCTAGAGAAGCCCCAAAACGAAGACATCATAACACTAGGGGATACCTTGCACACTTGTGTCCAGTGACCCAAAAGAGACATCGCCCTTGACCCTGCAGTGCCACAATCTCCACACGATCATGCCTCTCCAATAGGACCCTCGATGACTCCACCTCATCCTCCGCTTCAGAAGGCCGCCGTATCGGTTCCTGTGGAGAAGACGCTGAAGGAACAAGAAAAGCATACCGTCGTATCGGTTTCCGAGTCGTCTCCCAGGAAGATGTATAGCAGGCGATTCGTTAAGGCCAAATAGAAATCAAGAACATTAAAGCACCTCCCAAGCCCTGGAAATACTCTCTGAGAAGTCCGTTGGTCCCCGACATAGTATTAGCTCGTGTTGGAATGGGTTGCCAGAGTTTGCATGCCTGGTACATGCGGAAAACCAATGAGCAGAGGTCAAACTGGCTTAATGGAATCACCGTCAGATACACGAAGAGGCATTTCCTCCACACGTCGGGTCACTTTGTCGTGGGCTTCGAAGACTTATTCGAACTATTCAACCTCGATGCCCTCGACGCCTCACTTCTACGATGGTGGACACTGTAATTGTGTACAATCAAGTTCTACATTCACATAATACCGATAAATATCATAACTCATTGCTTATGTATAGATACATGATGCAATCACAAGAACCGGTGGGTTTCCTCGACCCACACTTGATCTTTGAGCAATGCATCGCCCGAGATGCATCCTACATCGAGAATTACATAGCGGCAGGATTGCTTGCTCAGGGCGACAAGGACTACATACTGGTGCCCTACAACCAAAAGTAAGTGATTCACTACTTGCTATATAAATTTCATTTGTACTTTATACGCAACACGAAATTAGGTTTAATGACTATAACGACATACATGAATAGGTTCCATTGGATCCTTTCAATCATTGTACCAAAGTGGAACAATGTAATATATCTTGATTCCCTACTCAACAAAAACCATGACTTCACCCTTGTGCAAGAAATACTCGACATGTATGTTCATTTTCTCCATATATAACTCCATTGTAGTCTTTCTTCGTTTGTAATAGCCGATGATAACTCTTTGGAATCATGTAGATCGTTCAGCGCTTATCATGCCAGCGGAGAGGCACACAAAGAATCGAGCGCCACACTACAACACAGGATGCGATTTTCGGTACGCGCTACAACACAATAATCATATATCACACTTCGTAATAATACCTCTCGAACTGACTATACCTATATATGTAATTCTATTTTTGCAGTGCTACCAACAACTACAAGACCATCTATGTGCATTCTATGTTTGCCGTCATATGCAGCAAATCATGAGTGCCAAGACGAGTAATCCAGAAGTTTGTCAATCTTGCAATAATTATTTTATAATTATCAATTTAAATATATATGCTTACTACTTTACTTCTAGCAAGAGCGCATGACAATCGAATCAAGTGCATTCGATCTGGACGAAGTCTGGGACGTTCGAGGATGGCTTTCCGCCTTCACCAAGACAGAGATTAACTCCAATGGAGAGTTTCACTCCGTCGACACCGCTGAACCACCTTCAAACAATTGATTCAATTGTAATTCACTTTGAGTTGTAATTCAATTGTAACTCTAGTGACAATACATGAACAATCTTTTGTAATTGATTTTGAGTTGTAAATCACTTCGAGTTGTAAACAATTGATTCATCTGTGATTTATTTGTTTTCTGCTTGCTTGTTTTAAGAGGGCATGGCCAGCGTTTCCTAACGCTAGCTGAAAAATAGAAAAAAAGTTAGGTATAATGAATTATCACATATGGTTTTTGATTGACGCCGTCTGTGAAGGCCTACTATCACAGACAGCTACCACCAACAACTGTCTGTGATATGTCCGATATCACAGATGGTTCGTTTTACTAACCATCTGTGATATGTCTCCAATCACAGACGGTTGGTACATATAACCGTTTGTAACGGCAGACGTATCAGAGGTTTTTTTGTAGAAGCCGTCTATGATAGTAGGCCTTCACGAACGGTTTATACTACAAAACAGTTTGTGTTGTGACTTATCACAGACGGCTCACAAACCTTCTGTGATAATCGCTTGTTATCACAGATACATAAATTCAGACGGTTCAGAAACTGTCTGCGATAATAGTTTAGAATCGTATGTGACGACTCTTTCTGGAGTAGTGATCCTTTAATACAGATGATCCCAATCCGTTCTGACTATGGTCTGGGGGAGAGAGACCTGGATCCTTGCCGAGCCTGGTCCTTCATTTTGGGCCTGGCCGCTTGGGCCAGTGTGCCAGGCCTTATTTGCTAATTCTGAGCTTAAAAAAATAACTTAGTATAGCGTAAGATGCATGTAGGAAAGTGAGCAATTCAACAGGAACAACGTGCTACATGAATTTCAGTAAGATGACAGGATGTGGGAAAATATCGAAGCATAAACACTAGGAATGGGATATTACTCACATCCTACTGTAAACAAATTTCTTGCAGAAATATCGAATATCATAATCAATCTGACAAAAAAAAAGGCAATCTTGAGTCAATAGTTTCAGGTGATGGTTTAACCGAAAGATGAATCAATCCAGCCCTCAATATCACCACAGCAAAAAGAGAATGAATAAGTCTTTTGCAGTAGAAGCGGCACACACCACCTAGTTGAAAACTCAACAAACAATGCATCTATACCCTAATTTAAGCAACAGCCAACTCTCTTTAGTGCAGGCACGTCGTTTCACATTTATTTTCTCCCCTTTGCTTGGTGCAGCTGAGCCATCCTCTCCTGCCTCAACCGTCTTCCTGCTCACAATTTGGTATATCTGGTTCAAAACTTCAGAAAAGCATTGTCTATATTTGTCGCATCTAATGCAGATGTTGAACTTTTTTTTTATTAATTAACTTTTTTTTGAATTTTTTTAAAAGTTAACCTCTGTCGCACTTTATTTCCAATTCGGACCTCTTTGGTCACTCCACGAGTGGTGGCGTGACAAAACAACACTGTCACGTGCCAGAATAAGTCCCGAAAATAGCACTTTTTATCACGCCACTGGAAGTGACGTCACAAGAGTTTGATCAGAAATGGGCTAGCGTGACAGTATTATTTTGTCACGCCACGGGTGGTGGCGTGACCAAAGAGGTTAGAATTGGAAATAAAGTGCACTGAGGCTAACTTTAAAATAAAATTCAAAAAAAGTTTAATTAATAAAAAAATCTGCAGATGTTTCCATGAAGTACAATGACTCAGTCTCAGCATATTCCTTTCCATCTTCAGTAGAAACAGCCACCCAAGTGGCGGAGATCAGATTTGTTTCCAATTAGCATGACAACAATGCTAGGACCAGTGTGATCTCTCAGTTTTCAGTGACATCGCGTTAGAGCGTAATCGGAGAAATAACATTTCGTTTATGATATATTGAAAAATAACATCACGAACACCAAAAAATTAGATGAATGACATCGCCGCCAGTTACTTCCGTTTCTAGAATTTTTTAAATATAAAAACTGTGCTTAAAAAATTATCAATATTTTTGTGAAGCCTCCCGACACAGTTTAATTGCTTGTGTATTTTTTTAAAACTTTATACGTTCTGATTTTGTCTCTAAAATTCATTTAAGTATAATGTTTGTAGGAATTTTCTAATATAGAAAATAAAGTCAAAATATTATGAATTTTTTTTCAGGGCTCCTTACATAGTGGACTTAATTGTGTAATTTTTTGAATTTTTATAAAATTAAGTAATGCAATTTCATAATGTCCACGTGGACATTATGAAATTGCATTACTTAATTTTGTAAAATTCGGAAAAAGTACACAATCAAGTACACTATGTAAGAAGCCTGAAAAAATAATTTCATAATGTTTGGACCTAATTTTCTATATTAGAAAATTCCTACAAACAGTATACTCAAATGAATTTTAAAGACAAATTCAGAACGTATAAAGTTTTTAAAAAAACACACAAGCAATTAAATTGTGTTTGGAGGCTCCACAAAAAAAAAAGATCTAAGTTTCTATATTTAAAAAATTCTGGAAACGGAAGTAACTGGCGGCGATGTCATTTATCTAATTTTTCAGTATCGCGGTGTTATTTTCCAGTACGTCACGAACGAAGTATCATTTCTCCGATTATATTCTAATACGGTGTCACTGAGCTAATTTTTCCATTCTTTTAGCCAGCGCTCCACAATGTCAAATGTAGCACGACGAGTGACATCGTAGACAAACAATGCGCCTACTGCTCCTCTATAATAGGCACTCGTGATAGCACGGTATCTGACAAGAGAAGAAAAATATCAGGCAATCACATACTTGAGCACAAAATGGATGCAAAAATGATAAAGTGCAGCTAGCTAGTGACCTAGTGTCGATTCCACCATCAGATATGCCGGACATGGTCTACAAACAGCAATCATGTATGGGTCTGAAAATGAATGGTGTTAATATCAACGACTGTATAAGTGCAGAAGTCTGAAGGAAGGGAGAGCATAATTCCTTAGCTAGGTAAAATTGCTGCCCAGGTGGTATTTCGATGCGATATGACATACACACTGTATGCCGAGAATGGAACTTTTGTAAGTGATAAAACTACATAACAATTGAATATATGTGGCAACTGTGAGCGGTACCACTGATAAGGCCAAGGGACAGGGGATAGGCCATCTTTCCCTCATCCTCCTCTAAGCTTCTCACTGGACGCCACCACTTTCTCCTAGCTGGCCGATTAATATCATGTGTTTGTTGTAGCAATAAGAATTTTTTATCGTAATAGGTGATTTGAAATGTTGGTACTATATCTTTTGGATGTTGCAGTAGCAGATTCTTGAGGTGGATTTTTTTCTCATTGCAATTATTGCTGCTTACCTGTTGCCTCCTTCCTCTCCGACTTGTTGCAAATGATTTGGAATTTGTTGTGGCACATTTTCTTCATTGTTGTAAGAAGTATTTTGTTATGTTGCGATGTGCCTTCCCAAAAATGTAGTAGGATTGCCAATTGTTGCACATTTTATTTTTCAAATGTGGCATTTCAATTTTGTTGCAAACATTGTATCCAAATGTTGCATGAGTAACCATAAAATGTTGCAACAGTTCTTTTGAAATGTTGCAGTATTGCGATATTGTAAATTTCTTTGTTTGTGATTTCTGAACTATTCTTAAAATCTAGCTAAGTTCTATACTCAGGGTTGAATCCAATTTTAGAGAGAAGTAGATGTTTTTTTCATCATTTTTCTGCTTTTGTGCATTTTGTTGCACATGGCGATTACAAATGTTGTATACAATGTTCACCGATGTTGCATAGGGGATTTTGTTGATGTTGGAGGCTTAGACGACTAGCGAGATCGGGCGAAGTTATGGGGGATTTTGCTGCTGTCTGGGGCGCGCGAGATGGACGGCTGAGCAACATTACGCAAAATCGAACGGCGTAGCATGGCGTACGGCGCTAGCGCTCGGAAAGTATGTCCGAGCACTAGTTGCGTCCGAGAAAATTTGATCATTTTCCTTAACTTTGACGCGACTTCTATCTATGGTTAGCCACTATTTTCATCACACTTAATTATTTGCTATAAAATTAGAGAGGTAATTGATTATTTGCTCTTTTGCACAATTTTTCCTATGTCTTATTTCCCCTTCTTCTTGTTCCTCTCCTCTTCTTCTTTACTTGCTCCAGCCATGGCAGATCGGGTGGCCGGAGGCAACCATTCGTCCCGCCTCTCCTCACCCTCTCTCGCTCCCCTCTCTGTCCCTATCAGCTCTGACCTCCGCTGACCAACCGCGTCGCGCTGCCACAAGAGATCGTCGTGAAGCCGCCAATCCGCGAGCCTCTCTTCTCCGTGGCCGGCCGCCATCGACTCTAGGGAAGAAGCACGCGTGCGAGCAGATCCAGTGGCGCGATAGTTGGGGGCGATGAGATTCGACGGCAGTGGGGTCACCGGTGAGAATCTGGCCGTCTACGGTCCTCGACAACCACCTCTTGCTGCTCATCGACCGAGGTGGAGTGAGAGTAGATGTGTTCAAGGGCTAGCGTAATTTTTCTAGGATTGGGCCTTGATTTTCATCCCGAAGGTCCGGCCTGAAGCCCGAAAAAGCCCAACAATGACAATAAAAATAAAAAATTATCGAAATAAATTAAATATTAATATTTATTTTAAAAAAGAATTAAAATAATAAATATTTTATGGGAAAACACAGGTTTCGGGCTGAGCCAGGCCGGGCTCGAGCCTGCCTATTCAAGTCCCGGCTTTTACAAGCCCGCACCGAGCAGGGGTTTGAATAGGTCTAAGTGAGAGACATGGCGACGCAAGCTCACGACTAGCGATGAGGCGACAACGATGCGTCTTGAAGGAGGAGGGTGGTGGCACAGCTTCAGAGAGCGCATGACAGTTGGGGCGGAGCGGTAGCCAGTTTGCCTTGGCTGAAGCAAAGAAGATGAGAAAGATGAGGAGGAAGAAGATGACATGGGCAAAATTGTCCAAAATGGCAAATAATCGATTGTTTCTCTAACTTTTTGGCAAATGATTAAGTGCAACGAAAATAGTGGCAAATGATATAAACCACGTCAATGATAAGGCAAATGATCAATTTTGTCTTTGATTTATTGCACTCCTGGTGCACGCAAGCGCAAGGGCTCTAAGAAGGATTCGGCAGGGGAGACTTCGGCTGGTACTACTGAATTCAAATCAAGTTCGGTTCCTGTAGCCGAACATGAAATGACTACTGTGGCTGGTTCAACAATAGGATAAATTAGGAAGAAGGGAAGGATAGTTAGGTAGAGATAAGTTAGTATCTCCTTAAGAGATTGAGTTAGATAATGAGTTAGAGATTGAGTTAGAGTTTGAATTAGTTTCCTTCCCGGTTACATTGTGCTTTCCTGATTTCAGGAAACCGAAATCCTACCTGTGCCTAGGCTGTAAAGGCTACATATGTATTTGAGAGAAAGCATTAATAAATAAGAAAGGGTTGCCTCACATAGTTTCGGCAGATCAGAGCCTCGCCGGCCAGAACAAGTCTAGCCGACCGAGGGCAATTCTTGCCTTCACTAGTTATCCTCGCATTTTCATCCTTCTCGATCCCACATCATATCAATTTGGTATCAGAGCCATCACCACAACCCTTCACCATGGAAACCAAGACTCTGGACAACGTGTTCCAACAACTCGCAATCATGATGACGGAGATCAGCGGCATCAAGGCGTAGCAGGCCACACACAATTAAGTGATCGTATGGTGGAAGACAGGAGGCAGCATGACAGCTCTGCTGATGACTTCTAGCTTCGACAATGGTGGCTTCAACGCCTGAGGCCGGCCTCCTGAACCCGGGTTTCACGACGACGAAGATCGGTGCACGATTACTCGCTTCCACGAGCTCTCCTTTCCAACATATGATGCAAGGAAGATCCCCTCCCATGGCTTAACCGATGTGAGCTATTTTTTCAGGGGCAACGCACTATGTAAGAAGAACGAGTTTGGTTGGCATCCTACCACTTGATCGGCGCCGCCCACTAGTGGTACTACTAGCTCAAACGCGATGAAGGCATGATTTCATGGGTTCGCTTCTCGGAGTCCATCAACATGCGGTTTGGGCCTCCCATCCACAACAATCCGCTAGGCGGGTTGGCTCAACTACGATGAATGATGACGGTTGACGCGTATCAAAAGAAGTTTTTGTCGCTCTTATGCCGAGTCGAACCACTCGCGCCCCTCTAGCAAGTACAACTTTTGACCACCGGATTGGGCAAGCCGTTGCAAACAAACATCAAGCTTCAGCATCCAACGCATCTTCAAATAGCCATGAGTTTGGTAAGGGCATACGAGCCGCGTCTCGAGGAGACATCTGGGGATTCAAAGCCCCCACTAAAAACCCCCGTTGGGCCACGCTTCACGTTAGGGGCCTTAGCGCCATGGACTAGCATGCCGACTTCGACTGTGGGAGCAATGGTCACATCAACACCGTCCGTACCGGCGGCGGCAACCAGCACCACGACCAACCTAGCCTCCACATTCTAACGTCTCTTCGTGAAAGAGATGTCCGATTGATGCGCCAAGGGATTGTGTTACAATTTCCCCGAGAAGTTCTCTAGGAACCATCGTTGTTCCGTGAAGGGAATTTTTATTCTCAAGCTTGACAACAACGATGATTCAATCAAAGATGGTAATCATGTGGAGACCTTGCTTCACGCTCTCACCGGCATCTGCACGGGTCGTACAATGCAATTGACGATCACAATTGAAGGACAACAATTGCTCACACTCGTGGACTCCGGCTCCACCCACACCTTTATGGCAGAAGCCGTCGCACAGCGCCTCGGCTTATCTCCACTAACACAACTGGGTATGCAGATCGTGGTGGCAAACAGTGACCGCATGACTAGCACGGAAGTTTGTGCTAACACTTGTGTTATAATTGCTCATGAAGACTTTCTTGCCGACTGTAACGTTATTCCACTTGATGGTTTTGACGTGGTTCTTAGAGTACAGTGGCTCCGCACATTGGGGCCTATTCATTTGGACTTCATGAAGCTCACGATGTCCTTCTGGTGGGATGAACATCATGTGACTTGGATCGGACTGGATGCTGCACCAATCGGCGTCCAAGCTTGCGCCAACATGGGCCGTGAATTGATGACTGACTTGTTGACTGAGTTCGCTGCCATCTTTGAGGAACCACACGGGTTGCCACCACCTCAACGGCACGACCACCACATTCACCTTCTACCGGGCACCGTCCCAGTTGTCATTCGGCCATATCGCTATCGACAGTTATTGAAGGATGAAATCGCGGAGCAATGCGATGAGATGTTGGCACAAGGTATTATCCGCGAGAGTACTTTGGCTTTTTCATCTGTTGTTTTGCTTGTTAAAAAGCAAGACGCTTCGTGGTGTTTTTGTGTGGATTATCGTGCCCTCAACGACGAGACCGTCAAAGACAAGTTTCCTATTCCCGTCATTGACTAGCTTTTGGACGAACTCAATGGAGCCCGTTTCTTCGCCAAGCTCAATTTGCGCAGTGGCTACCATCAGGTTTTGATGCATGATCCTAATATTGAGAAGACAATGTTTTCTACGCATCGGGGGCACTTTGAGTTTTTGGTCATGTCGTTCGGTCTCACAAACACCCCGTCAACATTTAAGGCACTTGTGAACGACATCCTAAGGCCTTTTTTTCACCATTTTGTCCTCATTTTCTTTGGTGATATTCTGGTTTATAGTTCGTTTTGGGCAGAACATCTTCAATAGGTGCACACGGTGCTCCAGCTAATGCGCCATCATCAGTTCTTTCTCAAGAAGTCCAAGTGCTTATTTGGTGTGGAATCAATGGCATATCTCGGCCACATTATTTCAGGTCAAGGTGTGGCCGTGGATTCTGACAAGGTCGAAGCTGTTCAAGCATGGCCGAAACCGCGCACCCTTCCGTGGTCTTCGTGGATTCCTCAATCTTACAGGTTATTATTGCAAGTTCATCAAAGAATATGGTTCGGTGGCTGCTACCATCACCAAATTTCTTAAGAAAGAAGCTTTTTCATGGACAAACGAAGCCAATTCTGCATTTTTTGCCTTAAAGGCAACACTCGTCATGTCTCCTATCCTTCATCTTTTGGATTTCGCCAAATGTTTTATGGTAGATTGCGATGCGTCCAGTGTCGGGTTTGCTGCAGTCTTGCATTAAGACGGGGGACCTATTGCGCTTTTCAGTCGGGCGGTTGCTCCTCACCACGCCAAGTCGGCCGCTTATGAGCGTAAACTGATTGGATTAGTCAAAGCCGTCCGTTAGTGGCAACCATATCTTTGGGGACGTGTTTTCCTTATTCAAACTGATCATTACAGCTTGAATTTTTTGCTCGAACAACATCTTTCTACTATTCCACAACATACTTGGGTGTGCAAGTTATTTGGGTATGATTTTTTGGTTGAATTTTGTCCTAGTGGTCAGAATGCAGCCGCGGATGCGTTATCTTGCAGCGATGAGGAGATGATGGTGGTTCTGGTCTTGTCCAACCCTGACTTCGCCGTATTTGATGCCCTTCGGCAGGAGGTCTCCTCGATTCCAGAGTTTGTTGTTATTCGGGATAAGGTATTGACCGGTATTGCGGATTCTGATTGGACCTTCATGGGCAGCTTACTATTATACAAGGGTCGTATTGTTGTGGCTGATTCTTCACTACTTTGGGCTGATTTACTTGCTAATGCGCATGGCATTGGTCATGAAGGAGTTCAGAAGACTTTACATCACTTTCGAGCAACTTTCTTTAAATCTGGTGCTCACAAAAAGAACAGGGATTATGTCTGAGGTTGTGTAATTTGTCAGAAAAAGAAAACCGAGCACTATCCAGCTGGGCTTCTACAACCTTTAACTGTTCCATCGGCTATTTGGGAAGATATATCTATGGATTTTATTGAAGGCTTTTCAAAGGTGGGAGGTAAAATGGTTATTCTCACCGTTATTGATCGCTTTTCTAAGTATAGTCATTTTATCCCACTTGGTCATCCATACACTGCAAACTCTGCCACTCGCACATTTTTTGATGACATTGTTCACCTCTATGGGATTGCCAGCACTATCATTAACGACCGTGATCTCGTCTTCACCAACAATTTTTGGACCAAACTCTTCCGTCTTGCTAGTGTCAAGCTTCATATGAGTTCTACCGTTAATCCGCAATCAGATAGGCAATCATAAGTCATTAACCACACCATTGTGATGTATCTGCGGTGTTTGTCTGGCGATCATCCTAAGCAATGGCTCCTGTGGGCAGAGTTTTGTTACAATACTTCGTATCACTCATCTCTCCGTACCACGCCTTTTCGTGTTGTCTATGGGCGTGATCCTCCAACATTGCTGGCTTACCAACCTGGTATGGCCAAAGTAGCAGCCGTTGATAGACAATGGTGTGACCGTGATGAGTTTCTTGCTGAAATCCACAAATGCCTTCTTCAAGCCCAAGATGATATGAAGCAAAATTATGAAAAACATTATCGCACAGTTCAATTTGAGGTGGGGGTGAAGGATCACGGGTAGGCTACGATAGCACAAACAAAAATTCTACCGCGCAACTAAGGAACCCCCACTAGTAATAGATCACTAGATTACCACTAGACACGCCGACTCATAGCGGAAGGAGAGTCGATGTAGCGAGTTGATGCAATTGTAGTCGTACTTGCCGCACGTCTTCTCCTCCTGCTTCGATGATCATCACGAGTTGCGGATTGTCCTAGTGCTGATGCTTCGCAACAACACCTCTAAGGTATCCACACGTACTGGGCAGGGACACCACGCGCTGGAGTGCTAGCACTGGCGGCGTAGTTGAGGAAGGTGTGGCTATTAGGGTTTTGAGAATTCTTCAAAAAGCTTACTTCACCCCATGCTACCACCCCTCTATTTATAAGCATCCACGACGGGTCTCGAACTTGAGGCCCATTAGGAACTCGTGGCCTACAAGAATTCGAATCACCATCCAAATCAAATCCTATCCCTTTAAGTGTGTAACCATATAGGTTCATGTGTGATCGGTTGTGACTCGGAAACTCTTTTCTGACCATGAGCCATTAGCGGTACCTAGCAGCACATAACGATTCTCGAACACACATAGAATATATCAGATGAACCTTAGTGCAATATGATCTATGATCAGGTCCTTATCACTTATGACTAGCTTGTATCTAGTCACGACCAGTCCAAACTTAGTTACGACCAGTTAGTGATTATGTTCGACTCAGCTTTATTTACCACTCAGATTCCATACGACCGCCGACCAGCTTCGAGATGTCCTATTGGACCTCCTCAATAGGTTTCTCCAGACCACTCCGGACCATTCCAGACCACTTCGCGAGAGGAGGTCCTAGAAAGCTGTTATCCCTACACGTGGAGAAAGGATATTAGCTGCATTATCCGGGTCGACCGAACGACTTGCTTGTGTGTTATCCTTTGCCTCACGACATCCGGTTGAACTCCAGGTGTGATTATTTGTCATCCATGGACTGTTCAATACTTTCTCAATCAACTGTCGAATAACTTCATATGGTCGACACTTCGACCACTAGTGGCATGGCCATGCACTTTCTTTACCCGACCACAACGAGGGGCCCAGAGACATCTCTCCTGTTATGTTAAGAGGGGTAAATCCTATATTCGACCAGTCACATCCCTCCGCACGTTTCATGGCATACCCGAAAGCTACCTTTATAACTACTCAGTTACGAGTAGCGTTTAGCAACCCCTAAGAGTGCTATTACACATGAAGGAAACCATGTTGATCTCAGGTCTAAGGATTACACATCAACATTGCTTGAGACCAACTGATGACACACGAAATCATAACAATCTCAACAGTGTCTCAAGGTGGGTCAAACCAACACCATGTTCTCTAACATGTGTCCATATTATTGGTTTGATATCTCCATATCTAAGACATGTGAAACAAAGTCATCAACCAATACATATGCTAGTCTATTCATATGTGTTCTCATATGTTTTCGACTAGAGAACGTTTAAGAATAATCATCGCAGAAATACAGAGTTTCACAATCAAGTCACGTACTTGATAATAAATATTGATGATATTATTCTAGGAACAAGATAACGTATTATTCAATGTTATGAACATAACGAAATATAATAATCTCTATGATTGCCTCTAGAGCATATTGCCAATAGTCTCCCACTTGCACTAGAGTCAATTATTTAAGTATCTAATACTAATAGCTCTTGTGTGTGCCTCATGCTTTTGTTGTGTGAGAGGCTTTGTCAACGGATCAGCAACATTTAAATCCGTATGAATTTTACATATCTTAACATCTCCTCTATCCACCAATTCGCGAATGAGATGATAACGCCTGAGTATATGCTTGGACTTCTAATGGGATCTAGGCTCCTTAGCCTACGCAATGGCTCTATTATTGTCAGAATCGAGATCCATTGGGCTTGAGGCACTTGGAACCATACCCAACTTAGTAATGAAATTCTTTATCCAAACACCTTCTTTCACAGCTTCAGAAGCCGCAATGTACTCAGCCTCCATCGTAGAATCAACAACCATCTCTTGCTTGAAACTTTTCCAGCTCACTGCTCCTCCATTCAAAATGAATACAAAACTAGATTGCGAACGATAATCATCTTTGTCGGTTTAGAAGCTTGCTGAAGCATATGGAATACCATTCATACGGTCTCGCTCATCAGTTGTCGAAGGACACTGACTCTTACTAAGACTTATGCCATGTGACATAGGCAAGAACCCTTTCTTGGCATCCTTCATGTTGAACCGAATCAACATCTTGTATATATAAGTACTTTGGCTTAATCCAATTAGCCTTCACGATCTATCTCTATAGATTTTTATCCCTAAAATATATGTTGCCTCTCCTAGGTCCTTCACAGAAAAACTATTTTTCAACGATGCCTTAACAGATTCCAGCATAGGAATGTCATTCCAAATCAATAATATGTCATCCACATATAAGATTAGAATAAAAAGCGCGCTCCCACTAACCTTCATATAAACACAAGGTTCTCCTTTGTTCTTGAAGAAACCAAACCTTTTGATCAACTCATCAAATCGTATATTCTAACTTCGAGATACTTGTTTCAACCCATAAATAGACTTTTGAAGTTTGCACACTTTACTAGCATTCTTTGGATCGATAAAACCTTCAGGTTGTGTCATGTACACATCCTCATCTAGGTTTATATTAAGGAAAGTTGTTTTGACATCCATTTGCCATATCTCATAGTTGAAATATGCAGCAATAGCTAGAATGATCCGTATAGATTTAAGCATCGCTACCGGTGAGAAAGTCTCATCGTAGTCAACTCCTTGAACTTGTCGAAACCCTTTTGCGACTAGTCGAGCTTTATGAATGTAAATATTTCCATCTATGTCAATCTTTTTCTTATAGATCCATTTGCACTCAATAGTTTTAACACCATCAAGTGGATCAACCAGGTTCCAAACCTGATTGTCTCTCATGGAGTCTATCTCGGATTTCATGGCTCCAAGCCATTTCTCAGAGTCTGGGTCCATCATCGCTTTCTCATAAGTCTTAGGCTAATCATTATTCAATAATTATACGTCATGTCCATACCTTATAGGCAATTGATGTGGTAGTTTAGATCTACGTGGGGCTGATGCCTTATCTACAGGTTCCACAATATTTTGTTCATCCTGTAGAGGTTCAGTAGGAGTTGAAACACTTTCAAACGTTTCCTGAATTTTTTCGAGTTGCACCTTTCTCCCACTGAGTCCTTTTGAAAGAAACTCTTTCTCCAAAAAGACATCATTTCGGGCAACAAAAACTTTGCCTTCTTCTCGGTTGTAGAAATAATATCCTTTGGTTTCCCTAGGATATCCTATAAAGAAGCATTTAACTGACTTGGGTGTGAGTTTATCAGACATCAAACGTTTAACATAGACATCACATCCCCAAATCTTTAGAAAAGACAAACTAGGACTCTTCCCAGTCCACATTTCATATGGTGTCTTATCTACTGATTTAGATGGTACCCTATTTAAAGTGAAAGCGACAGTTTCTAAAGCGTAACCCCAAAAAGACAATGGCAGATCTGATTGGCTCATCATCGATCGAACCATGTCCAATAAGGTCCAATTACGTCGCTTGAACACCCTATTCCATTGTGGAGTGCCCGGTGGTGTAAGCTGTGGAACAATTCCACATTGCTTCAAATGATCACCAAATTCATGGCTCAAAAATTCATCTCCGGGATCAGATCGTAAAGATTTGATTGTCTTGCCAAGTTGATTATGTACCTCACTTTGGAACTCCTTGAACTTTTCAAAGGATTCTGACTTGTGCCTCATTAAATAGATATATCCATATCTACTATAGTCATCGGTGAAAGTAATGAAGTACTAAAAACCACCTCTAGTTGTTGTGCTCATTGGTCCACGCACATCAGTATGTATGAGTGCCAACAAGTCGGACGCCCTCTCAGCTCGACTAGTGAAAGGAGTCTTGGTCATCTTTCCGAGTAGGCAAGATTCGCACGTTTCAAATTATTCCAAATCAAATGAGTTTAGAATTCCGTCATCATGGAGCTTCTTCATACGTTTCTTACTTATGTGACCAAACGATAATGCCAAATAAAAGTAGAATTCATATCATTAGGCCGAAGCCTCTTCGCATTAATATTATATACGGGTGCATCATCAAGATTTAAAATAAACAACACATTCATAACAAGAGCATAGCCATGAAATATTTCATTCAAAAATATGGAACAACCATTGTCCTCAATAATGAACTTATAACCCTATGCCAACAAATATGAGGCAGAGATGATGTTTCTACTTATGGCTGGAACGTAATAACAATTATTTAATTCCATAATAAATCCTGAGGGCAAAAGTAATGGCAAAGTTCTGACGGCTAATGCAGCAACCCTTGCTTTATTCCCGACGCGAAGATACATATCTCCCCTTGTAATTCTCTTATTCCTTGTTAGACTCTGTGTCGAATTGCAAATATGAGCAACCGATCCAGTATCAAATACCCAAGAGTTAACAGAATAATCAGCAAGAAAAACATCTATAACATTAATACCTGAAGTGAAAGGTTTAGTCCCACCATTCTTTTTCAGATCAGCTAGGTATTTCTTGCAGTTCTTCTTCCAATGGCATGGTTCTTTACAGTAAAAGCATTCATTCTCTTGAGTTAGGTCGGACTTAGTCTTGGGCTTAGGCTTGTCAGTTTGGATCCCATCCGAAACTTTAGCCTTGTCCTTACCTTTGACCCAAGTCTTAGCCTTCTTCTTGAAGCTTGTACTCTTTTGCACCATTATCACATGACTGTTGTTTTTCTTAATGTTGTCCTCTGTAATCTTCAGCATCATATGTAGTTCGGTGAGATTCATGTCTAAGCCATTCATATGGAAGTTCAGAATGAACTGCCCATAACTTGCAGAAAGCGAAGCAAGAATCAAATCTGTAGCCAACTCTTGGCTAAGTGAAAAATCAAGTTTTTCTAAGCTCTGTGTGTAACCAACCATCTTGATCACATGTGGGCTCACCAGACTACCCTCAGCTAGCTTACTCCCAAACAACTTCTTTGAGATCTCATATCTCTCAGTTCTTACTTGTGTCCCAAACATGCCTTTGAGCGCTACAATCATATCGTAGGCCTCGATGTTCTCAAACTGTTTCTGAAGTTCAGAGTTCATCGCATCAAGCATAAGACAGCTAACATCAAAGGACTCATCACATGCCTTTTTATAGGCGGTTTAAAAGTAGCGGCAGCATTTTCAGCAGGCACATCTGGAATTGGTTCATTTAGAACATGTTCCTTTTTATCTTGCCTAAGAACAATTCTTAGGTTGCGGGACCAATTCGCAAAATTTGTTCCATTCAGTTTTTCCTTATCAAGTATCGAACGTAAAGCAAAACTGGATGTAGGTACAGCAGTTGGTGCTATGATCTACAATATAAAATATGCAAAACTAAGACATATGTTCAAGAAAAGTAACTTCTATTAAATAATTCCATAAAGATACTCCCACTAAGTACCATATCACTCTTATGACATTTAGTAATTCAAGACCCATAATCAATTAATCTACTAGTGAGCTTTGGCATCACTAGTAGAAGATTAGTGAAATTGGTAAGCAACCATTTGCTAATGAGAAAATTAAGTATTTGCCACTGCAATGGAGTGCATTTTAGGATTTGCCACTGCATGTGTGTGTGACATCTGGGTCCTGGACCCACATGTCACACACACAATAGTGGTAAATCCTAAATTACCACTGAAAGTACAGTGGCAAATAATTGAACTCCCCTTTGCTAATCATATCTCTATATGACTCTTGTTGTTGGGCAGCATCTCTATGCTCCAGCACCTAACCCTATGCCCCCAAGGTCCACAACCGTTATGATGACCTTGTCAAGTTAAACCAATGCTATGCATGTAAGTGTCGGATACAAACCCATCTAGTCAAGGAAAGTTAATGGCACTCTGCTTTAGCAAGACCTACCATTAAAATACATGACTTTGGATGGTGCGGCTAATTGGGAGGGCATCAATTTAACTTAATATTATGTGAGGGAATTTTACTTCTACCATGTCAAAAGCAATTAAATAACATGCATAGAAATAAATGAACAGGAATGTAAAGGCATTCACAGACAATCACATTACATCGTGATATAGTATGACCCTTCCACACGGTGATCTCCATCGCCGTGCTCCCTGTTCACCATGCCTCCAAGTGGTCAATTCCTCCAAGTACTCCCACTAAGTCATTACTCCTAATAGTACTAGTAATAAATTGCAAGGAGTGAAGAAGCATTACAAGTCGACACGCAGGCCGTTATACAAATATGGACAGCCTTGGGCTGCAATAAACATGACACACAGATCATGAACATTACACACATACATGCATCTCATACATCATGGGTCATACTATTCACAAAATCCTGCATAAAAAGTTAGGCATAGAATCGCATTCTATCTAATGGATGGTGTGAACTAGCAATACCAAAACCAAGTTATGATCCTAGTCCATAGGGGTGGCAACCCGCACCAGAAGGGCGGTAGCCCTATCCATATACCAAGGTCCTTTTCGACGGTAGATCCAATCTATTGTTCCGTCCATGTAAATCGCATTGGATTAATCACATTAACCCTTTTCGATCGCAACTCTGATTCGATCAACCAGATTGATCTTCGAGTGCTCCATGGATTTACGATCACCGCTCGCCTGATGGCGAAATCGATCAGAGGCGGTCGTGATACGACCATAAAAACACGATCATGGAGTAATGAACATGAACCCATCTTACGACCACCGCGCATGGACGATCATATCGACTATCGCCAAAAACAATCTACGACCAACAAAAAAACAGAGATAGATCACATCTATAACTCCTACATATCACTATATATATATATATATATATATATATATATATATATATGTATGTATATATATATATATAATCCGAATCTAAGACTAGACGGGATGGCTCTGATACCACTGAACGATCACGGGTAGGCTACGATAGCACAAACAAAAATTCTACTGCGCAACCAAGGAACCTCCGCTAGTAATAGATCACGAGATTACCACTAGACGCGCCGACTCGTAGTGGAAGTAGAGCCGATATAGCGAGTTGATGCAGTTGTAGTCGTACTTGCCGCACGTCTTCTGCTCCTACTCCGATGATCGTCACGAGTTGCGGATCGTCCTAGTGCTGATGCTTCGCAACAACACCTGCGCTAGAGTGCTAGCACCGGCAGCGTGCTTGAGGAAGGCGTGGCTATTAGGGTTTCGGGAATTCTTCAAAAAGCTTACTTCACCCCATGCCACCGCCCCTTTATTCATAGGCATCCACGACGGGTCTCGAACTTGAGGCCCATTAGTAACTCGTGGCCTACAAGAATTCGGATCACCATCCAAATCAAATCCCAGCCCTTTAAATGTGTGACCCTATAGGTTCATGTGTGATCGGTTGTGACTCGAAAACTCTTTTCCGGCCATGAGTCATTAGCGGTACCTAGCAGCACATAATGATTCCTGAACCTTAATGCAATATGATCTATGACCAAATCCTTATCACTTACAACCAGCTCATATCTAGTCATGACCAATCCAAACTTAGTTACGACCAATTTGTAACTCCTTACGACCAGTTAGTGATTATATTCAACCAGTTTACGACCAGCCTGTACCTCCATACGACTAGTTTTCGACCAGCTTCGAGACGTCCTATTGGACCTCCTCGATAGGTTTCTCCAGGACCACTCCCAGACCATTCCAGGACCACTCCCGAACCATTCCAAGACCACTCCAGGCAGAGGAGGTCCTAGAAAGCGGTTATCCCTACACGTGGAGAAAGGATATTAGCCGTACTATCTGGTCGAACTAAATGACATGTTTGTGTGTTATCCCATTGCCTCATGATATCTGGTTGAACTCCAGGTGAGATTATTTGTCACCCATGGATTGTTCAATACTTTCTCGATCAAGTGTCAAATAACTTCATGTAGTCAACACTTCGACCACTAGTGGCATGGCCATGCACCTTCTTTATCCAACCACAACGAGGAACCCAGAGATATTTCTCATGTTATGTTAGGAGGGGCAAATCCCATACCCAACTAATCGCATCTCTTCACATGTTTCATGGAATACCCGAAAGCTACCTTTATAACTACACAATTACGAGTAGCGTTTGGCAACCCCTAAGAGTGCTATTACACATCAACATTGCTTGAGACCAACTAATGACACACGAAATCATAACAATCTCAACAGTGTCTCAAGGTGGGTCAAACCAACACCATGTTCTCTAACAATCTCAACAGTGTCTCCGTATCTATGACCTGTGAAACATAGTCATCAACCAATATATATGCTAGTCTATTCATATATGTTCTCATATGTTTTCGACTAGGGAGCGTTTAAGAATAATCATCGCAGAAATACATATTTTCACAATCATGTCACGTACTTGATAATAAATATTAACGATATTATTCTATTAACAAGATAACATATTATCCAATGTTATGAACATAACAAAATATAATCGTCTCTATGATTGCCTCTAAGGCATATTTCCAACAGGGGGAATAGGCTTGGCTTCGTCCTCACCACCGTACAACTCTTTCAATCAAAGATCAACAACGTTCGAAGTTAGCTCCATGTTTTTATGGACCTTTTTTGGTTGAGGAATGTATTGGCACAGTTGCTTATCGTCTTCATCTTCCCCCCAAAGCTTGCATCCAAAAATTATTCATGGGCATGTAGTTCCTTCTCCTTTATCTATTATCTGGGCTTGACTCAACCATTGTATTTGGGAGCTTCTCGTCCAATGGGTGGGTTGTTCGCTGGTCGATGCTACATGGGAGAAGTTAGATGATTTTCAGTAGTGCTATCCTCTATTTCAGCTTGAGGACGAGGTGTTTCGTGGAGAGGGAGGTAATGTTGTGGACACGTTTATTGGCAAGACGTATCAGAGATGCAAGCACAAGGGCTCCAAGGAGGATTCAATAGGGGAGACTTCGGCTAGCGTTGCAAATCCGAATCAAGTTTGGTTCCTATAGCCGAACACAGAACGGCTATTGTGGCTGGTTCGACAATAGGATAAATTAGGAAGAAGGTAAGGATAGTTAGGTAGAGATAAGTTAGTATCTCCTTAAGAGATAGAATTAGATAATGAGTTAAAGATTGGGTTAGAGTTTGAGTTAGTTTCCTTTCCGATTACGTTGTGTTTTCCTGATTTCGGAAAACTGAAATCCTCCTTACGCCTAGGCTATAAAGGCTGCATATGTATTTGAAAGAAAGCATTAAGAAATAAGAAAAGGTTGCCTCACATCATTTCGGTAGATCAGAGCCTCACCGACCGGAACAAGTCCAATCGACTGAGGGGGATTCTCGCCTTCGCCAGTTATCCTCGCATCTTCATCCTTCTTGATCCCACGCCATATGACCTAAAGTGTGAGGAAGCATCGATTGCTTTTCTTGTGCAGAAAGCCCCCTGCAGTTTTTGTGATTGGCAAATGTTCTTCTACCTTAAGGTAACAGCAGAGGGCTGCAATGGAATCCCAACACAAAAAATGCAAAGTACTTTAGCAAATTTGTTATAGTATGTTTATTGCAGCAATTAACACAAGGCATACATTTTCTAATCGGATCATTTAAAAACGTTCGAAGGCATGGTATTGATGACATTATCCGTCTATATGTCTCGTTACCGTTCAATTCCACGATGTATCTAGTGCTATTTTCTAAAGGTTTTTTTTTCTGATGATAATTTTTTTTCTAAATTTCCGTGCACTACCACCCATCTAATTACTTCCAAGATTCATGCAACAAAGTTGCCTTATAATTTGTTTTGACTTTGGCGTGTTGAGATAGGGTGACTCATATCTTGTTCCTTTATGACTTGGAGAGGTGCATCGTATGAATTCGTAGATGAATTCTAACAGGATTAGGATTTCTACTTCTTTTTATAATATAATTCCTACTCATTTTGGAGGAGAACTAACGAACTATATAAACCTACGAGGGGTGACCATAGGAACCCAATAAGCAAACCAAGCAAGAAGCAAGCCATGAAAGAGGAACTCATCTAAAGCAGAGGGCGCACGAGAGGATTAGAAGCTATGTTATTCTTTTAGCAATATATTATTGTATAGGGCAAGAATACAATGGTCATAAGAGGTTCGAGAGGGTTGTGAGAGAGCGACAATCTCTCATACTCTTTTGAAGTCGCTTCGGTGCCGTTATTTCGGTTCTCTCTATGAGATTCATCTACTTCGTTCTTGATATTATGCACGCTCGTGCTATATCTCACAGACTCTGATCCAATTCTGCGCATAAGGAGAAGTATAAGAGTGTAATATGGCTAACCTTGAGTACAATTGTCGGTTATGAACAAGTCCATTTGTTATGCATGCATGAGTCATACCCATGAAAGAGATTGCAGGGCATAACAATATAAAGGAATCCACCATTCCGCGAAACCCTATTTCTTGCGGTTTCAAGGTGATAAAAAGGATGTGTTACCCACCGCTCCTACCTCCATACCATGGTGCGCCTAAATTAACCTAAAATCAGTGGCAAAGCCAGAATGAAAATAGAGGTGATGCTCATGTATTTTGTAAGATAAGCATACAAAAAAAATACATCTACTGGTTTTTTGTCATCCAAATGCATACATATATAGAATAAAAACAAAGTGAAATTAGCAAATACAATAAATATAGTACCTATTGGTTAAGTTGGACCCTTTAACATATATACCCACCTCACTTGATCTCTAATCTTGTTGGGATACTCTTCAATTGGTTTGTGACGTGCTAGATCAGTAAAAATTTCATCAGGATCAAAATCATGTCGAGCCTTCTTTGCTTGTTTTGTGATCTCATTAGTTCGGAGGTTACTACTAGTATTTGTATTTTTTGAGAAATACTTGTACAACGACCCCTTGTCCATTTTTGCAAATCTATTAACAAGTCAACAACAATCAATCAAACAAATTGGCTAACAACTTGCTGCTTGCCTATTACAGTATTACATGTTGGCTGTTCGCTCATGATGTTGTGGTCGCCGGCTCGCCGCCTTGCCCTCTGGTCGCTGCCCCGATGGATCTCCATGATCACGCGATGCCTCCGAAGCGCCGACTTGCCGTGCTCGCCACTACTACCGGGCGCCCTATCTCTGCTTTGCGTAGATAAAGCCGCTCAACCGTGTGGTCGTGACGTGCGATCGAGAGAATAGAAATATGATTATACGAACCTTTTGTTGTCCGGTCGTCTGTCCTCATTCCTCAAATTAGCCTAAGCCCCACACACACAGCCACAAGCCGACCGTCCGTCCTCATTCCTTTAATCAAGATGGGCCTTTAACTACTACTCCAATCGGCCCAAGAAGAAGGAAGCATCCTAGCAGAGCCCCACAAACATAGCCAAAAGCGCAAGCCCACAACACTCATTGCTATCGCTGCACTTCTTCCTCCAGGCTCTACTGCCTGCTGAGCGCTTGAGCCTGCGCGGCTGCACCACCTCTACTAAAAAACGACGTCGGAGTTAGGGTGCACTCGGGGTCCAACAGATGGTGGTGGGGCTAGAGCTCCAACTAGCCCCAACAATGAATTAGCCCTAACCTGGAATCATCACCCAAGCACCACATTTAGTCGATATCACAGGCATCGTCTGCTGGCTAGCGCAACCATTTGATATTCAGGAGGTGCTTCTATACATTACTATTTCAAAATTAAATAAATATTAAAGCACGAAGGATGAAATAACCCAAAATTTCGGATTTTCAAAACTTTTTGAAGTTTTTGGCTTGAATTCAAATTCTTTCCCAATTCGAAAGTTTTTCTCCCCAATCTGCATTCCCTTTTCGGCTTTCCCGTTTTCCTCACCCGAAAACGCCTTCATCCTTGGCCGCTTTCTTCCTCTGCATCATCCTCCCGAACGTCATCCCCGTCGCGCCGCCTTCGTCCTCACCTCCATCAGTCTGCTAGCTCCCGCACCACCTTCCTTCGCCTTCATTGCGGGCACACACCCCCACCCCACCCATGCCGCCACCTCGCCCCGCCCAACGCCGTTCGCACACGTCGTCGCCCACGCGTCGTGCGCTCTGTGCCCCGTTCCTGCTCCTACCACCTTCCTGATTGCTATAAAAGGCCACCCAGGGCACGCTCTCACCTCCACACCCAACCACACCACCACCCCTCTGCTCCTTCGTCCCCAAAGCCAGCCGATTTCAAGGAATCCCCGTCGCCATCCTCCTCTTCCCTGACGAGCAACGGAAAAATTCACCACACCTATTCCTTCCCTTCCCTCCCCATTCCGTCCCTAGCATCACCTCGCCACCCCGCACTTTTCCCCTAACTTCCTCAGCCCTAATTCCGCCGCCGCCTCGCCGGCACCGGCCTCCACCACCGCGCTTTGCTCGGTCACCGTCACCAAAGCGACTCGGTGCCTCCCCAACCCCACTACCACCACCACTGAGCTCTTCTCCACTCACTGATGCTCTTGCGCCACTCACCTTGGCCGGAGCATGGTCGGACCATCGGCACCGCCATCCCCTGCTCCACCTGTGCACCACCACCACCTCCGAGCCCCCTTAACCCAAACTCAACCCAAAAATAGTTTGCTCTTGGTCCCTTGATGCTCACTGCACCCTTCCCTGCCGTTGTCGGTTCTTGGAGCCGCCAGTCGTCATGCCGCTCTTTCCCTTCGGCTCGGTGGGCTATTCTCGTCAGTGGCTCAAAGTTGTTTCAGCAATGGGCCAAAAAACCTGGCCTAGTGGCTGTGGGCCACCACAGTGATTGGGCTTAGCCTATTACTGTTCAGCACTTTCAGGCCAACACTATTCTCCACTGAGCAGCCTTTCACTGTTCACCACCCGAAACAGTAAAGTCCATTAATGTTCACAATCTGAAACAACAACCCCAATTACTATTCATAACCTGTTTTCGTACATGAACAGTAAAAAACAACACTGTTCATCATTCGATACTATTCACCCCAAAACCCTAATTTGACATCATATATCCATTTCGACCGTTTCGAGCCCGTGAATCCATTTCTCAACTCCATTCAGCCAAATTATACACCAAATAAATCTCCACCATCACACACCACCTTTCTTTATGTTTCTTTCCGAATTTCTTTACTTGCATGTTGTTCCCAGTTCATTCCTTGTTGAGCCAGACAATTTATTTGGTTTATTTTATTTTGTTTCATGTTAGGTCACGACTTCGACGACGAAGTTTCAGAAGACGCTAGATAAGACGAATTACTAGAAGACTTTGTGCAAGGAGGCAAGTCGCATTCCTTTGATCATTTTGAGCCAATATTTCATGTATTTATATTATTACTTTCATTACTGTATTTGTGACAATTACTTTAAATATTGAAATAATACTTTTGAATGCCATAATAAATAGATAAATCCTATTACCCCACAAATAAACCCACCTGTTCCTTGTAGGCCATATTCACCTTGACAAGTTTACATAAAATAATAGCTATATAATTAGCATTATCACACAATGTGTTTGTAAATCTTGAAAAGCAGTATTGGCTATTCGCCAATGATTTTGGTGGAGAGTTGAGGGTTGAGACCAAGAGGTTGGACAACCCAATAGACTTATTGAAAAGTAAGTCAAAGGTGAGATCAAATAGGTGAACAGCCACGAGTTGGTGTTAGTCCATCTCCTCACTAGAGACAAGTAAGGACAAGAACCTTGTGCCAAGTAATAGACACAGAAACTGCTCAACTACAGGTGTGGTCATACCAACTTGGCTTAGTACACTGCTCTTCTGATTAAATATCTATAAGAAAGGCGTGTGTTCTTGTGTGATAAAGCAACCGTGGAACTGGGGTGAGTCGGGAGTGGGCCGGTTAGGGCACTCACTGAACTACACAACGGTATGGTCCAATCAACATTGGATCGAGCATTCCACCATTGGCCGGTGGTTTTCCGATGGCCGTATTGATCTAGCACCTACTGGGTAGAGGCTAAAAAGGTTGAGCAGTGAAAAAGCTTTATTATCTCAACTCAGTCGCATGCTATCAGGTTGCGTGTATATTGCATGACAGTATGAGTTTGAGGTAGCTTGTGGGTAAAGTTGGGCAACTCTGCAGAGTATAATTAAAGGTATTTGAATACATCGTGCTTCCGATTAATGAAGCTGTGTTCATGGGTGATTCCAGTACATGAGGCATAAGTAAAGATTTTAAGATGTTAAGATGGTAATTGCAATTGTTGAGTAATCCCCCTGGTGTTATATTTATTATTGTTTTACTGTTTTAAAGATAAACTTGCTTTAAACACAAAATACATTATCATATACCTGTTATGGTAAACTCTAAACAATCCATTGAATTCCTAGTATGTAATAATTAGCTTTTCCATGTGGCTTGCTGAGTACGGTTGTATACTCATTCTTGCAATATCAACTACAGAGGAAACTTGGGAAAACCCTGAGAATCTTAATAAGAATGATTTTGGTGGATCCCCAGATAGCAGCGATTACTGTTACTAGGTCTTGACCGCGCTTAAGCGTGCTTGTGGTTTGAGATTCTTTTGTCATGTAATATATTAACTTTGGGTTTAGATGCTCGTGTCAGTGTTAAAACACGTTGATAAGTCTTAACCTTGTGTAATAAAAGTCTAGTTTTTAGTGTAATCGAAAGCTTGTTTGGGATACTATTTACTTTGTAACTATACATTCTAGACGGTTATAAATAGTTTAACGATTCAAAAAAAATGGGTGTTACAAAGGAAGAAAGCACTACTCTCCTCTTGTTCCCCGCCGACGACCACGCTACGATCCATGGCGCTGGTGCTTGCGCTGGTAATCGAAAGTAGGCCGGTTCCCTGCATGATACTTGAATCGTGAGGGGGCAGCACGAAAGATCTTTGTCCTTCATAGTCTTCGCTCGAACTCATTAAAGAAAGGCGCGTGCGATGACGTAAGCCTCAGTGGCGGGCTCGTGAGGTGTGAGTGTGACCGTGTCCGCGCGAGGCGGGGAGTTCGGCGCTCAGCTCGTGGTCCGGTCAGGTGGGAAGACTTCGGAATGGCGGAAACAATTAACTACTCGCACATCTATAAATCATCGCGGATTTGCATCCTGAAAAACACCAACACATGCCGCTACATTGAGCATGTACAATGGCCTTATATCAATTGTATATAGTGATCGTTACGTAAGATTTTTGCTAATGTGGATGAAAGAGAATGAAGAGAGAGAAAGATGCTGTCGACAATCCTGTAACCGACTATAACACAAGAAACAAGAAAAGCATTAAAAAATTGTGTGTTCTATAAAGACAACTAAAAAGACAACAACCGTCTGTACCATTGTATGAGATACCTTTAGTGCTGTCTACAGGTGACATGAAGAGTTGTTATAGACAGCAGCTGTCTATACCATTGTACGTGCCCTTAGTAGATGCAGTTTTTACAGTGGCGGAGCCAGGATTTTGACGATGGGGGTGCGAACTTAAGACACATCCGTTCCAACACAAGTTCAAATGACATAGTACATAAGTTCAAATCTGTCAAATTACATATTCGCACTATAACTAACATCACAAAAATATTTTTAGAAAATTACAACTTGATACGGTGTTCATTCATGCTTTGAAAACGATTGATGACAACATCATCACTAACTTGTAGAAAAAAATTCACGCTCAATGTACGTAACTAAGCAATTATTCAAGTATTGTTCACCCATGCTATTTCTTAACTTGTTCTTTACATGATTCATTGCCGAAAATACTCTATCTACACTTTCAGTAGCCACAGGAAGGATCAATACCAATTTGAGCAGCAGATAAACAAGTTTATAGCGATCATGCTTCTTTGTCTCAATAAGTTTAATAGAGTGCTCACTGAGATTCTCCACTTCTCAAAACCTTGTATCTTGATGCATGTCCTCGGGGTCGAGACTCGAGGGGCGCGACCGGCACGTCGAGACCAAGATCGTCGGCTCGAAACGTGGTTACGTAAAGCGCCGTGATGCGCCGATGTCATGATGAGTTTCTTGGTCGCCCAAGACTACTACCAAAGCGCCTGGATAGGGAGATAGCACTTAGGTATAACGCCTCCTTGACTAGTTGAATTAGACTTGATTCTCAGATTCTGTTGGGTCTAATGCCAAATGGGCTGACAGGAGTTGATAAGTATGTATGTTAGTATGTGTAGTGTATACTTTATGTATTAAGAGAGATATAAATTAATTTTTTGTGTAAAAATTTTTGGGGTGCAACTGCACCCCAAGGATCTATATTGCCTCCGCCTGTTTTTAGCAAGTTAAAACGGCTGAAACGATTGCCAAACATCAGCGGATGTACGTATCGATCTGACCCACAAGTATGCCTTGCCTTGTTGCTGCCGCGCCTTGTAAATGCGGCTACAGGGAATGCCAGCGGCGCAACTGAGATCCTGCAGACCGGCACATGCGCATGCAACACATCTGACTCCACGATCCGAATCATCGTATCAGTGGCCCACTCTTGGGCCTCTTTGGTGCAGGTGGAATGGAACAGCTACTGCTGCAATAGTGGGCAACGGGCCTACTTCCAGTCTGCTATGCATCTACCGCGGCAGCTCTCTAGCCCGGAAAGCACTTCTACGGGGTTGCTCCCCACGTGCGGACTGCCCCGTCACCATTCCATCACGCTTTGAGATGCGTGCGATCACGATGGGTCGGTGTTGGACACATAATAGTTTCCTCCCTCTAGTCCTAGCAGCCAGCATGGCTTCTGTATCAAATCATCTAATAAACCCGTTGTCGCTCACAAATTAGCAGAAAAAAATTCAGTAGGGGAGGGCCTCGCGCGAGGGCCCCCATCCAGCCGTCCATTCGGGATGATTCGAGAGGGATCAACGGCGATGAGGGCCCTCTTTCAGCAAATTTTCTTTCCAAATTAGCTCGTACCGGAATAACTAGCTTAAATTGTGCACGGTCGAGTGGTTAGGTGCTACGATACATCTAAGAATTTTCTCTAATTTAGTGAGAGAACTGTCGATGATCAGAACACGGGGTTCATAATCGAACTTACTCGAGAATGTAATGTGAGAACGCTATCAAATGAAAATCGTATATTGCTACGGACACACTGGGTGCTTGTATGAGAATACAAAGGATGTTACAATATGATCCTAATGATCGTGACTAAGTAAGTAATGCTCAATTACAACGAATGTAGGCTACCCCCTTTATAGTCTTTGAAGGGGTAGCAGTTAATGCCGCTAAAAGCGCCTCTACTCTTCACGCACATTCGCCAGGAGAGTCTTAAACCATCGCGTTCGTCAGCCAACTGTCGTAAGTTGCTAAATACGCCAAAAGTCACCTTCCCGCCAATCATGTGGGTAACCGTTGGTGTTTCCCGACCAGTTAGGTGGTCGGTGATTGTCCAAGGTCGTATAGCTAGTCGAACGATATCCATAGCTAGTCATTCGTGACCTAAACTAGTTGTCGACTAGTTTGGCCGTATTAAAGTGAATTAAACTACCTTTATAAACTGGTTGTAGGCTCATAACTGTAATATGGTGGGCCTATGTTAAGCGGACCTCTTTCAACAGGAAATTTGACTTTGATTGAAAAAGGTTGACCTAGTCAAGAATACTTGTCAGCTAGCCCCCAAGGCTTAAGAAAATAATATTTTACTTAAGGCTTTATGTGCCTCGAAACGTGTATAGATAGGATTCGATTTTGCACAGTCATTCCAATCATTTAATGAAAATGTGGGAGGAAGGAAAATGCTATGTTTTCTTGGAGGTTGTATCCAGATGTTGCGGTAAGTGGGCGAACGGTTCACAGTAAGGGGGATAAAAGTAGATCTTTTTACCTTCACCACTATTTGCTCTCATTGCAATCTCCATCTCCCGCCTTAGCACCTTTCCATCTCCAGTCCATCTTTGCTCTCAAACTCTTTCTTCTTCTAAAAGTCCTTGTTTGATCTTTGATCATGGGGATTCTTAGAGCTTCAACTCTTTTCTAGAACAAAATTCGAGAACTTGAAGATCAAGGTTATATTCCAGCACGATCGTTGATCACATGGAACCCTTGCGATGATGAGGATGCCCCGATTCTGCAAGGTCGGATTATTCTTTTTTCTTATTTTGTAAAACTAGGGTTTCGTTTGCGTGAGAGTGAATTCTTGGCAGATGTCCTAGATTACTTCAAGATTGAACTTTTCCACTTAGGACCAAACTCTATCATAATCCTTAGTGCTTTTTCGCATTTTTGTGAAGCTTTCCTTTGCATTCCTCCCTCTGTTTGTCTCTTTAGACACTTCTACCAGTTCACCCGAAACAATCAGGGTCAGGGGAACTGTGTGAGTATCTATTTCAAACTCTAAGACCAAATGTCTAAGAAGTATCCTCTACTTCCCATTAGGGATTCATGGAAGGATTACCAGAAGAAGTGGTTCTACTCCGAAATTCCTAGAGGGAAACGCTTGAAGTATACCGGAAGTGCACCTCCGTCCTGGTTAGCACAGGATTCAAAGAAGGAGAAGGCTTCTTTGAAATTGACCACTGAAGAGGAGAAAGTGGTCAGTTCAGTGGTCTCCTTGGTATCTGCCAGGTTAACTGGTCAACAGATCATCCACGACTTCCTCCACCATAGGATTAGCCCCTTAAAAAAAGGGCCCACTATGCGTGGATGCTGGAAGGGGAGAAAGATCCAACCAAGGACAGTCCTGGAGGTACGTACCTCTTCTAAGTACTTTGTTGTCTAGGACTTTGCAATTAAAGTAAGTCTGTGAATATTTTGTTTTTTAGTTCTTCCAGAAGAGGTGGTCGAGGAGAGGACCCCGATCGTGTTCAAGAACGTGAGAGATGGCTCAGAGCCAATCTGTTTCGATGAACAACCTTCCAGCCTCATTTGGGCATCTACGGAGTTCAAGAAAGAATGTATGCAGGTATGTATAAGTTAAACTTCAGTCTTGAATGCTTTTCTAAAAATTGTAACTTAATATATCTCTTCAATTCCTTTTAGATGTATGGCAGGAAGAGGAGTGTCGACCAGTCCGTGTCTAGCAGTCAGGCTTCGTCTGCTAAGAAGGCCAAGACTATCGTTGCAACGTCTACTCCGGTCATGGTCGAGAGATCGACGACCAGTGTGAAGATTACTGCATCGCCCTCTTTGGGTGCTCTGGCCACTGTAAAAAATACTAGCACTACGACGACCAGTGCAACACCTATTGATGTTACGCCATTGAGTAGCAAGGAGCCAGAGACAACCAGCACCACTTCTGCTATCTGGTCGAAGCGTATTCACGACTGACCCCTAGGCACAAGAAAAGTTGGCAACAATTGCCAAGACTTCCACCCAGGTGCGCAAGAAAAAAAACGAAGAGTTATGATTTCGCAACAATCGTATAATCATCTTCCATTATTCCCATATGTTCATGGTGAGGGAGATAAAATCAAGGAGGAAAAATGAATTCCCTCATCCTCGACATTTAAAACCTAGGACCTGTAAGTCCCAAGAGTTAGTATTATCGAGGTCGTGAGAGCAAATTAGTTGTTGCCGACTTGTGGCTGCTTGCATTTGAGACCGACATGGTTCTTCGCTTCAAGTAAGTTTTTTTAAAAAACCCTTAAACTTGGTTTTCTTTGAGAAATGTTTACTCAGATAAATGTTTTTAATCTATATGTAGCCCCTGACCACCTCTCTTGCTCCTATTGCTAAGGTTGAAGAGGCCAGAGAGGAGCCACTGTCTTCTCCTCCTGCTACTGAGTCTGTAGAGACCAATTTAGAGGAGGCAACAATACCCAAAGTGGTCATCAAAGAAGTGGCCGAAGAAGTTCTGACCTCCTCTGGACAAATCCTCACAAAAACGGTCGAGAAAACTTCAACTTCTGTGGAAATGGTGGTCGAGAAGATCCCACCAATCCAAGAGGAAACTAGGGAAATCAAGGTGGTCGTCGAAGAGGTTCCAACCACCGAAGTTTCGCTTAAAGAAGAGGCTGAAGTTGTCTCCAACAAGAGCGCAGTCTTCATCATCGAGACCGTCATGAATTGCCATGGTACTGACATCATGGTCATTTGTCTCCTGATTTGAGATAGAAGTCGGGACATAACCACTCTCGGAGTTGCTTGAGAGTAGGTTTGATATTCCCACCGTCTTACTCCCAATGGATTGGTTTGAGGGTGGTGAGGATTTCTTCTATGGAATGTACTCATCAAAGAAGTTGTAGTTGCACGTCTCCTCTGGGGTGTAGTCCTCCATTATGAAGTGGGCGTAGTCATCGAGATCGAAGGAATTCTCCTCATAGCCCATCGGCGAGGCCACGAGGACATCACAGTGAAGAAATCTTCAGAATTAGAGGGCGGTCTTCATATTGACGGCACCCTCTTTCTAGCGCCAACTATCGACGATCAGAACACGGGTTCCTAATCAAACTTACTCGGAAATGAAATGTGAGAACGCTATCAAATGAAGACCGCATATTGCTATGGACACACTAGGTGTTTGTATGAGAATACAAAGGATGTTACATTATGATCGTGACTAAGTAATGCTCAAAACTTATCCTCTCTTACAAAGGATGTAGGCTACTCTTTTATAGTATTTGAAGGGGTGACAGTTAATACTGCTAAAGGTGCCTATAATCTTCACGCACATTCGCCAAGAGAGCCTTGAACCATCGAGTCCGTTAGCCAACTATTGTAAGTTGCTAAATGCGTCAAAAGTCGTCTTCCCGCCAGTCACGTGGGTAACTATTGGTGTTTCCCAACCAGTTAGGTGGTTGATGATTGTCCAAGGTCGTATAGCTGGTCAGACGATATCCATAGATGGTCATTTGTGACCTTAACTAGTCGTTGACTAGTTTGCCGTATTAAAGTGAATTAAACTACATTTATAAACTAGTTGCATGTTTATAACCATAATATAGTGGACCTATGTTAAGTGGACCTCCCTTAACAGGAAATTTGAAGCTGAAAAAGGTTGACCTAGTCAAGAATCCTCGTCAAAAACTTCTCTAGCTAATTTATGAATTTTGTGGGAATTTATAGACCTTAAAGCTAATGACACATTTAATCTAACTAGTTGTTTAAAAGATCATTGTGTTGATTTCTTTGTCCAGTTCATGCTAAACCATTATCCAAACATTGCACTGCAACTTGTTTGCAAATTTAACACGCTCGTGTATCCTGAAGCTCTGCCTGATCAGCATTCCTGGAAACAAACGGATGAAGCTGAATGCAGTACGTAGTGCACGTCCAGAACAGACGATCAGCACCTGAAGTATATATAAATGTACACAACAGGCAGCTGACCAAACATCAGCTAGGTAAGGTCTAATGACCGGTATAAATTATAATAGTGAAGAACAGAAGACCCCTCGTTCTTAACATAGAAGAATCTTAAAAATATGGAGAAAAGAACTTTAGCATGTGATATGTACACATCCTCATGTAGTCAATGAGCTAAAAAAAAGTAAATGGGAATCATAAATTACAACATTACATATCAACAATATATCTTTGCCATTCTCAAAAAAGAAAAATAATCTATTGCACGGTGCTAATTCCTCCGCACAATGAGTCCTAATGTTACCAAAATTGAGCTTTCCACTCTTCCAGTAAAAATGCATCAGCTGTATTCCTAATTGATGGTGAATTGTTCTTAAATATAATATACTATTTCTGCACAATTCTTGGTGCAGATATACGCACCTTATTTTTAGAAAGGACAAAAACTTTCTTCTGCTACCAGGCTGTCTGCTGCTCGTATCAGTTTATCTTCTCAATCAGCGATATGGTCTGTGTCATGCTCATGCTCATGCATAACTCCCCAGAGGCCAGAGCCGTGGAAGAACACAAAAATAACAAATGATAGCCTGTGAAACCAAGATAATGGTAGCAATCTCCTGTGCAGATATAGATAAGCTTCCTGAATATGTCTGAAAAAAACATAACGAGTGCAAGTGTTTACCAATTGCCAACAATGAGATATGTCCAAGGCAAAACACTCATTAGATATACAATTTCACCCTTCAGATTTAATTACCTACCTATAATATATAGATCAGCCTGTATCATCCTGATCTTCAGTGTCATCATCAAGGATAACATATTTTGAAGCGCCGTTGGCAGAATGGAAGTTTGTGTCGCCATTTTTACTGTGATGGCCTTTCTTGAACCTATAATACCTTCATATTATCGCGAGATTATAGTCAGGAAATATTCTCCACTCAACATGCAAACACATTAGAAATTAAACTTAAAGTTTCCAGTGTTTATGACTGTTTTATGTCATCTTACACAGAACTGACAGGCCCAATCAAATAATGGGAGAATGGAACGAAAAGAACCCAAAAAACAAATGCAGAAAAAAAGCAAGCTGGAAATAAAAATTCTAAACTTTGCATGTCCACTAGTTGAAGCCTAAAGGGGAATGACAATGGAAATAATGTTTCCTGAGAAGTCGATCACCTGAGCACTAGTGATGTGCGCATAGTGACATGGTGTGAGCACCAATGAATCATCCAAGATAACATGATATGCCACGTGAGCTTCCTAGCTGACACAACACACCATTTGGTTTGCTACAGCAGCTTGAAAGTCGTGTTACTTTTCTCTCTATAATTAACGGATGGACTAAAGTGACATGACATAGCAAGTTCATGGACTTGCAAGTAGTAAAATGTAGATTGGTGACTAAAGTAATGAAACAAGTTTAGGGGCTTCTTGTACAATTTACTCCCCAAATAAAGTTGACACGTGAGTCTGACTATAAGCTATCAACACTGAAAAAGTTGAAGTTGATTTACAAAATATGAACAGCTAATAAGATAACACAGAATGGAAAATATTGAACATAGGAAAAAGAACTTGAACTCACTTGTACACGTTGAATATGCTGACTCCAAATATTATTGTTGCCAGCCCAAGTCCCTTTAACCAGGTAAATGGATCATTGAAGAAAAGCACAGCAACCTGTCAGGTTTTTTTTGTTGTTACAAATCACACTCATACACATGAACAGAGATGAATTTATAAACATAAATATAGCAAGTGAAATCAAGATTTAGTTATACCAAAATAGTGACAGCTTCCTTCACAACCCCAGCTATGGTCACTGTTAGAGCACTTGTTACAGAAATCAGAACATATTCTGTCAAAACCTGCAAATGAACAGATTATGCAATCATCTTTTTCAGACATAATCCAAGATTTTCCCGACAAGAATAATTGGCGAGCATGCCTTAATAATAAACCAACAGTGGATTGCCTGACTCAAGAAAAACGGAAGATTTATTGCAAGTATTTTCGGTGCATGACAAAATGCAATTGGTCAGTTAAGCACTGACAAGTGGACATAAAATAGTATACTTCCCAGGAAGGAGTACACGATCCATACCATGAAAAAGGCCAAAGCACCTCCTAGAAACATCAATAAGCTGCTCCTTATTATGTGACCTGAACTATCAAAAAAGTGACTTGCCCTGAAGTCACGCCATGGATCCATGGCAATGGAAAGAATTGCAGTTGCTATAGCCATCACTGGGGTAACATAACTCATTAAGGTAAAGGGATTCTTTAATCCTGCATAGTAGAAAAAAGAGGACGCTGTAAAGGATGGTTCATTACAAATTAGTTGATTCATGGTATAACAAATAACATTTTAACTTATCATTCGGATATTTTTAAGAATATAATGGCATAGCTTATAATTCACGTAACTGATATAGTTTGATACTTTGATGCAATAGTGGCAGTTTCCATGTACAGTAATTCAGCTTTGAAACAAACCAAGTGGCCAATCAAATACTTCTATGTATCAACATTCATAAAGCTCATCTGGCAGCTTTTCAGGCATGAGATGACAACACTTCAATGAACAGAATTAATAGCATTCCTCTCAATGGATCAAATGCTAAGATAGAATGCATACCATATTCCTCTTTCTTCAGCAGATTTGACAGACACATAAGAAAAAGGAGTAGAAAAACGTTCAGTCAGGACAGGGATGAAAGGGAAATATGACATAGTTATATGAAATTAACAGAACATAGTACGCTGTCCAATCACCAATGCTGAGTAATAGAAATAGTAAGAAAATTATGGAAGTATACATAATACAGTAACAAACCTGGAGGAGAATCTGTGTCATGCACCAGCGGAAACCAGACATAACAGCAGCAAGCATAATAAATATAAATCCCCAAAGATTAAATTCTGTCTCTTTAGCAACTACAAGAAAGAACATTATTACCATAGTCAAACATGATGAAGCAATAAGTTTCAGAAAATGTGTCAGTACCCAGTAAGGCAGTGGTGTGCAATTAAGATGTAACAAGCCCACAAATTACACAGCCAAACCTCTACTGTCACGTGCGGGAATATTGGTCACGAGCGTAAATAGTAAACACGGTACTGCAGCACCGTGCACTGTTCATACCGGCCGACGGGTGCATTAGTAGTTTGGAAATAGAGATAACAATAGTTAGTTTCCTTGTTAGTTGGGTTCACTTCTTTAGAGATATATTCTATCTAATAGATATAGATTTCCTTAGAAATAAAGATTATTTCTTAGAGGTCAAGTCAAATCGTCCCTATAAAAGGGATAACACATATCCATTATCAAGCAAGAAAGATGAATTAATTTAGTCTCGCTTTCAAGATTCTATCGTCTCAGTCTAAGTCTAATCTCTCATCCCACCAAGCCGACGTCGTCCAGTCTTCTTCTCAGCGGTGTTTACCTTGTTATGAACCAAGATTCGTGACATTTGGTATCAGAGCATTCGGTCTATTCCCACGACTTTTGCTACCATAATTATGGCAACAGATCAGACCATCAGACCTGCCACCAAGTCGTTGGCCATGGTAAAGGTTAACGCCAACAAGATGGCCATGAGTTTCAATGACAATGATAAGAAGATGGCGGCCATCTTCCTCGACGTGCATGTTACTTTAGAGAAGATGATTATGGATCAGAAAGAGAAGAAGGCGCAACAAGAGACGACGGTGTTTCTAGCAACCGCAGTGACGCTGTCGGAACTTGCCGCACCACTACCGCATCCTACCATGGCGTCGCCGAAGCATGCCGCAGCAGAGCCAAAACCTTTAGCGGTGCTGCCATGAAGTTGCCGAAGCCTGTCACGGCCCTACCAAAGTACGTTGTAGCCACCACAGCGCTGCCAAGATTGCTACCATTCCTGCCTAGCAACCGGCGAGTTTGCTGCAATCACGCATGGAAGCAATGATCTCTAAGAACTCATGTCGCCAGCGCAACCTCTCGTCAATATGGGGTCACCTAAGGTTTCAACCATGGCAGCTGCCGCAGCTCGAGGACGAGCTGTTGCCGAAGGGGGGAGAAATTGTCACGTGCGGGAATATTGGTCACGAGCGTAAATAGTACAAATGGTACTGTAGCACCACGCATTGTTCATACCGGGCCCACGGGTGCATTATAGTTGGGAAATAGAGATAAGAATAATTAGTTTTCTTGTTAGTTGGGTTCACTTCTTTAGAGATATATTCTATCTAAAAGAGGTAGATTTTCTTAATTCTTAGAGGTCAAGTCGGGTCTTCCCATTAAAAGAGATAGCATGTATCCATTATAAAGCAAGAAAAATGAATTAATCTAGTCCCCCTTCCAAGTTTCTATCATACCAGTCTATAGTCTAATCTCTCATCCCACCAAGCCGACGCCGTCTAGTCTTGTTCTCAACGGTGTTTACCCTATTGTGAACCAAGGTTTGTGACATCTACTTAAGTAAAATACTAGTCGAAGGTCATTTCCTTAGCCCTCTCCGGGAAAGCAAAATAAGCAAATCACTTCGAAAAAATGATAAATTTGTTGATGTACGCGCTACCTGTCAGTAGAACTCCAAAGGAAACAATCAGTATGATTCCAAGAAGGTTAAGGCTCGGCTTCTCTAGCCTTCCGAACAAATATGGCAAAAATTAGTTTTATAACATGAAAATGATACATATCATAACAGAAGCACAAGAAAAGATAATTTAACAGAAATGGATGAAGTGTTGTTAGAAAGATAAGTAACAAGAAAACACAAACAAATTGCATAGAAACATAAGAAGTGAACAGAATGCCAAAAAACAGCACTATAAGAAAATGATGAGTCACAGTAGACGTTCTATTAGCAGGTTCAAGCAGGATACTGCTCCATGTTGGTTCCTTCAGTTCTAACATTTGCATATTACTACTCAAGAACGATGCATATATGGAAGAAAATATCTAAAACCTACCAAGCTAACTCTTCTTTTTTTCCGACGACCTAGGGTGATTTTTTCACACCAACCCAGATATTGAAGATTTGTTTCCTCTTTTTTTCCTTTGCCATTGGGAACAAATCACAGTTTTTTGTCCAAACCAAACATCGGGAACAAAATAGGGGCGCAGCCGGGACTCAATCCTGGGTCACAGGCGAGCCGCACCCTGCTCTTTACCACTGGGAACACATCCCAGTTCCCAAGTTAATTCATAGTGCTCATTTGAGTGCGAGCATGCGTCAGTGGCTCTGTGCATATGTGAGTGCTTTTGTGCATGTGTGCACATACATTGTATGCGAGAATTAAAGCACTAAGAGTTGCCAAAGTTGAAGCATTAGAGAAAGATGCCCAATTTATTCAAGATAAGGTTATGTAATCTGATATTTGAATGCAACAAAAGCAAGAAGTCACTAAACTAGAACGCATAAGGGCATGCTCTACTGAAAAGAAACCAGCAACTGAGCTTACCTGAATAGAAAAGCAAACAGAAGAATGAAAATTGGAGCACCAGATTTGCACTGCGTAATAATTAAAAGTAATAAATTAGAATTCTAACTACTAAGTAAGAAACCTAAATAATGATTCACTTAGAACGAAACATACCATTGTAGCAAATGTCACAGTAATGAAAACAAGTGAAATGTTGCTCAAATTTATATCAAGAGCAGTAGCCAAAGCTGTTGGGACAACTGCAGAACAAATAATAAAATTATTAGACATCATTAGTTAAACAATAAGTTAAAAAAGATAAACACGATAAAAATGAAAACAAATTTATTTTGAAATATTTGGAAGTAGAATAAGAATATAGTTTATCCGAACCTTTGTTGATTAACTCGATTCATCTAATAAAACATTGTTTCCATATCAAGCAATAAATGTTAAAACCTTAAAGGTCGCGTCCAACTTAATTGAAACTTTATTTAAGTATGGAGAATTGGAGATACATCCAGTAATAGGTGTAGAGCTAAACTCTCTATTTTGAGACCATGTGGCTATCTACCAGAATTGAATTTAATCTGAATCTTCACCCTTAAGCTAATTTAATTCAGCATGTCAGGTGTTTTATCAAATTGACCAAAGGATAGTTTCAGGACCCTCAAAAGCCTATATCTGTACATGTCCAGCTCTCTTGCACCTGATCCCCTAACAGGCTAACTGAAACATACCCTTCTTTTTATGTCAGTTATACTAGATTTGACAAAGCCCAGCAATTTAACACTAACATTCCATTTGTCTATCCCACATAAGTGCAGAATACGAAAAGTTGGTTTTACTAATTATAAGCACCAAGCTATCCAATTCCCATGCCACTTCTTCTTACTAAATGTATGAAGCAAACTACCCATCTAAGCATCAAGCAACATAACTGTGAAGGAACACAGTAGGCACCTCGCAGAAAGTATTCTTTCCATGACATTGCACTGCTCCCTCCCTCCAGGCCCCGGTGCTGGAACCACAGGATCACCCTCGACGCCACAGCCTGCATCGTGAAATGCACCGTGTTCATCAGGAACGGTGCCGGGAATTTCCACATGTGATTCCCAAGCATCTCCTTGTTATACCTGAGCACACGCACATGAGCACACAGAGAACACTAGCATCAAACATGTGCAAAACACAGCTCCCTGAATATCCGCGCTCACAATTAACGATAAAACGCGCTACTCACAGCGTCAAGCAGGTGCTCAGCGTGTACCAACTCGCTATCAGAGCAATAACCTTCGCGACCAACCACGGCGAGATCGGGAAGCCGTCAGATCTCTCCGCCACTCCCGCCTCGATATCCATCGGCAAGTGGCCGCTGCCAGCGGAGGGCAGAAGCGGCAGCTCGAACTCCCCTGAGTCGTCTTCAATGGCCGAAGCGGCGGGGGAAGCGGCGCCCGCGGGGGCATTGCACGCGGTGGAGGGGTCCCTACACCACCGCGAGAACGATGGCTCCCTGCGGATCCCTCCCTGTTTCCTCTGCCTGCCACCCTCCTCCTGCGGCTCGCCGGCGCCCTCCGCGAGCTCAGCGGCCACCACCGGCGCGTCCTCCACCTTCGGGTGGGCGTGGCCGTTCTCTACGACGCAGTCCCCCATGGACGCTTGTGGCGGGAGGTTCTAGAAGGGCCTGGATCTGGGAGGCGTGGATCTCATCGGCGGCGGCGGCGGCCGACGGGAAGCCGCAATCCGCAGCGAGGAGGGCTGGCTAGTCTGCCGTATTTCGGTTGCTAGTATTTTTGCTTGCGGGAGAGGAGGAAGCTTCCCTCTCTTCTTTTCTTCCGACACGAAAAAACTTGGGCATATGTGCAGTGTACTTGACAAAGGTTTTACTGCATGGAAGGATCCAATACAGTAGATCTACGGTACATGAGTGAAGGAGCGATCTTAAATTTTTGGCACATACAATCGGTTTCGAAATCGTATTTGCACAAATAACCACGGTCCGGACGTATTTATAAAAATAGCACCGCTGACGCACGGTGACACGCTAGCGACTCCATGATGGCGCATGCCCCGCCAGATCGCTCAAAATCGCCACGTCGGTTTGGCGGCGCCATTGCCACCAAGACCGGCGATTAGGGGGTGATTAGGGCGGGTTAAATTAGGGTTAGGTTAGCTAGGGTTTTTAATTTAGTTAGGTTTTTTAATTTTTATGCTGAAATTTGAAGGAATTTTAAATTATAGCAAATGAGTACAAAAAAATATGAATTTTTTTGTAGAGCCTCTCAACACTGTGCATTTGCTTATGTAAATTTTCCATAATTTTATTCGTTCAAATTGTTATCGCTATTTCGTATAAGTGTCATGTTCGTATGAATCAATAAACGTAGAAAATGAGCTCAAAAATTATGAATTTTATTTTGAAGGGTCCTCACGCAGTGGAGTTGATTGTGTCATGTTTCGATAATTTTATATGTGTTCTGGTATTGTCTCAAAAATTTACGATTTAGATCGCGAAAATTTCAAATTTAGGTTTCATGATTTCATGTGAAGAATATATATAAAAAAAAGCTACATTGCATCTCCATGGGAGATGTTGACATACAATATGGTGCTAGAGGACACACGTAACAACCAAAATACGCATACAAATATAGCAAAACAAAATATGAATACAAATATAATCAGTCAAATAGGATACTCGATCAAATAGGATACTCTTTGTTAATTTAGTTTAGTGTCCGCTGGCGCATAGCCACCATGCGCCAGCCAAAACAGTGGGTTAATTAGTTAGTTAGGTTAGGTTAGCCAAAACACCTCCCGATTGTTCTGCGGAGAATTAAAAAACCTCGTGGTGACCATCTTTCCCATTGTCCCTCCTTCCTCCTCCGCACATCTGTCGCCTCGTCCAAAAACTCCGGCGCCAATGCTTACGAATTCCAGTACTAACGCCATGACTCCTTCTCCGCTCATTTATAAATCTAGAACTCGCACTCGCTCTTCGCTCATCTCAATTGCGTTTCGATTCTCGTTCTTGCGCTTGTCGCTGAGAACTCAGAGAACGTAACATAATTAATTTTATTGGGAGGTTAACTGTTTTTTTGCTTCTCATCGCTCGGCGCTCGGCCTTGATTGATTATTTCCCCCGAAGGGCTGATTGATTACTTCCTCCGAATGGCAGGTAATTTGTGTTATGTTTTTGTCGTTATTACCGTAGTCGTAATTAGTCAGTCTTAGTCAGCTAGTCGTAATTAGATAGTTTAGGGGTAATTAATTAGTGGTAATTAGTTAGTTGACTAGTAATGAATTAGTTTAGTGGTAATTAATTAGTTGTAATTAGTAATGTAATATTTTTCCGCTTTGTTTGTTATGTACAGCGCAAAATTCTACGATACCCAGTTATGGACTCTTCGGCAAACTTCTACGCGAGAATGTTGTAGAAGCGCCAACTTCTACACTCACCGCCACCGTGGGCAGCCCCGAGACAAAGGGCACTCGCTATGGCACCGCGGAGACTACTAGCACACATCATTAAATAGGACACTCTTTGTCAAATTATCAGTTTGTCGTGGATGATCTGTATTGTACGACATGCTAGATAAGGTTGTGCATGAACCAATCGAGGAGAATGTGTGGCGTGCAGATCATATAACGATGTAACGTAGCCTTCGAAATGCACACGAGTCAGAGGTTACGGTACATCGTTATATGATCTGCATGCCACGTATTTCCCTCAGTTGGTTCATGCACAATGTTATCTAGCCTGTCATGCAATACAGTATTAAAAAACATCATCCACACCAAACCGATAAATGAACCCAGTGCACACTTATGGGGCAAATTTCAATAGTCATTGATCAGTGTTACATTCTCTCTGTGTTGAAAAAGAGAAATACTTCTATGCTCTCAAAGGACTATGTCATACAAGAGCTAAACTTGAAATGTAGTTCATTGTTGGGACATGGGAAGTCCTAAACTTGAAATGAATGTGTGCCTGTGAGCATTTGTTTTCGTACGCATTATTTTGAGTTCTATATTTTTTTTTGGTTGCACTAGTGGTTTATTTGGAAATTCGCTTTTAATCATTTATGAAGTACACTTCTATATGACCTGTATATGTGATGCGGGAGCTTTGTTGATTTTATTCACTTGGCAATCCACTAAATTGTGTTGATAAGACAAGTAATGAAGTTCACAGGCATTTTCTAAAACAATGGAACTTTCGATAAGACAAGTAAAGAATGATGTTACTGTCCATATGTTCCTAAAAGGATGGAAAATGCTGATATGACAACAGACCTCATGCCATTTCCTTTCTGCAGAGGGTGCAGGGTTCACCAACAATTAGAAAAGCAACACAGTAAGAAGTGTGACAAGGTGAAAGCACATACGGGCGATCAGAAAAGCAAAGAATATATATCTCTACACACACGCGGTCTATTTTATTTTGAAGGCTCTCCTCACGCAGTTGACTTAATTGTGTAATGTTGTGGTAATTTTATATGTGTTCTGGTATTATCTCGAAAATTTAGGATTTAGGTTACGAAAATTTCGATTTTAGGTTTCCGAAATTAGGGTTTCATGATTTCGTGTGACTTAGAATGTATTAAAAAAAACTACATTACAACTCTATTGGAGATGTCGATATACAATATGGCGCTGGAATACACACGTAACAACCAAAATACGCGTACAAATATAGTAAAACAAAATCACACAACACGCGATACTATATGGCTCACTCGTCTGAGTCACTATTCTCTGCTTGTGGCGGCTGCGTCCAAGTGCGCGGCCTTGTTTTGCGCCAAGCATGACCCATAGAATACGTCCACCGGTCCGGTCACTACTACGAAAAAGGCCTTCTGACGGTTCAACGCCATCACGAGGCGGTTAGTGTGAGCCGCCCGAGTTTATGGTCGATAATGCTAATGGTCATCACGAGCGGTTCTCGAACCGTCGTAATACATACTATCACGAGCGATGCGTAGATGCAACTGCGTGATAATCGATTACTACGAGCGATGCGTAGATAAAACCGTGCGTGATATTCGACTACCACAGAGCGGTCGTAGATAAAACCGTGCGTGATGATCGACTACCGACGAGCGATGCGTAGATGAAACCGTGCGTGATGATGCGACTACCGACGATGCGTAGATGAAACCGTGCGTGATGATGCGACTACCACGCGAGCGATACGTATATGAAACCGTCGTGATAGTGAACTATCACGAGCGGTTTCATATCTGAATCGTCTGCGGTATCTACTATCACGACGGTTTTATCTACGGACCGTGCATGGTAGTCGAATATCCTGAGCGGTTTCATCTGCATCACCGTCTGCGGTAGTCTTTGCATTGCTTAATCTATTTACGCTTATTGGCTAGCCTCGGGAAATGCTAGCCATGCCCTCTGAAACAAGCACATCCAATTCTCATTCATTTCGAAGCACATCAAAATTGCATTCATTTGAAACAAGCACACATCCAATTCACAAATCAATTAACTAAAATTAACCATTAATGTACATTAATTTACACACATGTACCATTATGTTCAATCTATCTCAATCAAGTTCAATACGCTACACTGTGGAAACTCCCATTTGGATTTATGACCGTCTGCTCGTGAATGCCGCAAGGTGTGATCGAATTTTTATGAGCTCGCTCTGTTCCATGCTTTTCAATGATGTTTGCAACTTTGTCGATATGAAGGTTAAATTCGGGCTTATATAAATTGGTAAGTATATATGAAATAATTGTTGAAAGATTGACAAACACGAGGATCATTGGTGATCGCGGGCAAGACGAGTAGTTGCATGTTGTGGCAAACATAGTATCCACAGACGTTATGCCCTACGGCTCACTTTGGTACCGCAAAAATAGAATTGGTTAGTTCAAGAGGCATTGCTACTGAAGTGTTATATAGGATTAATGTGTACTAGCTAGCAAGTCACAGGGAATGTTTGATCATATTGCGGCGTCCTTCCTTGATATTCCATCCTCTAGCATGTAACACGTCGAACACCCTCGTGACTCCAAGAAGTTAGCCTTAGCCATTGCAAAGGAAGGAAAGACTACAATAGAGTTTCTATGGAGGAAATGTGTTTACGATGATTAAACTCCGGATAGTCGTGTGAAGTTGTGGTGGCCCTCTGTGGGGAATCTAGGTATATTACGTATTTCGTTTTGGTATAATTACAATTAGAATCCAATGGAACCTACACATGTATGTCGGCATGGTCATTAAACCTAAGTTAAGTGTTGCTTATAAAGTACAAATCAACATTAAGTATAGCCGGTGAGTGCAACACTACTTACTTACGGTTGTAGGGCAAAAGTATGAATTCCTTGTTGCGGTGAGCCATGAAAAAATCTATAACGTAATTCTCGGCGAATGTTGCATTCGCCGTGATGCTTCTTTCGGAGACAACGTGTGGGTCGAGAAACCTCCGGTGATTTCCTTCTTTCGCTTCACGGATCATGTATCTATTATACAAAAGCTAGGAGTTATATATAACATTTATCGATATTACACGAACATTGACCGTGATTGTACACACTTACGATGTCGAAAGATCGTATGATTGAGACGTCGAGCTCGTCGAGGTTGAAGAGACGAACAAGTCGTCGAAGGTCACCGTGAAGACGGCGTCTTGATACACGTGGTTAAAATGATGCTCCTTGAACTTGACGGTGACACCCGAGCATCGTTGATCAACCGGCTTGTTGGATCTGCTCCATGTACCATGCATGCAATTCCGTGCAATCCATCCTAGGGTAGGGTCTAACTTCTCGAGCAGCGGCTCGCTGGCTTATATTTCCGACCAACGACAAGAAGGGATATCGGGAGAAGACTCGATCGTCTTCGATTTGCCCTTGCCCTTCTGCCTCGCTTTGTATAGGTCGACTTCACAAGAGTCGATTGAGCACGAGTGTAGATGCATGTGATGCGGCGGGCCCTTGCCATGTCGGTCGCGAGTAGCCGGTGCGATCAAGTCCGTGGACTTGATCTTGAATTACGATATTCCGTGAAGTTGACACCGGGCGAGTAGCTCGAGCGGATGTCCTCCTTGGGCCTTTGGATGAATGTTCCAGCGGCTTGCCCTAAAGTCATGACCTCATCGTTTGGGGAATTTTGGTGGGGCGGCCTCGAAATTGGCACAAACACCGTCCACATTCACTTTTGCGAAACCCGGAGCTAGATTTGCACTGCACCAAAGCTCTGACATTGAATGGATACACAGCTAGCGACATCTAGGCAACAGAGACATATCTCACTTGGAGCTTGCGCCGTAGCCACCTCGTACATAGCGGTACAAAATTAGCTACTCCAACGGGCTTATGAATGGATTGAGCATTCGGAGATAATAATTATTACGGATGTCATCGACGGAAAATCTGTCATCACCTATTGTGGTAGGGTTAGGGTTGGACGCCAGACTACTCGGATGTTTGGGGAGCTAGCTAGCGGTATAGTAGGGCGAGGGCTTCCAACCGACATGGCATTTGCAATCCCTAATCCTTTCCTCAAAAGTCTCTTCTTGCTTTTGCTCGAGCATACGAATCCTTTCCTCAAAGGATTGGTGACTTTTTCACCGACCTCGCTCTGATTTTTTCGGTGAGCTCATCTCGAGGATGCACGAAGATCCTCTCGTAGCTTTGCATCGTGCTCGGCTTTGGCTCTCCTCCTACTCGATGCGATCCTCTGTCGCTTGGAACCATTGTTCCCATGTAACAAAAACACCGGCGCCTCTCGTGCGACCGGATGCTCCTTTGTTTCCTAGGGCGCAGATAGTATATCTTTCTCCTATCTGCTGGAATGAGCCTTGGGAAGATTGTGCACTCGGCGTTATCTCGCAATATAGCCCGACATGTCATTTCACTTCCTATGAAGTTATGGAGTAATTACAAACTAGGTAGTTCGATATCTTACCGGCGTTGGGACACTTCACGGTCTTGAGGTTTGGAAAGTACACTTCCCGTAGGCGAATAGCTAACCTCGCAAATAACCACCGCTTCGGTAGCGCACATCGGTGATCTCGAAATAGCGAGGAGAGATTCAAGCCGCTTTTCTTTGTTCTGATCCCTCCATATCGGGGCTTTACCCGCATACCAGCCGATGCGAGTCCGTGGGGTGCTTGTTTTTTGCTCGAGGGCCGTGTCGCCGCTTTCACTCTTAAATTCATCTGTCGTCTTCTTCGCCACAAACTTCGGCCAGACTCTTCCAATAATAGATACTTGTGGAAGGGCGGCTTCAGATCCTTCTCCACGTAGTTCTTGACAAGCGTGCTCTTGAAGTTCTTCCACGCTTTGCGCGCTGTAGCAACGCTGTGTCGTCAGCCGGAGTCCGGGAGTTCTCTAGGGATCTCGAGCGATGCAAGAATTTCCGTCGACCTGGCGATTTTCAATGGTCGGGCACCACCTTCCACGAATTGTAGGTGATCTTGACCCGTTCCGTGCAACTATTCCGACCATTCTCCGGAATCGGCATTTGCTTTCGGCGAGATTGATAGGGGTCCCGGTGATCGACCTCGTGATGGTAAATCGGCCCGTGGGCCTTTTCGATATTCCTCTTCTTCTACCGTGGTTGGATATTGTTCGAGAGGATGGTGCATCATCGGACACATGGTAGCGGCTACGACTCGAGAATGAGCGGAAGACATCTTCACAAGAAATAGAACATCATGTGAACAAATGAAATCGACATAAAGCTAAGATTTAACATTTTGATATTGCTATCGAGATGTAGAGTAAGCATTCCAATTAGAGCTCAAGTACAAACCCGATTATCAAAACAATTTCATTACAAGACTATTATCATCACAGAGCATTCATCTCAAGCCCAACACACCACATTGCAATGTATTCGATGGCGATATCAAAACAAATACCATATGAATAATGACTAGAGCAAATACAAATTCCTAAAACAAGTACAATTATCACGAAGGACCATGACAGATTATTGATAGAAATAGTTAGGGAAAGGGGCATGGGGTCGATCGGTAACTTCGGCATTGGTTACCTTTAGGCGTCGAGAAGAAGGACGAGGGAGCGATCTGGGAAGCGGCGGGCGTCGAAGGGGAAGCCTTGGGCTCTGGGAGGGGAGGAGGCGGCGGGCTCGGCGGGTCAGAGGAGGAGGCTCAGGCGGACTCGGGGAGCGCCACGGAGGGAGGAGGCGGCGTCGACGGATCGGAGGAGGAATGGCCTGCTCGACTCGAGGAGGCGTCGAGGACGGTGGCGACAGGCTCGAGGGAGAAGGGAGCGAGAGGAGTTGAGAAACTTAATCGTTTGAGAGTGGCGGTAGCAAACCCTAGCTAGAGTCCGAATGTAAATAGGGATGGACATCACAGACGGTTCTAAATTAGAACCGCTCAGGATGATACTATCACAAATGTTCTAACTTAGAACCGCTCGTGATATGTGATGTATCCGACGGTTTTAATAAACAACCGCTCGTGGTGGTGATGAATCATGAGCGGTTTTAATAAACAACCGCTGCAGTGATATATGATTTATCACGAGCGGTTCTAATTTAGAAGCCGCTCGTGATAGTAATGTAACATGAGCGGTTCTAAGTTAGAACCGTCGTGATATATGATGTATCACGAGCGGTGTTAATAAACAACCGCCTCGTGATACATGTGAGACGATGCGTAGTTCAAACCGCTCGTGATATTATTTTGTATTGGTTAATATCTAGATCGTTACATTTATTGGCTAGCCTCGGAAATGCTAGCCATGCCCTCTGAAACAAGCGAAAAAGACAACAATGTATATCCAATTCACATTCATTTGAGAAACAATCACATCCATTTCACAAAGACAAATCTCAATTAATTAACTCAAATGAACTAAAATTAACCATGATCATCGTAATGTATATAGTACATATATACACACATTGTTCAATTAATCTTTAAAAATTAGCCCTTCATGATGATCGACGCAGTATGTAGCTAGTTTCGTCATGTTCTTCTTCCTCGACCCTTATGCCGCTTTCGAAAGGAGGCAACTCGTCAAATTGATTGTATTCTTCCTCGTCCACTACATTCTCAACTCCGACAATCCTCCTTTTTCCATGAAGAACTACGTGGCGCTTCTTATTTGCCGGTCGGTAACATAGAAGACTTGAACAACTTGGTTGCTTGATCGAACGGTTCGTCTTTGTATCCGACACGTTCGAGGTCCACAGTAGTGACGCCAGTGCTTGTCGACCTTCACCGTGGGAGATGGACCCAACGGCACCGAAATAGGGGATCTTGAAAAGCACGTGGTCGAGCTCCCATATCTCCTCTATTTGCCCATAGTAGGAGCTCCTCACCCATCGATCTTGAATGCATCTATCACGGACACCGTTGTTACGGTTAGTGCTTTTTATATCCCGAGCTGCGTATAGAATGTGTACCCATTTATGTCGATCCTCGCCATGTTACAAGCTGTAAATGTTGGCCCTTTTGCCAACCATGTCGATTATATCACTTGACGAGCTCCTAGCAAGTCGCTCCTTCAACCATTGGTTGAACAAATGCATTGTGTTGTCTCGTGATCCAAACATCCGCCGCGGCGGATTACATTCAAGCACGTCCTTGTCTTTGAGTCGATATCTGAGGACACTTCATGTGTTGCAAGATGATGAAATGGGCTTGAGCATACGCATCCATATTTGGAGTGATTGCTTTCCTTCCGATGGTCCCGATACCCTCGAGCCTCCCTCATGGCGAGATCGAGGCACACCTATCGGTTCGACTGAGCCATGTAATCGGCGAGTAACTCAATGACCTCTTCAGTTGCATAACCTTCGACGATGCTGCCCTCTGGCCGAGATCGATTTCGTACATATGACTTGAGAATTCCCATGAACCTCTCGAACGGGTACATGCTACGTAGGAACACGGGCCGCACATCTTTATCTCCTCACAATATGAACAATGAGATGGACCATGATATCGAAAAACGGAGGGAAATACATCTCAAGATCACATAGTGTCGTCACCACCTCGTCTGCAGAGCATCTAGTCCTTCGAGATCGATGACCTTCTCGAGCAATTGTGTTAAAAAATAACCTGACCTCATGATTGTCTCTCGGACCTTGATCGGCAAAATACTTCTAATTACAACAGGAGCATTTGTGTCATCAACACATGACAATCATGAGACTTCATGCCAATTAACTTCAAATCTTTTATCGAAACAAGTTTCTTCATGTTGGCGAGTAACCGGACGGAACTTTCACGCCATGCAAGCAAGCCACAGTTCGGTTCTCTCGGCCTTGGACAGAGTGTAACAAGCAGGGGGAAGGTACGTTCGTCCTTTATCGGTCCTTGTTACGGTAGAGGATATAGTCGTTCGGACATGCATGTATTCTTTCTACTTCCATTCCCAATGGACAAAGAACCTTTTTGGCTTTGTAGGTGGTTTTGGGCAACTCATTTCCCTCCGGAAGCATGTCCGCTAAGAGACCTAATGACTCAAGTGAAACTCTTGTCGGACCAACCGCTGCTTGCCTTCAATTTCAGCGGTTTAAGCACGGATGACAACCTTGTGTATTCCGACTTGCGGCAGGAACAAAGGTTTCTCTGAGTCCTCCATCACGCCCGAATTGAACATACTCCCTCTCATCACAGTTCCTTCGCATCGCTAAGCATCCGATCTAGATTGTCATCGTGCGACTATCCGAATCGGAACCACAATCGACATTCGGCGGCATATCGTTGACTTCCTGTATAATATGCATATCGTTGACTTCCTGTATAATATGCTCTTCACCGTGACTGGTCCAACATGTATAACCCTTTTTGAAACCCCTTCGAATCAAGTGTGCTTCGATCTGCGCTCGGTTGTTAAACATCTTCAGATTCTCGCAGTCAATGCATGGACAATACATATATTCCGCCCTTATTCAACATATCCTCCTCGGCTCTTGTAAGCGAACACGCCATTAATGTACTCTTCACTCACACGGTTCTCGGTGTACATCGGCCGGTCCATCACACGGTTCGTATTGAAAACCACGAAAATAAATAAAAGGGTGATGACTTTCAAAGCGTATTTTCCGAGGCTTAATTATGATTTTTTCATTTTTACATTTTTTGGATTTTATTAACTTACATGTGGGCCCTACTTGTCATGACTCATTTTTATTTCATGATTTTATTTATAAAATCTATGGCGATCCCACATGTCATAGACTCGTTAGTTATTAACTAAATGATTAAAAACAGTAGGATTAATTAATTTGAAGCTCAAAGCTGGGCTTAGGGGTGACATCGCATTGCTATATAGTCGTGGCTCTCGGCCCTAAGGTCTCGCTTTGAGGCGAACCGACGCGACGATGTCCCATGGGCGCTGAAACTAGCGATTTCAGCGTAACGCTGAAACTACTCAAATTAAAGGATGCTTATGCTTGAAGATCTCACCTCGATCACGAGAAGGTGTCAATGAAAGTCGGGGAAGGTCAAAGGCGGTGGGTCGTCGATCGGTGAGCAGGCGGCGGCAAGAAGCTCCTCGGCGACAATATACAAGCGAAATGGACGGTAGGCTCGGTGAGGTGAGGCGATGTACTCAAACAAGACGCGAACGGCGATGGACCTATCGTGGCGCCTAGAGATATGGAGATCAAGAAGACTATATCTGTTTTGGCGGGGGCGGACCTATATATATCGTCGTCGTGGTGAGTTAATTATCACGGACGGTTTTTAACAAAACCCGCGTGATATTGGGCAATATCACGAGCGGTTCATGTTTGGAACCGTCATGAAGTATCACGACGGTTCTAAAACAAACCGCTCGTGATATTGTGTAATATCACGAGCGGTTCATGTTTGGAACCGTCTGCGAAGTATCCTGACGGTTCCAAACATGAACCGTGCGTGATGTGACATCTTCCTGAGCGGTTTTAGCGCGAGAATAACACGATGGTGGGTAACAAAAACCGCTCGAGATTGTGTTTATCTGAGCGGTTTCGATGAACCGTGCGTGATCGGCGTCGATATAGCATTTACGTAGTAATGGGTGAACGTGTGTCGGTTCGGAGGGGGTACGGAGACCATCGAGGCAGAGGTGGACCAGTAGACTAATTATGGAGCAGAGTCTGGTAGGCGTACATGTCATCCTAATGAGCCATGCCGACCTCGGGGACACCTCCGAGGAATTCATACACGACGGAGGCTAGAAAACCACTCTGGGGGTACGATGTTCCCGCGTACCCGGAGGAGCTCTGGCCTTGAACGTATTGTGGGGCACCGAACCCGGAGGACATCTGCTCTTGAACGTACGGTGGGGTAGTGAACCCGAAAAAGCTCTGCCCTTGAACGTGCAGTGGGGCAACGAACCCGGAAAATCTCTGCCCTGCGTACGCTGGAAAACCTGGCTGCCATTGTCCGTGCCCTGGCGTCGTGTACTGCTCCCTAGCAGGAGCTGGGAGGCCCGTATCCTTGTCATCAGTCAATGTGAACTGGTCGTCACCCCCACGGCCGTCACCCCCACGGCCGTCACCCCCGCGGTCGTCACCCCCACGGCCGTCACCCCTACGGGCAACCGAAGGCTGCAAAATGGAACGATGTTAGTGCAAATAAACACTCTGGACATAAACTAAGAACCTTGTACCTCCCGGATGTGCAGTGCAGATAACCGAGGGGGAGCGCCAGTCGGTGTACCGGATCCGGACGACATAAGTGATTGATCCCGACGGACCTACGGCGAGAGAACGGCATGATGTTAGCGGAACGTAAGGCATAACTAAAAAACCTGAACGTAAATTTGTACATAGCAACTCACCTCTGTGGCGACCTGGCCCGCGGATGACCGATGGGGAACGCTACGACGCCTGCCAGACTCGCTAGGTCGTGGTGACCTAGCGGGTGAGCACGCCCCCCCCCCACTTCGTGCCCGATGCGCAGGACGTCGTCCCTCGAACGATCGCAGCTCAAGTTATTTATTATCTTCTTCATCTCCGCCGAGATGTGCTTCAAAACTTTTTTATATACCACTGGGGTTCTATCTGGGCTGCGTTGGGCCTCGTCCGATGTGCTCTGGACGCGCAGTGCCCGCTCCAACTGTAGTGACATACGTAACATGTTCATTAACAAAAAGTATGAATGTCGTCAATGAAACTGCGAACCAGAGGTTGTAAGTGTCGTACGGTGTCGTCATGTCGCGAAGCGATGTGACGGTCGTACGTCCGACGAAGGCTCTCTTGGTGCGTCAGATCTGTCACCTCCTCCGGGCGCTCCGGAGGAGGAATGGCGAGTCTTGCGCACGTTCGTGGCACATACCACTCCATGTACGCACCGTACGACTCAAGGTCGTACGGACGCGGCTCATGCCAGACATCCACGTGCAGCCTGTTCATCCATGTCGCAATCCACTACTACTAGTGCATTCGCCAGTCCTAAATATGCCACCCGACCTCGATTGCCTGGATTTCTGGAAAGATTAATGTTACAAAAGAAGACATAAGGACTGCAAAAATTACTTGGATGAAATTTGACTCACAGGTGTACAACTTCGCTCGAGGGCTGCCGTCAGGGGAGACGAGTGGTAATCAAACAAATCTGTCACATTACGCGCTGCGGTGCGTAAGGCTCCACCATATATGAGAACACCGGTGGCGTGTCGTCGTCCGCGATAATGCATCCATGACGCATTACACGAGCGGCCCATGCGGCGCAACGCGGCGAAAATTAGCATGCCATGGACACCGATGATGTCGCTCTCGTGCAACGACTCGAACTCGTTGTGGTACAACCAGTAGCACCTCGCCGGTCTTTCGCCCAGCGCAGACGAGCAGTAGTCCACCGTAAGCCCATGGTGGGCGCGTCTATGTGGTTATGTGGGAGAGGGTACGGGTGCGCCGCTATCTCGATGGTCGGCCATCCAACAGGGAAGTGCTCCCAACTCCACAGTGCGAGCACGCGTGCGAGCGACCAAGTTGGTACCGGCCTGGCCGCCATGGGCGTCACACAACCCTCGATATGTGGCGCAAAGGATGGCTGATCCCCAGCTGTACTCCTCAATCGGCTCCGCTTCAACCAAAGACTCGGCGACGTGGATGATGTTGGGGTTCAAAAAATCGCCCTTTGTGGTTGAAAATAGGACCCAACCAAAGAGCTGGAGAAGGTAAGCAACGAGGTGCGTCCTAACGACCACGTCAGGTGCACCCTGCGGGCATTCGCTGAACTGCCTCAGCCAAGCCGGGGGGACACCACGTGCACCCTCCGGGAGAGGTTGGCCAAACCGCTGCTCGAGCCTGGCCTTTCAGTCCACGCTCGGAGGGCGGAACAAGCGGCACACCCCGGATCGGGAGACTGGTCAAGAACGAGACGTCCTACCGGGTGATCATCATCTCACCCCACCGAAAGTGGAAGGTGTGCGTCTCGGTCCTCCACCTGTCGACAAGTGCGGACAGCAAGCTGCCGTCTAGGGTGAACTGGCGTCCGATGGAGACCATCCTCGCAAAGGGCAACAAGCCCGTGTCCCGGAGGATCGGGACGTAGCGATCATCCAGCGCCCAGTAGTTCCTCCCCGCCCGAAGCGCCAGGGGCGGAGGGCCATCCGCGTCTGCGGTGAGCCACAGCTTGCATCGGTGGTCCTCATCGTAGAATTATTCTAGTAGCTCCGGTAGAGACATGGCTTGCAACACATAGAATAGAGGAAACATTAGTGAGAAGGTGGCTAATGAACATAAAAGATTGTAAATTAATTACAGAGTAGTTTTCTGGGGTGATAAGCTACATGATAAGCTAGCTTAATTAGATTATGCTGCTCTGTTCTTCGATGAATGCATTTCTTATTATTTGATTTCGCTTTACAACCAACCTAACACTACAAATTAATGTACACTACTTAATTAGTTAATTACTGCTAATTATTTCGTAACTAATAGACACTGTAAATAACGTATACTACTTAAATAATTAATTACTACTACATGTGAACGACGGCGGTTAATAACGTTGAAATGTCCTCAAAAATATAATGAGAGGAAGAGCGAGCGAGCGCGAAATGAAATGAATGAGCGGAAGAGCAAGCGAGCACGAAATAAAATGAATGAGCGGAAGAGCGTGCGAGCGCGAAATGAAATGAATGAGCGGAAGAGCAAGCGAGCGCGAAATAAGATGAATGAGCGGAAGAGCGAGCGAGCACGAAATGAAATCGTGCTCACTCTCTCTAATTTATAGCCACTGCTCTCAAAGTGAATCCTTATCCCGCGCGCTAATTAAGCCATAAATGACGGCGGACAAGGATTCGATTGATGAGATGGATAACGACTGATTGATGCTTTCGATGGAAAAATTATGGCAAATGGAGGGAGGGCCTGGTTCAAATCTTTCCACAATCAACATATGGCACGGACATTTATTGATTTGTATGAACAGGACACTTATACGAAATAGCGATAAAAATTCTGAATGAATAAAATTATAAAAAATTTACACAAACGAATACACGCTGTCAGGAGGCTCCACAAAAAAATTCATAATTTTTTGAACTCAATTACTATATTTTAAAATTCCTTCAAATTTCAAAACCTAACTAACTAACCTAACTAACCTAACTAATTACCTAACTAACCTAACCATTAACTAACCTAATCAGCGCTTAATTGGTGGCAAGACGGCCACCATCTTGCCATGGTGGCGATATGCCACCGTCTTGCCACCGTGTAACATGGCGGGGGGATGAATGAATGGTCGGTAGGCGAGTCGGGTGAGTGGCGACATTTGGCGCCACAGTGTATCTTGTCGGCGCCCTTAGCGCCGGTGGCGGGCACCAACGCCTTATAGCGTATGGCTACCGTCTTGCCAGATCGTCACTTTTGCTAATACACAAATTATATGGTCATAACTACAATTAGCCCGCGAAAACGTGCTAGATAAGCAAAAAAATTCGAGCCATCTTCACCGTCGGATCACAGCTAAAGTATTTTTGCTACAGTCAAATCGCTACAGTGTGATATCATATGTTTCGGTTGGCGATTTGTGCGGTCGTACGGCCCAGGAGCGACCACCGCCCATTTGTCGTTGTTGGTCCAAATAGGCTGGCATGATTTACTGCTACGTTTTTGTCGGTGCATACTACTAGGTTTAGGCAAAATTAGGCGTGTGCTATGCTACATCGTCAGTGGTCCACATTTGCGACTAGAGACTTTGAAGATACGTGACCTCGGGTAAGTATGTGCGCAGTGAAATTCATGCAGCAACATACGTAGTTCCAGCCCGTAACTAGCATTTTCTTCGATACAAACATCTCTTTTTATAGTAATTAGTTGATTGTATTATCTATTAATTTTAGTTATATAACATCTCTTAAGCTCCGATACCTAATCAAATATCGATACTATAAAATAAATATCTTATATGTCCTATATGGCAAGTAAAATCAAACTTTCTTTGCTAAACACCAGCATTTTACATGCTCTTGAAATCTTGTCCCAACATGTGCAATCAACCAATCAAGGGACCACTTTTTGCAAATTGCATCCCTAGATCCTCGTTTTGCCCAGCCTGGGCCATCCACCCAACCAGGCTAAGGCATCCAGGCGAGCAATCAGACCCATATATACGCGCCGCACGTAATCACATGTTTGGTCGCATTTGGCATTTGCTCAGCACGCCAGGCAGTAGTACGGGTTGTCGAGCTGAAAGCATCTCATGCTCTGCAGCGTACGTGCTGTGCACGCAGGTGAGTTAACAAGGCAGAAGGCACTGCCATGGAGACATGGAGTGAGCCATCGCGTCTTTTAGAATCTGCGTCAAACCTAGCGGCGAAGCAACTGTTTGGCAGGTAACACCCAACTCAACCAGAACATCGCTGTTAACTGAGATGAAATGCTGTAGTAGTCTGGAGTAGAGAGTTGCAGTCAAAGCAACGGACAAGTACCTCTGCTTCAGCACAGGGTAGAATTGTGGGAAACGGGTCCTCCGACATCGCAAAGCAACGTCACGGTGCTACAGCACTGTAACATTACCTTGCAGCTGTTGAACGACGAAAGGAGGGTCGAGACCGTGTCTGGCACCACAGCAAATACTATAGCTATGGTGCTGTTCCAAACGCTGTAGTGTCATTGTAGCAATGATCGAGACAGTTCTTTTCAGATCGGACGGTTCAGATCGCCGCAATGTCATGGTACTGTGCTTCTCTAGCATTGAGGATGCGAATCCAGAATTGTGCCACCTATTCTGTTACAGTGCTTGTGCACGTAGCATGCGATGCATAACTAGTTCACTAAGCAGATCAGGAAGAAAAAGACAGTTTTTTTAATTAAAAAAATCAGGCCAAATAATAACGATATCTCACAGCTTCTTAATTATAATGACCACCATATGATTATATAGGATCCATCCAGGGGCATGGCTACTGGCTAGTCCTAGGATAGCATACATGCTGATAAAAATTTAGCGGTGCTCAAAAGTTGTAACATGAGCACAGTATGATCACAGAGAACCAGAGGACTGTTACAGAGAGCGGCCTAACCACACGCATTTGCTAACTTATATGTATAGACAGATCCAACCCCATCCAGAGGTGATTAATTTGTCCTCAGTGGTTCATCCAAATGACTTGCCCTCTGCTTTCGTCCAGAAACTACTGGAGATCAAAAACTACCCAAAAACTCCAGATGCCCCCAAATCAAAATCAGTGAGCTTTCATGTCAGAGTACTACACAACAAATTAGCAAAACTGCCCACAAAAAAACGTCTCTTTATTAACAAAAGTCAGACAACCCTGCAGCTATTTGAACTCTAGAAACTGGAGAGTTTGGAATCTTTTGCCACAGACAGCCAAATTCGAGCACTGGAGCCACAAGGCCACAGTACACCAGTCTTATTTCCCATTAATTCCATGCATTCCTCTGAGCTAGTAGTACTAGCTAGAACAGATTAAAAGCAATACAATACTGCACCAAGTACCAACTTCGATAAACGCCATCGATCTGCAGCATCCAAGGCGCGCAAACAACCACCTCAAAGCGTGCGCACTCTACTACGTACCACAGCTTTTAGCAATCACGCGTGCAAAGAGCCACGTAGGAACGTACGCTTGAAAATACAAGATTTAAACCCACGTCCACGTCAGCTCGGCAGGCACGCACCAATGCACCATGATGCCGTAAAAAAAGATCCAACTGCATATGCTACATGAAGAGTTGGAGACGATCGACGTCGGAATCAGCTGCGCGGCCGGGCGGCGACGGCGATCCGGGCGGGGTTGAGCTCGAACCAGACCTGGCGGAAGACCTTGACGATGCAGTCGTGGTGCTCGTCAGCGTTGAGCGAGAGGTAGCACGCCAGGAGCGTCTCCAGCTCCTCCGGCCGCCCGATCCGCTTGCTCGCGATCATCTCCACCATCGACTCCCGGAACACCCGCTGCGGGTCCCTCGTCCGCCGAACCACCGCGAACCTCTCCAGCTCCGACACCGCGGCCGCCGCCGCGCGCCGCGGCGACCGCACGCGCACCGCGGCCGCCACCCGCGCGCCCGGCGTCTTCCCGGAGAACGACCTCCGCCCGCCGCCGCGGCGCTGGCGCCAGCGGCTCCGCGGCCGCTTCTCCTCGTCCGTGTCGGACGGCAGCTGCGGCTTTGGCGTCAGCGTCCGGGCAGGGGCTGGCGCCGGCGCACGCTGCGGGGAGGCGGCGCGGGAGAACGGGATGAGGTGGCTGAGCGGCTGCAGGTCGCGGTCGCCGCTGACCGAGTAGTGGCGGCGGTGGTGCAGCTGCCGCGCTGCCGCGGCCTCGACGTCATCGTTGCCAACCGAGAGGCGACGCGGCGCGAAATCGTGAGCCGCGGTAGCGGATGAGGAATCCGCCGGGCTGCTCTGCGACGCCGGGCTCGGGCTCGGGCTCGCGCGTTTGTGGAAGCAAGAAGGGAAGCCGCCGGCGCCGGCGCCGGCGTTCTTGGCCGCAGGCGGAGGATGCTTAGGATTAGCGGCAGCGGCATTGTTCTTGGACGTGAGTTTCGATAGCCATGCGAGCGGCGAGAAGGACGCCTTACCCTTGCCACCCTTGCTCTCTTGCTGCTCTTGCTCTCGCTCTTGTGTGTGTTGGGTTTCTCTCTGGTGGTGCTTGCTTCCAAGTCCCCACCTCATGGCTAGCTACTGGCTAATTTCTTGGAGTGTTTGTGATCGAGCTTGGTTACTGAGTGACCTTGGAGTGTGAGGAGAGAAGAGGGGGTTGGGGTTTTAAAAGTGGGAGGTTTTGGCGGCTAAGCTAAGGACTGTGCAATGGAATGTGAGGTGGTGCTATTGGAACTTGGTGTTTGAACTTTGAAGCTGCGAGCTAGAGCTTTCTGCCATGCCACTAATTGGCGGAAATAGTGGTTGCACTTTTCTTGGCGCTTCTTTCTGGTGCGTGCATGTATGTCTCTGGGCTCTGGCTAGCTGATTGATTTCCGTGATTGATGCTAATTTTTAAGCTCACTGTGTACTAGCTACTGCATGTTTGCAATGTCTCCTTTTCTAATTGGGTCTCTCAGATTAAAAAAGTACTAGCGCTACTGTATGGTATTGTAGCCTTGCAGGACAAACATAATACGAGTACATTGCGTTGTTGCATATGACTTTTGTGTATACCTATATCTTGATTGTCGTGCTTATCACAAGATATTACACTCAACACCAGTTTATTAACAACCCCACACTCAACTGGGTGTGATCATTGTGGTGTGGAGCCACCAGAGAAGAACCCCGCGGAGTGCAACTTCGGGAACAGAAAGCGAGGAAACCAAAGGGAAGCACCGAGAAGAGGAGGCCGGCACCGGCAGGCGTGAGCGTGATCCGGGCTTTTTGGGGTTTATTTGGTTGGTACTTTGGATTTTATATTTAGATAAAAGTGATGTCTGGAGATAGTCTGAAAAGTAGATGCTTTTTGTTTGACTAAGTAAATCTGAAGATAAGTTGTTTGGTTGAAAATATATACCTGAAATCGGTGAATAAAAAATAGAACATTGGAGCGAACTATCAACGGTGGATCGGAGCAGCTGGGAGGCCTAGCTCTCAGGTGTTTGTTTTCTACGCGCCCAGGCCTGACGGCTTGCTGGGAGGCAACGAAGCACTCAGCGGGCAGCTAGCAGACATTTTGCACGCAGACCTCGAAGCAAACAAGCCCTTTATGCGTGCAGCGTGCATGCATATGGATTTTCATATCATACGCGGCTTCGGCAAGTTCTGAGACCCCATCCCGTCCTGAACGTGCACGCGCGCGCGTGACTGGTAGTGCTACCACTCTACCAGCACTTGCCCTGCTGCCTCTATTTCTCTCGTTGAGATCACGAAACAGCAACAGAAGCGGCAGACGCGCGCAGTGCAGATTGGGGAATTGGGACAGCGAGCGGGCGAGGAGGAGGAAAAGTAGTGGCTGTGGTTACTGATTGGGTGGGGTCTTCTACCTGTGCCGGTCGGCTTTTGCCTTTTCTTCGCTGCATGATCAATTGCTCGCTGTTCATGTTTCTTGCTGCCTCTGATGAGCAGTGCCAGTGACCGGCCTCTTTGTTCGAACAAAGTCCCGCCATCGCATGGCTTTCTATCGGCGTTGTGCCGTACTACGTCTTTGCTACATATTCCTTGCGTTGGCTCCTGCGATGCGAGTATCAATTAACTGTGCGCAGTAAAAGGATCTCTCCTACGTGAAGGCATAAATTATGGTAAATTAATTAAATACCTCTTGCACAGTGAATTTCGAACAGATGTACTGCACGGGCCGGGAGTGGGAGATTGTAGTGGTGTGTGTGACCTGCATCTGCACTTGGATAGTTGGATTTGAATGGCTAGATTCAGCGGCGGATAAACAGTTGGGTATGGGTGTACAGATGCACATTTTTTTTTGAAAAAAAAACTAGTATATAGACTCTGTTTGTTTAGACTTTTTTTTTTTTGCCTTAAAAGCAAAAAGAAAATCGAAGTCTAAAAAAATGGATGACCTTTTCAATTGGCTTATGGAAAGCTTAAGGGTCTGTTTGGCAAAGCCATGGCTTTTTCAGCGACTTTTTCAGCCTCTGTTTGTCTGGTGAGCTAAAGAGGTTCAGTGTTTGGTTGTTTGGTTTTTAGGTATGCTGGCTACAACTTCACGACAACTAACGCAATTAACGAGAATTACCGCAATTAACGACAACTACCGCAATTGACGGTAATTAAATGCAATTAACGATGATTAACACAGTTGACTGCAATGAACAATGACTACCGCAATTGATCGCATTCAACAACGATTAACGCAATATACCGCAAACAACGCAATATACCGCAATTAATGACAATCAACGCAATAAACCGCAATGAACATATTTAACGACAATTATTACAATAAACATTTATTACAACAAATAATTACTAAAAAATTATTACAGTGAATAAATATTACAATAAATAATTATTTATATAAACCATTATTACATAAATAATTATTACAATAAGTAATTATTAAAAAAATATTACAATGAATAATTAATACAATAAATAATTAATAAATTAAATCATTATTACAAAAAAAATAAATTTACAACAGAAAAAAGAAGAAGAAGAAAAATAGAGGTGGCGGCGGTTAGGGTTTGGGCCACCGCCGTCGGCGCCGAGCAAGGAGTTGGGCGGCGGCCGTGGGAGGAGGGAGGTAGAGGAGGGCGGCCGCGGGCGAAGGAGGAGGTGGGCGAGATCTAGATCTAGATTTGGATCTGGGCGATGCCAGTGCGGGGAAGAAGGACGCGGCGGCGCGGAGGCGTGGGAGGAGGATGTGACAGGGGAGGAGGAGGTGGGCACCGAGGGAGGAGGAGATGGGCGCTGGGGAGGAGGGAGCCAGGAAAGAGGTGGGCAGGCGGGGGAGGAGGAGGGGGCCGGGGAGGAGGTGGGCGGGTGGAGCCGAGAGGGCCGGGGGTAGCCAACGCGAGGGTTTGGGGGTTTTTTATTCTGTGGCAAACGACGAGTAATTTACCCCTAACTTTGGGGGTAAATGCAAATGGGGGCTGCGGGAAGCCGTGGAAGCTTCTCACGGGCGGTTGTTGGCTTCCGCACGTTGTAACGCGAAGCGGCTTCAGGGAAAAGCAGCTGAGAAAAGCTAGGTATTTGGAACAACTTCTATCTTTTTTGAGCAGAAAGCCGAAGCCGAAACCGTTCCAAACAGGCCCTAAGTCACTTTAAGCCTATAAGCCAAAAGTCATCCCGGTGGTGCTTTTTTAGCTTTTGCAGGATGGAATAATCCTTTGCCACTAAACTTCACTGAAATTACCTACCAAATGCCATTCGTATATAAGTCCAAATCCTCTCATTTTTTTCTCCTCCTTCCTCCTCCCCACCCCTTATTTTTGCCTTCTAAACCTCCATCATATCGAATGGATTAGGGCCAGTCTTCCTCGACCCCACGCCCGATGTCGTCGGCCTCCCTCAACCTCCACCCGACATCGTTGTGCTCCCTCGACCTTGGTAGTCCTTTTTTAATTTCGTTGTCCTTTTTAATTTCAAAACCATTTAGTAATGTTGTTCATAATTTATTGAGCAATAATGAATATGTAATGGAGTTGAAACTATTCAGGTATGTCATACTCGTATCATTGTTACCTTCTAACGTGTGATAATGTGTTTTCACTTAAATCATGTCATGATGTCATGTTCTATGTTACTGATTATTGTTATTACTTGTAGATGAGCTCATCAAGTGACATTGATAGTTCAACCACTGAGAGCGATTTTAGCGAAGATTATGTCAAAAAAAACGAAAAAGAAGAAGTTACCATTTCAGGATTTTGCTGCAACAACTGGTTACATAGGTATGCACTACTACGACAATTAACTAAACAAAAGAAGAGGAGACAACCACTCCTAACTGGATATGAATGGGTTGTTGAGCAACTGGACGATGACAGAGATTGACACTCGATGTTCTGAATGAGTAGGGTTGTTTTTGATAGTTTGCATGAAACTTTTGGTCGCAAATTATGGCTTGAAATAAACAGGGCTATGGCTTCCGTAGAATCTTTGGTTGTGTTCTTGTGGACAGTTGGTGACTCTCATTCAGTTAGTCAAGTTCAGAACTGCTTCAAGAGGTCAACGAAAACAATCAATAGAAAGTTTCGTGAAGTCTTGAAATGTGTCTCTTTTATCTAAAGATAATATTAAACCATGGCATCCAGATTTCACAATAATGCATCCAAGACTTCAAGATAATCGCTTCTCGCCTCATTTTAACAATTGCATAGGTGCAATTGACGACACGCACGTACCTGTTATTGTGCCAGCGGATGAGCAGGTTTCCCACACTAGTCGCCATGGATATACGTCTCAAAACATGATGGCGGTGTGTGACTTCGACACGAGGTTTACTTTTGTTGTTGCCGGATGGCTAGATCCAACGCATGACACAATGATTTTCAATAACACTTTGGACAAGTATTCAAACCGGTCTCCACATCCTCCTAAAGGTACTTTGCTTCTTTAATCCTATAATTAATTATTATGATAGCATTCCTAATTTGCATTGTCAACACTTATATGTTTATGATATGTAGGGAAAAATTATCTTGTTGATGCGGGTTATCCTAATCGAAAGGGCTATCTAGCTCCTTACAAAGGACAAAAACATAATCTACCAGAATTTCGCCATGGTTCACAACTGAGTGGCAAATACGAGGTGTTCAATCATGCTCAGTCATCCCTTCGAAATGTGATTGAGCGTTCCTTTGGCGTGCTGAAGATGAATTGGAGAATCTTGTTGGCTTTGCCAAGTTACAAAATCGAGAATCAAACGAAAATGATAATTGCATGTATGACGGTACACAACTTCATCCGAGATAGTGCTTTATGAGATAGTGCTTTATGAGATTAACTTTTTGAGAGATACGATCTTTGACGAAGATTATGATCCAAACGATACACAATCTGGATCATTTGGAGGGTACGATGTCAATAGATCAACAGTTAATGATGTAAACATGAATGCCTTTCGTGATAGTATTGCTACTTCTTTGATGGCCGCAAGAGGATAAATAGATTATATTAATATGGTATGTGCATGTTGTAGTGACTGTAACAGCCCAAAATTTTAAACTTGGTTAAAGGTTTAAAACTTATTTGAACCTGTGAATTTTTTGAAATTTTAAAAACTTTTCCTTAAATTATTTAAAGCCAAAACAAATTTAAAGTTTAAAATCTATTAACAAATTTAAGTTGAAATTATTTTATTTAGGACCAGAATAATGCTAGAGGCTTATGTGAATTTTTCTAGAATTTTTGGAATTTAATTACTATATTCTAAAGCCTATTCGAATTAATCGGATTATCTAAAATGGGAAATCAATTTAAATCTTTAAATCAGCCTTTGGGCCGCATTCCCTCTCTCGGCCGTGCAGTTCTCATGCCCAAGCCGACCCACACCGCACTTGACCCGCCCGCCTCTCCTCAAGACGCGCTCACGCCGGTTGGATCACGATCCAACCAAGATCCAACCGCCCCACGCCACCCCGCTCCTCCCAACCATCGGATAAAAATCCAACGGCCCGTGACCCTTCGTCCCCGCCGCCGTCTTCTCATGCAGACAACAAGACAACCGCCATTAGCGCTGTGGCGTGAAGCTCAAGCAACGGCTCCTCCAACCGCCGCTCCTCCCGCGTCGTCTTGCTGCGACTGGCGTCCCCAACCGCCTCCACCCCCACGTTCTCCCCCTTCTCCGCGAACGGGCGCACGAAACCGCAACGGCCGCCGCCACGTCCTCCACGTCGCCACGCCGCCTCGGTCCACCTCGGGCCCTATAAAAGGCACCCCCGGGTAGCCCTCCTCTCACCGCCCCCAACGCCGCCACTCTCCCTCTCTCTCTCTCGCCCTGTGCTTGCCGGAATCGAGGTTTGTCTCGCCGCCGTTCCCGAAGCTTCAACCGTTGATTTCGCCACCGTCGGAGCCGCTCCGCCGCCGTTGTCTACGCCGCCGTCATCGCCACACCACCGCGAAGCTGTTGCGCGCATCGCCTTCGCCAGGGGATCACCGGAGCGCCGAATCGCCGTCATCCCGAGCCTCGCCGCCGCTTCTTCCTCGCCGCCGACCGCCTCCATCGTCGTCTCATCGAGTGGGTGAGCGCCTCGTGTTCCCCGTGCCCTCCTTTCGCTAATGCGCGTCTCGCCGTCATCCATCACATGTATTTAAGCGCCGACGACCATCGGTCCCCATGATCAAGGCGTCGCCCTCGCCGACGTGGCCTTGCCACTCACGCCACCGTGGCGCCACCTCGGCTTCCACGTGTGCGCCACGTCGCCACCTCACGTGCTGCGTCGTATGAGTCCCAGAGCCTAAAACCGCATAGACTTGGTCCATGTGGGCCGTGTCCATGACACGTGGGGCCCATATGTCGGTTTTTATTTTAAATTCCAAATACCTCAGGGCTGATGTAATTATTGCGCAATAATTAGATTTCCTTTAGAAAAATAATTCAGAAAATAGATTAAATTGCAGATTTAGGCTTTAAATTTATAAAATTCATATCTTTTGATTCTTAACTCCAAATTAGGTGATTCCAATTTCTAAAATCTTATAAAATTAATATCTAGCTAACTAAAATATAAACATTTGATTTGGAGTAGGTTTAAACTGCCTGTTTGAATTCGAAATAATTTAAACTACAAATTTAGGATTAAAATTGTAAAATTCATATCTTTTGAACCCTAATTCTAAATTGAATGATTCCAATTGCTAAAATCTTAGAAAATTATGTTCTAGCTAAATAAAATAAAATTATTTTATTTTGACTTGGTATAATTTGTCATTTTGAATTTATTTGAATTTCGATTGATTTGTCGTATTTTCACGTTTAGACTACGACGATTCCGGGGAATTTGATTCTTCCGAAGATTTAGAATTCCAAGACTTCAGCGAAGGCAAGTTACACTTTGACCATGTTGCACCTACTATTTTAAAGTTATTTAATTCAATTTTTAAATTTATTATTCCATGCATATTTTTAGTCAATTATTTTAATACCCTGTTTAAATGCTTAGTTATCCCAATTGTTATTGTATGGCCAATTTTGGATATTGAAATGACATACCTTGTCACCATAGATAAATTGTTTGGAAATGCTTAGCAAATTCTTAGACCATGATTTTGATTTTGGGAGGATTTAGCCAAACCATTATAAATTGTTTGAAATTAAATCTATGGTATTATTTTACCATAGAGAGTTTGTAAAGATGGTTTCCACTAAAATAAAATTAAATGGTTTGGACTTGGGCGAAACGGATGAATGGTGGGTGCAGGTTTATGCACGGGTTTAATCTGGTTAGGATTGAAGCCCAGGGTTTGTTTTGAAAGACGCCCAAGTCAATTAAGGACCGGCCTTTGAGCGTTCCTTTGCTATGCCTTACCGTACCACCACACGTCCTGTATGGGCAGGACCTGGCTTATTAATTTGGGATACCTCGTAGATGTTCGTGCCATTTTGTATGAGTGGGTGTCAGTTAGACTATAGTCCCACCTGGCGCAAGAGGGGGCCCTGAACCTGCGGATGGTTAGTCCAAAGGGGGCGAAACCTTAGCGGGCATGAGTACTTTGAGGTAGATCATCGTAAAGGCCTCGTCACGCGCTCTAGACTACTTACCTAAGGTAGTGAGCGGTGGCATAGATATATGCCGGATAAACTAGAGAACTCGTGTCTTGTGGGTAAAGTTGTACAAACTCTGCAGAGTAGAAAACTATTCGAATAGCCGCGTCCGCGGTCATGGACATGCTAGCAAAGCCACTTTAAGTTAGACTTGTTTTTGGTTTTAAAATGATTTCAACAGAGGTTTTCAGGATGGTTAGTCCTGTGGGAAAATTGGGCGGTTAGCCATTGTGATTGGAGGATATCCATCACCTTTGTTGGAGGTTATCCACATTATACGACTGTCATTAAATTTATGATTTTAAATACTGTATAAAAATGGCCTTGCAATCTATTATGATTATTTAAATTAAAACTGCTGCTTTACGCAAAATAACCCTGCCAATGTTCTTTGTTTACCTTATGCATGCATTACAATTCCATATTGGGTGTGACTTGCGAGCACGGTAGTTGTGCTCATGCTTGCTTTATGCAACAAAATTTCAGGAGAAGACTACTATCAGGACGGTGAGGACACCGACGCCTAGGCTACGCCCAGACGATTACTGCTCGTAGTGCATCGTTCGCCTACCACTACTATTCTTACTTCCGCTGTGTTATTTACTCTTTTATTTGGCTTCATGCCCAATTGTATCGAACTCTGATTTACTATTAATGAAATGCGAGATTTGGTTATGTTATCATTTTTGTAACTGTGTACACCGGAAATCCTGGACTGGTGTATGTGTTGGAAATATGCCCTAGAGGCAATCATAGAGATGATTATATTTCATTATGTTCATGACATTGGATAATGTGTTATCTTGTTCCTAGAATAATATTGTTAATATTTATTATCAAGTATGTGACTTGGTTGTGAAACTCTATATTCCTGCGATAATTATTCTTACACGATCCCTGGTCGTAAACATATGTGGACACATATGAATAGACTAGCATATGTATTGGTTGATGACTATGTTTCATAAGTCATAGATATGGAGATATCAAACCGATAATATGGACATATGTTAGAGAACATGATGTTGGATAAGACCCACATTGAGACACTATTGAGATTGTTATGAATCTATGTGTCGTTAGTTGGTCTCAAGCAATGATGATGTATAATCCTTAGACCTGAGATCAACATGGTTTCCTACATGTGTAAGAGCACTCTTAGGGGTTGCCAAACGCTACACCAGAATCGGGTAGTTATAAAGGTAGCTTTGGGTATGCTCAAACATGGAGAGGAATGTGACCGGTGGGATATGGGATTTGCCCTCCTAACATAACAGAGAGATGTCTTTGGGCCCTCGTTGTGATCGGATAAAGAAAGTGCATGGCCATGCCACTAGTAGTCGAAGTGTTCGACCACGTAAAGTTATCGACACTCGATCGAGAAAGTATTGAGCAGTCCATGGATGACACAACATCTCACCGGAGTTCGACCGGACATCGTGAGGCAAAGGGAGTATACACGTAGGTCGCTTAGTTCGGACGATTCTGGTCGTTGTATCTGAGATACAAGCTGGTCGTAGACTAGTCGAACGTAGTCACAGAGTGGTCGTAACCTGGTCGTAAGCAATTACAAACTGGTCGTGACCAAATACGAACTGGTCGTGACCAAATACGAACTGGTCGTATAAAGATAGGACCTAGTCGTAAGTGATGAGGACCTAGTCGTAGATCATATTGCATTAAGGTTCGTCCGATATAATTTGTGTGTATTCGGGAATCGATATGTTCTGCTAGGAGCCGCTACGACTCGTGATCGGAAGCGGTTTCCGAGTCACAACCGAACTACACATGAACCTCTGTGGTCACACACTTAACAGGTTGGAACAAACCAAGACGAATCTGATTAAATGGCGTGTTGGGATAGGATCCGTCACGGCGCTATATAAGGAGGTGCATGAGGTCATTGGGAAGGCGAGTGAAACACCACCAAAACCCTAGCCGCCATCTTCTTGAGAGCTCCACCGTGCGACTTGGTGCCGCACACCGGCGTTCGGTTGTTCCTTCCTGGGCGTGTGGATACCGTAGGCGCTACTATGATTGTTGCGCTTGAGGACGATCCGCGATCTTCACAAGGAACCGCAGACGTTCTTTGGAGGAGACGATCGATTGCGACCCTTGCATCGACTTGTCGGGCGTTGACGATCGACTCGACCACTACATCGACGCTCTCTTCGTTGGACCAGTGCTCCAACCCTTCTTCCGCTGTTCTGCGCGTCTGGTGGTAACGATCTATGATCATCTACTTGCATGGCTTCCTGGTTTGCGTGGTAGAAAATTTTGTTTGTAGCTATCGTAGCCTACCCATGACCCAACAGTATGAACACAGAGGGTTCGGGATCTTTCGTTCCCGGGTCCGACAGTGACAAGATAATTACATCATATATGATCGAATAATATTTTGTTTCTGTGGTATTTTGTTTGGTCGGCTAATATTTGTCTTTCTATATTAATTTCTTTCAGTACGCAATGTCCAAAATTTATACATGCATGCACGGTCAAATTTGCAATTTATTCGCTTAGGCCTTGGTACACACAATCATGCATGTATGAATGATATCTATTTTGTTTCATATATACACTTGCATGCATCGTCATATTTTCTATTCTCATGCAAAAATAAGTTTAAATACATGCATAAATAGGTCTTTCAAACCATCAAGGGCAATTTAGACTTTTTATCCTTCACACACAACTCAAGAAGCCAACATCCCACATACAAGCTAGATTACCAGATACGTTAGTTTGGCATACAAGTTAAGGGACCTATAAGCTGATTAAACCAAAAGGCCTAAGCTTAAACAAACAAGGCTATAGTATGAATATTAGGTGTATATACCAACAACTAGACTCAATAATGTGTATTTCAACCGGTAACTCGTGTTAGGTGTATATACCAATAACTGGACTCAATAATGCGTATTTCAAGTGGCAACCCGACCAAACCCTCTCCCAATCACACACACCCCTTTGCCACGTGGCCCAACTAGCACAACTCAGCCCAGCAATAGGACAAAGGGTGCAGTGGCCCAAGCAGCTTGGACTGTGGCCAAGTCCCAAGTCCCAAGTCCCAACTTCCCAAGTGCCAAGCCGCGTCGTGCCCTAACTCTCTCTCTGACTCGCGCTCTCTCGACTCTCGCTCTCTTGCGGCGCACGACACACAGGCAGGACCGCATGGGAATGGTGCCAGTCGCGGCTTGCAGTGGTGCGGTGAAGCAAGGGCCAAGGAGCAGAAGCGGCATCTCACAGGAGCAATAGGCAATGTAGGGGAGCCGTTGTCCAGCCATGTGGTCACCGGGCCACGATGATTGGCAAGGCCTAGCCGAAGATAGGGTACAAGGCGGCGTCCGGCGGAGTAGGGAGCATGTGACAACAACTAGAAGGGCAGGGAGCAGCGCCAAAACAACATACAACAACTGAGCATCCGACAATAACACAGGTGCTCTCATTCTCAATTTCCAGTTCCCAAATTCCCAGTTTTGTTAGTTTTATGTTAATTTGTAATAGGTGAATCATGATTTTTGAAATGTAGATTGTAGAGCATTAAAAAATGAAATGGAAGCATGTAGATTTGAAATCTTTGTGCGATAGAGCTAGAAAGACACAGAACACAACTTCTACCTTGACGCCAAAATCGATATCTATTGAAAGCAAAGTTCAGAACACTTCTCCTTTGATTCAGCTCCAAGCACAGAATGGGAGTGACATCCGTGATGCCCCAATCACAAAACCAAGCATAGAACATGAGATAGGCGCAAGCACATAACCCGACATAGTATCTCCCATTGTCCCCAATTATAGATGATGATGAAGCAATTTATGATATTGATTTGCTTCTCCATGATCCCAAAAAGCGGATTCCAATCACACGGTATGATGTTAATGAACAAGATGAAGTCAAAAGGGGATACATTGCATTGGGTCCATGTGAACCACGGGAACATGATTTTCTAAGAAGAAATGTTGGACATATGCGTTGATTCATAACTAGTTGGTATGATGCTTATAATTGGCTTGAGTATAGTGTGGAATGAGATACCGCTTTCTGCTTTGTTTGTTATTTGTTCAAGGACAAAACTAATCATGTTGGTGGAGATAGTTTTATTAACGAAGGATTTAGAAATTGGAACCATAAAAATAGGTTTGAGAAACATGTTGGTGGTATTAATAGCTCCTACCATGAAGCTCAAGAGAAATATGATTTCTTCATTAAACCTAAAGCATCAATTCAATAGTCTTTTTGCTTCCAACACCAAACAAGAGAAGGTTCTGTATAAAACACGGTTGACCTATTCACTTACGTGTTTGAGGTTTCTTTTGCGTCAAGGGTTGGCTTGTCATGGACATTATAAAAGTGAAGAATCACATAATAAGGAAAATTCCTTGAACTTCTAAATTAGCTAGCAGAAAATTATGAAGAAGTTAGCAAGGTAGTTCTAAAGAGCGCCCCAAGAAACAATCGAATGACCGCCCCTACAACACAGAAAGATCTCATCAACTGTTGTGCCAAAGAAATTGCTAGGCTTATGATGGAATATTATTTTACAATACTTGCCGATAAATCTAGTTACGTGTACCAACAGGAACAAATGACTATTTCCTTGCGTTATGTTGATAAAAAGGACGGGTAGTTGAGAGGTTTCTCAGTGTTGTCCATGTTAAAAACACTTAAAACAACAATTGAGTCTTTGCTTATGGATCATTCATTGAGTTTGTCTAGGGTCCATGGGTAGGGATATGATGGAACTAGTAACATGAAGGGTCAAGTTAGTGGTCTAAAGAAACTAATTATGGATGAGTCGCCTTCTGCTTATTATATTCTTTTTGTGTCCATCAACTCCAATTAACTCTTGTTGTTGTTGCTAAGGAGAATGGTGATCGTGTTTGATTCTTTCAGTGACTTTCATATTGGTTGAATGTTCTTGGGATGTATTGTAAAAAGATATAAATGCTTCAAGTAGCTCAAGCTAAGTGGATTGTAGAAGCATTAGAATTGAGTAACATTGAAACTGATCGGGGTTTGCAACAAGAGATGGGCCTAGGTAGGCCGAGGGATAGTTGTTGGGGATCCCACTATAAAACTGTTATGCATGTCATCTTTTTGTATCCTTTAATCCGACGAGTTTTTTATAAAAATTGGAGAAGACCACACTTCAAGCACAGAGGCTATACAAGCTCAACTATGTTGACATCATTTATTTGACAAAGATTCAATTACAGTTATTGCGGGAGGATGATGGATGGAAAACTTTTCTTAAAGATGTCACTTTCTTTTGTGTGAAGCATGTCATCAAAGTTGCTAAAATAGATAGTTTCTATAAGTCGTTTGCAAGATCCAAAAGGTTCTTAAAAAAGCCAATAATCTCCATCGCTTCCATGCTGACATGTTTTTAAGTGTCGTTGGCAGACAACTTCGAGAGCTTAATGACAGGTTTGATGAGGTAAACACAGATTTGCTTCTTTGCATGTTTTCATTCAATCATGTTGATTCACTCGCTGCTTATGACAAGGACAAGTTGGTTGTGCTTGCTCAGTTTCATCTTAAGGATTTCTCAAGCACAGGATTGATACATCTTCCCTTTCAGCTTACACACTTCATTGCTGATATGCGTACAGAAGAAAGGTTTAGAGAAGTAAAAAATCTTATCGAGCTTTCCGTTATGCTTGTTCAAACAAAGAAGAACCTCAATTATAAAATTGTTTACAATCTTCTCAAGAGCTTGTTCAAACAAAGATGAAAGGATTTCACAAGCACAGGTGTTGATTCTTCCGGTACCAACTGTTAGTGTTGAGAGAGTATTTTCTTTAATGAATTATATGAAGAATAAGCTAAGAAATGGGATGGAGGAGCAATACTTGAATGATTAATTGGTTACATTTTTTAGCGAGAATTTTTTTGTGCAAGTTAAAGATTATGACATCATATTTCACTTTCAAGCCATGAAGGAACGTCGAGTTAGATTGTAATTTTCTTAATTATTTTATAATTTCTCTAAATTATTTGGAATGTTGTTTCTAGTAAGAACAATTTGTTTGTTTGTTTTTTTTTGGTATTGTGGACCTTAATGTAAAATTTTTACCTTGAATAACATTTTTGTAACTCCGAACATCTATTATGAAAATCCTATATCCGAAGTTGGCTAGATTGCATTTGATACCAAACGATAATCGTTATGAAGACGGGCCTGAATGCCAGGACGGTCTCACCACATCGATATGTAGATGGAATTTAGGAAAGCCTATCAATCAGTAGCTACTGCCCTGGTTGGATTGCAAATTCGCAGAGCAATGCAACCACTGACGATGTGAATCCTAATACAAAATGTAACGATGTTGCTGGCTCCAAGGTTCTGTTGCTGCAGTTTTGCGCTCCTACCAAGGATTCGAACTGAATGAGTAGTAGTGGGTAGATGTTTATATATTTAAGTTTATAGCCTTTTCCTTTTCTGCTTTTGCTAGGTAGGCAACCAGCCAGGTGGTCCAGGCATGCTAGCTGGCCTGTACTAGTACGTACAGCAGTCGATTAGTATTTGCAGCGCTTGCACCAGTGCATTGTTGTGCTTTGCAGCGCCGTTGGTTCCATGCAAATCCGACGCCAACTATCTCTGCGCTCGAATTGACGAGCCCTGTGCGGAGGCGAATCCGTATGGTACTGGCGTACTGATGTATTCACGAGTTTTCTTGGGTAGCTTCCTCTTCGACTCAGCTGCAAAAAGGGCACTATGACAAACTGCAAAAAGGGCACTATGACAAACGGGAACTTTTTTTATTAATCAACCTTTTTTTAATTTTATTTTAAAGTTAAAATCTGGCGCACTTTATTTCCAATTATAACCCTTTTGGTCTCACCACAGGTGGTAACGTGACAAAACAACACTGTCACACGCCAGAATAAATCCTCAAAATAGCATTTTTTGTCACGCCACTGGTTATGGCGTGACCAAATAACACTGTCACGCCACTTCCAGTGGCGTGGCAAGAGTTTGACCAGAAATAGACTAGCGTAACAGTGTTGTTTTGTCACGCCACGGGTGGTGGCGTGACCAAAAGGGTCAGAATTGGAAATAAAGTGCGTCGGGAGTTAACTTTAAAATAAAATTCAAAAAAGGTTAATTAATTAAAAAAAATCGACAAACGGAGACACGACAAGTAGTTTATCTATGTCACTAGGGACCAGACTTGCTTCTACCATATCCCTAGGGGTTGGACATGCCTCCACTATACTCCTGGGCCACGAAAATACCCTCGTCTGACCCTCAGGGGCATGGATAAACCCTTGTCCACACACCAGGTACGCAGATTCTCTTTTCTCTAGAAAAGTATTGTTTGTAGAAAATTTTAAATATAGCAAATAAACTTCCAAAATTATGAATTTTTTTGTGAAGACTCATGACACAGTGTACTTGTTTGTGTAATTTTTTCATAATTTTATATTTTCTTTATTTTTCTCAAAAATTATTTAATTCTAATGCTTGTAGGAATTTCTAAATATAGAAAATAAGTTCAAAAGTTATGAATTTTTAAGGCTCCTTACACAGTGTACTTGCTTATATAATTTTTCTAGAATTTTATACATTCTTAAATTGTCTTAAAATTAGGTTTTAGGTCTCAAAATTAGGGTTTTGTTGCACTTGAACCCTAATTCACATAAACCTAAAACACCTGATAATCGTTCATATAAAATTATGAAACTCTAATTTTCGAAACCTAAAACCCTAATTTTTTTATATAATTTAAGAACATATAAAATTCTAGAAAAACTACACAAGCAAGTACACTGTGTGAGGAGCCTGAAAAAATTTATAATTTTTTGAGCTCATTTTCTATATTTAGAAATTTCTACAGACATTAGACTTAAATTATTTTCAAGAAAAATGCTGAACATATAAAATTATAGAAAAATTACACAAACAAGTACACTATGTTAGAAGCCTCCACAACTTTTTTTTATAGTTTTTGGAGTTCATTTTCTATATTTAAAAATTTCTACAAACTATACTTTTTTAGAGGATGGAGAATCCGCGCACTGGTGTGTGGACGAGGGCTTGTCCGTGCCTCTAGAGCCGAACGAGGGTATTTTTGCGTCCCAGGGATATGGTGGAGGCATGTTTGGCCCCCAGTGGCATGGTGAAGGCAAATCCGGTCTCCAGTGGCACGGACAAATCACGTGTCGCGTTCCCACTTGTCCATTGTCTATGGTTCGTTCTATTTTTATAATTGATTTGAAGAGAAGACTATTTTCGTTAATTGAGACGACAACTATACCAAATGCGGCAAAAACTCCCTATTCACAGCCCAGGTTGCGACTCGCGAGTTGTACTAGGGCAGGTTGCTCGTTTCGTGTCAGTCTTTCAGTTCAAAAATTGCCTACCCTTTTGCCCTCCTTTTTCTGGCGTAGCAAGCTGTGGGCACACTTTTAGCCATGTAGCGTGTCTGAAGAAAAGAAAAGGACCTATCTCACAATTTAAATCATAGTCATAGGGCGGCTAGCTGTCCTTCCCTTCAATTCTTATTTTGAGCACAGTAGCATGCATGCATGATTCGAAATTTTGAAATGGTATGAAATGTTAGGTGGATAACGATAGCTGCATATATGAATCTTTTGTGACCTGTAGAGTGTAGAGTGTGAAAATATTTGTACAAATCTCTCAGAGTAGCTGCTGTTCTTGCTTTTTTTTTTTAACTTGTAGGCAGGTGCCTACAGCTTTAATTAAGAGGAGAAAGGTTTGGCAAAAAACAGTTTATATGTACAAAAAAAGGCCGATGTTCTTGTTTCCCGATCAGTCTGTGAATTCACCCGACGCACAGAATTAACATTCAGAGCTAAAAGTTCTGATTCGAAACGAGAGTTGTGAGATGCGTGTTTAATCGTGTAACTGGGATAACGTGAAAGTTGGCACACTTATACTTGGGTAAAGTTTTGGTTTGCAAGTACTTCTTTTGCTAACAAATTAACGGCCAACGTGGGCAAAAGGTTAAAAAAATTGATACACGGAGGGAGGAATGCAAGATGGAAACAAGAGCAGAGAATATGGTTAGAAGACGAATTGTTTTGTTGGGCTGGATTTTCATTGAAATGTACGGCCCATTTACGTCCAAGGCACCTCGCCTTCTGTTATTTATCCTCTCTCTGTCGAAAAAAAGGCTTCAACCATTTTCTCTCTCTCTCTGGACATGTAAAATTCCTTAAAAATAAAGGACAGAAAGATAATGTTATTATGTTATGTCCGGGCCAGCCTCTCTAAGGCATGAGATAAAAACGCAGGACATGCTTCCCAACAATGCAGCTTCACCAACAAAAATAATCCGGTCTTACCAAAGCCCTTGACCGGAGAATTGCTTTAAAAATACGCGTATATCTGAAGTAACCGGGATATGCATGGGAGCCATGAACACGCCAAGATCTGCTGGCGTTCTAGGTTTACGGGCAGGCATCAGGCATGCAACCATGCATGCCGTCACGTCTTTTCGCTCGCATATCTCCGTCGCAACATGCCGTGACAGCGTGACTATTGTATTCTGTTGGTTTGCATTTGTTCCCCTAAGGACACTAGATATGCAAATGTAATAGTTTTATGAGAATAATTGACGTGCATGTTTGACTTAACCGTGAAAATCCTCGCGTACGATAGTCCCACTACTAATTAGTTTTTCCTCAAAATTTGATAAGAAAAGAAGATGCCAAAAGGAGGCCAAAAGCTAGCAGACAAAAGGAGAGGGAGAGGGAGAGGGAAAAACCATGGTCGTGGTCCCTGCGAACGAAACAAAATCTTAACTAATAAAAGGAGATGTTTACTATCGTATAACAGGACGATCGTCTCACCCTCTCATACGAGAAAAAATCAAACGAATTCAAACTGCTCACAAGTCCCTTGTCCATCCCAACCGTCGACGTGTGAAGGTGCCAGCGGGCCTGGTGGGGTGGGGTGGGTGGGTGGGGGGGGGGACGAGGATGAGTGGAGTGGAAGAGGGCGGCGACGGAGGGAGGGGAAGCGGAGGCTCATCGCGCCAGCCCACATCGACAGTGGCTCGAGTCCTGATCTCGCTTCCGTTCCACATCTCCGGTTGGCTACCACCGTGCCATCGACTTGTTCGCCAGAAATTAATATTTACTACATGGTTTAGAATCCTGTTTGCTGGTACATCTCACCCTCTTTTAGGAATCTATGGTAACGCAGGACACCCTACTCAGATAAAAAAAAGGTGTATTTAGAACTGCAGCCGCCGAGCGGTTCCTATCCGCACCGGATGAATGCGTCGGATGTGCGTCGCTGTCTTATCGCGAGCCCGGTCCAGTCAAGCCCCAACCGGCGCCCTTTTCGCTCGTCCATCCGCCGATCCGCTGCTTTCCGCGCCGACGGCGCCACACGCAAGCTAGCTTCGTCGCGTACGCCAAGCGCTTACGCCGGATTCGTAATCTCTTACTCTCTTAGGCCTTAGCCGTATCCGCTAGATTTTTTTATTAATTAACCTTTATTTTATTTTATTTTAAAGTTAACCTCCGGCGTACTTTATTTCTAATTCTGACCTCTTTGGTCACGCCACCACCCGTGGCGTGACAAAATAACATCACACGCCAAATTTCATTTATGGTCAAACTTTTGTCACGCCCATGGAAGTGGCGTAGATAGATGTTTAATCACGCCACAACCAGTGGCGTGACAAAAAGTGCTATTTTGGAAACGCGTGACAGTGTTGTTTTGTTACACCATCACCCGTGGTATGACCAAATAGATCAGAATTAGAAATAAAGTACATCGAAAGTTAACTTTAAAATAAAATTTTAAAAAAATTAATAAAAAAGGTTCTATCCGGCTATCGTTCCGAACTCCCAAATGCATCCGCGCGCATATGTACTTGATGGAGTACTTGGGGATTAATTAAATGAAGTGCAAAAATCCAACTTGTCATATCGGGGGCGAATGCTGCCAGCCATGGACTCTGAGGCTAGTCAAGACCGGAACACGACACGAGGGTCCAATCTACTCGCGATCGCGTTCGTATCTCACGTGATTTTACCCGTTTGGTGAGTGGTGGTGTATGCGTGTCGTCCGGCTTCTTGTTCTCTCTGACAGGATAATAATAGTTGGAGACTTCGTGCTTCCGCTCACTTTGATGTGTGGAGTACGTAGTGGAGGAAAACTAGAAGGTATCTTTCGCCGAAAGAGATGAGAGTGGCTTCTTTTGTTGTCGCACCAAGATTTCTGAAAAATACTCCTCTTCTGTTAATATGATTTATGAATGGCATGTGGGCATTTGGTTGCATGCGGATTTGTCCTTACGGAGCAACTTCCTTCAGCCCATCAAAATTAGATTAGTTCAGATAACTAAACTATACCATATTTCTGAAGGTGCATACTGTAACCACGTGTTCTTGCCTCTCTCACAAAATCGAGAAATTCTTGTGCATACGACTATACGAAGAGTTACCGCACATTTAGAACATGTAAAATTAAAGGTAAGGATACACAGCAGGAGTTGACTGAAGCACATCACGATGTATCAGAAAAGGAGGCACACTACTTTCGCCAGATGCTAAGGTTTCATTTTTTTTTTGCCCCCTTTTCATTGTACCCGAGATGCAAGTTTTTTTTTTTGATTTGGCCCTGTGACGCCATAAAAAAATACAAAAATAGCCTCCTTGCAAAACTAGACACTAAACGACAGCGGAATCAACGTGGAGCCGACACGTGGCCCTTCCGCGCTCGGTGACCGCGGAAGGTACGCGGGTATTCCTCCACACGCGCCAATAAGAGGCGACCGCGAAAGCGCCGGCCACCTTCCGCGCCCGGTGACCGCGGAAGGAGCCTTCTGCGCTCCTCCACCGCGGAAGGTGGACCTTCCGCGCTCCGCCATGCGCAATGCTGGTCTCACTCACCCTCACTTGTCGCGCTCGGTGACCGCGGGAGGTGACCCTTCCGCGCTCATTCGGGATCTATTTTCATAAAAACGGTAGTAAGAGAGCTATTTTTGTAGTTTTTATGGCGTCACATGGCCAAATCAAAAAAAGATTCAGTGGATGAGGTGCCTTTCCTTGGGGCTCTTGGAGGTTGGAGCAGAAAAAGCAAATCAAATCAAACAAAACACACGAGGTGGACAGGTTCTGTGGCTCTTGACCTGCAGCTACCAATACACGTAATATGTTAGCAACTCATAGCAGCAAATCCGGTATGTTTCCACCAGCTATATAATTAACTAAAGGCTAAAGCGCATCATGCTCTTAATTAAATAACGCAACCAAACTTAACACGCAACGGAAGGGAAGGGCATATGCAGAGCTAACAGCAAAAGATCTCGTTGTGTGGTGGTGTACTACACCACATTCAAACGCAAAGCGAGCAAACCAAAAGAAAGTAACAAACACATGAGCGTAGAAAGGCACCAGTGCAGCCAGCTACACCAAAGCGACCACCGACCCTTGCGATCTGCGACCGCGAGGCCACTAGCCACCACCGCACGGAAACGCCATGAGGGGATTAAAGTAGTAACCACAAGGGCCAGCGCGCCGGCCCCCCACTAATCCCCGTGCTCTAGCGACGGAGATTCCAGAATTTTTTTTAATAATCTATTTTTTATTTAAAATTACATAAATAATGCTACTTTGTTTTTTTTTTCCAGAAATAATCATGTATAGCTCTACGGTTGGACGATTTGGACTAGTCGCCCAACGAGTGAGCGACAGATATCCAAATCACTTAACCGTGGAGCGACAGGACCTTTCGCTTCCTAATCGCCATACGGAGGAGCGACTGGGCCCTAGTCGCCGAACGGTAGAGCGACTAGGACACCTGTCGCTCACCGCTGGGCCCTAGTCGCCCAACCGTTAGGCGACTAGGGGCACTTATATAACCACGCGCACGGCCGCCCGTGAACGGTCGTCATTTCTTTCCAGAGAGCAACGACGCGAGAAGAGAGGAGAGAAAGAGAGGAGAGGGAGAGGGAAAGAGAGAGAGGGGGGAAAGAAAGTGCCTTCGCATCGACGACGACAACGGTGAGTCTCTAATATTATTTTGTACGCATGTATTTTCGAAACCATGGTAGGTTAGCAAGCAACATCATGTGTATTAATATATTGTTAGCAAATGAAATAATGATAGGTTAATTTAAAAAATCTTTAGATGCGTACTGTATAGTACCATATTATCAGTGACGAAGCTAGAAAATTTGTATGGGGGTGTAGCAGTGATGGTAAAAATTAGGCTATTAAGAAATTATCAGTTGAATGAATGTTAGGGTTGGGTAAACGAGGCATTGTAAATATTGTATTCGGATGATACTTAATATTTATATATAATTAGTTGCGTTTTTCCCCAATCGGGCGAAAACAACTTAATTTTATGGAGTGTTGATGATAACAATTGCTAACATCGGTAAATAAGTTTTAAATATGTGTGAGCATATTATTAAAAACTTTATAGTTATTACATAATATTTTGTTAGAAAATGGTGGTGTTCGCGCATACCGGGCAATCCACCTGGACAGGGTTCATGCATATTATTAAGAGTTGTAAATAACGTAGTCGTGGGTTTGCATATAAAATCATGGTAAGTTACTTTCGAAAGCACGGTAGGTTATGAACAAAAAATCACTAGGCTTATGCAAGAATGCAACTTAATTTTTAGAATTTCCGGAGCTACGCTATAAGTAATTGAACCCACTAATTGTGTCGTAATTGCTAACTGAAAATTGATTTGTAGGTATGGCTTAGGACCCTGGTGGTTCGGACTGGCATTTCTTTTCGACCTGCTGGACCGGCTGGTCGACGCGCAGCAACGTGCGAGCCGTCGTGTCCCGCATCCGGTTCGCGGGGACGACGCGACTGAGTTGGGGGTGGTTCGTACGCGGACACCCCGACGAGCTTGGAAACTGGACCCACGCTGGGTAGACAGATTTGTCCGCAAGCTGTGCCTCATCTTTGTGTCATATGTCCGCTATGTAGTTACTTCTTCGTGCTTTGCACGCTGAGCCATGCTGGTCTTCTACCTCTCGCGCGGATGGTGGAGACCACCGAAGAGTATGGCGGGGAGGTCCAGGCCGGTCTGGAGCGGTCATGACGGTTCCCGTTCTACCGGTCGCTCTTGACAGCCCTGGTGGACCGGTGGTGGCCCGAGACGCACACCTTCCACCTCCCATTCGTGGAGATGGCCCCCACTCTGTAGGATATCACGCTGCTGCTCATCCTGCCTATCGCGGGAGCCCCTACCTTCCCGCCAGATGTGCTTGTCGACTGGCGCGACGCCGTGCTGGGCAGGTTTCAAGGGGTTCTTGCAGGTAGGCCACGCCACCGTACTACGACTTCTAGGAGCGACGGCGGCATGGTCCCCCTCTGCGGTGGCTTTCGCAGTTTTGGGTACGTATGCTACCTATTTTCTATGTTTAGCGATGCGCTATCCTAGTCATATGCTGTCTTACTAATTATTCGTTTGTGCGTAGGTCGAGCGGATGGTTCCAAAGCCCACCGACAACCAGGTGTCGCGGCACCTCGAGGCATACCTAATGTGGCTCTTCTGCTGGGTACTGTTTATCAGCAACCACAGTGACTCCGTCGACGCTCGCCTCGTGGGGTACACGAGGACCATCGTCGACGGCGAGGAGCTGCAGATCAGCTAGGGATCAGCCGTACTTGCCGCGATGTACCGCGGCATGTGTGATGTGTGTTGTAGGATGAAGCCGACTTCTATCCTCACAGGCTGCCCCCTCCTGCTGCAGCTATTGTCGTTCGAGCGCTTATCCCTTGGACGACCCATGCTGGTAGACTCTAGTCCGTACGGCGTGGACATGTACCATGGGGACGCGATGGACCGACCGACCGTAGGGTCCCTTTGGTGCTGTAGACAGGTATGTACTTCCCTCTATCTTTACTTCAGTCGTATTACGGGTCATCCTTTATAACCATTGTTTTGGCATGTAGGCAGAAGAAGATGCGGTGTCCCATGTTGCTGAGGCAGAAGAGAAATATCGCACAGCGTACGCTCAGCCCAATGCATAGGCAGATGCAGGAGAGCATGTCGACATCATAGTGTGTCAGATGGAGATCGATGACTTGACAGCTTGGGCGGAGGAGGATGCTTTAGAAGAGGATGGTGATGACTCTTCTGAGGAGGATGAATGTCTCATCCCGCAGGAATGGAATAGGGTGGACGTTGAGGGTCTTGCTATGCACGACGAGCATGAATCACCATGGGAGTACCATGGGACGGACGTTTAGCTTCATGCAATGTTTGCTGACAAGGGATCACTGTAAGATGTCATTAAGCTGTGGGCCTTATCCATGCAGCGGATGTTTTGTGTCCTCAAAAATAGCCAGGAGTAGTACACTGTGGTCTGCGAGCAGGCTGGGTGTCCTTGGCGTGTGCATGCACGGAGACCAAAGTACGAGACTCACTGGATTGTCTACAGGACCGACTGGTCGACGTGCAGCACCATGCGAGCCGTTGTGTCCCGCATCCGGTTCGCGGGTGACTTGGGGGTGGTTCGTACGCGGACACCCCGACGAGCTTAGAGACTGGACCCACGCTGGGTAGACAGATTTGTCCGCAAGTTGTGCCACATCTTTGTGTCATATGTCCGCTATGTAGTTACTTCTTCGTGCTTTGCACGCTGAGCCATGCTGGTCTTCTACCTCTCGCGCGAATGGTGGAGACCACCGAAGAGGATGGCGCGGAGGTCCAGGCCGGTCTGGAGCGGTCACGACGGTTCCCGTTCTAACGATCGCTCTTGACAGCCCTGGTGGACCGGTGGTGGCCCGAGATGCACACCTTCCACCTCCCATTCGTGGAGATGGCCCCCACTCTGTAGGATATCACGCTGCTGCTCGTCTCCTATATCGAGAGAGTGCCTTCCCTTGAGACGCTTGCCGACCGGGCGCGACGCCGGTTTGGCGGGTTCGAGGGTTCTTGCGAGGAGGCCGCGCCACCGTACTACGACTTCTAGGAGCGACGGTGGCATGGCCCCCCTCTGCGGTGGCTTTCGCAGTTCTGGGTACGTATACTACCTATTTTCTATGTTTAGCGATGCACTATCCTAGTCATATGACTGGCTTACTAATTATTCGTTTGTGCGTAGATCGAGCGGATAGTTCCAGAGCCCACCGACAACCAGGTGTCGCGGCACCTCGAGGCGTACCTGCTATGGCTCTTTTGCTGGGTACTATTTACCAGCAACCACGGTGACTCCGTCGACGCTCGCCTCTTGGGGTACACGAGGACCATCGTCCACTAAGGAAGCTGCCGCAGATCGGTGAGGATCGGCCGTGCTTGCGCGACATACCGCGCATGTGTGATGTCTTTGAGGATGAAGCCGACTTCTATCCTCACAGGCTGCCCCCCTCCTGCTACAGCTGTTGTCGTTCGAGCGCTTATCCCTTGGACGACCCAAGCTGGTAGACTCTAGTCCGTACGGCGTGGACGCTATGGACCGACTGACCGTAGGGTCCCTTTGGTGCTATAGACAGGTATGTACTTCTCCCTATCTTTACTTCAGTCGTATTACGGGTCATCCTTTATAACCACTATTTTGGCATGCGGGCAGAAGAAGATGCGGTGTCCCATGTTGCTGAGGCAGAAGAGAAATATCGCACAGCGTACGCTCAGCCCAGTGCATAGGCAGATGCAGGAGAGCATGTCGACATCATAGTGCGTCAGATGGAGATCGATGACTTGACAGCTCGGGCGGAGGAGGAAGCTTTAGAAGAGGATGGTGATGACTCTTTTGAGGAGGACGAAGGTCCCATCCCGCAGGAATGGAATAGGGTGGACGTTAAGGGTCTTGCTGTGCATGACGAGCATGAATCACCGTGCGAGTACCACGGGACGGACGTTTAGCTTCATGCAATGTTTGCTGACAAGGGATCATTGTAGGATGTCATTAAGCTGTGGGCCTTGTCCATGCAGCGGACGTTTCGTGTCCTCAAAAACAGCCAGGAGCAGTACACTGTGGTCTGCGAGTAGGCTAGGTGTCCTTGGCGTGTGCATGCACGGAGACCTAAGTACAAGACTCACTGGATTGTCTACCAGGTGGAGGCGAACTCCTTCTTACTCAGTAGTGTTTTGCCAAGGCATTGCAACCTAACGTCCACCTTCATAGCCAATGTGATGTATGGAGATATAGTGAAGAAGACGAACCTAGAGGCCAAGCACATCATGGTGGCTATCGAGCAGAAATTCAAGTATAAGATTAGCTATGCGAAGGCATGGCGTACTAAGCAGTAGGCTTTGGAAAGGAGGTTCGGTTCTTTCGAGATGTCTTACGACAACCTTCCTTGTATGCTCCAGGTGCTGCAGGACAAGAGCTCGGGCACATACATTGCTATGAAGGACAAGCCATCCAAAAGACCGCCGCTAGGTTTTATGGTATTGCAGAGGGCCTTCTTAGCATTCGGTACCTCCATCGATCCATTCAGACACATGTTGCCCATGATCTCAGTGGACGAGACGTTTCTAACTGGGAAATATAAGGGCATAATCCTAACAGTAATTGGCGTTGATGGCAACAATCAGATTATACACTTAGCCATCGCTTTCGTCGAAAGTGAGAATTTCAACAGCTGGTTGTGTTTCCTTCGTCATCTGAAGGAGGGAGTAGTTGGGGCACGTCCTAATGTCTGCATAATCCATGATCGCCACCCCGGGATGACGAAGGCCATCCGAAAACTTCAGCAAGACCCCGATGAGCCGTTCCCTTAGCTAGACATGAGGAACAGATGGTGCATTCGCCATCTGGGGGCCCAACTTCTTCAAACAGTTAAGGCAGCAACCATTGATAAAGCTATTCAAGAGGCTTGCTATGTAGAACCAGCAGCGTAAATTTGATGCGTTGCGGGCGATGTTGGAGGAGCACACCAGAGCATGTCGTCGAGAGGAACAAGCGTCCGCTCATTCCTGTGGCGGCGCAACCCGAACGCCTCACACCACTACAGGAGCTCGACCCTCCCCATTTGACACAAAGGATGTCGAGGGACATCGGGTGCTTCTCCCAGTGGATTGAGGCCGAGCCATTGGAGAAGTGTTCCTTGTTGTACGACACGGATGGTGCAAGGTATAGCATAATGACCATTAACCTTGTCGAGGTGTACAACTGGGTTATTAGGGGCCTCCGTTCTCAGCCCCTCATCACCATCGTGGAAGGTGTTCTGCATGGTACAATAGGATATTTTAGGGAAAGAAAAGTAAATGTGGCACTTCATGAAGCCAACCCACATACACCGTACTGCTTGAAGATTACAGCGTATATGCAGGCCAAGACCGAGAAGGGTTGGTCGTACACGGTCTTTGTAATGGGCAATACGAAGCATCGTTTCAACGTGGTCCTTCGAGATAGAGCCGAATTTGGGATGGCTCGGTCTCTTGTTACCCACGAGGTATGCCTTGGAGACCATGTGAATGAACCTAGCTGCACATACAATAAGCCAAAGCTCCTTCACAAGCCATGCTCTCATATCCTCGTCGCGTGTGAGACCATCCACATGGACCCATCGAACTTCATATCGGAGTACTTCATGAAGGAGATGGTGCTGTAGGCGTGGTGCGGTGAACTAAAAGGCTTTAAGGTTGTGGGCAACTTCGACACGTTGGATATTGCACGAATGACTTGGATTACAGTTATTGACTTGTTGAAGGGGGAAGGGCCGTCGGCAGAGTCTTCGCATTAGGAACGATATGGACGAAGGGAAGCCGAGCGGCGGTAGACGCTATGTGACGCCGCCAGAAGGCCACACTGCGAGAACTTGCAACTCGCTTGTCGACACGTAGGAACACCGGCGTGAAGTGCAGCACCGCTTCTTGTTGAGTGCGTAGTGGTACTAAGATTATAACTGCTAGCATGTTGTAACTTGTACTTCAGTCAGTACTTTGCTTATTGTAAGCACTATGAAACAAATTGTATCATAATTGCAAATTTTAACTTTATTTGAAGTATCAATCTCTTGTCTTAATTGTAATGCACGACGTGATGTCACTCGGCAGCGCACCACATGACCACTCTCTGCAAAGCAGGACGTGACCCGATGAGTAAGCTTTTCACGGCGACGTGACCTGATGAGGCTGCTTCCCGCAGTGGCGTGACCCAATGAGTCTGCTTCTCGTAGAGACATGACGCAGCACTGCCACATGATTCCTCCTCGGGAGTGATGTGACCCAACGAGTCTCCTCAGGGCTGCTGCCTCGCGGACGTGAATTTCCTTCAACTGAATTACAATTCAGTTGCGTACGCAACGCCGGCTCGGCATATAAGTACTACCCATTCCAGGCCAGGTTCTCCTGCATCTAGACTTCAACACAATCTCGCTCAGATGGATAAGCACTGGGAGGAGATCCGCGAAATGCAAAGGGAGTATGCGGCCCAGGAGGAACAAAGAGAGCGTGCCAAGAGACCACCTCTTAGCAATAACACCGCCCCCCGTAGCAGCAAGCCTATCACAACATCCCAACCGAGCATTCGCCGTAACACCCGCCCGAGGAGGAGACGTCGCCCCTCTGTTGGTGCAGGCACAGATGCAGGTTCTTTAAGTCCAATCACCGGCTCAGCCTAGGCATGTGTTACTAGGGTTGTGCGAACTACTCCTGCAACTATCCCGACCGCTGTTGGGACACGAGTTGCTATCAGCAGCCGGTAAGGACAGGTAGCAGTATGTTCCCTTACCATTTCTCTTTCAAAGTCCGCACTAACAACCTCTCCCGTCTATCCGTAGTCCTCAGATCCGCTATGTGGCTATCGCAAGTGGATCGACCTAGAGATCCACCCACACGACCAGTGGACTCTCGACTGCAAGGAGTGGGATGCCAACAGGGACCGCGAGAGGAGAGAGGAGGAGCACCGCACCGAAGAGCACAACTAGCGTATTCGGCGGGAGACGCAGGCCCATCTCGAGGCGTACAACGTCGAGCTCGCAAGGAAGGTCAAATGGCCCTGGTCCACGCAGTAGTCCGACCATCTTCGTCCATATATCCCATGTATTTCTAATTCTCTAATGGCATGCATGTACCGTCCTTGGTTCGTTAGCCTGCTTGCCATGTAACCCCTTGTCGGATCAACTGTCGTGTTATTATCATTGCACCATTTCTCCAAAATTCTCCACCGTATATGAATTTCCTGGCGTATCGCAATATCACTTACCTTCATACTTACGAATCATTGCTACCTCTATCGTCCTCACAAAATTCTTCAGAAATTTAGCGCACTACAACAACATACGACGATCACAAATGTTATTGCGAGTCTGACAAATTTCGTACCCCTGAGATTCTACGAAATCACAAATGGACCAACCAACCTTGTCAGCACCCTTTTATTTTTTAAAAAACATCCTACAGCAGGATTTGTTAAATGTATTACCTACAAAATATAACATTTATTCCCACACAATTATTCCAATCAGATTAATGAAATAGTACAGTTAGTACTTAAAATCACCCAATGGTTGCGCGACTTTCTATAAGTCGCCCAACCATTAGGTGACTTAGTCCAGTCACTCAACCACCGGGCGACTCCAACGCTTGTCGCTCTGTCCTTGGGCGACTATGTCTAGTCAACCAATGGTACGGCGACTGATGATTATTTCTGACAAAAAAGTAAGGTAGTATTATTTCTGTAATTTTGAATAAAAAATAGATTATTAAAAACAAATCGAGATTCCACCCAGGAGGAAAGACAACACTGCTACGCGTACGAATCGCATGCGAGTTTCTTTTAATCATATATAGAAACGTTGATCTCATCGGCCGGTTTAACTCAACTGGGATATGTTTGTCAGTGACTTTCTCATACAGTTTTATAAGGTGCCTGTATACGAGAGTTTGTGCGTGTAGCATTTCGGAGAGGGAGAGAGAGAGAAAGTCTTGGCCAGTAGATATTGTAGTGTGTTTGGTTGGTGGAATAAGATTGAATGTGATGAGATGGTACAAGTAGGATGTGATCATGCTGAATGGGATGACACAGACAGGTTGTTTGGTTTATTGTATGGAATGATACACGAATGTGCTTGGTTGGTTGTATGTGATGGTACAAGACTATGTTTGGTTGAGGGGATGAGGTTGGTTCGGTAACCTCCTCCCTACATTGATGAGATTACCTCCATGGTATTTTTATTTTTATTTCTTTTTCTTTTTCTTTTATTTTAATTTTAATTTTAATTTGTTTTTCTTTTTCTTTTTCCATTTTCTTTCTTCCTTTTCTCGACCTAAGTTTTAATGATCAACTAATGATCCTTTTCTAATTAATTTATAATTTTCTAACTTAATCTCTAGTTAAGTTCTCTATTTTAATTTAAAGGTTAATAATATACTACTAGCTCTTCTTTAACTTAATGCAATTTTTAGTTACAGTGTGACCCACTAATATTGAACTTTTTGAGTAATAAAACACTAACTATTTCTAAATATACAACTTATAGTTAATTTTGTTATTTAAGTATAACTGCTTTTGGCAAACTCATTAATATTTAACACAGGTGGTGAGCACAAGCGACGCAAGCGGACGAGTATGTCCTGTACCCTGTGGTTCGTCCAATTTCATCGAACGGAATAGTTCAGCATCTCATGGGAATATTCCCAGAATTTGTACCACCCTATCCAGAACCAGTTGGTTCGATACACTCAACCAAACAGAGGGTTGAAGGCATATCCAAAACCATCCCATACATGTACAACTTGATCCATCTAACCAAACACACCTTTAGTTGCCTTCTACTGCAAATTCATCATCTAGTCAAATTGTGTCATGGATATTGCTTGGACACTTGCGGCCTATCGGGGACGCGAAATCGGATGTCCAGTCCACGTGTCCTAAACCACCACCACACAAACCTCCCTTCATACCACGCCCCTCATTCTTTTCCTCTTTCCGTCGCCTACATCATTCTTCTTCACCCTTCAACTCTCAAATATACACCACTACTAGCTATTCTCCTTCTCGCCGGACTCAAGGAGCTCTCACCTAGGCTCTCCTACCTAACTCCCCTCCCCCCTCCACACACACACAACAACTGAGGGTCCATCGTTCCTGCTCATGTGGGGGGCTATCTAATTTCGAGGTTGTCATAGCTCATGCTCATGCAAGACAATTGTTGTGCTCACAAGTTCCACCATGGCCAAACGAGCTATGCGAAGGCGCCAGGCCTGCCTTGCCAGCCGCCATGACCAGATCCATGCATGCCTTTGATGCATCTTAATCGATGTCTAGCGCATTACATAGTCATCCTGGAGCCTAAGGCCGAGTGTGCCATCTCCACCGCTATCGAGGTCGAGTGTGCCGCTGCTGTTGTCGAGGCTGACACCGCTAAGTCAGGCTTTGTTGCAGCAATATGATTTTTTTTTTGCAGTTGGTGATTTGAGATGTTGGGACTATGTTTTTTTAATGATGCAATAACCAATTCTTGAAATCTTGTTCTGAGTTATCCCTACGTGTTGTGTCTTCTTTATCTAAATGTTGATGTTGTTATCTTTCAATGTTGCATTAACTTCTTTTAATGATAGAAGGGCATTTCTTTCATAAAATGCTTGATGTTGCAACTATAGCCAACCATTGTTGCAGGCACAAAATCAAAATGTTGCATAATTTTGTCTCAAATGTTGCACAGCTCGAGCATAGGATGGTTTTGTTACAAACCGATGTTTTTTTGTTGCACTCTATTGGATGTGGATGTGTTGTTGCACTCGAAATCTAGTTTGTTGTGCATGTGGTGGAGTAAGAAAAAGTATGGGCTTTCATTGCTTTTTATTGTCGAGGCTGTTTTTTTGTGCACCATGTTTCTTTTTGTTGCGTCATGTAACGGTTTGTTGCGCCTGAGTTTGGGGATCAAACAATCGAGAATTTTTGCATTATGAACATCCGATGACCAAGACAAGCGTCCGGATTGTACGTCCAGGCGCTAGTTGTTCCTTGCGCCATTAACTAGGAGGCGGCGGTAGGGGGATGCAAAAGGTTGATTCGTTCATATCCGAATAAAATATGGGAATATACCCCAAATTGCTGCAAGGGCATGCATGTTTTTCGCATGGGTGTAGATAAACTAGGAGCCGCGTCGTGCCGCCCGCCCCCGCGCGCCTCCCCCCTTCCCCCGCCATGCCGCGTGGAGGGAGGGAGGTGACGCTTGGAGGCTTAGAGGGAGGAAGGTGGCAGCTGGAGGGAAGGGTATAGAGGGGTCGGGGAAGAGGAGAGGTAGAGGCAGTGTAGAAAAGAAAGAAAGGGGAGGAAAGAGAAGAAAAGGAAAGGAAAGAAAGGAGAGGGAATAAAAGAAAAAGAAAAAGTTGCGGTGGTGTTCACCTTGTACAGGCACTACTACAAAACAGGCTATAGTAGACGCCCCATCACAGACGGTTCCTTTGGAACCGCTCGTGTTGGGTCGATCCCAACCCGGTCAAGCGGAACAACTATCACAGACGGTATTTTTAGAACCGCTCAGGATAGTCGGCTATCACTGAGCGGTTGAGAAATAGAACCATTCAGGAAGTATCACGAGCGGTTCTATTCACAAACCGTGCGTGATAATCTCTAATCACGAGCGGTTTTACGTTACAACCGTGCGTGTAGTATCCTGAGCATTCTTATTAAGAACCGCTCAGGATATGAATATCACAGCGGTTCTTATTAAGAACCGCTCAGGATATCCTCGCCGCGATCAAGGCTCAGGTTCATCGCCGCATCGCCGCGATGAACGCCGCTCTCGCCATCGCCGCAGCGGAGCAACCCGCCGCCCCGCCGGCTCTCGAGATCAACATACCTCCACACTTCAATGCAGATGGGATGAGGATCTAGCTCTTACTATGGGCAAATAGATATAGTAACTTCTCCTCCAAACTTTTTTTTAATTTTGGAATTTTCATATATATAGCCAAACAACGTGGCAAGAGCTTACAAAAGATTAAAAACTAGAAACCTATCTAGTGGTGGAGGTAGGTCGCTATCTCCGTCTTCAATACTTCAGAGGCGGCGGCGTCGGGCGACGGTTTAAGATCGAACGAATCTCGAATACGCCCACTCACGACGCTCGTTCGAGTGTGTCCCGCAGACCCTCGGATTGTTGAATCAAGTCGAAGAGCCCATAGGCTCTCTTCTCTGCTTGAGGGTCTCGGCCGGTCGAATCGATCGCTTCTTGCCTTGATTAAGCGATCAAGTGACGACAAGCCTCACAGAGGCGTGCAACCGTTTTGGAGGACCACGTCGACGACACGCAGAAACTCGCCGAAAGTGGGAGATCACCCTAAGACACGGCGGAGGAGAATGTCAAGACGGCGGAAGGTGGCGTCACTCGCTCCGGCAAATTCTCGGACAGAGGAGTGAAGACATTGTTGAAATAGTGTTCTTCCAAGAAGACGACTCAACGTCTGTGAGAGAGGTGCGCGACAAATGCGTGTCTGAAGAGGAGGCACCATTTCTATTTTTGTGGAGAAAGGGGATCAAGGAGGTTGTGTGAAATACATTGTAGAAGGGACACATCTATATATAGAACAATTTCATCTAAAACCGAACGGAGACGAAGAGATATTTGGGGAGTCAGAGCGACGTTGGAAAATGAAGAGATGAAGCCGCTACGTGATCGTGAGACGAAGAGACACACGCAGAAAATGAAGACGAAGAGACACGCGGAAAATGAAGAGTTATCACGAGCGGTTCCGTTGTATAACCGCTCAGTGAAAAGGAATCCTGACGGTTCTAGTTAAAACCGCTCAGGATACGTTCATATCACGAGCGGTTGTAGTTAAAAATCGTGCAGGATTATCCTGCACGGTTCGCTTATAGAACCGTCGTGATATTATATCCTGAGCGGTTCTCGTTATAAACCGTCTGTGATATACTTTTTATAAGGCGGAAGCGCTAGGGTTTTGCTCTCACTTGTCACTTCCTCTCCGCGCCCTTAGGCTCTCGCGCTCGTTCGCCTCCTCTAGGGTTTAGGGCTGCTTGGTAGTTCACCGCCGACTCGACCTCGGCGCCGCCGCCCGACCTCGGCGCGCCGCCAACCTCGGCGCCCGACCTCGGCGCCTTCAACCTCGGTCCGCCGCCCGACCTCGGCGCCTTCGACCTCGGTCTTGCCGCCCCGACCACGGCCGCCCCGTTCACCTCCTCGTCAGAAGCCCCGACATCGCCGCCTCAGACCTCGACGCCGCCGTCCTCCTCCCGTGTGGGCCTCCTCCCTCTGCCGGTCTTCTCCCATGCCGCCCTCCTCCTCCCGTGTCGGCCTCCTCCTTGCACCGTGAGTTCTTGTGCGGCATCCTCTCTGTGAGTATTGCTCCTCTGTGGCGATTCGCTTTGTTGATCAATGGGCTTTGTTGACATGCTCTGTGATGAACTATGTCTTATCTTGAGATTGAATGTGATAGTTAGTTCATACTTGAGCTCTATTGTATTACTTGCTCTCACAATATGATCTCGTTAATTGGTTACTTTCGGTTGAGCTCATCGTTACGCTGCAAATTGATCGGTGGGCTTTGTTGACATGCTCGTGATGAACTACGCCTTATCTTGAGATTGAATGTGATAGTTAGTTCATACTTGAGCTCTATTGTATTACTTGCTACTATCAATATGATGTCTTGTTAATTGGTTACTTTCGGTTGAAAGCTAGTTATTACGATTCTTCATGTTCGATTCATGAGAGTATTCGCCTTTAGTTGGTAATCTAATGACTAGTTTGTGATTCTTCTAGTAGTCAGTATGAGCTCATTCAACTTTTCATTTGCCATCTTGATCTCTGTAGTCAACCTCTGCTTGATTGGAAGTTTAATCTGTTTTAGCTTATAGCTTGAGATCGCTTTGACGCTTAAGCAAAGTATTGTTTAGAGCTCATAGTTTGAATTTATATTATCATATTCATTTAATGAAGAGTATAGACAATAGGATTGAGATGGCAAAGACTTGTTCTTTAGCTACTCTCCTTCCGAGAGCACATAATATCATCAATCAATATGTTTGGAATAGTGTAATGCGTAATTTGTTAATCTCTAGACCTTTTATTGGTGAGAATTTAATCCGAGACGGTTCTTATTAAGAACCGTCTGTGATTCCTTTGCATTTCCTTAGAGAAGCCGGTGGATTAAGGAGTGTTAAATTCTTTAGAAATTATGCTTTAATGCTAATTAATTTTGTTGGGATTAATTCTGAAATTTTGCTAAAAGCGTATTTTTACAACAATCCAAAAAGAAAGTTTTACTTGATTCTATTTTGTTTCTATGTTGGGATTAAACCTTTGCTTAGCATTTCCTTCGTCGATCATTTTACTTGATTCTAGTTCTATGTCTTCATTAAAGGCTAGTCTTACGTACATGAAGCATTAAACCTTTGCTTAGCATTTTCTTCGTCGATCTCGACACACTTGAGTGTACCTTTGCTTCGTGCCAATCCTCCACGACGACGAAGCAAATGGTACACTCGATAGATGTCGAGCTCGATGAAGTAGGCTCGAACAAAGATTTGTATCACTAGTTTCTATCTATACAAAGATCACAAGAGAAGTCGGTGGATTAAGGAGTGTTAGGAGTGTTAGAATAGAAGTGGTGGATTAAGGAGTGTTAGGAATGTTAGTAGTCTGTATGAGCTCATTCAACTTTTCATTTGCCATCTTGATCTCTATAGTCAACCTCTGTACTTCTTCTTGAGATTAATTGTTTCATATTTATGCTTTGGAATTATTTATGATTATTTGCTATGTCTATTTTACTTGATTCTATTTTGTTTCTATGTCTTCATTAAAGGCTAGTCTTACGTACATGAAGCATTAAACCTTTGCTTCGTTGATTAAGGAGTGTTAGGAGTGTTAGAATAGGAGCAGGAGGCGGCGAGCCCTCTGAGATTAAACCTTTGCTTAGCATTTCCTTCGTCGATCTCGACACACTTGAGTGTACCTTTACTTCTTGCCAATCCTCCAAGGCAAGAAGCATATGGTACACTCCAAAGGTGTCGTGGTCGATGAAGAGTATAGACAATAGGATTGAGATGGCAAAGACTTGTTCTTTAGCTACTCTCCTTCGAGAGCACATAATAGGAGCAGGAGGCGGCGAGCCCTACAGATTAAACCTTTGCTTAGCATTTCCTTCGTCGATCTGACACACTTGAGTGTGCCTTTGTTTCATGCCGTCCTCCGGCATGAAACAAATGGCACACTCGAAGGTGTCGACCTCGATGAAGTAGGCTTCCTTAGAGAAGCTAGTGGATTAAGGAATGTTAGTACTCTGTATGAGCTCATTCAACTTTTCATTTGCCATCTTGATCTCTATAGTCAACCTCTGTATTTCTTCCCGAGATTAATTGTTTCATATTTATCTTTGGAATTATTTATGATTATTTGCTAATATTGCACATGTTGAGCATATTATTAAGTTTAAATGTATATGTTAATTTGGGACACTTGCAATCCATTTTATTGCATATGTAACTTATATAGATAGCAAGTAAGCGAGATGGCAGAGACATCGTCTTCGCCACCGCCACCGACGCCGAGATGGAAGAGGCGCCGACAAGGTCACCGACACCGACGCCACAGATGGAAGAGGCGGCGACGAGGCGCAAATCACCGTCGGCGATAATGACACGGAAGAGATGGCGAGAGAACAATCGAAAATGCCTACGGGCCGATCGTCATCACGGAGGTCAGTGACTTTAGGGTCCCTCTGAGTCCCAAGAGATCAGCGGCGAGATTCCGGACCATCTGCGGGATACTTGCAAGGGAACGGGTCCTCATCACCACACCAACGTGGAAGGACCTGACGAAAGAAGCGAAGGCGCCACGGGATGTAACTTTCGAGAGAAGTTCACTATTCCGAAGCACATATGGCACGCGTCGACGGACGGCGATGCTCACGATGGGTAAATCGTGGAGGACCTTCAAGAGCATTCTTGTCACGGCACGTGAACACGGTCAAACGCCCTTCAGCGAGACAAATTCTTGACGCGGAAGCATGGGACACCTTTGTGGCTATGAAAACGACGGCGAATTTAAGGAGCAAAGTCGCGCGCAAAGCTCGCCAGACACGAAACACTCACCGCCAGACTTCGACACCACTGGGTGCGCGGTAAATCTGAGGAATGGGCGGCGGAGAAGGAGAACCCGCTTCGAGGTCACGAGACCAGCGTTCCTAAGCCGGTTAAAAGCGAGGGCACAAGTCTCGTCTTGGCAAAGATCTCCTTCACAAACCCGGCGGAGACTGAAGTGTCCCAACGTGTGGTAAATATGTCGAACTACTAAGTTGTTAATAAGTCCATCACTTCATAGTGCCTATAATAACATGATGACCTCTTGCGGCGTGACTTGATCGCCCAAGCTTCCCAAGGCTCCTTCCATGCGAGCAGGGGAGAATGATATACTATCTACGACCTTGGGAAACAAGGAGCACCCGGTCGCACGCGAGGCTTTGGGGTTAACGTGCCTTGGAGTCATGGATTCGCGGGCGACTCGCACGTATAGGACTAGGAAGAGATCCAAGGCGAGCACGACAACCGGTTGGTACAGATGATTACTAACCAATTTCAAGTAGAGATGGCAAGATTATGAGTCAAATGGATATACTCATGAGCGGTGATGCAAAGCCGCCCGCTAATCGGGAGGCGATCCTCCTCGGCGTCGGAGTAGCGTCGCGTCCGCAAGATAATTGTGAACATGACGACGTCCGATTAGATAGAGCGACATCAAGGTAGCGTACATCTATGGATCGCACCAAAGATAGACCTATAGGGCGCCTTAGCTAATTGCGTGTCGCTTTGTAGGAGCCGACGCCTCAGAAGCTCCAAGTGAGGATGGATGGGTCCCTTTGTATTGAGGTCACAGCAGGGATGGTGTATCCATACGAGGAAGGGCGGTCTTGACGGCAGCCCACCGGCGCGCGCAGTTATGCCAGGTCCGTGGATATGGTACATGTCAATTTCGAGTCGTCCCGAAGATTTGCCCGAACGAAGAGATCACAACACTAGGGATGCCGTCCTCTCTTTTATCCAATGGCCCAAGAAGGACATCGCCAGACCCAAAGCCGGTCTTGCGATCTGACACGACCATTCCTCTCCAACGGGACCCTCGATGACTCCACCTCATGTTTAGCCTCATAAGGCCACCTCTTGATTCCCGTGGAGAAGACGCCAAGGAACGACAAAAGCGTGCCGTCAGATCCGTTCCCGAAGTCGTCTCACAAGAAGACGCCGCCAATCGCTAAGGCCAAATCGAAATCCACAAACGTTAAAGCGCCTCCCAAGTCCGGAAGTCCACGATACAGGAACTACATCATCGGAAAACCATTGTGCTCGATCGATGATAATCTGCCTTTGGATATGCTTGTCGGGCTTTGCATGCACGGTACTGGCGAACCCAAAAGAAGGGTGCGATCTTCGGAATCACCGTCGAATCGAGGACAAGCATTTCTTCAACGGACGAGGTACTTCATCGTGGGCTTCAATGACTTATTTCAACTATTCAACCTCGTTGGCCTCGGCGTCTCGCTTCTCGATGTTGGACAACGTAAGTCGTATAATCAAGTTCTACATTCATGTAATACCAATAAATATCACAACTCATTGCTTATGTATAGATACATCTTTGAAAAATGTCCGGAATGGAAAGAACCAGTGGGTTTCCTCGACCCACATGTGGTATCGTTGCAAACCATCCAACAAGACTCATCCTTCGTCGAGAAATACATAACGAGGTCATTGCTTCATCAGACGAACATGAAGTACATAGTGGTGCCCTACAACCGAGGGTAAGTGTCACTACTTGCTATACAAATTTCATTTGTACTTTATCTGTGACCACGAACTTAGGTTTAATGACTATAGCGACATACATGAGTAGGTACCATCGATCCTTTTAGTTATTATACCCAAGAGGAACCATGTGATATACCTTGATTCCCTAAACCGCAACAAGCACGACTTGACACTCTAAGAGGAATACTGAGAGGTATGCTCATTTCCTCCTTACATAACTCTATTGTAGTCTTCATTCGTTTGAAATGGCGAGAGGATAACCTTTTGAATCATGTAGGTCGTTCATCAATTATGTTGCCAACAAAGGAATATACAATGGAAAGAGCGCCTAACTAACACACAGGATGGATTTTCCCAAGATGCAGCGCTACAACACTATAATCCTATATCATACTTCATAATAACGCAGCGTCTCGAATGACTATACCTATATATGTAATTCTATTTTTGCGGTCTTGCTTGACAAAAAGATGATGAGTTATGTGCAATCTCGTGCGCTATCATATGCGACTAATCCTTCTGACTAGGAAGAAGGATCACGAGGTTTGTCAATCTCGAAATAATTATTTCCTAATTATAAATTTAAATATATATATCTTACCACTTTACTCTTGCTAGCGGCGGGCTTGAATTTACAATGTGATTCACTCGTTGCGGAAGAGATCAAGGACATTCGAGGAAGCTCTGCGCCTTTATCAACACGAAATCATTAACGACAACGGAGAGTTTCACTCGTCGCCAACCCGAGCATCACCCCACTAAAACCTCTCAACGCAAACAATTGTAATCTAGTTGTAACTATAGCGACAATACTTGAACAAATGCGGATCTTTTGTAATTTATTTTGAGTAATGATCACTTTGAGTTGTCATGGCTCCTTGAATCTGCTTACGTGAATGCTTGAATCATTTACGTGAATGCTTGAATCATTTTACGTGAAAGCTTATTTTCAGAGGGCATGGCTAGCAATTCCCGAGGCTAGCCAGAAAACAACAAATTGTGGGCGAAGTGCGAGCTATCACAGAGCGGTTTTGTGTTAAAACCGCTGCAGTGAAGGCAAGTATCCTGAGCGGTTTCGACGCAAACCGCTCGTGATAGCGAAATATCACGAGCGGTTCCACAAAAAGCCGTGCAGGATAGGAGAATATCACGAGCGGTTCTACACAAAAGCCGTCTGTGATATTCGTAAATCACACCGGTTTTATTTAGAACCGCTCGTGATATTCTCCTATCACGAGCGGTTTTATTTAGAACCGTCGTGATATTCTCATATCACGAGCGGTTTTCTGCTCAAACCGCTCGTGATACTTGACTTCACAGACGGTTTTTAATAAAACCGTCGTGATATTTCATATCACGAGCGGTTTTGTACCGCGTGATAATATCTGTTATCACAGACCAACAAACATAGGCGGTTCGGAAACCGTCTGTGATGACGGTTCCGAACCGTCTGTGATGTCGATTCTTGTAGTAGTGAGGTCAGATGTACTCCACAAAAAAGACGAGAGATGCAGAATTGACGGAAGGATAATAAATAATTGTACATAAATTGATGATGGAAAATAATGTTGTAGACTGTAGGCACACAAATATTTAGGAGAAAAGGAACTAAATGTTAGTCCTCAGTGGGTACAGATACAAAGTTTCTACCTCGTTAAAAACCTTACACTCAATGTTGGGTACCCCCGGTAAGGGAAAAAGTACAGTAACTGCATGTGTACGTATTAACTACACCCTAATGTCAAAATTGTTCATGCCTCCAGATCAACGTTCGCCTACGCGATCTCTGGATCCTCCAGTTAATACTGATATCGCTCTTTTACTAATTCCCCATCCTTGAGGCAGGTGATTGTCTCTACTATCTTGGACGTGAGGGATGACCTTCTTTCTTCTATTATTCTTCCTACCATGCTGAACGTCGCTTCTGAAGAGATGAAGGACACCGGAACCAGTAGAACATCTTGTGCGAAATGGTACAGCACAGGAAATATCCGCTTGTTGTTCTTCCACCACTCGAGTAAGTCTACCTTGCATCAGCCAGAAAGATTAGGATCGATGTTTACAAAATCATGCTCCTGGTATTGGTTCAGCTCTGAGGTAGAATTCCACTTGGAGGACGCCTAACACTAAGAGAATGAAGAACTAGACTTGCACTTCAGCTTCTTCCCACAAAGTGGGCTGTCACACTTGCCTTGCCTTGATGCGCCTGTTGCGAGGCATCTGATCTCATGCTCCTACCAAGATTGTCGTGATACAGGTGGAAAACAAGAAACAAACACTTTTTAGACATGTTCGAAAGCTTCTGAGAAATCAAGACTGATACACTCACCAATTCCCTCCATGCCAATCTGCAAACCTGCTAACGTTTTTTTGTAGGATCCAAAATGATAGCAAAGTAATATAAATATAAAATAGATCCAAAATTGTGGCGGGCTTGCGGCAGCAGGCTCAATGGTGGTGCGACGCTTAGGCGGTGGGTCTTGAAACGCGGTAGCGGGCCAAGCGCAAGGTGGGACACGGAGGCGCCGCGTGCGGTGGCTTCTCAAGCGCGACGCGATGGGCACGCAGCGGGGTAGATGGGGCGTGGCGAGGCGGCGCAACGCATCAAGCGCGTGTGGCTTCCTGTGACCATCGAATGCTTGATGGCTATGCGGCACGGCACATTTGGCATGCTCAACGGTGGAGCGACATAAGCGGCAGCAGATGGTCTCGGCGGCGGTGCGAGTGGGCGGGCTAGAGGCGGTGATGCTTCGTGTGTGCCGTAGCGGCTGCCGTTGTCTGACGATGATGGTGACGACGGTCGGCGTCGGGCCGGCAGGGGCGGTGGATTTCCAATCATGATGCTTTTTTCTATTTGTTTTCTCTATCACCATATGAATAGTAACATCAAACGATTATGAATAGTGACTTCATAGGAGATTAGCCGATTAATCTGGTCTAATCTAGGTTTCTAAAAATTTAATTTACCATATTAAATTATAGAACATGAGAATTGGAAAGAGGATCTCGAGCGACATACTGATTAGCTGGAAGAACGATTCATGCTGATAACGTATTAAAAAAGTAGTTGTTGCAGGGAGACAATCAACAAATCACCATACAATAGACAATCAACAGAGAGACAATTGATAGAAACATAATACGGAGGAGCCTCTTTATTCATTTATCCATGTTTTTTTTGTGTACATGGAGGTCCTATTTATAAACTAAAACCTACTAGGGGTAGTTTCGGTATTATGCCCATCAACTCTTAATCCAAGGTTTCTTAACCGAAAGCGCGCCTGCAACTTATGTGGACAAGTAGGTGGGGGGGCCGTTTGGTTGCTTGCTAGTGGGAGCTTCTCACCTAATGAAGCAGGATCTGTGATGAGGTTTAGACGAACGTTTGTATGGCCCTCATGCGAAATGAACACACTCGAGATTAGAGCTAGCCATATGGGTCGTGCTGGCCCATGGCACGGCACTGTAGGCTCGGTCTAGGCATGGTATGCCTGCACTATTCATAGGCCATGCCGACCCGACACGGCACGAACAATGTTGGGCCGTGCTAGGCACAGCACGAGCCTGACATGGCCCATTTGACCCGCTTTGCATGAACATCAGTCTTAGAACTCAAGTCAGACATGTAGACACAATCACATATTGCAGATTAGAGCAGAAGTATCCTCTAAAAATTAAAACAAAAAGTTCAAAGGCAGAATTACAATGACATCTGTAGTAGATTTTAGAATTTTTACACCAACAGCTGGCTCACAGGAACAAAAGTCACATATTCCCCACATATTTGGCTGCATCCAGGGATGAGCCAACAAATCACCAGTAATTCCATAGCGTAGTAAAGGTGACAAGGCGCATCAGTAGCCTCCCTCCCATCTCCGGCTCTTTTCCTGCAGGGCATGAATCCAAGCATTAAGATGGCAAATAGCAATTGTTGGAGCAAGATTCAAGAACACAACAAAGGATGGAAATGCTTGTCCTTTAAGGAAGAAATTAAGAAATCCAGACAAGTTCACATAACCAAGACTCCAAGACCATCACAAGTTCATGAGATTTTGAGATGCAAAAAGGGACGAGGACCGGAGGACATCATAGGAGTAAGAGGGGGAAAGTCAGAAGAAAGATTGGGGAGGTCCGTGCCACAATTTATGCCATGATTTTGACGGTAGTTGTGCCGGCGTGGAGGCAGGTGGGCCGTGGGAGGGCGGGTGTGTGGAGCCATGGAGGGCACCGCGCCATCGCTCTTTGTGTCGTCTTGCCCGTCTGCAGTGTGCACCTATCTTGCAAGTGCTAAGCATAATGATGAGTGCATCTTGCACGCGGCGAGAGAGTGGCGATGTACGGGAGACAAAGGGCAAAGGACGGGGAAAAGAGGGCAGGCGAGGCGCGCGGTGGCGAGGTGGGCTCGTGGGCCATTCCTAGCATGACACGGCCTGACGAAAATATGGCTGTTTTTGCCCGTTTTTGACCATTTGGCCTTTTGAAAATAGCAAAACAATTCAAAAAATCCCCAAAATTTTCCTATAAATAAACCCCCACCCTCATTCAACACCTCTCCATTCCTCATTCTCTCTTTGAAATTTTGTTGTGTAAATTCAAATTCATGTTGAGCTAATTTGGCAAAATTAAAACAATTGTGCCAAATTTTGGAAAATTTAATTTTCGGTAGCAAATCAGCAAAAGAGGTACAATACTATTTCTTGCATAGTTTTATTGTTAGTGTTTGTTATGCTAAGATGAAAGTAATAATATTGTTAGTTTTGATTTTTGCAGTTTTCGTTATGGACAGCTCTAGTTACGACAACTTTGTTCTTGGTGATTATAAACTTTCGCCGAAGGAAATTGCATCCTTGGAGGCTGTTGCGGTTGCCTCAGGCCAACCGGAAGGGCAAGATGGAGTTCTGTTGGAGATATTAGAGATTAGGAAAGAGTCCAGAGTTTAGGTAAGAGTCTAAGTCGTGTTGGAGTCGGACTGTAATATTTGGCACTATAAATAAAGGACGTGGGGATCCCAAAAGGGACACACAATTATTCCCAAAATTTCTACATTGTATCAGAGCCAATCCTAATCCACTGTCTCAAAATCTAACCCTAACCCGCGACTCACCTGCTACCACCGCCGCCCCTCCTCGATACGCCCATCACCGCCGTCACCACTGCAATAGGGCGCCACCACCATCGTCTCATGGGCGTCTTGTGACGCCGCCCAAGCGATGCCTTGTAGGAGGAGGCCTGATGGCGTGCGACACTGGAGACGGATCGGTGAAGGAGGTAAGGAAGGTGAGGGAAGGCGGCGGTTGCTGAGGGAGAAGCAGATTGCGGGGTTGGCGCTCTTGGCGCAGAGGTCGGCGGCGGCGAGCGTCTTATTGTGGCGACGACGCGGCGGTGGCGCACACAGATTTGGGCCACACATCGGGTGCTTCAACAGCTAACCCGGCAAGCGGGTGGATCCGGGTCGGTCCAGTCAGAGGGAAAGGACGGGGAGAAGGAGGCGGTGTAGTGCTCCGGGCGGAGGTGGCCGGATCCGGGCGCGGGTGAGGAAGTCGGGGGAGGAACCGGTGGTTGGGAAAATTCTTGAGGAGGCAGGAGGCGATGGTATCTAGTGGGATCCGACCGGAGATAGTGGGATCAGACGACCGGAGGTGGAGAGCTGGGGGTCGACGACGGTGAGGGAGGAGGGTTGGTGCGGCAGTGGAGAGGAGTAGGAGGGATCCAGGTGGATTCGAATATGACAGTGGGGCGCCGGAGGTGGAATTGGCGAGGAGGTGAGGCGGTGGTGGAGCCAAGGCCGTGCGGCGGCCGATGGAGGCTTGAGGCGACACAGTGGCGGATCCGAACAGCTGGAGCGACGCTGAAGAGGGAGGTGACAGCTTAGGTGGAGGAGGTGGCAGGATCCGGCGGCCACTAGTCGGATCCGAACGATCTGGCGTGGTGGCATAGAGATGGAGGCAACGTGCTGGGTGGCGGCGCTCGGAGTTACTGGCGTTTGAGGGGGACGGTACTCAGGGAGAGGAGCTTCCGTGCGGTGGCATGAGGGGGCATTGTGGAGGAGGAGAAGAAGAGGAGAGATAGGCGGCAGTTGGGGAGGAGCTAGTGCGATGACGCGCAGACGATGCCAAGGCCGAGGGTGGTGCGTCAAGGGTAGGCATCCGAGGGTGGTGGTGACCTGCAAAGAGGCGACGACCGGTGGAGAGGAGGCGCTCGGGTCGGTGGTGGAGGAAGGGGAGAGGAGAGACGGGGCTGCGCTCGGGCTCAGGAAGAAGGGAGGAGATCTGGCGAGAAGAGGGTCGGTGGTGGAGGAGGTAGGGGAGAGGAGATGAAGCGCTTGGGGGAGAAGAGATGAAGGAGGGGTGAGAAGAAGAAGAGCCTTTGGGAGAAGGAGCCTTGATTTGTTGTGGCCAAGAACTTTTCCTGTGGATCCGGTGTGGTGCTTGCTTTTGCTGTGGATCCGGTGTGGTGATCTGGTGTGGTGCTTTCGCTGTGGAGGTCGGTGGAGGATCTGGTATGGTTAAGGGGAATCTGGTGCGGCTGTGGGTGCTTCAAGGGTGAAGGTTCCAGATCAGTGGAGGATCTGGTATGGTTGAGGGAAATTGGTTGCGTGTGTTGTGGTGGGAAAAGGAGAGAGAGGATGTGTTGCTTGGCGGTGATAGTATCGGAGGTTACGACGGAAAGTATGGAAGACAGGGGGAGAAGACTATCTGGGTGGTGCTTTGGTGGTTGTGCTAATGGTGGAATTGTATGATGGTGATGAGCTCGACGATGGTGAGGATGAAGTAGGAGCTGGTGGTAGCTCCAGTGGAGGTTATGTCAGTTGGCGGTGATGGTATTGGTGTCATGCGATTGTGTTGGTATGGGTGCCAGAAATTGTGTTGCTAGAGATGTTCGGGAGGATTGGGATTGGAGTCAGGTGTAATGGTCTGTGACAGTGGTAGAGGTGGCGGAGGCCGAGACTGGGGGTGTGTGGGTAGAGTGGTGGAGGCCGGGGGTGGCTAGGGGTATGAGGGTAGAGGAAGATGGGGTTGAGGTCGGACAGCTGGTAGATGGTTGAGATGGATTTGGTGACATCCCTGGTAGTATTGGTGGTTAGCAACTATTTTTTGTGGTATTGGTTATGGAGTCGATGGATGGTAGTTTTTTTTACTATATTCTAGTAATAATATTGCATTGTGTAACAAGGTGGTCATGATTGCTATCTCATGACCATCTTGAGGGGGAGTGTTGGAGATATTAGAGATTAGGAAAGATTCCAGAGTTTAGGTAAGAGTCCAAGTCGTGTTGGAGTCGGACTGTAATATTTGGCACTATAAATAAAGGACGTGGGGATCCCAAAAGGGACACACAATTATTCCCAAAATTTCTACAAGTTCTGTCATCAGGCTCCACGGCAGCATCAAGCTCCACGCCAACCGAAGCAAAGAGGTTGATACTGCCTACATCGGGAGTGTGGGAGAATTTCAACAGGACAACCAAACAAGACGCACAGGGCAATGAGGTATCATATGCTATTTGTAAAATTTGTCGCAATGAATTGTCTCCAAAGTCTACAGGTGGAATGGGACACTTGCTTAAACATGCTACAAAATGTAAGGCCAAGCAAGGATTGGTGATGAGGCAGACACAGCTGCAGTACAACCCCGATAATATGGTATGTAGCTGGGACTATGATTCTGAGATAGCCTGTCAATCTCTCTGTCATTTAATTGCTTCTGACAACTTACCGTTAGGCTTTGGAGAGTCTACTTCTTTTCAAAATTATATTAGGACTGTGTATAATCCTAGATTTTCTTCCATTTCTAAACAGACAATAACTAGGAATCTAATAAGATACTGCAATGAACGCCGTAATAAAATAAAGGAACTATTTAGTACGTGCATATTTTCGGTGGCCCTAACCTCGGACATATGGAGTGGTCGGGCAAGGGAGGATTATCTTAGTGTAGTTGCTCATTATGTTAATGACAACTAGGTAGTGGAGAAAAGGATTATAGGCTTAAAATTAATTGATGTAGCACACACGGGTGAGAATATTGCAGACTGTATTATCAAAGTCGTGGAAGACTTTGGTCTTACAAACAAAATATTCTCAATAACTTTTGACAATACCGCTGCGAACTCTAAGGTCATGGATATTCTTACTCCAATGTTGAGTACATACGCCGATTCCTTCTTGCTACATCAACGATGCGCTTGTCATATTATCAACCTTATAGTCAAATATGGTTTGAAGAGGTTGAGTCCATATATTAAAGCTTTTCGCAATGTGATTTATTTCTTGAATAATTCTAATGTAAGAATAGCACAATATAAGAACTTCTACACGGTGATGGTTGTACGTCCAAGAAAGTTTGGTGTAGACATGCCGGTAAGGTGGAACTCTACTTATCAGATGCTTAAGAGTCTTTTACCATACAAGACCACTTTTTCTGTTTTTATTCAAACGCATTATTGGAACACTGACGATAATATACTATGGTCTAAGCAACATTGGTTTGTTGCTGAGAAGATACTACAATTTTTGAATTTTTTTTTATGAGGCCACTGTTGCTTTGTCCGCTATATGTTATCCAACATCTCCTATCATTGTGTATAATATTTTACAGATTGCTACTCAATTGAAAATGTATGAAAATGATTTAGTTTTACGCGATGCTATTGTTTCCATGAAATCTAAATACCTTAAATATTGGAGAGAAATCCCTTACCTATATGCATTTGCATTTTCTTTTAGATCCTAGAGGTAAAATTGATGCATTTGGTAGTGTACTTGATTTTCTTAATGATACTAGAGGGCTAGACTATACTAACTATTTTGCAGAAGTTCATTCTCAGTTATACGAGGTTTACCAAAGGTATGAAAATAAGTTTCGGAGAGTCCGCTCGCAACGACCTCCAGTAGCCCCCGATTCAAGTAGCAAGACAAATATGTGGGGCAAGATCTTCGGTGTCTCTTCCTCTAGGTCCAGATCTTCTTCTATACTGCCGTCTGCTCAGTCAAGACCCATAAGGAGTGGGGAACTATCTACCTATCTTGGCATCAATACGGTGGATTTCAACTCAGAAGACTTCGAAATTTTGCAAAGGTGGCAAGCCTATAAGTTAGCATATCCCGTGCTATCCATACTTGCACGTGATGTCTTAACCGTTCCTGTCTCGACGGTTTCCTTCGAGTCTGCTTTTAGTTTTTCTGGAAGAATATTGGAGAGAAACTAGTCTCATAAGTGAGATGGTGGAGATACTTCTAAGTATGGAGGATTGGGAACAAGCTGATTCATGAACATAACACTCTATGGAAAATCCAGAGTTGTCGAAGGTGTTCAAAAATTTGTACTTAGACAATGACACGTAGAACAAGGTTATATGTAGAGCTATAGATTGTACTCATTTTCCTTTGCCAAGATTTTCTCATTTTAAATTTTTACTTGGCGAAGATTTTTACGAGGCAGCCAGTTGAACATTAATAAAGCTCTTTATTACATTTTTAATATAATTGGCTTTTTCTTAATTTTGATATATTTTTCTGATTTTTTCTGGATTTTTTCGAGGCTAAACCGACATGGGCTCATGGCGCTCTGACGCAAAGCGCAGTTCAATTTCTCCCCACATGAACAGGCAACGATCACATCACTGTAAAACCAGACATAATTGGAAGCACATAATATGGCATATGCGGCATTTTCACGCCATAGAAATTCTATTTTTGTCATTTGGTTTGTTATTCCGTTCAAAAAAAACTAGAACAGCCAAGTTGACAGTCTGACAGCGGTAGCATCCAAGTTGTCTGTCCGATGGCGTGGATTATCTAAAATTCGGCTACATGCTTATAGTACTAACAGCTTTTATTGCCCTAGATAATGACTTACCACAGTACTGCACATGAGTTTTACTTCACTAATTCACCACTAAACCTTTTAAAAAGTTAAAACCGTAGAATCACCTTTAGAACAAGACTTGCCAAAGTGGAGTTCACCTTTGCTGCATGCATCATGCATGTTAAGAAGTATTTGATTCACACACAAGCTAAAACTACTACGAACTGCCAAGCCCCAAACCAGCTCTAGCATCTACTAGGGCACGGAGAGAGAGAGCAACCGATCATCGCGCTAAGCCTGGACCACGTAACCTGACCGTCCTATCTAGCACCCACGCAGAAAAACAGGATAAAACAGCAGCTTTGCAGGTCATAGACAATGAGAGAAGCGGCGGTTTCTTTAATGTTCTTTCCGTTCGGATACGGAAGGTGCTGACTCGGAGCCGACGCGACGCAGCGCGCGGCCCAATCCGGTCGAACTCCACGTCACCTGCACGTGGTGCAACTGTTGCTGGTCAGCCGCGTCCAACGCCCCAGCTAAGCTGCTCGCCTGGTCAACACGACGACGGCATGCAAGTTGGCGCTTGGCGACGAGCCGACGCCCATGACAATCTGTCTGACGCTGGACGACGCACTCGAACGCAGCTTCCAACTTGGAAAAAGAAAATGCCTTGGCAGCCACCCTGTTTGGAGGGTCTTTTTTGACGTACGGCATTGATTAATCCCTGGCTTTAAAAAAAGCTGGCTTCTTTGCATTGCGCAAGGGGTTTGTTTGGGATAGCTTCAGCTTTTTACTCAGAAGAATTAGAAATCATCCTAAATGGGCGATTTTCTCTAGCCATTTTTGTCGAAGTCGGAAGCTATTTTCAACGTGAGAAAGCCGAAAGTTGAAAACCATCCGGGGCAGCTTCTTGCGGCTTCGGCGAGATTGTTTTATGAGGTTACACATAGAGTTAGAGAATTTTACACCCTCCCACCACGTGTAAATTCCGGAACCCAACCCCTCTCACCCCATTCCCTCACCCCATCTTTCTCGGTCTCGCTCCCAATTTCCCCAACCCTAGTGGCAGCGCTAGGGTTTCACGCCCCTCGTCGCCCAAGACCGCCTCCATCCACCACCCCACAGCATGGCATCCTCTTCCTCTTCCTTCGATGGCGGCGGCGGCAAGACGTAGGCGGCGATAACGCCGCAGAGGCCGGCGACGAGTGCGCATGCGTCTTCCTCTCTGCCGGCTGGGGAGTCCGCCATATTTGGGCTTCCTCATCTCCTTCGACAACGGCTCTGGATGTCGTCCTCGTCACCGGCGACAAGCGGTGGCCAAGCTCAGATCCGGCGATGCGAAGCTCAGATTTGGCCATTGTAGGATCAAGAATAACCGGCTAGTAGGGGTGAAAACGGGCCAGATGCTGGCGGATATTGCTCTCCTGTATCCTAACCCATATTTTTTTCTCGGATTCAAAGGCGGATATGGGCAAGTTGGATACTAATATGAATTTGGGTTATTCAGGATACACGCACAATACAGATTCGGATCGAAAACGGATAATATGTGCATACATAGAGTAACATATGTTCGACCAAACCACCACATGAGTACATAACCATAAATATCAAGTTATCAACCAAAGTGACCATACTACATAAGTACTGACCAAACCATACACAACATGAGTACTGACCAATCACCATACATAACATCAACATATTACATAACATAAATACTGATCAAACCATACATAACATAAATACTGATAAAACCATACATAACATGAGTACTGACCAATCACTATACAAAACATCACAGGAGGAGAGGCACTCATCTAGTCTGCACAGAGTAAATCTAATCATAATCGTGTGAAAATTAACTCAAATGTTTTGATCAGGACGGAATTTGGATTTGGGAAAGTAGGTGGGGAACAAGGACGATGGGTCATATGGGCCTGGTTTATGGTCTGGATCATTTGAGCCATGAAGGAAATCTTCTAATGTTTGTGATTTTTTTTGACACAAGACGCATCAAGCGAGAGGTTCCCGGATCCGACTGAATAGTGAAATGTCTTCCCGAATCCGGTCCCTCTCGGATCCAGTTTCAGATGGGGGCATTCGTCCCGTTTTCACCCCTACTGATTAGAGGGGGTGAATAATTGGGTTTTAAAACTTTAGGCTAAAATCAACTTTTTAGCAAGTAATGAAATAAGATTCGTTTCCACAATTCAAACTTTAAATAATCTAAATCTTTCTAAGTGCACCAAGCTCTCTAGATTAAGCTAAACAACATAATCAAGAGACACATATTTGCTATGAATATAAATGCACTAAGAGAAGAGCAAATAGGAATAAACCACAATATGAAGACAATCGATGTTTTTATGTGATCTCGGAGTCTTGTCGATCTCCCTCTAACCCACGTTGGGGAAGCTTGAACAAATCAAGTCGGCTCCACACGAGCACACCCCTCGATCACTAGTGGTAGTTCTTCTCCACTCCGGATAGGCGAACTTCAACCTTCACAATCAACCGGGTTTTCTTACAAACTTCTTGAGAAGATCACCAATGCACCTCCTTCAATTTGCCTAGGAGGTGGCAACCTCCAAAAGTAACAAATCAAGGATGCTTCGCTTGATGATACTCAAGTGACACAAAAGATCAAACTCAACTCAATGCACTTGAATGCACTCAACAACCTTTAGAAGATATAATTTATACTCTCAAGGTGTAGGAGATGAAGCAAGGGTTCAAGTGTATTCATTGAGAGTTCAAGAAGATCCCTTGCTGCAGGTCGAGGGTTATTTATAGCCCCAACCCTCTCCACTAGCCATCAGGACATGAAATCCTGAAAAAAATAGCAAGCCCGATCAGACCGTAGGTATAGGGCTGGTCAGACTAGACTACAGTCCCAACAGTTAAATTATATAGCATTTAACGCACAGAATATAACCGTTACACTAGGTTCGGTCAGTCTAGATTGAAAAATAGGACAGTAGCATCATCTACACAAAAAGGGCCTCTGGATAAGTTTGATATGTGTGGTCAGACCGGGGGTCCGGTCATACCGCTTAATGAACGACGATCAGTCTGGAGATGAAAAACTCACAAACTTGCTTTGAGAAAATGGTTCTGGAAAACATTGACCGCGTCGGTCAGACCGGACCAATAACTGCGGTTAGACCGTAGTGCATAGAGGCAGTAGGAAAACCTACTGGATAACGTTGATCAGTGCGGTTAGACCCGTACCCCAATCAGACCGGCCTCTTGCCCGCAGTTAGTCTCACCCAAAACAAAAAAAAAACAAGGAGAGCCAAGGATGAATATTTCTAGAGTTGAGATAATTTGAGCACTGTGGCACTATATGCTATCAAGTTAATTACTAGCCGAAGACCCCTCTTAATAATATGACTACCTATTCTCATAATCTAGTCTTTAATCCACCAAACACCTAGATAGGTAAGAACTATGAAAAAGTCCTTAGCCAACAATTTTACCTTTGCCTTAAGCTAGATCATCTTGATGTCCAATCATTAGGTGCCTTTTATGTTCTTGATCATGTCCGGGACTAAACCTCTCAATTACTTGATAAAACATATTAGTCCAATAAACATGATTGTCATTAATTACCAAAACATCAAAATAGGGCATAGATTCTTGAGCAGGGCCAAGCTCAGATCCAGCGGTCCAAAGGTCAGTGACGTCGGATCTGCCCCGCCGCTGAGGTCTGGATCAGGCAATGCGCAAGGCGGCGACCTTGGAACTGGTGGCGTCATCCTTGTCTCCGTGGTTCACCGGCGAAGTTAGATCTGGCAGTGTGGAGGCCATGGAGGTCGGATCTGGGTGTCATCCTCATCTCCAGCGACAAGCACCTCTTCATTGCTAGCTCTCAGAGGTGCACCTTCCCTCTTCCCCGTCGTCGCTTGTGCGATGTGGCGATGTGCACCTCACCTCATCATTAGTGCACATCTTATGCTCGCGCTCGCCGGTGTGTAGCTCACATCCTCACTAAGTTGCACCTTCGTCCGCAACGTTGGCGCCGGGAACCTCTTCTCAAGATTTTTTTTTTGTTTTTTGTGTTTTGTGTTTGCTAATCTCTGTACAAATACTACATGGGGTGTGTGTGTGTATTAATATATGTACACATACATGGTATGTGTGTTAATCTTGGTACACATACCTGGTATGCATAGTGTTAATTCTTTATATACGTGGTATGTGTGGTGTTAATCTCTATTGTTGTTAATTGCCGACAACGAGGATGATTGTGGTTAGTTGTCGTTAATTACGGTTAATTATCATTAATTGTCATCATTTGACTCAGCAACTGTAAGGACTCAGGATTAACACCACAAATCCTCTATGCATTTATGAACTAGTCCCATGATCAGTGGCTAGCACAAATAGTAAATAAATATGGTAGCATCCATAATTCGCAAGACTTTATTAATAAATAATAGAGTTTATTACCAGAGAGGCTTACAAGCCAACAATAAACAAACACAGCGGAAGACGAAGAAAATGTAGTAGAGCCTAGCTAATCTGTCACAGGTAATCGACTGGGGTAGCGGCCTAGTCGTCGAGATCGTCAGCAGCTGTAAGGTCCTTCTCCTCTGAACAACATTTTATTTAAGCAAGGGTGAGTACAAATTAATGTACCCCGCAAGTTACACCCAATAACAGAATTATAGTGCATGCAGAGATATATCAAATGAAGGCTTATAGGGTTGAATTTGCATAAAGCAGTGTTTTCTTTTTAAGTACTTGTACTAAGTTTCAAAGCAATTTTTGCATAACTAAAATTTATTTTCTAAATTCTCAAGTTTTATAGTAAGATAACCTCCATAATGAAAGTGGTGAAGGATACCTTCCTATCACATGACAAACCACCAATTTTTCTCAATTGGATAAACTATCCAAAACCATTTGACAAAGTCTTTTGAAAACAAAAACCAAATTCTAATTTTGAGTGGCTTTGCTTAGCATGTTCATGACCGTGAACACGACTATTTGAATAGTTTTACACTCTGCAGAGGTTGTACAACTTTACCCACAAGAGAATATCATCTTATAATGTCCGTCTGACACACTTCCGTAGGTGTGCGGCTAAGTGATATCACAAGGCCTTTACAATGTGTCATCCCACTGTTATCTCGCCTCGCTAAGGTTTCGCTTCCTTAGGATAGAAACCCGTCGGATTTAAACCTCCTCTTGCATCATATGGGAATATATAAAAATAGGTAACTCAGACACCAACGCAACTAGATGGCATAACCACGGTGGAATATTGCAAATTATTTAGCCAAGGTCTATCCACTTTAGACTTGTGGCAGTACGATGGAGCTTAGCAAGATGCGACTCGAAGACAGATCCTTAACTGATTTGTGCGACTTCTAATAAAACCCTAGGCCTCAATCACAGAAATGAATCGACCCCGTGCATAAACATGCACCCATCCAAACATTCATTTCGCCTAAGTCCAAATCAATTTTTATTTTGTTTTGCTTTTCAAAAATCATTTGCAAAAGTTCTATGGTAAAACAATACCATAGGCTCATTTAAATCATAATTGAACATTTGGCTAAATTCCCTAAATTCAATATTTTTGGTCTAAACTTTGTCTAAGCCTAATGTTTATCAACAAGAAGCATCTTGTCAATACTATTGTATTAACCAGAGTTTTATCTAGAGCGACAAAGTGTGAGGGCTTAATGTCCAAGAATTGTCAATTCCAAGATTAGTAAGTCAACCATCAATATTAGAATCAGATTCTCTAAAACAATCTATTAACTCTATTGATCCACCACATTATGGTATACATCAGTCCACCAACAATTGCAGATCAACCCACATCCACTAAGATTTCTTTTAATCCAAATTCTCTATTGGAACATATTCAATAATTCCAATATAACCAAAATACCCAATTAATTCTATATTTCTTGGTTCAACCAATCCACCAAAACCATCATCCTTAATTGTTATGGAAATCCATCATTTTTGTATTTCAATCACCACCTTTACTGGATCAATTCTCGACACTAATTCTCCAACAAATACTACGATCTATTTAAATCCGTCAAGATGTAATCCTATAATCCAACCAAAGTTTATTTCTATACTCCAACAAAGATATACTGCTATAATCCAATCAAGATTTATTCTTATAATGTAACCAAAAATTATTTCTATAATCCAGTCTCCAACATAATACCTTCTTGTAATCTAACGAGGACATAATCCGATAATCTGACAAGGATATAGGGTCTATTTGGTTTGAGTCCTGGAGAGGACATGCCTGGCCGGGAGCCATTCCTGGGGACTACCTGGGGACTGTTTGGTTGCCAACCTGGGAGCCAGGCCGAGACGCCAGGCCCAAGCGCTCAAAATGAACGCCTGTGAGGCCAGGCGAGCGAGCGCCGTCGCGACCGAGCTGGATCCCGCCGCCACCTCAGACCCGCCGCCGAGCATGGATTCCCCGTCACCACTGAGCTAGATCCCGCCGCCGAGCATGGATCCCCCGCCGCCATCTCCTCGCTCGGCAACGCCGCCTCCTTCTCACTCCCCCGTCACCACCGAGCTGGATCCCGCCACCACCATCTCCTCGCTCGGCAATGCTGCTTCCTTCTTGCTCCACCGCCGCTTCCTCCTCGCTCCGCCGCCGCTTCCTTCTCGCTCTCGCCGCTGCTCTCCTGGCTCCTGTCGCCACCGCTCTCCTGGCTCGCTAGAGGCTTGGAGAAGGGGAGGAGGTGGCGGCACGAGGGCTCGGGCCGCCGAAGGACTTCACGGCAGCGATACGGGAGATGAGTGCGAGCGAGGGACGAGGAAGGAAGGATTTGGGGAAGAGGATTCGTTGCTCAGGCCAGGTCTTCAACCAAACGACACTTCCCTAGCCTGCCTGGCCAGTCAAAAAACATAAGAAATCTAGACTATCTTCAGACACCAGTTTTTTCAGACATAGAACCTAGGTCTCAATCCAAACAAGCCAGTAATCCTGCCACCAACACGTTTTTCTCGCCGCAAAGCGTCCCCACCTCTATCCACGGAAAAGACGACGGAAACATCCAAATGAGCCCCCGCGTTTAACATTCCCAACTGTTTTTAAAACAGCCCCATGGCCCCTTGAACCGGGATGCTCGTGGTCAAATCTCATCCGTCCATCCAGTAGGCGCAGCCGGAAGAACCCTCATCTGGGCCGTTCGATATGCGGGCCCTAGACGGGAAGGTGGGGCGCTGACGCCAGCTGGCATGGGGGGGGGGGGCGGTGGCGCGGCAAGCGCAACCTTAATCCTCTTTTCCCGATGTAACACCCTCCCTCGACGCGGTCCACCCGATCCGCAGCCACCGACAGGCCTTTAGCCCACGCTGTCAGTGAGACGCAGTCCACAGGAGGCGTCGCGCACCGAGCCCAACCCCGGTGGAATATACGGGCGCGTCCTCCACCACCACCTCGACCTCTCTCGCCTCGTCTCCGGTCGCATTTCCCATTTCCATTCCATTCCAAACTCGAAAACCCACCACCTCTCTCGTCTCGCCGTCTCTCTCAGATCGGATCAAAGCGGACACCAACTCCTAGGGTTTGGTAAAAACCTCCATTCCGCGGATCGAACGGGCTAGGGTTTCGCGGCGAAGCTTCTCTGGTCGTTTCAGCCATGATGTCGCGGTCGTACACCAACCTGCTCGATCTCGCCGAGGGCAACTTCGCGGCGCTGGGCCCGTTCGGCGGCGGTGGGGGGCGGCGGAGGTCGGGGTCATTCGGGCGGAAGAGGATGTCGCGGGTGATGACGGTGCCGGGGACGCTGTCGGAGCTGGACGGGGAGGACGAGTCGGAGCCCGCGGCGACGAACAGCGTCGCCTCTGATGTGCCCTCGTCGTTGGCGTGCGACCGCCTCATCGTGGTGTCCAACCAGCTGCCCGTCGTCGCGCGGCGCCGCCCCGACGGCCGTGGCTGGTCCTTCTCCTGGGACGACGACTCGCTGCTCCTCCAGCTCCGCGACGGTATTCCCGACGAGATGGAGGTGCTCTTCGTCGGTGGCCTCCGCGCCGAGGTCCCCGTCGCAGACCAGGACGAGGTCTCCCAGGCCCTGCTCGACCGCTTCCACTGCGCCCCGGTGTTCCTCCCCGATCCCCTCAACGATCGCTTCTACCACCGCTTCTGCAAGCGCCACCTCTGGCCTCTGTTCCATTACATGCTCCCCTTTTCCTCCTCCGCGTCCCCGACATCCTCGTCCGAATCCTCGTCCGGCAACGGCCGCTTCGACCGCGGCGCGTGGGAGGCATACGTGCTCGCGAACAAGTTCTTCTTCGAGAAGGTCGTGGAGGTCATCAACCCGGAGGACGACTACGTGTGGGTCCACGACTACCACCTCATGGCGTTGCCCACCTTCCTCCGCCGCCGCTTCAACCGCCTCCGCATCGGGTTCTTCCTCCACAGCCCCTTCCCCTCGTCGGAGATCTACCGCACACTCCCTGTGCGCGAGGAGATATTAAAGGCGCTGCTCAATTGTGACCTCATCGGGTTCCACACTTTCGATTACGCCAGGCATTTCCTCTCGTGCTGTAGTAGGATGCTGGGAATCGAATACCAGTCAAAGCGTGGGTACATTGGGTTGGATTACTTTGGCCGCACTGTTGGGATCAAAATCATGCCAGTGGGAGTTCATATGGGTCAATTGCAGTCGGTCCTGCGCTTGCCCGACAGGGAGTGGAGGGTTTCCGAGCTGCAGCAGCAGTTTGAGGGGAAGACTCTGTTGCTTGGTGTGGATGATATGGATATCTTCAAGGGGATCAATATGAAGCTTCTTGCCTTTGAGAATATGCTGAGGACGCATCCCAAGTGGCAGAGGCGAGCAGTGTTGGTGCAGATTGCAAACCCGGTCCATGGGAAGGGTAAAGATCTGGAAGTCATCCAGGCAGAGATTCGGGAGAGCTGCGATAGGATTAATGGAGAGTTTGGCCAGTCGGGATATAACCCTGTAGTTTTCATTGATCGTGATGTATCTAGTGTGGAGAAGATTGCCTACTATACGATAGCGGAATGTGTGGTGGTGACTGCTGTGAGGGATGGGATGAACTTGACACCATATGAATACATTGTCTGTAGGCAGGGGGTACCTGGGTCTGAGTCCACATCGGAGGTGAGCGGGCCGAAGAAGAGCATGCTGGTGGTGTCAGAGTTCATTGGGTGTTCACCGTCATTGAGTGGTGCTATTCGGGTTAACCCATGGAATATAGAGGCAACTGCTGAAGCGATGAATGAGGCCATTTCAATGTCGGAGCAGGAAAAGCAGCTGAGGCATGAGAAGCATTACCGTTATGTCAGCACCCATGATGTTGCTTATTGGTCGAAGAGCTTCATCATGGACTTGGAGAAGGCTTGCAAGGACCACTTTAGGAGGACATGTTGGGGCATTGGGTTGGGGTTTGGTTTCAGGGTGGTGGCCTTAGACCCTCATTTCGCAAAGCTTAGCATGGATTCAATTGTTATGGCTTATGAGAGGTCAGAGAGCAGGGTTATATTGCTCGACTATGATGGAACGTTGGTGCCTCCGACTTCCATCAACAAGACACCTAGCGCAGAAGTTTTGAGGATCATCAATACCCTTTGCTCAGATAGGAGGAACATAGTTTTTCTTGTCAGTGGGAGAGACAGGAATAAATTGGGAGAATGGTTTTCCTCATGTCCGAAGCTGGGCATTGCAGCAGAGCATGGTTACTTCTTAAGGTATGATTTTTTCATTTTGGCAAACTTCGTCCTTATTTGAGAATACTGGCAGCAGCAACTTTTGTTTCTGCAAAGTTAACATGGCTTGCAAGGATAAATGATGCCATATATCTTCTGATCTTGATATAATTAGCAATATCAATACAGTTTGTGCTAGTTTGTTCATTAGTCATTACCAAACACTGAAGTGAGCTGATTTGAATGGCTTGGTTTGTTGGATAACTGGTCAAACTGATACTATCACAATCTTTTTGTTTCTGAAACCGGGAGAGGAATAGAATATAGGAAAAAGAGATTAAAAAGAAACCCCAAGAATGATAGATTCATGGAAAGTGTGCAGAGGGTGGTGGTACCTTACTACCTTTTGTGGTTGGTGTTGTCATGCTTATATTTATAGTGTTGATATATGCTACGGTGTTTTCTTTGCACCTGTACAAGTAGAGTGGAGGCAGTTCCAGTGTTTGTCCCTTATGATTTTGATCTGTATCTGTACATTTGATGTTGTGCCTTGTTCAATTATGTCTCGGTATTTTCCTTGTTTAGGAAGGTACAAAGTATTAACTTCCAACTTGAAGAGCTCATATAAACATGAAAAACTTTAGTTATCTTTCTAGGAACCAGTCTGATCTATTTAGCTCGTTTGTTAGGGACTTACTTAGGGTTGACAATAATAACTGGTGTAAGGCTGGTTGCTGCCAAATTTTCTCAAGAAGGAATGGAATGAAATGTGCTCTGTCTAACGTGTGCAGGTGGACTAGAGATGAAGAGTGGCAAACATGCACCCAGGCTTTGGACTTTGGATGGATGCAAATGGCAGAGCCAGTGATGAATTTGTATACAGAAGCTACTGATGGATCATACATTGAGACCAAGGAAAGTGCTCTGGTGTGGCACCATCAGGATGCTGACCCAGGCTTTGGATCCTCACAGGCAAAGGAGATGCTTGATCACCTGGAGAGTGTACTAGCAAATGAACCAGTCTCTGTCAAGAGTGGCCAGTTCATTGTTGAAGTCAAACCCCAGGTTTGTGCATCTCCTAAATTTGCAAATACCTTCTGTAAGGAATTTTGCGACTTAACTGATAAGTTCATTTTTCTGTACCTTGAAAACATATTTGTATTTTATTTTCATGTGTCTATAAAGTAAAGTTTTTCCATAGATGTGCTTATTTGTCCCCACTGAGTCTAGCTAATATCTTTTGTTTTCGCGCAGTCAATACATCATTAGTTTCAGATTTTTGTATGCAGCCATTGTAGGTGTGATTCTGCTCATTGCAAATATATTAGCTCCATGTGCTAGTCGTTTTTAGCTTTCCTCTCAGTTACAAAAGGACCTTTTAGGCCCTGTTTAGCTTATCTTCTGGTTACAGAAGAGCTTTGTGAAAGCAACTTTCGAAGAAGCGATTTGGTGATGCTTTGCTGTAGTTCTAATGTTTGTGCTTAGTAGCCTTGTTGAAAGCACTTTTGTTGTGTACTTTAACACCTGACCTACCTTCTACAATGTCTTTTTTTCTTTCTGCAAGTGGTTTATTTTTTAAGTAAGAGTGAATGTTAGTAATGGTCACATGGATTTACGTCATCCGCTCAACCTTCACTACCGTCTTTGATATGTACTGCTGTGTACTTAACATTGATTCCTTTTGTTGCTTTATGTTAATGTTTCAGGGAGTAAGCAAGGGGGTAGTAGCGGAGAAGATACTCGCTTCAATGAAGGAGAGAGGAAAGCAGGCCGACTTTGTATTATGCATTGGTGATGACAGGTCGGATGAGGACATGTTTGAAAACATTGCCGATATCATAAAAAAGGGTATGGTTGCTCCAAAAACATCATTGTTTGCATGCACTGTGGGACAAAAACCAAGCAAAGCCAAATTCTACCTGGATGATACATTTGAAGTGGTCACCATGCTGAGCGAACTGGCGGATGCTACAGAACCTGAGCCTGAGACCGAGTTGGCCGATGAATTGGCTGCGTCTGTCTCCTCAATTGATATCGGTGGTGAACAAACACAGTGCAGTGATAGACCGATCGGAGGATCTTAGTCAGGGTTTGGATACATCTGCAGGTTGTGATGATTGATTCAACAGTTTCTTCTACACATTTTTTTTCCTGATGGATATGAAGTTGGGTACGCAAGGAATGACTTAACAACAGGACCTACAAATGCTCCAGAGTGAAGTTACTGCAGAGATGCTCGATCCTCCAGTCGGGCAAGTCATTGCAATCTTTTGCTGCAAAGCATAGGTCCATATGTCCATAGCTGACTCGCCACCTTTCTTTGCACGTTTCTCTTTAACTTTTTCCATCTTAAGTAAAACGGAAAGCTTCTCGGAAGGTATCTGACCTGTATGGCTGAGGTAATGGCCTAATGGGGATATAGGAGCGGCACTTGCACATGTGAAAGGAGTACGCGCAGCTTGTGATCTCTTATTAACACAGTACACAGCGATTTCTTCTTTTGAATTCAAAAGTCGTAGCAATGTGAATGAGTGGTGGGGTTTGGTTCGTTGTTCTACAGCCTCGTTTTGGCTTCCTTGATTGTTCTGATAGCTCTATGCTCCTTTTCTGTTGGGTTCATGCTTCTAGCTGGATATAGTATTGCTGCAGGTTCCAAATTATGGCATATGCTTAACTGCAAACCAATTGTTGAAGCTTACTTGCCTGTCGATTTTACTAACCTGTGCTGCGCAACGGGGTCGGGCGTTGCCGCTGGACACTTTGCTTGGAGTACTGGCAAATGGTTCTTAAGTTGGTTGTTGTGGGTGGTGGTTAGCTTACAATATTTTACAGCTCTTCGCTTCTTTGAGTAGGAAGGGAAAAGGTTGCACTTGTTAGCTCCTTGTAGTATCATTAGCCTTTGATTCGTGGACATTTGTGTTCACAATGGATAGGAAGAAATAGAACTCTGTCTGAAACTTAATATCTTTGAATGCAAATGCAGGAATGTCACATGAACTTTGCATGACTTGCGTGAAATAGTCCAATTCCTACATCTGATTCCTACATGAATATTCTTGTGTTGTAAACAGGGCCTAAAACGAAGGGAAAAAAAGAAAGCAACGTTACACCACGACAGGCTACAGTCACGATCCCATAACCGTGGCAAACAATGTTCAGCTGAACACGAGTATCACATGGGGTAGCACGAACAAGTCTGCCATGCTTAAAAAGCTGTCAACTAAAAAAAGAAAAGAAATTCCCCGGCTGGAGTTCCATCCTTGCCTGTAGGTAGGTACAGGCACTCCAACTTCCCAGAGTAGGGCTTGTTTGGTTGAGGACCTGAGACTCGTGTATGAGAAAAAATAGTATCTGAAAGTAGCATGAGAAGTAGATGATTTTTGTCTGGTCAGGCAAGTCTGGAGATGTAGTGTTTGGTTGATGATACGTGTCTAGAGATAGATTATCTAAATGTTTTTTTATTTAAGTTTTAGTTTTTTTAGCATGTCTAATTAAAGAGGAGAAATAAAGAACTAAAGGAAAGAGATTCCTTTTTTTTTGAGAGTGAAAGAGACCAGGCAACAGTTTTCTTCTCAGGCGTTCGATTTTGCTGCCTGGTAATTCTGCCTGGGCCAGGGATGAATACAGGTAACGAACCAAACAAGAGCCAGACACCTTCCAGTGTCCATCCCGACCAGGCAATTTCTTCCAGGCTTAGAACCAGACATGCTCTTTGTGTAGGGCCATGCATAGTGGCGCAGTACAAATGTTAAGCATCCTCTTCGGTTTCAGCCTTCCAGGTCATGTAGAAAGAAGATCTCTTCTCATAGCCTCAAACTATGCATGTATAGATCTACGTATGGATTGAGCCCACAAACTGAGCAAATGCTGTAGCTAGCGCAAGGCATGCAGAGAGCATGTACTGGAGGCAACTACGCATTCGTATGTTACTCGTGCATTTTCTTTGAACTTCAAGAAATGTAAGGTAGTGCGTCAGAAAGTTTACCTGGTCTGGGGCCTGAAGGACAACCGGGGAAGAAGGCCCAATTCATTACAGGACGCTGTTGATGCAATGGCAATATGGTATCATGCAAAAATAGTAAAATGAAGCAGTGCCAGCTAATACCGAGCAGAATCACGGGGACAACCAACTGACCATCATAAGCCACTATGACAAGTTGTACATAATAGGCCCTATTTCACAAGGCTGGAAATAATAGGCGATGATTCAGATTGTGCATACCATGCACAAAGAAAGTAAAGACCCCAACCCCTAACACTATCTGACAGTTGCAACTTGCAACGCACTCGAATATCAGTCAGCAACTGTCTTCAAAAGCGGGAAAAGGCAGCAACTTTTACAGCTGGAACACCAAAATGCAACTTTCTGAGTCTTTGAACAGGATAATGTAGTCAACAACGAAAATAAAAGTAGCACCTATGACATTTAACCACAAACCTGAGAGATATCATAAGAGCCAGGAACAATAGTATCTGAAAGTTTCAACTAACCAAGTATGAAATATGAATGTATGGTACATCACGGTAGTATAGCAGCTAGTCTCTAAAACATTCTAAACACAAGCAAGGTACAATATGGGGACAATATGATACACTGCAAAGTAAATGTTAGTCAGCATATCTCACTGGGAGGTGCCATGGTCCTAAATGTTTCTGTACTAAGAGTTTTTCAGCTACATGAAATACAGAGTTAGGTTTTCTCCGCTGAGGTGAGATGCCCCAGTTTTTCTGTTATCTGTTCGACATTCTTCTTGCCCCACCAAATTTTTTCCCGATCTGCTGTTTTCATCTGATCTGCTTTATTGTCTCCGTCTCGCCATTCTGATTGGGCCTCCTGATGCGCACCGGATGACCCAGGCTGCTCGGTAAGAAACTGCTGCCAAAAGCCATCGTTTACGCCAGTTGTGACAACAGGAGGGTCCTCGGCAGGTTGATCTCTCGATGGACCGGTTTCTGTAACAGCAGGTTCTGAATTAACATCTATCTCAGCAGCCTTAGCTCGTGAATCTGCACGAGAATGCGTTTGTGGGAGGGGAGAACTGTCTGCAGTTTCTGCACAGCTGGTGGACTCTGCTATATCATAAGAAGAATGCGAATCTCCTACACCAGCTGAAGAAGTATGCATCCTTGATGGAGGTGATGGCACATGAGGATCACTTTCACCAGATGAATGGATCTCTCTGAGAACAACAGATGAAGAAGGGCCAGGGACACCATTATCATACAAAATATCATTACCAAATGCTTCGCTCGCTTCTCGAAGGAAATTCTCCAAGGAGTTCAAGGATGATTCCATCTTGTCAAATGATTCTCTGTAAAGTGCATGAGCTGGTGAGTTGGTCAAATCACACTGCATAATCTGATTCCCCTGAGTATTTTCATCCTCGTGGAAGGAAATCGGTTTTGGCAGTCTCCTCTTCTTTCTGTGATGATCAGATTGCTGTACAAAGCTAGACAGAAATCCTGGTGCCTTCACAATGTCTCTGACATAAGATATCAGATTTTCCTGCTGACCCTCCACAATAGATAGCTTATCTTCCAAAGCCTGCATTCGTCTCTCCATATCAAGTTTCTTCTGTGCATTCTTTTCAAGCTCTAAGGTCAGTGCTGCATTATCACACTTGAGCCTCTCAATTTCCTCCTCATAGTCCCTCCTTTCAGTATCTCCTAATGGTCCCGCACCCTGAGTGTGTGATGAATGGCTGAATATAGGCTTGCGTCTATGGATATTTTTCAATCTGTGCCGTTGTCCTTTAAGGAAACCCTCATTTGCAAACTCCCATTGTTCAGGATCTACTTTCCTAAAGCCCTACATGAGAACAAGTAGTGGACAGATATAAGAATAGCATCACACATGCACAAAAGAAAAAATCGTGCACTATCAAGGATCAAAAGAAACCATGTACTGTCAACAAAAGGAGCGAAGTATACCAGCTAACATACTTATCTTCGTAGTATCAGTTAGGTGATTTAATGATGGTGTGGAAACATATGTCATTTCAACATCACTTACATTTTCAAACTTATATTTGTCAACCGGTCCCATAATTCAATCAGATTAAGAAGAAATTAGCATTGCACAAAGCTAGTTGAATTTCCCAGATATAAAAGACAAGAGTTGACCTTGGTCGTTTACAAGTATGTCACATGAACATAAACACAACGCGCTATACTAACAAGCTACCTAATCTTTTGAATTAAGAAGAAATCGTGAGCAATCGTTCTTCTATCGGAAAAGTTTTGTCCGATTCTCTCGAATTCCACGCTCCTCCATAGCTCACAGGAACAAACCACCACGCATTCCGACCAAGCCTTAATTCAGCGGCGGGACAGAGATGGATGGAGGGAGAGAGGGATGGGTATGCTAGAATAGAGACGTGTTTTTCTTACGTAGGTGTTGAGCTGGCGCACGAAGCTGGAGAAGTTGTTGTGCTTGAAATACTTGGGGAGCAGATCCCGGCAGAACTCGTCCTGGTTGGCGACGACGAAGCTCGCGCCGGACGGCGTCCACGCCACGACCGCGTCCGTGGCCGGGTTGTCCACCATCTCGTACGTCTTGCTCAGGAACGGCGGCAGCGACGCGCCCCCGCTGCCACCCCCCTCCATCTCCCTTCCTCCTCCTCAGGCGGCGGCTCGACCTCAGCGCATAGCCGGTGATCGGCGGGGTGGGGCTCGGCTCCGGAAGGAGGCTGCTTGGTTGGGTTTGCTTGGGGGTTGGAGGTTGGGGGAAAAAATTTCTTGAATTGGCGGAATTTTCCAGAAGGTTAGATTAGATCATTAGAGGTCGGGACGGACTGGATGGCGTCCAGTGCGCGGTTTCGTTGTCTGGCTGGGTTGGGTTAGGTAAGCAGTGACGTGGAGACGACTGCTCATGAATAGGCGCGGCGGCCTAGGACCAGATGGTGGGGCTCACATTTCCCAAACTTCGCAGTAAATTTTGCACTATCAGATAATTATTGGGCTGGCTTTCCGTTAAACGACATGTGAAATCGTAGAGTGGAATTGTAGTCAAATTCAAACGTTGTTCCAATGCCATTGTGAAGAATCCAAATTAGTCCGAGGTATTAAGCATGCGGACGGCCCTAGCCTCAGGAGAGATAAGGGGAGCTTGTCGGTGACTACGGTTGTCGGAGTTTCAGAAGAAGAACGTGAGGCAGTTTGGTGAGATAGGTACACAGTGAAGACATCGAGGGGAGTCAGTGACGAGGAAGAAGAAGAGGTGGCACCGATGACGTTGAAGAAGACGACGTGGTGGGGGAGGGGGCGTCAGTGAGGAGGAAGAAGACTGTCGTGGCAACCCCGACAACGAGGAAGAAGTAGTGGAAGTGTTAGTGACGAGGAAGATAAAATGGTGGGGATGATGAAGTGAGAGAACACGTTGATGAGCGGATCTAGAGGGGGAACGTTGGTGAGCAGATCCACAGGGGAAGACGTCGTGATGACCATGGACTAGTCTACAACTGTCGGGAGTGGAAAGATGTGTGTGAGAGAGGTGAGGAAGCTGGGGGCCATGGTGGACGTTAGGAGCTCTCTGGCAAAGGTGGCGGTCGTTGAGAGATCGCCGTCAGCGATCGCTAGAAGCATGTCACCAAAGTGTTGGTCGGTATTTCGTCGGAGTTGAGAAAGAGGATGGGAGAATGGGGAACTCAACAAACAGAGTTCAGGTCGACAAAGGCGACGGTCGTCGAGAGATCGCTGTCGGCGATCGGTAGAAGCATGTCACCAGAGTGTTGGTCGGGTATTTCGTCGGAGTTGAGAAAGAGGATGGGAGAATGGGGAACTCAACAAACAGAGTCCAGGTCGATTTCAGCCGATTCATGTGGTTTGAGCTCTGAATTCTCCTCCCTTTTATTTTATCTATGCACCAAATCTGGTGGAATTATGCTACAATTTCAATTCCATTTCTATATTGTAACCAAACAAGTGAATTGAGGAATTCCGATTCCAATTCTCCAATTCAAGGCTCTGAGAAACCAAGAGGCTAAGAGAATTGTAGGTTCCAAACGGATCCGTAGTTTAGCTTAGGGCATGTTCAATAGTTTGTCTTTTAGGTTGTCTCTAACACCTTCTATGTCATCTTGAGACAATTTTAGAGACAACTATTTCAATACATTATCTCTTGAGCTGCCTCTTTAAAGCCTCACAAGCATTTAAGCTTTACATGAATCAAGTGCCTTGGTTCGTGTGAATAAATGACGACTGCGCTTCAACAGCAAAAAGCCTCGTCGCTAATGTCTTGTTTCGTGTGATGTACCCGTTACTTCGTGAGAGGACGACCTCATTCTCTCTTCTCTTTCACTCTCCTCCACGTCACCAGAAAACCTATAACGAGATAAAAGAAACGAACGCAAGCCTACCCTAGACACAATGTAAACAAGATACATAGCTTGTTTTAAGAATAACTAGTCAGTAGGTACGTAGAATCCACATTACATCAATAACAAATTATGTAAACACAATAATGTTTTAGTGTCAAATTTATGCTAACACAATAATAATTTTGACGTCCACTTCCGCGCCACTTGCCTTTAGTTGATGCTGCCACCACGCCGCTACCAATTAAGGAGAAGAGGGAGCTAGAAATTGAGGGTGAGCCTTTTTAATGGTGGTCGTCTCCCCGATGAGACCTTGTTGCCAAATCTGACCTAATCCCACTGCCATCGTAAAGAAACATATCTCATGAGAGGGAAAGAAAACCATTGGTTGCTAGGTGTTGGTCGCTGTGGTTCTCCACCTGCGGGGGAGGTAGGTGACGCAAGCGACGTAGGAGACCTCGGGCGATGACGCCAATAGCCGGTGAGGGCAGCAACGATACAACCCGCAATGACGGGGGCGGCTTAAGCGAGAAGTCGGGATCGACAATGAGTGCGAGGTGCACGGAGCCGAAGGGGGATGGTGGAGGAGGTGAGGTATTTGGAAGCATATATAGGGATGGTAACAGCGACGATGCAGGTGGCATGGGGAGTACGTTGATGTTAGTGAAGATGTGCTCGATTGGGAATTTAGAATACGTGCATATGTAGGTGTACTCGGCAGCAATGATAAATGCCCGATTAATGGTGTGATTAGGACAATTAAATGTTTAATAGAGATTTTAAAGGGATGATGAAAATCAGGATAGTAAAACTAATGTGGGTCACATGACAAAAAAAAGGATGGAAAGGGGCCGACCCCCCTTAAATCCTTAACGGTGACTCGATTATTAGTGAGGTTAGTAGGTAATTGTTTTGAGAGGGATTAGTAGGTATTAAATACTGGCAGGATATGAGACGAATCTAAGCTATTCAACACTGACGATCCAAGGGTTAGGATTGTTTTGTGTACACTAGACCGATTCATGGGCAGCCCGGTCCGGTTTTTTCGGGCTCGGGCTCTGCCCTCGATTTTTGGCTCGGAGGCCCAGTCCAAAACCCGAAAAAGCCCAGCAATAACAATATAAAATAATAATAACAATATTCCTACAATGAATTTATTATTAATATTTATTCCAAAAAATATTATTATTATAACATTTAAAGGGAAAACACAAAATTTGGCCTTTTTTGGGCTTCAAGCCTAGCCTATGTCGGGCCGGGCAGGGCTCAGGGCTGGCCGTTTAGGACCAGGCTTTTCCAGGCTTGGCCCGAAGCCTGTCCCAAGAGTTGAACAAGCCTAGCGTACACAAACATGACGTGTATGTAGCAAAGAAAAAAAATCCGGTTTTATATTGAGAAAAACTACATAGCGCTATAGCGTTTTCCTCCAAAACGACGGTATAGCTGACTCCAGTTCAATTGAATTACTAAAACTAAAGTCACATGAGCCACTCAAACCAAATGTAGACCTATTCATGAGCGGCCCGGCTCGGCCCAAATTTTATGGGGTCAGGCCTTGATTTTTGGCTCGAAGCCCAAAAAAACCCGACAAAGGCAACAAAAATATAAAAACTATTTTTTATTCTCAAAATGAATTGAATGTTAATTTTCATTCTAAAAAATAATTAAATTATTATTATTTTATTGGGGAAACAATTTTCGAGCTGGGCCGGCGGACCCATTCAAGGCCAGGCTTTCCAGGTCCGACCCGGTGTTTGAACAGGTCTAACCAAATCAACCCATCATTCTCTTTCTCTCTCATCCCCATTTCCTCCCCCCAATTAAACAACGGTGGGCCAACTAATTGACAACGACAGTGGATCGAGCTGCTGGTAGGCCTAATCCACACCCCGAGTTGTTCATGCCCCTTCAGTTTTATCACCCAATTTGGTTGCTCGACGATGGTGACGACATGCATGCATATAAGGGTTATTGCGTGAAGGTGAGAGGGGTGGCAGGGAGCATGCACGATGATGGCACCAGTGGGTAGGCTAGGCAACGCTCCATGACGTTGAGGGTGGGTGGACGAGGAGGCGTCAGTGGGGAGAGAGGGCACAAAGACGATTGCGCCACGCGAGCGCATGCGGCGCACTAGAAAGCGAGCGGCCATGGCAGCTCGATGGCTGCAGGTCCTCGTGGATACGCGACGCTCACGTAGTCCTCCAGCGTCCTTGCTGGGGGTGAGCTCCTAATGGTTCCGGACAGCTTCCTATGAAAGCTGCTGAGATAGTACTAGTCCATCCGATTTTATGAATTTTTCCTTTTTGTGAAACTTCATTGAAGCTTATCAATTTTGTCATGAAACTTGTTTGTTTTGTCGTGAAACTTTCTTTTTAGTGAAGCTCACGCAGCCCTATGGCGTCCTCGTTGTGGGCGAGCTCCTAATGGCTCCGACCGGCTTCCTATGGAAGTTGCTGAGATAATACTAGTCCATCTGATTTTATGACCCCCTGTTTTTGTGAAACTTCATTGAAATCTTGTCAATTTTGTCGTGAAACTTGGTCTTTTTAGTGAACATGTCTGGTTTGTTGTGAAACTCGTATGTTTTGTCATGAAACTTAAGTGAAACTTGGTCTTTTTTGTGTGAAACCTATCTGGTTTTGTCTGGTTTGTTGTGAGACATGAGTGAAACTTGTTTGTTTTGGTGTAAAACTTAGAGTGAAATTATCTTAAAACTCGCCTGAATTTTTCAACCTTTGGTGAAGCTCTCTTATATTTTAAGTTTGTTTTTTAAAACTCATTTCAAACTTTTCTCAAACTCTCAAACGTCAAAATGCTCCCACGATGCGGCTCCTCCGCTCCCACCATCTCCTCCACTCCTCCTCTCTTGCCTCCCGAATTTTACTCTAAATCTCGCTGGAATCCACTGGGTGTAACCTCGTTTCACCTCCGGAACACGTGGCTCCGTCAGCATAGGGTGGGAAGAGGGTCAGTCTGGTACAGGGCGGCGGGATCCGGGGGTTTTTGGGGGTGATCTGGTGGAGGAGCGGCGCCTCGTGGCAGCAGTGGCTTCGGAGCCTTTGGCCGCTGGCAACCTTGATTCACCTCCAGAACCCGCGACTCCATTGGCGTGGGGCGGGAGGAGGCGTCGGTCAGGTTTGGTGACGGTAGATCTGAGGGATTCTTGTGGGCAATCTGGCGGCGGAGTGGTGCGTCGTGGCAGTGGCGGTCTTGGAGTTTGGCTGCGTGGCATAGCCACGCCATGGAGTATGTTTCCGTCGACATCACATTGAAATTGGTTCGGATCAGCGAAATTGGTTCGCATCGACATGTCTAGGGTTTGAACTTCTTCTGTGCTCGTGTTTCTGAGTGTGTTCTCTTTTTCCCTCTACCTCGACCCCTTCCTTCATCTCCTAGTCTCATCGGTACCTGCTGGTCCTCTCCTCGTCTCGATTCAGGGTGATTAAGGGGCGCTCCCTGGACTGCCGCCCACCCTTGGCTTTGTGTGTGTGTGAGACCCCTGTGTTTGGTGATGGTTGGATCGAGGGACGATGTGGCAGTTGGAGACAAGGCCAGCGGCAGCCCCAGAGCGGGATCAGGAGACATCCCCACGGAGCCGATTCGATCTGTTAAGGGGAAGGCGAGTACGATGGTTGATAGGGAGGCGACTAGATCTAAAGAGAATGTTGTGGAGATGATGAGGGTTCCTTTGCCTTACTTAGAAGGAGGCCAAGGTGGTCATCTTGGAGGATGAAAGCGATGAGGTTCTTGCCTATTCGGATTGGACTGTCGTTGGTAAGATTCCTGCGCCTAATGTTCTACATATCAAGACCATCAAGTCGACATTGAGGCTGGCAGAGGGCAACCCGAAGGGCTTGGTGATGAGCTCTACCTGCGACAACACTTTCGTGGTGGAGTTCGCCTCGCAGGCAAAAAGAACTCGTGTGTTGGAGGGATATCCCTGGATGGTGGGCAAACATGCAGCCTTGCTTCAGAACTATGATTTAATATTAAGCTAGTTGATCTTCAACAAGATGGTTGTATGCATCAGAATCATGAACCTTCTGCTTGGTTGGATGATCGAACACTGGGGTAAGATGCTTGCTGAGCAGGTCGACGATGTGAAGAAGATAGATGTGGATGTGCAAGGGCACTGCTGGGGTATTTTCATGCACGTGCGTGTGGAAGTGGATGTCGACAAACCACTCTTGAGGGGTATCACTGTTTACTCGAATCGTAGGAAGACAACAGAATGGTACGATGTCTTGTATGAATGCCTCCCACTCTACTGCTTCTCGTGTAGCCGTTTGGGTCATTCCTCCTTGGAATGTCTGACGCTAGGAAACAGGATGTTGATGGGAAGCTACCGTACTCTAGTGACCGTCTTTGTGCACCATTTATGCGTAAGAAGGTCTCGTCAGGCGTACGTTCCGACAATAATTTGTTTTCGACGGACTGTGGCTCTGCTACTCATGATCAAAAGGAGCCATCGGGTGGTACTTTTAATCACTCGAAATCACCAAGGGCTGGAAGCTCTAGTTCTAGACGTGATGTGCATGTTGACCTGGACAAGGACACGTCGCTGATCAAGACTAATGGTGAGGCGCTTCTAATAACTCGGTTTCAAAAACTGTTGATGTGATGAACCGCACAAGTTACAAGAAGAACATTGTGGGGTTTAAGCGCAAAGAACACAAGGAGTATAGGCAAAAGGACTGTTCTACTCTCTCTCCTGCTGTTGATGGGGGAGTATCTTTGGCTCTTACAACGGTGCAGAAAGGTACAACCTCGGCCTTGGGAGTCACGGAGCAGCCTGGTTCTGACGGTGAGGAGGAAAGCTGTGACTCCAACAAGAAACTCAAAAAGGACTCGACAGATGCTTCATCTCGATCAGGGGATCCAGCGGCGGCTGTGGTACAGCCCCACCACACACAATGAGTCTCTTGTGTTGGAATTGTCGAGGTTTGGGGACGGACTCGACAATTTGCGAGCTTCGCTGGTTAGTGAAGACTTACCATCCCGCCCCCCTCTTCTTGTCTGAAACTAAGATGAGGGATAATAATGTTTGAAACTTCTTGTGTTCTTTAGGTTACTTGAATTGTTTTGCAGTCAGTTTTGTAGGCCTTAGTGGCGGCCTTGCACTTTTTTTGGATGCATCCATATACAGTCTCCTTGAAAGATTTTAATTCCCATTGTATCGATGTGCTCGTGTCAACAGAGTCCAGTGCAACATGGCGTGCTACCTTTGTTTATGGTGAACCTCGAAGAGAACATTAGCGCAAATTTTGGGATTTTCTCAGGTTCATGCATGCCCAATGGAATGGTCTATGGATCTGTTGTGGTGATTTCAATGAGGCCCTTTGCCATGATGAACACATGGGTTTCAAAGATAGGTCTGATTCCCAAATGGCTATGTTTCGTGATTGCTTAGATGATTGTGGACTTATCGACTTGGGTTTTTTGGGACCAAAATTCACATGGATGAATAAGCAAGATGCTGATTCTAATGTCAAGGTTCGAATTGATCGGGCAGTGGCAAATGGTGAGTTTTCTTGTTTGTTTGAGGATTGTCATGTGGAGAGCGTCATAACGACAATGTCTGATCATTATGCTATCTCCATCTCCTTGTCCTCTCAAAGTGGGGCGATGGAGCGCCCTCTGGTGCAGCAGGGTTTCTATTTTGAGGCTATGTGGTTGTGTGCACCAGATTATAAGGAGGTGATGGAGCACGCTTGGGTAGAGGGCAGCGATGGCACCTGTTCGCTACAATCTACTTGGACAAATGTGCACTAGCTGGCCGGTTCTCTTGGCCGATGGAGCAAAGAGTCCTGGTTAGGTGCGCATAGAGATACAAAAGCTTGAGCGCCGTATCAAGTCTTTGCGCCAAGCCTTTGCGCTTGGCGCATGTGATTGATGCCATGTTCCAGGAGGAGCATACGGTTGAACATCGCCTCTGCAAGCTCTTTGAAAGGGAGGAGATTATGGCACGACAATGATCTCGAGTGGATTGGCTCAGGGAGGGAGACCAGAATACTGCCTTTTTCCGTGCGAGGGCCTCGGCGAGGAGGCGCACAAATAAAATCAAGGCCCTTGTTCGGGAAGATGGCTCAAGATGTGAAAATAAAGATGGCATTAAAGGTATGGCTCAGAGTTTTATGAAGATCTCTTTTGCTCTTAACTGTGTGATTCGATGGATGCAGTTCTTGAGACTATCCCTCGTAAAGTGGATGATGAGGTAAATGCCGAGTCGTGTAAACCTTATACAAATGATGAGATCAAGGCTGCTTTGTTCCATATGGGTCTTACGAAAGTGCTAGGTCCGGACAGCTTCCCGACACTTTTCTATCAGACCCATTGGGATTTTTTCATGACAAAATTTGCCATGCTGTTAGAAGCTTTCTGGAGGGCGTGGATATACCAGAGGGTATCTACAATTCAATTATTGTGCTTATTTTGAAGGTTTCGAGGCCTGGACATCTAAAATTTTTCCGCCCCATCAGTTTGTGCAACGTACTCTATAAGATTGCCTTGAAGATTGATACGATGAAGGCGTATGATCGTGGAGAGTGGAATTATCTACATGTCTGTCTAAATAAGGTGGGTTTTTCTCCTGCTTAGATCAGTTGTCTCATGCGGTGTGTTATGTTTGTTATGCAGTGTGTTATGTTTGTTCTCTATACTGTCCGGGTTAATGGTGAGCTGACTATGCCTGTGGTCCCATCCAGGGGTATTAGGCAGGGGGCCCTATTAGTCCCTATTTGTTTCTATTGTGCACTGAAGGCCTGTCATGTCTCTTGCAACACAAGGAGGGCCATGGTGAGCTACACAGTATTCGAAACGGTCAGCTCGCCCCCCATATCACATCTTTTATTTGCAGACGACAGTATTTTCTTTGCTCGGAGTGATGCAAAAAGTGTTGATGCATTGAAAGCCATGCTTCATTTGTATTGTGAAGGTTCTGGACAGAAAATTAATTTAGAGAAATCCTCTATTTTATTTGGCTTGCATTGCAACGATGGTGTCAAACAAAGAGTCATGGCTTGGTTGGATGTTCATAATGAAGCCCTCCAGGATTCCTACCTTGGGATGCCGACTCAGGTGAGTCGATCACTAACAAGTTCTTTTCATGTCTTGCCTGATAGAGTGTGGAAGTGGATCAATGGATGGACTGACCGGCCGTTGTCATAGGCGGGGAAAGTAGTCATGTTACAATTGGCGATCCTCGCTATTCCAACTTATGTTATGAGCTGCTTCCAGCTGCCGGTCTCGACGTGTGAGAAAATGAAAACCTCCATCGCTAATCACTGGTGGGGTGTTGAGAACGGCATGAAGAAAATGCATTGGTGCTCATGGGACTGACTGTCTACACCTAAAGCTTTGGGCAGCTTGGGCTTTCGTGATCTTGTGCTCTTCAATCAAGCCATGTTAGGTCGTTAGGGCTGGCGGCTAATGACGGAGCCAGGGTCGCTTTGTGCTAAGGTGTTTACAGGTCGTTACTTTCCTAGCTGTGATTTTTGGGATGCCCCTCATCCAAGATCTTCTTCATATACTTGGAGAAGTATCTACTTTCGGAAGGAATTGCTGCGGAAGGGTGTACGACGGGGAGTCGGCAATGGCAAAAGTATTAAAATCTTATCTAATAACTGGATACCCGATAGTGCACCCAATCTGGTTCAGCAGCTGGTGCCCCTACCTGCGGATCAAACAGTTGATTTTCTTATACAGGAGGAGCATGGTTCTTGGGATGTTGACCTGGTTTGTTCTATCTTCCTTGAGGTGGTTGCTGTTCAGATTATCCAGGTGCCCATCAGTAGGTAAGACAGTGAGGATTTTGCTTCATGGTCTCATACAAGACATGGGTCTTACACGGTATGTTCTGCATATTTTTTAGCTCGGACAGAGGGTTTTTATTCCTCTTGAAGCAGCTCTGGGCGTGGCCTCTTCTCAGTGTACGACGCGGATGAAAAACATTAGAAGTCACTTTGGGCTATAAAGGCACTGAACAAGATGAAAATTCTGTTGTAGCGTTTCGCACATGACTGCCTCCCGTGTGGTTTCCAGCTGAAATGGATGCATATCCCAGCGAATGATACATGTGTCTTCTGTGGGAGGGAGGAGCGTATCGAACATTCCTACCTATTCTGCTAGTTTGCCCGTGAGGTTTGGCGTGAAGTTAAATTGTAGTATGGCTTCCATCTCTGCCGCAGATGCTGAATTGTGCTAAGCAATGACTGTTTGATTTTCTAGGACGTTCCTCGGTTCAGGAGGCAATGGTTCTTGTTGTTACTCTGTGGTATATTTGGGAGGCTTGTAATGGTGCACGAAACGATGAAGGTTTGTTGCATCCTTGAAGGGTGGCTGCGAAAGTTAAAGCTTGTGTTGAGTTGATAGTGTTGCATATCTTTAATCCAGATTGAGGTCATAGGCGTGAGTCCTTGCTTTCAGTCCCTAAATGGACTCCGCCGCCAGCATGTACGGTTCTTATAAATATCGATGCATCACTATTTGCTTCTTCTCGTCATATAGGGGTTGACGTGGTAGTCCGAAACCACATTGATGAATGCTTGGCTTCCTGCAGCGAGCGCCTTGATGGGATTACTACGCCGGAGTTAGCAGAAGCATTGGCGTTTCGCTGTGCAATAGCCCTCGCCCGTGATGAAAGATATCAAAATGTCATCCTTGCTTCTGATTGCTTGTTTGTGGTGCAATGGTTGAATTTGTCGATGCGGGATCGGTTCTCTATTAGGGCGGTTATTTTTGATATCAAGTCTATGGCAGAGGGCTTTTCCTCGGTTGTTTGTCGTCATGTTAGTCGTGTAGTGAATGTGATGGTACATACTCTAGCTAGATCTCGTGGGCACTCTGTTAGCTCTTTTATTCGTAATGGTGTACTGGAGTGTATCCGGGAGACTCTTTGTAACGATGTTTTGTGATCAATAAATTGCCAACATTCTCTCTCTCTCTCTCTCTCTCTAAAAAAAATCTGAGTGAAACATGTTGAAACGTCGCTAAAACTTGGCAGGAACATCAAGCTCGCAACCTTAAACTTCTTATGAAACACATTGAAATCTGCTTTGAAACTTCAAGCTTGAATCATGAAGCCTTCATTAAACTTTTATGCAAATGAAACCTCATGGAACTCATGAAATTGTTATACCATTGAAAATACATTCCAACGATATAGCGTGAGCTAGTAGTACTCGCTGCTCATTTTTCACAGAAATATTTGATCATTCCCTAATATAAATATATGAAAGGTCCTCCACCAAACGAGATTTCATAATCCAATGCTAAATGGAGGATAAAAGTCTATCTGTAGGTAATAGTTCAGGCCCCATTTGAAATATGAGAACTTTTTTCCCCGATTCCTATGAAATTTAAATAGTTTCCTGCAAAATCTTGTGTTCCAAATGGGACCTCAACCTGATTGTAGCATCTTAGCAAGATAGGCCAAGTAGAGGCATATCATGTTTCCTGCGAAATTCTTTACATTCCAAATTCCTGCGAAATTATTTACATTCCAAATGGGGGCCTCAACCCGATAGTAGCAGCCTAGCAAGATAGGCCAAGTAGAGGCATAGCAAAGACTACTAGGAAGTGACATGGCACGGCTGCCACGACCACGACGAGTTCACCCCCTTCCATAGTTTGACATGATGCAACAAAGTAACAAAACTTAGGACTTTTGGCGGTATTGTCACTTTTGCGTACCGTATGTACAGAAATGGGCGTACAATTTTTTTTTGGCAAATTTAGCACCCGTATGCAAGGCCGCCGTATGGCGGCGCATCTCCGATCACCACGTCTCCGCTGTCGCACGACCACCGTGCGATTGCTCCCACGCACCGCCACATGTCCCCTTAGGGTTAGGGTAAGGGTTTAAGCTGGAATTAGGAATTAGGGTTAGGATTTAAGCGATGATTTTCGTTTCAATTTTAAAATATAGCAAATGACTTCAAAAAATTATGAAATTTTACATGGAGCCCCCCGACATAGTATACTTGCTTGTGTAAATTTGTCATAATTTTATTCATCCAGAACCGCCACGTGCTCTCTCCTCCGATTAGGGTTTCGGTTTCGCCCTCGCCTTTCTTTTTCACCTAAAGCTCCACCAATCCATCTGTCTTTCTTTTCTACCAAAAACTCCACCAACCAATCTTGTCATCCCGTCACATCTTTTTATTCCATGTCTCCCCCGTCTAATCCTTGTCTACCGCATGCAAATTAAAACCGAACGCGTGCGAGGAAGGATTCCCTCTCAGCTATAAATTAGCAAGCGACGAGCGCGATTTCATTTTGTAGTCGCTCACTTGCTTTTTCGCTCGCTCTCTTTCGGTTGCTCTCTGTGTTGATTATATTTTTGGGGACATTTTAGCCTTATTAACTACCGTCATTATAAGCCAATTTAGCATGCAATTTTTATCCCCGTCGATTTTTTGTTGTTTGTAAATTATTTATTAACTACGTACTTAAGTAGTTAGGTGCTAGGTTTACCAATTTACCGAGAAGCGTACTTAAGCAGTTAGCTTCACTAAGTTTAGCAATTTTTTGTTAGTTGTAAATTCTTCATTAGAAGCCAATTTACCTAATGTTATGTAAATAATTAGTTCTAAATCCATAATTTGTAGTTAAGAAAATGTCATGTGATGCACTTACTGCTTGCGAGGTTAATTAGTTACGAAATAATTAGTTTGTCTTAATTAATTAGTTTTAAACAATTAGAAACTATCAAAATAATGAAAGCATGCACCGCTAGTTATTCATGCAACTAATTATTACGTGGTAGTTCATAATGACATGCAAGTTATTTTAGTATGCATGCACATGCTGGCCAAAATAATGACAGCATCCACTGCTAGTTACCATGCAAGCAATTAGTTGCTACGTACTCAAGTATGCATGCACCATGCAATGAACACACACATATGCAATTAATATTTTTTAGCAAAGGGAAAGAACATGGGTTAATGTGTGTAATTATTGAGGCGAGGTTAATTAGTTTGTATTAATTAATTAGTTTTAAACAATTAGAAAATAGAAAAATAACGACAGCATGCACTGCTAGTTATTTATGCAACTAATTATTTTGTGCTAGTTATTTTAGGGTCATTATCAATCTTCTCACTAATATTTCGTCTATTTCATGTGTTGCAAGCCATGTCTCTATCGGCGCTTCTCGAACACTTTTACGATGAGGACCACTGGTGCAAGTTGTGGATCGCCGGTAACATCGATGGCCCTTCGCCCTTGCAGCTTCGGGCTGGAAGGGATTCTTGGGAGCTGGACGGTCACTATGTACCGATCCTCCGGGGCATGGGCTTGTTGCCCCTTACGAGGCTGGTGTCCCTCGAATGCTGGTTCCTCCTAGACGCCAGCCTGCTGTGGGTACTTGTCGACAGGTGGAAGCCCGAGACGCACACCTTCCACTTTCGGTGGGGTGAGATGACGGTCACCTTGTAGGATGTCTCGCTCTTTACCGGTCTCCCGATCTGGGGTGAGCCACTTATTCTGGGCCCTCCACCGATGCATTGGAAGGCCATTCTAGAGCACTGGTTCGGCCAACCTCTCCCGGAGCTGGAGGGTGCACGTGGCGTCCCTCGGGCTTGGCTGAGGCAGTTCGATGATTGCCCACAGGGTGCACCTGACGAGGTCGTTAGGACGCACCTTGTAGGTTACTTTCTTCAGCTTTATGGTTGGGTCATGTTTCCAACCACACAGGGCGATCGGTGCTACCCCAGCTACGTCCGCCTCGTCGAGTCGCTGGTTGACGCGGGGGCTGGAGCGATGCCTCAGTATAGTTGGGGTCAGTTGTCCTTTGCGCCACATACCGGGGGTTGTGTGACGCTTCATGGCGCGGCACCAGTGTTACCCCCAGCCTAGCCCTCTCCTACGTGCTCCTGCAGCTGTGAAGTTAGGAGCATTTCCCGGTTGGGCCGCCGTCCATGGAGTTGGCGGTGCACCCATACGCCCCCCAATCGACGCGATAGACGAGCCCACCATGGGCTCACGATGGACTGCTGGCCGTCTGCACAGGGCCAAGGATAGGCTGGGAGGTGCTACTCGTTGTACCACAACGAGTTCGAGTCGTTGCACGGTAGCACCACATGGGCTGTCCGTGCAATGCATCCAGGACGCAGGACTGTGGACGACAACCTGCCACCTGGTGTTCGCACATATGGTGGAGCCTTACGCATCGCAGTGCGTAATGCGATAGTTTGGTCGGTACCAGGTCGTGCCCCCCGGACGGCAAGCTCCTGCAGCGAGCCGTACACCTGTGAGTCAAACTTCATCCAAGTAATGTTTACAGTCTTTATGTCTTCTTTTCTAACATCAATCCTTCTGGAAATGCAGGCAATCGAGGGCGAGTGGGCATACTCAGGATTGGCGCTTGGTCCAGGGGGAGTGGACTACGACATGGACGGACAGGGCACACATGGATGTCTAGAATGAGCCGTGTCCGTACAACCTTGAGACGTACGGTGCGTACTTAGAGTGGTACGTGCCACGGACGCGCGTAAGACTCACTATTCCTCCACTGGAGCGCCCAGACCGAGTGACATCGCAGACACACCACGAGAGCCTCTGTCGCACGTACGACCGTCGCAGCGCTTCACGGCGTGACGACACTGTAAGCCACTTACAAGTGGATCAATTGGGAGCACACAGGCTGTTTCAAAGGGTTGGTCTTCATGATCTTGGAGAACTGCGAAATGATTATGATGAGGATATTATAAGACAGTTCTATGCTACAGTTCATGTTGATCCAGATTTTACAAAGATGAAGTGGATGACAGTCACAATTGTCTTGGAAGTGCACCAAAGCAGATTTTGAGATGGTCTTGAGAACACAACAGTCTGGCCAATGGGAGAAACTCTTTGATAGGCCTGCATTGCTAGCTCCAAAGATGGCGGACTTTATGATCCCAATGTTAGGTATACTCCAGGAAAGATCCATGGTCTCAAGCCCATTCCAAGTTTGATTAATAGGATTATTAATCACACCTTCTATCCCAAGAGTGGGAACTTTGATGCAATAAGAGGGCATGCTTGGAATATTATTAACAATATTATGAATGGAACGAAATTTGATGTGACAGATGTAATCATTCAGGGCATAGCTAACTCAAAGAATGATAGAGTCAAGAGGATTTACCATGCTTCCTATAATATGGCTTTGATACTTAGCAAGTTTGAGTATCATGGAGGTTTGGGTTCTTCTCACAAGCCATATAAGCCTAGGGAAGGTCCTCCAATTCGCAGAGAACAGCAAGAAGAAGATGCTCCAGAGGAGGGAGCTGAAGTTGGTGCTCAAGATCAAGTGACACTTGCATAAATTCTTCAAAATCAACAGTTGATTCTCAACACTTTGAAAGAAATGAAGACGACTCAAATTGGTTTTCAAAATGAGACACAACAAGCTTGCTGACATGGAGTTAGTTCAACATGATTTCCAGGATGAGACCCTTAATAGGATGGCTGCCATGGCAGAGACTATTGACTCTATGGAGAAGTTGATGACTACTCCTCAGCGCTACACTCATCGTCCTCCTATATCTAGGCCGGCATCTACTTCATCAACTCCTGCTTCAGTCCCTCAGGCTCCAGTTCCTCCTGCTCCTGCTTTAGTCTCATCAGCTCCTACTTCAGTCCCTCAAGCTCCAGTTCCTCTTGCTCCTACTCTAGTCTCTTCAGCTCTAGCTCTAGTTTCAGCTCATCAGGATGCACCTCTTCCCCCTCAGAATCCAGCAGCTTGATTTGTTTTGGTACTTTGATGCCAAAGGGGGAGAAGGAGAAGAAGAGAAGAAAGATTTAGGAGGAGCTAGACTGCTACTATTATATATAGTATATGTGATGTATTTTGTGCTTTTTGAAAATGTGCTTGTAATAGTTTATCACTCTGTTACGGTTTATTGTTATCTTGTTGAACTTGATGTTTTATGATATGCTTATGCAATGCATTCTTTATTTTGTTCATTGCAATTTTATTTCTCAAGTTCTTTCATGCAAAAGAAACTCCGCCAAAATTTCAAAAATTTCTACATGTGTTTGCAAAAATGTTCTATCATTTATATGCAAATGTTTAGGGGGAGCTTTCTTTATTTTGGCTCTAACAAGAAAATAATTCTCTAAACTCATTTGAGCTCATTGCAAGGATTATTTTGTTGTTAAAATCATCAAAAGAATATACACTTGTTTCAAAACAAATGGTATATCCAAAATAATCTTTCTCACATATCAGTTGTGTTGTCATCGATTACCAAAAAGGGGGAGATTGAAAGCATTTAGGCTCTTAAAAATTGTTTTGGTAATTAATGATAATATGTGAATATGAGATTAACGTGTTTATTGAGTATTTACAATGTTAAGTCCCATTGGTAAGTTTGATGACATAAAGATGCATACTGAAGGACTACATGAAGATCAATACGACTCAAGGTCAAGGTACAAGTAGTCTAGGATCCTTTTGTATTTTACCGGTCTTAGGAGATTTGGTTGGAAGACCGGATTATAGGTTAAAAATGCTGTACTATTAATAGGGATCATGACTAATAGCTTGATAGCATGTTCTTGTGCCTTATGGATCAATTTAGGATCATGCATGCATTTGAATTTGATTTTGGATTTGAATTGAAAATTTTCTGAAAATTGACAGCACAAGTGGTAGTACCGGAGGTTTAATGGTGGAACTACCGCATATTAGTTGGCGGTACTACCGTGGGCTGATCGGACTGTCCGAACATCACCTGGATCTAACGGTTTAAAAGGTAGTCCGAACGGCCCAATGAGTCTGGGCCGTCTACGTGGCCAGTTCATTTCAGTGCGCTGTCTAAATTTTTTTGTGTTGCGGTAGTACTGCAAGTTAAAGTAGAAGTACTGCTCCGCGGTAATTCCTTTTGTTTAAAGGCGGTACATAAAAACCAGTGAGACACGTTTTTGGACTTGGTTGTTTTCCAGTGGCACGGTAATACTGGCGTTTTAAGCGGAACTACCGTTGAGCGGTAGTACCACATTTTACTTGGCGGTAATACCGTGGGCTGTTCGGACCGTCCTTGATCGTATGGTTAAAAAGGTGGTCCGAACGACCCAATTGATCTGAGCTGTCCACGTGTCTAGTTTGAATTTGCTAAGTTCTCTGGTCGCTACTGCGTAGCGGTAGTACCGCAAATATTGAGTGGAACTACCATTCCTCGGTTGTTTCGATTGTTTTGTGGTGGTATAAAAACTACAGAGAAGCTCCATTTTGGCTAGATTTGCAAAACCCTGAGAACGGTAGTACCGGCGTTGTTTGAACGGTACTACCGCGCTACGGTTATTCCGATTTGAATGGAGCGGTATATGTTTTCTAGAGAAGTGTGTTTTTCAAATTGAGATTGAATTTACTTGGAGCGGTAGTATCAAGACTTATGAGCGGACGACGGCGTGAGCTAAGTACCGCATGATAGTTACGCGGCGATCGCCCACGATTTCAACGGATATGTCAGAGCGTTTTAATGCCTCTGTTATAACCGTTACAGAGCTCTGACAAGGGTGCGGTAGTACCGGCCCTTAGCCGGCGATAGTATCACAATTCGCTGAAATTTGGGGATTTCTATCCCAACGACTAGTATTTGTTGGTAAGGGTATAAATACCCCCTCACCTGCTCAAGGACGGGGGGCCAGTGTTCATTTAACATCCTTAGAGCCTTGAGCATTCACTCAACACTCAAAATTTCTCTTGTGCATTCATTGTGAGGTGGTTGCGTTCTTTCAAGTGCATTTACTCATTCTAGATTGATCCTATTGCACTTAAGCGCCGTCAAGTGAAGGTCATCGATTTGTTACTCTTGGAGTTTTGCCAAACTCCTAGACGGCCTTGGCGGTGGAGCACGGTGATTTCTTCAAGAAGATTGTGAAGAGGCCCGGTGCAAACTTGTGAGTGGCTTGGAGTTCGCCATCTCTGGAGTGGAGGAAGAACTACCATAGTGATCGAGGGAGGCTTAATTCATGGAGCCGGCTTGACGTTCAAGCTTCCTCAACGTGGACTAGTGATGACCGACAAGTCTTCGATACCACAGGAAAAAGTCCTTTGTTGTTGTGGTTATTTCTTGTCTTTACTTATTCTGCATTTACAATTCTAGCTTTTATCTTGTGTTGTTTACTTAGATAGAATTGTATCTTGTTTAGACAGAATTCTTAATTGGCCTAATTTGTTAAATTGTCAAAAAGTTAAAAAACCTCCTATTCACCCCCCTCTAGTCGGTTATCCTTGATCCTACAGCGGGGTTCTCCTGCATTCAGACTTCAACACAATCTCGCTCAGATGGACAAGCACTAGGAGGAGATCCGCGAAATGTAAAAGGGAGTATGCGGCCCAGGAGGAACAAAGGGAGCATGCCAGGAGGCCACCTCCCCGCAATGACATGTAACGTCCCGAAATTTGACTTTTCAAAAATCTTTTGAGTAGTTTAGGTCCCTGAAAAATTTCACCAATTTTATTTGAATTAATAAAGCTTAACTAGGACTTTCATAAATCAAAAACAATTTAATATGATTAATCTCAACATCAACTATATTCAAAACTATTTTATTTGGATTCTATGTGCTTGGATATATTTTCTAGATTTTTCTAGAATTTTTCCGAGTGCATTTGCTATTTTCTATTTGCCTTTTTGTGTTTTCGGCTATTTTCTAAAAAGAAAAACTATTATCAATCTCAGATATGTCCTTGGGCCGAAACTCTAAGTTTCAGCCCAATCCTTCTCGTTCTCAGCCCATTTCTCTTTTCCTTTTCCCGGCCCACCTCACCTTTTCTCTCACCCGGCCTATTTCCCTTTTCTTCCCGTGCGTGCAGCCCAGCGTGGCCGCTCCCTACTATCTCGTGGGCGCGAGTGAGCTAGCCACTCCCATTTTTTTCCCACCGGCCCACTCATTTCCTCGGCCGACATTTCCTTTCTCGTGCGTGGATGAAGCCCAGGCCGCCTGCCCATTTTTTCATTTCCGTCGGTCGAAGCCAGCGCGAGCCTAGTCACCATGCCGTGCGCCGACCTGCCTCATCTCCTTGTTTCTCGATCAGGACCACACCACCACATCACTGTCTTCTTCAACCAGGACTCCTAGAGTCCATGCTCTGGACGAGAAGCTCTTGTGCCGCCGCATCCTTTGGAAACCCTAGCTCCAGTGCTATATAAATGTCGGGACCCAAAATATGCAATTCTGGACCCTCTGTGTATACTGCACTAGTCCAGGATCACGCTAGTGCACACAGTGGCAATATAAGTGAAATATCATTTCCATATACAAAGATAACTAATAAATAGGCAAATAGCAATAAACATCAAAGTAAAGACCTTAAGGTCAAAGCTTACAATTAATGCTTCAGAGGGCAGGTAGCTCAATGAAGCTGCAGCGGAACGAAATAGAATAACTTCAGTGAAGCCCATCCATATGCCCACAGGCAATCGACTGGGGTGCGCGACCTAGTTCTCCACGATCCTTGAAGTAGACCTTGTTGACTGGCGATTCCTCCACTTCTGTTTCATGTTTTACAACACACATGAGTACACAACCGTACTTGCAAGTCATACCACAGAATGCAAATTATAGATGCAGGCTTATTCCAAAGGAATGGCTTCTGTGGTTCTTTTGTAGAAATGCAACATTTGCAATTGAATACAAATAATAGATTGAAAGCATAAGTAAAACAAATAACTAATAGTAATTTTATCAGTTGTTTCCCAAAGACACATGTCCTAAACAAGTTATTCACACAGATGCATAAGTTACCTCACACAGCTGTCCCATCCCAAGTTTTATGAAAATCTACCCCTCGTGTGAAATCCCCGAGCATGTCCATGACCGCGGACGCGGCTATTCGAATATATTGGTTAACATTATGCAGAGGTTGTACACTTTACCCACAAGATACAACTAGTGTAGCTAGCACTAGCCGTAACAAAACAGTTCAGAAACTTCATCTCGACATTGACACTCCCGGTATGCTTAGCCGCCACAGACGCATACCGTTGGACAGGGAAACGGCGAACCGCCCCGCGATGCGACTACTTGGTAGTACACACCTCCACCTAATCTGACACAGCTAACCTACAACCCGAGTAATCAATGTCAAGAATCCATAACTTACTAAGTTAGGCCCGTCCCATACTAGGCATGTGGTTGTACGAAAGGCCCAGTTCAATGGCGCACAAGGTGAAGTCCTTAATTGACCAAGGCAAGACTTCCAAATTCTAACCTATCATTCCCGCCAACACAGATCCACCATAAAAGTATACCAGACCACTTGCCCCCGTCCAAAACCTTTTCCCACCCTGTTGGTTAAGTGCAACACATGCCATCAACGAGTAATAGCACATAGTACACACAGTTTTTATCACATGGTTCCATAGTCACTTAGTCAAGTTTATTATTGCGACTCACATGAAATGATGACTCGTAGCATGGCTAAGCAAACTACTCGCATCTAACCAACCCACGTTGGTAATACAATAGCACCAACTAAATAAACCAAACTAGGGTGACAAAAGATTATGGCATACAATTAGACAAGGAGGTCATAACAAATTGGATATTAACTAATCCCAAAAACATTGAAATAAATAATTCAAGTAAATGCAATAATTTGAATCAAAATATTTTGAAAACTGGGTTCAATATGATCAAAGGTATAACTTTCCTTGCTATAACAATGATAATCTTTATTTATCTTTAATCTTCTACTGTCTTGATCTTCAGTTCCTTCTTGATCAGGACTTCTCGAAGTATCAACGTCTACTCGCAAACAAGCAAATAAACTAAATAAATAAACAACAGAGAGCAAACAAACTCCAAAAATTAAATAAAAATCTTTGATAAATAGATCTTGAATTTAGATGAATTTAGGAATTTGAATGGGCTCAAACGGAGTACGGATGCAAAAGATATGACCCTCGGAAGAATCACATGAAATGATGAAATCGAGAGAGAAAAGAATATTCAAATAATATTCTTTCGGATCAAATAATTAAATAGAATTGGAGACTTACAAGTGGGGTCCACTGGTAAGCGAGAGAGAGACAAAGGCATTGGATGACATGTGGGGTCAAGGTACTGGGAGAGAAAGAGAGATTGACAGGAGGGTCCCATATGGTATAGGCTTGGTGCATGATGGACTAGGTTTAGGGACTTTGGGTTTAGGTGGAGTTTATGGTGTGCCACTTGGCATTGACTTGGACGACACACGGATGCCACATGGGCCAAGACACCGAGGCGGCAGCTGAGATGGCACAAGGTGGAAGGGTGACGTGGCAGGGAAGGAAACCAACAGAGGAGAAGAGCTTCTGGAGCAGATACCATGGCCGGCGGCTTGATGGTGGCTTCGGTCGATTGGATGACATCCAAAGTAGCTAGAGGGGAGCACCACGATGGCGACAACACAAGGATCACCAGTCAAAGCTCTGAATAGCTGGAGGATGACCGGGGCGGCGACAATAAGGACCTGACCGACAAAGAAGAAGAAGACCTACGATGGCGTCTCGGTGAGGGAAGGAACACAAGGGGATGGAAAATCAGATGAGGAGGGGTTGGGGCATATCATGAAGCGCAAAGGAAGGCACAAGGGCTCACCGGTTAATAGATCAGCAAGGGTGGCCGGCGGCCGGTTGTCGGACAGAAACGAAAACGGCGAAGGAAGGATCCTCGGGCGAAGACGAAGGCGTCACGGTGTAGACGACGATGATGCGAACCCGCCGGCGGTGGCGGCTTGGGCGGAGCGGGACCAACGACGAAGATCTTCTGAAAAGAAGCATGCAACGGTGTCTCTGATCTTTGGTGAAATCCGACAAAGTGCAGCACGAACTCGAGGCGGCGCCTTAGGGTTTTGAGGGAGGAGCACGAGGTGATCAAATTGACGCGAAGGGATTGGTTTATAAAGCACCGGAAAGGGAGGATTAGAATTGGGGATGGCACTGCCATGGCATGAAGGAACTAGACTCAAGAGTCCCAGTTGGAAACGACTGAAGAAGATGATGCACAGGCACAAGGGGGCCACATGCCAGTGAAATGCCAAAAAGGGAAGGCTGCCGCTCATGATGGGCTTTGGCGCTGGGGAAAAAATTCGCTTTGTTGGTCGGCTTCATCCGCGCCAAGGAAAAACGAAAGCCTTCGGGTTAAGAGAAAAATCGGTTGGGCGTCTTCGCCGAAGAAAAAGAAAGCGGCGGTCCAAGCTGGATGGCTTCACCCACGCGCCGAGGAAAAAGGAGGCGGGCTGGCTTTGGCGCGGCTGGCCTTGTTCCCGCGCGAAGAAAAGAAGCGAGCGGGAAGGGCTTCGATTTGACTTGGGTGGCGACCGTGCGCAAGAGCGAGCTGGGCTGGCTCGGTCGGACTTCCCACAGAGAGAAATGCCAAAGTGGGTGGGCCTCATGCAAGGACACGGAAGAAAGGGCAATGGTGGTGTGGTCAAAACAAGGGAAAGGGCAAGGTGGGCTTCGGCCAAAGCAAAACAAATGGCGAAGCGGGCCAAGGAAATAGGAATGGGCCTGAAGCTAGGAACAGGAGTTGGGTTTTGGCCCAAGAGATATTCTGAGATTTAAATTAGTTTTTCTTTTTAGAAAATAGCAGAAAACACAAAGGCAAATAGAAAATAGCAAATGCACTCGGGAAAATTCTAGAAAAATCTAGAAAGTATATCCAAGCACATGAAATCCAAATAAAATAGTTTTGATAATAGTTGATGTTGACATTAATCATATTAAATTGTTTTTGATTTATGAAAGTCCCAATTAAGCTTTATTAATTCAGATAAAATTGGTGACATTTTTCCAGGGACCTAAACTACTCAAAAGATTTTTCGAAGAGCCAAATTTTGGGACGTTACAATAAAGCTGCTCCTCCACGTCAATTTGTGCGCATCATCCATCTCCACCGAAACCCTAAACTCTCGGGGCCATTTCCTTCTTCGTTGCGTCGCAATCTGTCCAAGTCCGAGTCACCGTTAAAGCTGTTCCTTGCCAGAGTTCGTCGCCTACAGTGCACCTCAGCCTGTGCCGCCACCTCCGTTGGAATCGCAAGCTCGCGTTCTACACCGTGACGCCCTGCCCATCGCCCGAGGGTCTCTACATCGCCATCGCCATTATTGCTCAGTTATGGCCGCCGCCTTTGTACGCCGATCTATTCGCCGGTGAGCTTCCCCGCCCTCCTTTGCGTGTCATCTCGGGTCTTTCATAACCCTCAGTCGATTCCCCATCTCCTTAATGCTTCCCCGTCACCAAATCGTCGCCGTCGGCCAACTCCTTCTCCGGTCATCACCGTCGCGCAGCCGCCCCGATCCTCCTCCGGCTATTCCGAGGTGTCCCGGGTGTTGCTCATATCCTCTCCGAACTGATGCTCAGCTCCATCACCATCGGGCGCCCTTGTTTCGCTAATGCCACTGTGACCGTGAGCTCGCCGTCGCCAAGGTCGTCGCCGCCGTTGATACAATGCCGCCGCTGATGAGCCTCCACCACCAGAGCATCTCCAAGTTCTCAGCACCCCGTTTTGCTACTCGGTTGCTCCTTCCTCACCTCCATTCACCCTTGGCGTCGTGGTTCTTGTTCGCCGGCCATGGCTACTGCTCCTGTTGCTCTTGTTTTCCTTTGAGTCGAGTCAGCATCCATCTCTTCGCCAATTCAACAGACACCTAAGCCTTTTGCTGATGTGTCATAGCCATGTGGCACACCAAAAGCTCCACCCGAACCAAAGTCCCTAAACCTAGTCCATCATGCACCAAGTCTATACCATGTGGGACCCTCCTGCCAATATCTCTTTCTCTCTCCAGTACCTTGACCCCACATGTCATCCAATGCCTTTGTCTCTCTCTCGCTTACTAGTGGACCCCACTTGTAAGTCTCTAATTTTTTATCTATTTTATTCTAAAGGAATATTCTCTGAATATTCTTTTCTCTCTCTCAATTTCATCATTTCATGTGATTCTTCTGAGAGTCATATCTTTTGCATCCGAACTCTGTTTGAGTCCATTCAAGTTCATAAATTCATCTAAATTCCAGATCTATTTATCGGAGATTATTATTTAATTTTTGGAATTTGTTTGCTCTCTATTATTTATTTATTTGGTTTATTTGCTTGTTTGCGAGTAGACGTTGATACTTCGAGAAGTTCTGATCAAGACGGAGCTGAAGATCAAGGAAGTCGAAGATTAAAGTTAAATGAGATCATCATTGCTGTAGCAAGGCAAGTTATACCTTTGATCATGTTGAATCCCAGTTTTCTAAAATTACTTTGATTCAAATTATTACATTTACTTTAAGTATTTATTTAAATGCTTTTGGGTGTAGTTATTATCCTATTTGTTATATCCACCTTGTCTATTTGTTATGTTATAATCTTTTGTCACCCTAGATTGGTTTATTTAGTTGGTAATATCGTAGCACCAACGTGGGTTGGTTAGATACGATTAGTTTGCTTAGCCATGCTACGAGTCATCATCTCATGTGAGTCGCAAATATAAACTTGACTAAGTGATTATGGAATTATATGATAAAACTGTGTGTACTATGTGTTATTACTCGTTGATGGCATATGTTGCACTTAACCAACAGGGTGGGAAAGGATTTAGACTGAGGCACGTGGTAGATACTGTGTGCTACTTTTGGTGGATCTGTGTGCATGAGCTTAATAACCTGTGTGCGTAGGGATTCGTAGTACATTGAAAGTCTTGCCTTGGTCAATTAAGGACTTAACTTTGTGTGCCATTGAACTGAGCCTCTCGTACAACCACATGCCTGATGGGACGGGCCTAACTTAGTAAGTTATGGATTCTTGACATTGACTACTCAGGTGGTAGGTTAGACTGTGTTGTATGGGTGGAGGTGTGTTACCGCTGTGGTTGGGTGCACATCATGGGGCGGTTCGCCGTGTCCCTGTCCAACGGTGTGTGTTATGCCAAGCGCTGTGGAAGGGTTGGTATAGCATAAAGCACACTGTGAGTGTCAATGTTTGAGATGAAGTTTCTGAAAAGTTTTGTTGTGATCAGCTCTGATCCAGTTGATTGCATCTTGTGGGTAAAGTGTACAACCTCTGCAGAGTGTTAATCAATCTATTCGAATAGCTGCATCCGCGGTCATAGACATGCTCGGGGATTTCACACGAGGGGTAGATTTTCATAAAACAATTGGGAAGGGACAGCTGTGTGACCTAAGTCATATGGCTGTGTGAATAACCTGTTTAGGCTATGTGCCTTTGTGAAATCAAACTGTTAAACTATTATTGTCTATTTGTTTTGAATTATGCTTTCAATCTATTATTCGTATTCAATTGCAAATGTTGCATTTTTGCAAAATAACCACATAAGCCATTCCTTTGGAATAAGCCATCATGTATAATTGCATTTCTGTAGTATGACTTGCGAGTATGGTTGTGTACTCATGCTTGTTATAAAACATGCAACAGAAGTGGAAGAATCGTCAGTCAACAAGGTTTACTTCAAGGATCCTGGAGAACTAGGTCGCGCTACCCCAGCTGATTGCCTGTGGGCATATGGATGTGCTTCACTGAAGTTATTCTGTTACGTTCCGCTGCAGCTTTATTGAGCTTTTCGCCTTCTGAGGCATTAATTGTAAGCTTTGACCTTAAGGTCTTTACTCTGATATTTATTGTTATTTGCTTATTTATTAGTCATCTTTGTATATGGAATTGATATTTCACTGATGTTGCCACTGTGTGCACTAGCGTGATCCTGGACTATTGCATTATACACATAGGGTCTAGAATTGCATTTTTGGGGTCCCGACATGACGCCAGCCCCCATAGCAGCAACCCCTAACACAACATCCCAACCGAGCATTCGCCGCAACACCCGCCCGAGGGGGAGACGCTGTCCCTCTGTTGGTGCAGGGATAGATGCAAGTTCTTCAAATTCAAGCACTGGCTAAGCCTGAGCATGTGTTACTGGGGTTGCAAGAACTACTCCTGTGACTATCCCGACCGCCGTTGGGATACGAGCCGCTATCGGCAGCCAGTAAGGACAGATTACAGTATGTTCTCCTACTATTTCTCTTTCAAAGTACGCACTAACAACCTCTCCCACCTACCTATAGTCCCCGGATCCGCTATGTGGCTACCGCAAGTGAATCGACCTAGAGATCCACTCACACGACCAGTGGACTCTCGACTGCGAGGAGTGGGATGCCAACAGGGATTGCGAGAGGAGGGAGGAGCGTCGCACCGAAGAGCACAACGAGCGTATTCGGCGGGAGATGCAGGCCCATCTTGAGGCATGCAGGCGCAGGGAGCGCAAGACTCACGAGAGTGAGCGTGAGAAAAAGAGGGAAATGGCGGCCGACGAGGAGTACAACGCCGAGCTCGCAAGGAAGGGTAAATGGCCCCGGTCCATGCAGTAGTCTGACCCTCTTCGTCCATATCTTATGCATTTCTAATTCCCTAAAGACGTGTGTACCGTCCTTGGTTCGTTAACCTGCGTGCCATGTAACCCTCTTGTCGGATCAACTGTCGTGCTGTTATCATTGCACCATTTCTCCAAATCTGTCGTTTATGTTACCATGTATGAATTTCCTCACCTACCTTCGTACTTATGAATCATTTATACCTCACAAAATTCTTCAGAAATTTAGCGCACCACAACAACATACGGCGATCACAAAATATTATTGTTAGTCTAACAGATAGTTTTCGAGAAGTAGGAAAAAATATAACATATTTGGGATATCCCACAACCTCCTCTAGACCACTAATATACTTTGCTGTCAAAACATGTATATCACCAAAATGTAACCGAGCAAATCTCAAATACATTTCAAGTCACATGAAATCATGAAACCCTAATTTCGTAACCTAAAATCCAAATTCTCACAACCTAAATCCTAAATTTCCGAGACAATTCCAAAACACATATAAAATTATCAAAACATTATACAATAAAAAAATTTCATAATTTTTGGAGCTCAATTCGTACAAACAGTACACGTTTATAAAATTATGAGAAAAATTCAGAACGAATAAAATTATGGCAAATCTACACAAGTAAGTACACTGTGTTGAGGGGCTCCACGTAAAATTTCATAATTTTTTGTAGTCGTTTACTATATTTTAAAACTGAAATAAAGATTGCCGCTTAAACCTAACCCTAATTCCGGCTTAAACCCTAACCCTAACTCTAAGGGAACACGTGGAGGCGCGATGGGCGCGACCGTAAGACGGCTGTACGACAGCGGAGACATGGCGGCCGGAGAATCGCCGCCGCACGATGACCGTGTGGACAGATGCTAAATTTACCAAAAAAAAATTGTTCCATTTCTGTACATACGTCACACAAAAGTGACGATACCACCAAAAAGTCCAAAACTTACACCTGAGCTTTATACAACGAGAATGTGACGTTGGGAAAACGGGATGGAGGTGGGAGCATGCAAGGGGATAGAGGATTAGAGGGGCATCCCACACAAGGCCACACAACCAACCAGGCAAGGAGGCTCATGGGTTCAACGAACACAGACAAGGAATTACAGATCCCACGACCCTAGTTTTAAGAAAGGTGATTGACTTTCTGATGAAAACACCTGATGCCCAGATTATAGCACCTTTTGAGCCAAACAGTAACATGTATCTCAATTCTCATCTCAGATCAAAACTACACCATTCAAAGGAAAAACTGAGATTTTGGATTGCATCAAATCGTACCATATTACATGATTAGTCATTGAGAAGAACTATCACAGAAAGGAATTCAAGCTTTGGAAAAAAAAATAAATTACAAAAAAATTTACACTCCATTCCCTGGACAGATGCATGAATGTTAGGGTCACATTCCAAACATTGGGCAAAATCATAAGGGGAGAACTGATGCAAGGTTGCTGCATCTTTTTCAATCGCCAGGGATGCTCTAGTCGGTTTTTTGTATTCTTTTATCCCTGATAGGCAGTGGAACAGGTTTTTGAGCTTCATGTGGATGTTCTGGTCCTTTGTACACTTTGAGGTGGGTAAATAGTCTTCTTCCCAGCTGCAAAATGTTCAGAAGGTTGAGAAGAATATTGAAGCGAGGTCAAATTAAGTGTGTAACTAACACTTAACAGGAGAGTAGCCAGAGTAAAAGGCATCAGACAACAAAGGTATTTTCTAGGCAACATGGGATTTTCGGAGAACACATCCGATACTTTGTTTGCCATACCATCCGAGCAATTAACTTAAAAGCAAATATTTTGGACTGGATCTAACACGTCACACATTCATCATGGACATGGCATTTGTAAAATTTACACAGCTAAATATAAGGGGGGGAAATACTTGACAAGATCTCAAATAATTTTGTCTGCATTTGTAATTGCTCTTCAACAGCTATATTCCAGTGAATTGTAGTCAAGGGAAGACGCATGCTAAAAGCCATGCAATTTCATGCAAGGACATATGTTGAAGCATGCACAAGGCCATGGCCTTGATGCACCTCAAGATCAACCATCATAGTTCTCACATATCTTTCCACACAGCTGCTAGTTAATACCAAGATGAACACAACCTTTGGGCATTAGAAAAGAAAGATCCTGAAAGTTGCTTGCTATTTCCATTTTCTGATATATATTAGAAATCAGACCCAAAAAACTGATAAGAGTATATGCATATGAGTTATATGGACTTAGAACAAAAACACCTGATGCAATCAACTAGGTAAGAAGTGCTAAAAGATTATGACTTACCCTGCCCTTAGGAAGCATGCCACGCACTGCGTGTTCAACGATTCTCTCTGGAATCCTTTTCTGAAGCTGATCAAAAGTTTCTTCTTTCATTCCACCAGGCCGTCCAGAGTGCCTCCTATAGAGCTTCTGAGTCCGCTTTTTACCAGAAACAGCAACCTTCTCGGCATTAACCTATGTGAACATAGAGTTCAGCTTGGTCGCTCAGGAATCCACAATAGTATCTGTATACTGTATAACGAGTCTTCAGGAAAGCACCAGTATCAAAAACTACATTAACATAAAAAATTATAATCTCGGTTTCAGGATGCCTCTTGGTGCTTATTTGTCTCTGCTGATAATATTATTAACTTGTTTTTTTTAAACAGAACTGGCGGGGAGTGTCCTACTGTATATGACAATATAATTTTGTAAAATATTTCAAGGAATTAACATACATACCACAACAACAAAAGCCCCCATGTCCACACTTGGAGTGTATGTGGGCTCATTCTTTCCTCTGATATGTACTGCAATGGTGGATGCTAGCCTGCCTAGAATCTTGTCTGTTGCATCAACAACATACCACGTCTTCTCAGTAGTTATGTGGTCTGCTGCCTTAGGGTACCATGTTTTGTTCCATATGTCCTGCAAATTAAATAGCTTGATCAGATCACTGTACAGCACAGGTTACACAAAAAAGAAAGAAATAACAAGCCGTGGTACTAATACACCAGTGGAACCGAAGCATGATATCCATACTGAGCTCTTACTAAATCAGCCTACACACTAAACAGTAATATAGACGAACAAGATGGTGGGGAAATAGAGCCAAACATTATTGAGCTAACTAATACAGCATTTGTGTAACAGATGTAATAAGAACAAAGTAATTTTCGCCATAGTAGCTTCCTTTCTTGTCTTAATTTCTCATGCAACATTCATTTTCATTGAATCCTCTTTCACCATGAACTCAGTAGCTAATTTTGGATATGACGGTAGTGTTAGAGATATATGTCTAAGTATGTTATTCCCCATTGTTATTAGGGGTTTTGTGCATATTCACCACCTGTATTTGTGTATATATACTGGCCCATTGGCTTCATATTGAATACAAGCGATATTCATAACATGGTATCAGAGCATACCTAGGGTTTCCCATCGCTTCGCTTGTCGTCTCGCCGCCGACTCCGCGTGCGCCGTGTGGGCCGCCGCTACCGCCGAGTCGCTCGCTCGGCCTCCCCGTTCGCCGCCGCTTTCCGCATTGGATCTTCGTTTTCCACGCCGCCTGCGGACACTCGTGTGGCCGCCGCTCGTCTCGCCTGTGGCGCACCACCGACGGCGCTGACCGGCTGCTGCGCGGCCGCCGCCCGCCCGCTGCCACCGCTGGGCGCCGTCCTCGCCAGGCCTTCATCGCGACGGAGTCTTCGATCTCTTGCCCGGTCAGCAGATCTTCTTCGCGCACGGGAGCCCCTGAATCTTCATCACGCCCGAGCCGACCCGCGGCTGTGGTACACGTGAGACCGCGACGCCTTCTTGATTGTCGCCGATCCGCTCGCCACCGGATCCGGAGCTCGCCGCCATTGATCCGCCTGCTTCTGCCGTGATCCGATTCTTGCTGCGCCGCCGCCGCCGCAGTGGAAACTAGGGGCCGCCGAGCACCGCCTTCCTCCGCGCGCCGCCGTGACCGATCTACCGCTGCCGCTGAGCCACCCGCAGGGAACTAGGGTTCCTCACACGCCGCTTTTTCTTTTTGAGCCTTTTAAAAGCGGCAGAGAAAAAGAGAGAGAGAGAGAGAGAGAGAGAACGTTGTTCTAACCGCCATGGCCCATCCGCGTCGTTAGACTTCAAGGTTTTGGTCGCCATGGCCCAAAGGCCGCCTACCAATGGCTACTGCTTTCTCTTCCTCATTGCCGGTGATCTTCGATGGTGTTAATTACACCGACTTCGCGTCTCACATGCGCATTCATATGCGTGGTCTTCGTCTTTGAGGCATCCTCTCTGGCGATGTCATATGCCCGCTTTGTTTCTACTCTCCGACGAAGTTTACGCTGTCATGCCGCCCGACGACAAATTAAAAGGTCACTCATCGAGGCCGCCACTTTGCTAATAAAGAGGTCCTCTGCCTACCAAGAGGCTCTGATTCCTACAAGGATCAATCGATCGTCTATACTCGATTAGTGCACGACGACAATGCTTTCATTTCGCCTTTGTCCTTATTGCTAGTGTCCAAATCAATTCTCTTCGAGGTTGTGGGACTCTCCTCGGCTTTCGGATGTGGACACATCTTCGCCGCCTTCTGAGCCCTCTGGTGATGCCTTGTACTGCTTCGTGGTTCGCCAGAGCACTCTTCAGCAGGTGATGCTATCGTTGACGCTTTTACGCCTGAGCTCTGTTGCTCGGGCGCCGCTTGACTCTTCGCGACGGCCGTTGTCGCTTCGTGTCCGTCTTTGCCCAGATGTATGCCGACTTGGAGTTTCAGCGGGTCTCGAGTTCCTTACTCGCTTTCGCCCCGAAGTTCGAGCGAGACGTGCCCGGCTCTTGCACGGCACCTCGTGTCACTCTCCCGAGGTTCTTACCGAGATACGCGGGAGGAGACTCGCTTGAGTGGTGCCGGTCTCGATGCCACTCCCTCATCAGGTTTCGCCGCCGTCCACTTTGCTACACCGTCGCTTCCACGCTTGACATCGCTTCCTCCACGGCCGCCACAAAGGTGGTGGCCGCCTCCATCTGAGGTGGCCGCCCTCATCGCTTCCTATCGCGACAAGGTCGGCCACATTGAGTCCCGGTGCTATAAGAATAATCGGCATCTTTCACGCCGTTCTTCTACTAGCATCGACATCGGTGCTTCTACATCGACGTCTGATCGACTCCTTCAGCTCTCTCATCGAGCAGAGATAGCCGACTTGACCGCTGCCGCCTGTGTTCTCCTCGACGGAGTTCTGCAGGCTCGCTCATCGACTCTTCTGCACCGAGAAACCACCTTCTACACAACGGTACCTCCCCGTGGATTCTTGATTCGGAGCATCTTTTCACATGACTTCGATGCTTCCACTCATCCTTCATTACACCTCTTGATTCTCCTGTTAGTGTTCTCACCGCCGATGGTACCTCTCTTTACGCTCTCGTCGAGGATCTCTTAGCAACTCATCTTTTCATGTTCCTTCATTGCTCATGTTCCTCGCCTTACCATGCAATTTCTTTTGCTTGGGCCAGACATCGATCTTGGTTGTCGGGTCATTCTCGACTCTAACTCTTGTTGTGTTCAGACCGCCACACGGAGCTCGTTGGTTCGGCCTCGGCGCCTTGACTCACGGCGTCTCTGGAGCTTGATAGCTTCACCTTCCTTCCGCGCCACCGTCGCCGCCATTCTCTCGCTTCGCCATTCCGTCTTCACCGGCTCTTTCAAAGAAGGGCATCACCGTCTTAGGCCATCTGTGTGGATCTCGTCTCGTCGCCTTTAGTTCGTCGTGGTCTTCGGGTCTGCCTCAGAGACGTGTCTTTAGATTGTCGTATCGTAAGTTAGGCAAACAAATTTGACTTCCTTATCCTCATAGTGAGTCAAGATCTCGGCGTCCTTTTGATCTTGTTCATTCGGATGTTTGGGGTCCGCCCCTTCGTTTCGAAAGGGTCATCGATATTATATCATATTTATAGATGATTTCTCTCGCCACGCTTAGATATATTTCATGTCTTCGTGAGCGAGGCCTTGTCTATCTATAAACAATTTGCTACTATGGTTCGCACACGCTTCTCCACTCCTATTCGTGTCTTTCGTCGACTCGACTCTGCGCGTGAGTACCTCTCTCGTTACTGCGCTAGCTTTCCTTCTTTGCGAGGCACTCTCGCCGCTTCTCTTGTCCCGTGCTCATGCTCGTAATGGTGTTGCCGAAGCGTAAGCATCGTCACCTCCTTGAGTCGGCTCGTGCTCGATGATTGCCGCCTATTCCACCTCACTTTTGGGCCGAGGTCGTTTCCACCGCCACCTATCTCGTCAACATCTAGCCTTCTTCGCTCTTCGTATGCAATCCCTTTGAGCGCCTCTGTGGTCTCCTTCCCGATCGCTTCCGCCTTCGTTTTTTGTTGCGTTTGCTACGTTCTTCTCGCCTCGAGAACGTACTCAAATTGACCGCTTCACCTGTTGAGTGTGTTTTTACGGGATACAGCAGAGCACAAGGGCTATCAGTCTTTGGGATCCTGTTGGTCGACGGACGCGGATTTCTCGATGTGACTTTCGACGAGTCTCGACCTTTCTACCCACGCCCCGCTCTCCTTCGGCTTCCTCTGTGGAGTCTCTGTCCTTTGACCTTTCCAGATACACCTATATCTGTTTTGCCCTCGCCCACCCGGCCCCATCGAGTCTCCACATATTCCCTCAGTAGCCTCTCCGCCGTTATCGCCGCCGCTTGCCTCCTGCGGCTCCTCAGTTCTCCGCTACACTCGCTCTACACTCGCTCGCCCTCAGATTGAGGATCTTCCAGATGAGCCATCTTCTTCGATGTTCCATCTTCTTCGATGCTCCATCTTCCTCGACGGGTCATCTTATCCTCGCTTCGCTCTTCGCGATCGCCCGGTCGATTCGCCTCCTGCCTGCTTTTGCCTTTGCTTTGCGCAGACTACTTGTGAGCTCGTCTCCCACCGGATGTCTTTGTTGCTCATCCCGAGTGGCAAGATGCCATGGCCGAGAGATTGCTCCTCGAGCGCATCGGGTACTTGGGATCTTGTTCCTTTTCCATCTCACTCTCGCCCTATCACGTGTAAGTGGGTCTATAAGATTAAGACTCGCTCGATGGCTCTCTTGAACGCTATAAGGCGCGTCTTGTTGCTCGTGGCTTCCAAATAGAGCATGGTCGTGACTACGACGAGACTTTTTGCTCCTGCGCCCACATGACCACCGTCCGCGCTCTTCTTTCGGTGGCGTCATTCGCCATCGGGTCTTCTCGGCTTGATGTCAAGAATGCCTTTCTTAATGGCGAGTTGCGTGAGAGGTCTACATGCATCCGCCACCGGGTATTCTGCTCACGAGGGCATGGTCCGTCGCGTTCGCCGCTTCTCTATGGCCTTAAGCAAGCCCTCGTGCTTGGTTTGAGCGCTTCTCCTCTATGGTCATCCTGCCGGCTTTTTAGCAAGTGATCATGATCCTGCGCTCTTTGTCCACACTTCATCTCGTGGTCTGACTCTTCTTCTTCTCAGATGTTGATGATATGATCATCAACGGAGATGATTCTGAGTACATTGCCTTTGTCAAGGCTCGCCTTAGCGAAAGTTCCTTATGTCCGATCTTGGTCCTCTTCGTTACTTCCTTGGGATTGAAGTTACTTCCACTTCCGATGGTTTCTTTATGTCCCAAGAGAAGTATATTCAGATCTTCTTGATCGCGCCTCTCTCATCGATCAACAGATCGTTGAGATTCCCATGGAGCTCAATGTTCACCTCAAACCCTCGATGGCGAGCCTCTTTCGATCCGACTCGCTATCGCCATCTTGTTGGGAGTCTTGTCTACCTTGTTTGTTACTCGTCCGGATATCACTTATCCAGTTCACATTCGAGTCGATTCGTTTACTTCCCACTCAGTCCACTACTGACCACCTTCTTCGAAGTTCTCGCGATACCTTCGTGGACTATCTCTCGCCGTCTCTTCTTTCCACGCCCAAATTGTTCTGACTTCAGTTTATTCGGGCGCTTACTTGGGCGTGATCCCTCGATCACGGTCTATCTCTGCCATCGTGTTTTTCTTGGTGGTTCTCTCATTGCAGGAAGACAAAAAGCAGATTGCGGTGTCCGCTCGAGCGCAGAGGTCGAGTTCTGAGCTATGGCTCTCTTGACAAGCAGAGATTACTTGGCTACGGTGGTTACTTGAGGATTTTGGTGTTTCACACTACACCAACTCCTCTCTTGTCCGACAATCAAAGTGCTATCAAGATGTTCGTGATCCCGTGAAGCATGAGCTCACAAAGCATATTGGTGTTGATGCTTCCTTCATGCGGTCTTGTGTGCATGATCGGTGATTGCTCTTCAAGATGTGCCTTCGAGCTTCAGATAGCGGATTTCTTCACGAAGGCCCGGACTCGAGCACAAGATGGCTTTACCTCTCCAAACTCAATGTTGTTGATCCACCATGAGTTTGAGGGGTGTTAGAGATATATGTCTAAGTATGTTATTCCCCATTGTTATGAGGGGTTTTGTGCATATTTTCCACCTGTATTTGTGTATATATACTGACCCATTGGCCTCATATTGAATACAAGCGATATTCATAACAGGTAGTACTATGTAAGCATTGGATTTTCACTAAGATTATTCGTGTAAAGAAGGGAAGGGAATTGATCAATTGACTGAGATAAACTAATATGACTTAGTCAATCGATGAAACTGAAAGAAGCCATTTGAGAATTAGCGAAACGAATGCACAGTTACTTCTAAGAACAAAAGTAAGCTTCGAGTACAATTCGTAATCCTAAACTACGGTAAACTTTCCATTTTGACTTTTTGAGTGCACCAGTTGTACACTTCCCAAGCCATGTAGCATTGCCATTATTTTCTGAACTGTATCAAGTAGCAGTGAGAAAGTAATAGTGCATATTGCACAGAGAGGAGAGGGGGGCGCAGTACGGGGCCGCAAAGCTCGTCGCCCTCGAACATGAAGCGCTCCTCGCGGGGGACGAGGGCGGAGAGCGGCTGACGCTTCTGCTTGTCACTCTGCTCGCACCGCACCGCCAGCCCGATCGGGGCGGCGCGGCGGGGCCTCGCCGCGCGGCGCTGGCGGTGGAGCGTCCTGCAGCCGGCGAAGGCGGGGGAGAGGAACGCGGCGGCGGCGATGGCCGTAGCCATTGCAACGGCGGTGTGAGCAGGAGGCAGGAGGCGGTGGTGTCTGAGCCTGAGGTCGGGCTGGGCCGCTGAGTTCAGTGAGACGCCACTGCCATTCCGTTTCGGGGAGGCGGGGAGGTGGAGAGTGTGGAGTGGATAAGAAGGGGATAGGAAGAGAAGGGGAAGAGGAAGGCATGGCCGCATGGGCTTTGCTTATGGGCTTCTAGGGGCATTGTAGGTTTGGCCCATTGCGAGCCTATGACACCTTATCTTCATTTCAGCCTACGGCTGCATCAAGTACATGATTTTTTTCCCCGATTTCTCGCACCTGTGAGAATTGAACCAGTGAAATTCCCGCGTTTCAGAAACGCAGACCTTAAACTCCAGCATGTATTTATTGTATAAATACTGAAGACAGTCACTGGTACAAGTTAAAAAACACAACATTATAAGGGATTTTTATTTGGATAAAATGTCACCATTGTGAAGTAGTAGTAACTAGAGAAATGCTTTAAAATACAAATGCGTTAATTCTCCGGACACACAACATTACATGGAATTTAGGGTCGACATTGGGCTCCAAGCTGCTGCTAGTGATGGCTAGCAAGGAGCCAAGGAGTATGCATAAACATGGTTGGAACCGTCGAGCCGACGCCAATAAGAATATTGATGCCTAGCTCATTGGAGTTTTGACGTAAAAGTTAATATAAATGATTTCATTTTAATTGATAAGATTGCACCAGGTGCATGACAAATTCACAAGTCATATGCTAGATCTTCATCGCCAGCATAATAAAAACTGAATATTGTCCTTCCCACCAAAGAAAACGAGATTTTTACAGGTAACATCAAATTTTTTTTTAAAAAGCAACCGCTTAATTTGTATCAGGTGCGAGTACGTGTACAACCAAGTCATGATGGTTTTAGAGGAAGAATGAAAAGAATAATTTACAACAAAATTGTGGATCAAAACAATGGAAGCTTTGAACCACATATACAACGGTTAGTTGACTATCAGCAAGTGAACGAGAAAGATGATCACGTGGCAGAAGACTCTGAATTGGTCTATGTAAGAAGATATTTTACTTTCCTTGTGTGACCCAAACTGTTCACCAGATCCCTCCGAGTGCATACAGAAAACATGATGATTCCTGGCATATTTAGACGCCATAAAACATATGGAAAACTGAGTTGGTCCCGAGATGTGAAGCGAACAACTTCATTGAACCAATCACACATGAAGTGATTCGTCATTGGGGTCAGCTCCCTCACGATGATAGAGGCTTCAGATAAAGCTGAAATAATAAGAATAAGAATAAGAATAAGAATAACAACAACAACAACTTGATCATATCAACCATGCTTCGCACAACTATGGAACTTGTAGAAAAGATTCAACATGTGCAAGGTAACATTTCTTTCCATTATACAAAATTAAACACTGACCTTTTAATCCATGTAGTCTTTTTTCATCTGGCATCCCATCATGATGATACTGAGTTAATTGAACCTCTACTTCTTCGGGCGTAGCCTTGTGCTTTTCAACAATAGCTTTCCCCTCATCATAAATGTTACTCCGTGCTCCATGTTCAGAAATAGCAAACGTAGAGTTTGTCCTCCAAAGAAGTGCTTCAAGCACTCCTATCGGATCTCTTCGGAATTGGTATTTAGAGTCCACCCATATAGAATACCTCGCTTCTGGGAAAAGGCGATGACTCAACATCTGCAAGAAATATGCTATGCATTTTACTATCAGATATATACATAGTTATGCAATCCTACAAATAAAAAAATTAAGACAAAGGAAAATGTCGTGGCAAAAGAATAAAATTTAACTTCTCTGCCATTTCTCTTTATGAGGAGACATAATGGATAGCAATTATCACCAAACAACACAAAATCGTGCAGGCAGGTTAAACAAATAGACTAAACTTTTGAAGGTCAGACACCATATGCTGTCAGTTTTTTTTAAGAATATGGAAGTTGCCACAATTGATGGATTATGGCATCGTTAGATTTTTACCTTTGGTATCTTTCCATTTAACCGTTGATCCAAAAATGGGAGGCTCTTGACAACAATGATACGCCACCTTCCTATCATTCCACTCTCACCAATTACTTTTCCTTCAGCTTCCTGTGTTGATAGTGTGACTTCATCCCAGAAAGCCACATAGCAGACCTGCTTTATTATAAGACCATCCATTATAAAGCCACCCAAAATCATCAAATGTGATGGTTTACATAGAGGTTGCATTTCTGAAAATCTTGAAGGCTCAATAGTCAATACCTTTCCAATAGAAGAATCGACCATTCCAATAGGTTGATATAGATCATCCCCACCACCGAATGCACAGGTAGACACAGCAACTTTACAAGTTGTCGTGTATCTGATGTCATCATCAGAAATTTTGAAACCACCATTGTCACTGTAGAAACCACAGTGCACATTAACAGTCTCATTCACCTGGAGAAGTAGTGGAAACACATTAAGCAAGTCTACAGCAACATAGTTTTCTTACGGCAAAGTAGTACACGTTAGTTAGCATTAGAACCTTGAAGCTCTCCTCTCTTTCAGGAAGTGTCTGAAATCCTGTAAACAAATTGAACCTGGTAGCTTCTGCATGCTGCAGTAAATACGTGGAGTTTGCCTCAGAGTGGTATGTGTCATAGTCGTCATCGTCAGATTTGTATATGATCCTCTTGACCACAGAATCAAGTTCTGCGCCTTCAGGAAATACCAATTTCTCAATACTTTTGGGACTAAGGAACTTCAAGCAAGCTGTCAATATCAATAATACAAAAACTAACCGTGTCAGCTTAATTTCAATTGTATTGGCCAAGTTGAACTGAGAAAGTTGCTAAACCCGGAGTAGCTTACTGGGGAAAAAAGAATAAGCTAAAAAAATCAGTGAGCAAAACAAATTTGAAATGCTATGTGCTCTGTGATTTGTTAGAACAACTTTACTTTAGACACGTGATTTGACTAATCAAGTTCCAAACATTTGGTGCGTAGGAAACTAAGAACACCCTTATAATCCTATTCCACCTAAGGTGTGTTAATTTCTCAATGTGCAAGATCCATAATACTGACTCCAAATGTCCAATTGCCATGATCCATCTAATGGATTGTGCAAAAGCAGTAGAGACCACCACCATAAGCTCAGTACGTTGCGCAATACAACACTCGCATTACCAATTTACCATCACAGTCGATTCCAACTGTGCTGAAATCTCTAAAATCCGTGGCAAACCCTCCTTGGGAGTTGGGAGAACCACTAGAGCGGGGAATTCGGGGACAGCCTACGCGTAGATCGAAACAGGGTAGGGGACTCACGCTCGCGCACGCCATGGACGAGGCGCGTGGTCGGGTCGAGCCGGCCCAGGCTGGAGACGGGCGGGGCGGGGTCGGGGGAGGCGCGGAGCCGCGAGGCCTCGAAGAGGAGCAGCGCGACGGCAGGGAGGAGCAGGAGGACGGGCCACCACCGCGCCACCAGCCGCAAGGCCCGCTGCCCCACGCCGCGCGCCGCCTTCCGGCGGCCGGATCGCTGGGCCCGCCGGGGCGCCAGGGCGCCGTCGTCGTCAGATACTGTGATGGAGAAGCTCCGGATCGTCGACGACGGCATCGGGGGAAGCGGTGGTGGGGAAACGGTGGCGGTGGTGGGTTCGCCATTTAGAGTGTGGGTGGGCTCGAACTCATTTGACGCCTGTTTTGTGGTGGACCTTGTGTCTGGTCCTGTGGTCCAGCCCATAATGCCAAGATTTTTTTTTGTCTTGACGAGGATGATTTCACTTTTTTTCACAAGCCCATAAACTCCCCCTTACTTTTACTCTCTCTCTCTCGGCCGACCACCAAGGGGACTCCGCCGCGCTCCTGTCCAACTTGCACGGGAAATGCTTCGACTGCTTGGCTCCTGATCATCGGGTCGGATTCTGCCCCAACCATCCTCGAAATCTTCGCTGTTGGGAAATAGGCCACTTCTCTCGCTGGCGCCCTTGTCCTCGCCCGAGGAGCTCCTTCATGCCTTCGTCAAGGAACCCTCCTGCTGCCATGCCTAGGCCGTGTCTAGGCAGTGCTCGATGTTGGTTTCCTTCAGTGCCATGCCAATCTCAGCGGATGTTGTTGCTCAAGCTATTTGTGAGAAGCTATAATTTCCATGGAATAGGGTATGTGTGGAGGTTCTTTCAGATGTTGCAGGTGATCGATGTCAATCTCCTGTTGAGGGAGTGTCGCCATGTCCGTTGCATGAGGAGGGAGCATCCTCAAGGTGAGCACCCGTGGAGGGACTTTTGCCTTCATCTAAGGTGGAGATGCTAGTAGCCGAGCCGAGTGCGATTCCTCCCTCTTGTAGCTTTGAGGAAGGACTCGAGGTGTTGGACAGGGCTTTGGCTCTTGTGAGTGATGAAGGCATGCCACTCCATCCCCAATAAGCTCTACCGAGCTTGATTCTTCCGAGGGTCATGCAGGTCATGTAGTTGACCCCTTGCCTGCTCCAGGGGAGTAATCGACCGCTGTGTTGAGGATACACTTAGCTTCTTCTCTGCCTCCGGAAAATCCTCTCCTGGCGACCCAAGGCCTAGTTGCCACAGTAGTCTAGCAAACAAGTTCGATTCTAGTCTCCTTTTCATTTGGTTGTGTGTGGTGGTTTTTCTTTTGCCTTGGTGAGCTAGGTGTCTAGTATTCGGTAGCCTTTGGAGATCTTCGGTTTCCTGGTTGTTCCACGGTGCTCGGAGGTGTTGGTGTGATGTGTCTTGGTGTTTTCTGGTGTCTCCCACTTTAGGCCGGTCACGCCTTGGCACACGTAGAGTATGAAAAGGGCTGAAACGTATGCTGGGTACTGACATAGGATTAAAGAATAACAATTGGATAAAATATAGCAGGCAATAGAGGGGAAAAACAGAATATGAAAATAAATGATTATGAAATAGTGAGAGAACCATTATGATGGGGGCTGATGTGTTTTAGCCTTGTCACCTGGTATATCTGGTCCCAACTTCAAATCTAGCCATTAAACATGAAAATCAATTAGACAATTTTTGCAATGACGTCAAGTGAGGGGCATATTCAATACTGAAAGGTGATTATACACACTTAGCTCATATTTTTGTAGGCTAGATATCACAAACTCTTAACAACGAAAAGTAGTAAGATAGCTGATGTGTGACAAAACTGGAAAGAGAACAAACAAATGAATGGCAGGCCAACACGTGGTGGGGCGAGACTGAAACAACGGAATAAAAAACAGATAAGTAACAAAAAGAAAATAAGAACATAAAGTAACATCATAAGCGAACCTGAATGGCAGGAATCAACATCGCCCTTTTCCTGCATGGAAAAATAGAACACATTGATCACACAATTTGACATAACAGTTTTCAAAACAAATTACTCATTTAGCAACACATTGTTTTTACCTATTTTTTTTTCACTAAACTACCTTCCAAGCATTTGCCATGTTGTTGTAGCACTATGCAAAGTGTGGATCAATAGCAAGAGCCTCTTCATTCTTTGCGATACACATATCATAATTACAAATCTACATAAGAAAAGAAATCCCAAGCTTGTCAGAAAATTTAGGGTGAAAAAAAGGAAAAACACATGCTTTAGATAGCATCACATCAATAGTCACTTGATAGTAGATAGCTCCAAGAAGAAGTAGGTTATTAGTTCACCGTGGATTCTTCTCATAAACGATGTTACTTGCTCTAATGTCTCTCCGTAATTTCCTGACCTGTAGCTCTGATGGGCAAGTGCCAAGTGTTGCTCTTCATCAACGGCTAACATGATAAAAAAACCTAATTAGATCTAAAGATGTAACATTGATAAAAATAAACCAATAGAAATTACAATTCATGTGTGGGTTTTATTGGATAGTTGTGTTTTATCTAAAAAAGGCAATATATTTCATGTAAACATGTTTCCCTACAACCAAGCCACAAATCAACACATCAATCTATTTTATACAGTAAAGATTTCATATATGAATAACATAGGAAGATTACAAACACATACAAAAAGTTAGTTTCTCTAGCACAAGGTGGCACAACATGCTACTATTCCCACCAACCACAAAAAAAAGGAAAAGGGAAACATCACAAAAGATAGACAAAAAGAGAACAACAACAACAATACTTAAATGCAGAATAATGGTGTCTATCAACGTACAAGAACGTTGCCATTTAGCAATGTAATCCCGTGCAATTCGTTCTCTCTCTTCTCTTCTTGCAACTACTTCCTCATTATCATCAGAACCGGTTAGAAGCGGCCTAGAAAAGTGACCACAACTCCAGTTGTAAATTGTTGATTGGGGAAGTATATTAAGCTCACTATTATTGGGGGCTGCAACAGAGCTTAAAAGCAGATCAGCTAAGCCATAAGGTTAAAGAAAATGGTGATGGGGTTGGCTGTGATTGAATGCTCAAGGAAAAGACAGAGCTCCAGTATAAGGAATTTTAAAGAGGGTGATGCCAATACAAAATCCTTCCATTTAAAAGCAAATTTGAGGAGAAGAAAAAACAACATCTAAAGGTTGCGCATCAGGCAAGGTTGGGCTGTTTCACCTGAGGATAAACAAGAAGCATTGAAAAAACACTTTTTGGAGATGTTATCCCCGCCAAACTCCAGAACCCACGATCTTAGATGGGAGGAACTGGATTACAGGCCTCAGAACCTGGAGGGTCTGGATGGACCATTTACTGAGCATGAAGTTAGAAATGCTCTAGCTCTCATGCCAAGGGATAAGGCACCGTGTTTCGATGGCTTCACGTTCATTTTCTACAGACCATGTTGGTCCATTATAAAAACAGACATCATGGCGGTCTTCCAAAGCTTCCACAGCCTCCGAACGGCGAACATGCCTATCCTCAACATGACAAGCATCGCTCTGATTCCCAAGAAAGAAGGGACCAAAGGTGTGGATGTCATGAGGACATTGTGGATGTCATGTGGACATGCTCATGATCCAGAGGGACCTGAAAGGCGACTAGAGGGGGTGAATAGGAGCACCAATTTATTTTTGCAAAGATAATGGATTCAATTCTCAAATCGCAAATCACTCCAATAGCTATGAGAGCTATGAAGATGAATGCTTAAGCACAATGGAAGACTTGAATGAATCCATTCCTAAACCCTCAAAGCATAGCAAAGAACTCCTCAAGAAATCACGAAAAATCGGGGACAAAGGTACTATCATTGTTGTAAGTCTTGGTATTATCAAGATCATGAGTACTATCATGAGCAAATGTCTTGGTACTACCAAGATCAGCAGTACTACCTCGAGCAAAAGTGCGGTACTACCGATTGTCCCGACGATGAACAAACAACTGAAAACAAAATCGAAAATCGACGTAACTTTTAAACCGTAAGGCCAAACTCCACCAAATTTGGAACACACCTTCCTATGGGTATTAGGAACCTATTCCAAGTGGCGATCGTCCGGATCTCGTCAAAGTTTCGATCTTTTCAGTTTTACCTAAGAAGGGCAAAGAACCGAGCAAAACGAAAAACTTGATCCAACTCTTGCTCGTGGGAGAATGATGATCTAGGTGACCTTAGATACGTTCCCACATGTCATAGCAAGGAGTAAGAGTGCACAAGAACAACCAAAACCAATGGATCAAGGAAGCACCCAAAATCATCAAAAGAGAAGGAAGAACACAAGAGGGAGCTCATCTTTGGAGGAACATCCATAGATTGATTCATGATGTTCTTTGATTCTGACCACTCCCTCAGAGGACAAGAGCTCCATCCAAGAGCATACACATCAATCCATCTCTCTAGAGCCTATGCCTCTTTTTCTTCCCTAAACCCTAAAAACCAAACTAGGGTTTTCAAATGAAGTGCCTTAGGTCTGCTGTGAACAAACCCTCTCTATTTATATGAGGCCTAGAGCTTCTAGAAGACTTAACCCTAATGGGCTCCGTTAGGCCCAATAACAAGCAGGACACACACGCACACATTTTAAAGCGCGTCTTCACTTTTCTTGACCTAAACCACTTCTTGACGCACCGCCTTGCGCCGTGGGTTGGTATTAGGTCACCAAGGTGGTATTTGGTGAAATTACCAAAATACCCTTCTCGATCCTTCTCCATGGACCGAGTCCAATCTGTCGAAGCAATCGCCGCTCACGCCGTGTAGGTTGATCAACGGCTCTCATCATGTCGGCAAGTCTCTCCGTCCGAATCCCATCTAACCTCCAAGGCACTTGCACCGACCTCGCCGCTTGATCCAACCAACAGATCGAATCTACGGTTCGATCCACCTCGTCCATTCATTCTCAGCCATGCTTGAGTCACTGACCTCACCCGCATCCATGATCGTTCGGACCTCGGCTCTCCTAGCTTAGTCCCGATCCTCCTCGCTTGACCGTCATTGACACGCAAGCCACCGCCAAACAATAGACCAAGAAATCGCTCCGGGAACAAGTTCTTCACAACTTGACCCACGTTAGCTCAAAACATGCAATGTGCAACATATATGCATTAACAAACATGGAAATGACATAACCCAAAAACAAATCTCCAAGCTAAACGAAACTCAGAAACCAAATCGGTACTACCGTCATGTTATGGCGGTACTCTGCAAGACTACTGATAATCTGCACCCATAATCTAGCGGCCGTCTCCTCAAGGAAATCCAAAACTTCCAAAAACACTTGTTCGGAAAAACCATACCGCTTTGCTTGTGGTAATACCGACCAGTGGTACTACCGTCAAACACAAGCCGGTTACTACCGATCAGCGGTAATACTGCGCGCGATACACGCAGATTACCGATTATCCCGACACTTGTCAAAACAGATTTCAACAAAACCGAAAACGATCGTTTCGACAAACCCAAAGAGCTATTGCCAATTGTACCATCACATAAAGATCGTGAGCATATCCCCATGATATCCACAATCTCCCCCTTGATGAACACATTGGCAAATTCCCACAAATGCAAAATTTGAGGTTTGAAAAAGTAAAAACTCGACGTTTTCGTTCAAAGGCACAACTTGGTCCAAATGCAAGAAAAAGCAAAGGAAATGACCAAGCTAGCTCCAGAATAGTATCAGCAAGTGAGATACGGCAAAAGAAGGCAAGAAAGCTTCATTTTCCAGAAACGGGTCAAAATCTCACTTAAGGTCCAAATGAAAGAACAATTGTTCGAAATGACCTTTGATCATTGTGAGTCTTCAAGAATTGCAAATCAACTTCAGAAAAGGCAAATAAGAACAAAAGAATGCAATAGAAATGATCCCACTCACTATGATCAATAAAAACCCTATGACTCCAAAAAGCTCTAAAACAACATTTTTACCAATCTTTCTCCCCCTTTGACAATGAATTCATCAAGGTGCATGGAAGAAGATAGAGCATGAAAGTAATGGAATGGCTGTAATTTTTATAATTTTTCATTTTTTAATTTTTTTTGTTTGTTTGTTTGTAATTAAAGCAAAAGGAGCCATGAAGATTATCCATGAAGACTGTACAAGTATTACACCAAGCCATATTATGTGAAGAAGCTATAAGCAAGTATGGCAAAACATGTACCGCAAAGCTAAGGCCAAAATAGCAATGATCTGAGATTAAATGAATTGAAGGCATGACCAGTTGCTCAAGATCACAGTTTAACTAAAGGTATCCAAAATGAGTCGAGCCATGTCTATAAGCAAGATGGAGACCGAAACTAGAATTTAGTTAATTTTGAGCATTTTGAGTTCAGTTTTGAATCAAATGGTTCAAGCACTTAGAATTTAGCACTTTGAGCACTTTCTTTGAAAATGATTGGTTTTATCTTAGTAAAGCAAGTCTGGACTAGGAGCCATCCACAATCGCCTCCTAAGCTTCAACCAATTTCAATTTGTTTTCTTACCATTGTGCTAGATCTCAAGCCTCACTCGACCATCCCAAGCAACAAAAGCTTAAGAGAGTGGTGCAGGTCATCCAAAACTCCCCGAGTTCATGCCTAGTGCAATGGCAAGTCATCTCATGAGAAAGAATTGGTGAGATCGGTTTTTTCGCACGTAAAAGCACATTTTTCATTTGCTTGACTTAAGAATTATCATAGCTCAGTTTAAAACTCGTAATAAGTTCAAGACTCAATTAAGCCTATATGACATGGCATGAATCATAAGAGGATCACTAAAGCAAAACTAGTCACAAGATCCAACAAGTCATGTTTTGATTCAATTTTCTCACAGATAATAAAGCTAGCATGGCAAAAGCTAGGCTATACATAAAAAGCCATAAAGGAAGTCTAGCAAACTAGCACAAGACATGACAGGTATAAAACATGAAATCAAGTCATACAAGGATAATAATCAAAGCTCCACAAGGTTATATTACAATGCAAGTTCTTTGAATTGTAAAATGCATTATGATACAAATGAATGCAAAAGAGCAAACTCCCCTCAAAAGCAGGCCAAGAGGACTAACAACCCCAACTCTCCCATAAAAGAAGCAAAACGAGAAGAATCAAGAGCTTTAGTGAAAATATCCGCAACTTCTTTGCTCGGACTCTATAAAGTGAAGCACAACATCACCCTTCTCAACATGGTCTCTAAGGAAATGATATCTAACATCAATGTGCTTAGTCCTAGAATGTTGCAATTGGGTTTTGGCAATATTAATGGCGAAGTGTTGTCACAGAAAAGAGGAACACTACCCAAAGACAACCCATAGTCCCGCAGAGTAGATAAGATCCAGAGAACACGAGAGCAACTCATCGGGTCATACTACATACTCGGCCTCGGCGAAGGATCGTGCAATGTAAGACTGCTTCCTAGATGACTAAGAGATAAGAGATGTGCCTAAGAAATGACAAGTGCTGAAGTACTCTTCCTATCTACTCTACACCCCGCAAAATCAGCATCGAAAAAAGCGAATGGAGAGAGCGTAAGAAGAAGAATACCAAAGTCCAAAGTCAAGAGTGTCTGAAGGTACTGAATATGCGACGACCGCTTGACGATGAGAAGCTCGAGGAAGCTCGAAATCGGCGCACAGACACACAAAGAAATGTATGTCGGCCTCGATCTTTGTGAGGTAGAGGAGGAGCCGATCATCTTTGCGGTACTCATTCCGTCCACAGTGCTCTCCATCCTCATCTGGGTCCAAAGACGGTGGTCGTGGCAATGGGAGTAGACATTGGTCTACTACTTCCCATGTCGGCGCCAAGAAGGTCCTTTGTATACTTACTTTGATGAATGAAGGTGCCTTCTTTCGCTTGCTTGACTTGAAGACCAAGGAAAAGGTCAATTCGCCCATCATGCTCATCTCGAACTCCCCGCTCATAGAATCAAAATCTGGACACCAAAACATGAGAGGAACCACCGAATATAATGTCATCCACATAAATCTGAACCATCAAAAAGTCATTGCCATGCTTGTGAGTGAACAAAGTTTTATCAACTATTCCCATTTTAAAATCATTTTTGAGCAAGAAACTCTTAAGCCTATCATACCAAGCTCTAGGGGCTTGCTTCAATCCATACAAGGCTTTGGAGAGTTTAAAAACATGGTTTGGGAACTTAGGATTTTCAAAACCAGGTGGTTGCTTGACATAGACCTCTTCTTCTATGAAACCATTCAAAAAGCACTTTTAACATCCATTTGAAATAGCTTGAAGCCCTTGGATGCCGCAAATGCTAGCAAAATGCGAATGGCTTCCAATCTAGCTACTGAGGCGAAGGTCTCCTCAAAGTCTAAGCCCTCTACACAGGAATACCCTTGTGCTACAAGTCTAGCCTTATTGCGAACTACCAACCCATCTTCACTTTGCTTATTTTTGAAAACCCATTTTGTTCCAATTACATTATGATTAGGTGGAGGTTCAACTAAGGTCCGACTTTGTTTCTTTCAAAATTTTCAAGTTCTTCATGCATGGCATTGACCCAAGAGGCATCGAAAAGAGCATGAGTAACATCTCGGGGTTCAAAAGAAGCAACAAAAGCAGAATATGCATGAGAATCAGAAGAAATGAACCTGGAGCGAGTGACTCGCTCATGAATATCCCCAATAATCTGCTCAGGTGGATGCTGTCGCTGAATATGAAGAGGAGCTCCTGGAGCAGAAGTGGCCTCTACCTCATGGGTCAGGAGGTAGGAGCAGAGCCACTCGATCGTCGGTGAAGGTAGGAAGAGGTTTGCTCATCCAAGCCGGTGTAGTAGAAGCAGGCTCCCCAACCCTTTCAGAAATGACTGGAGGATGGATTGGGTCCTCATCCTCAGAGTCATCGTCGACGAAGATGCTTTCTCGAATATTAGGAACCTGTGTACCTGTAGCATCGGGTCTAGTACCAGGACTAGCCTCATCAAAAGTGACTTCGCAAGTCTCAACAATTACATTAGTGTCAAAATTAAATACACGATAGCCACGAGAATGAGCAGGATATCCAAGAAATATACCATCAGAACATCTAGATTCAAATTTATCAAGGTTGCCATGTTTAAGAATGAAGCACTTGCAACCAAAAATCTTGAAATGAGAAACTTTGGGCTTATGACCAAATCTGAGCTCATAAGAAGTCTTACCAATTACAGATCTCAAGAAAACCCTATTAGAAATATAACAAGCGGAGAGATCGCCTCATTAAAACCTCCTAGGTGTGGAATGCTCATCTAGCATGGTCCAGCCATCTCTACAAGGGTCCTATTCTTCCTCTCTACAACACCATTCTCATTGGGAACTCTAGGTGATGAAAACGGTGCTCTAGCCCCTATCGTAATGTAAAGTGGCAAAGGAAGAATTCTTGAATTCTGTCCCATTGTCACTCCTAATGGCTCTCAACGCTCCAGAAGCTCAACAAAGAAGTCTAAGGACCAACTCTCTAAAGAACCCAAATGCCTCGTCCTTAGAAACCGTAAAATAAACCCATGAATACCGGAGTAATCATCCACAATCACAAGCACATACCATTTCCCACCCACGATGAACTCTAGAAGGACCAACAGTGTCTAAGTGCAAAAGTTGTCCAGTCCATCTGTCATCACTAAGGAAAGAGGTGGATGAGAAGCGAAACCATCTTACCATGTCTCTGAGGTGTGCACACAACGTCTCTAATGACCTTGACCTAGGCGCACCTCTAATCAAATCCTTGCTCGACTCTAGTCAAGTGGTGAAGCCTATGTGACCAAGCCTCACGATGCCACAACACTAAATCATGGGAGTCGGCTACAAGACACCTAGGGCTAGAAGCGAGAAGAGACACGAAATCGGCACAAAAGATCCTCTCAAACCTAGAGATCTCAAAGACAAGCTCACCAGAGGAATCTATAACCTCACTCACCACTCTTAAATCTCACCTCTAGACCCTCATCAGCGGTGAGAAACAGAAGCGATTATACCTCGGCTTACTTACCAAAGCGACGCCCTTGAGCATGAACTTGTTGTTGACGCCAAGACTGTGCCCTTGGCTATCACGGTCCCCAAGAGAAGCATCCCCAAATGTGATCAATTCATTGCGGATGCACGTGAGGAGGAGAACCATCTAGAATCCCGGTCATGTGTCGAGAGCACCCGAGTCAACAAGCCATATGTCCTCCTTCCTCGCACGACGGACCTACAAGGCACGAAGCAGAAACATCTGTGCCTCGATCTTTGGGGTTAGTGATAAAAGACTTGGGAATCGATCTTGAGTCACACGATGCTTAGGCAAAACAAGAGAAGCGGCGATAAAATGGTTAGGAGCAAAATCATAATAACGCACACGAGAACCACCTAGACCTCTCCGAATCGACCTACCAAAAGGTCGGTACTCCCCCTGCCTAGATGCTACCGCGGTCTCTCCTCACGAAATCCTAAACCGAATCGCCTAGAACCACCAAAGGAGTCAAAGAAGTCATCTACTAACCTAGGCCTATGTCTAGCAGAAAGACAGTTGCCTAGCTCTAGAGACAACAAGAGTGAAGGAACTCCTCTAATGGTTCTCAAGGTACTCATCCTCTCCTTCCTCTCAATCTTGGCTCTCTGAGCGTAACTCAACAATGTGGCCATTCTTCTTGCGAGAAGGTGCAATGGTACTTGACCTTTTGAGGGTGCGACCGATGAAGTAGAAGCACCTATCTTGCTAGAAGTGGTTTGGGCAAAACCAGTGATTTAAAGACTATCTTGGATGGATTAGGGGTTCTACCTCAAGCAGGCCACTCTCAACAACTCTAACAACCTTAGGTGGATGGTTCTTGGTATGCTCTAGGAATCAAATCCTAGGCCTCTATTATTCACACTCACCTTAGATTTGTCTAGAATCATGTTGAGGTTCTTCTTCCCACCAATAAATCTCTCAAGTGTCTCTTTAAGGTAGTCATTTTGTTTGGCTAGTTCATAACAAGAAGCACACTTATTTGACTTGCTAGCCCTATCGATTTTTCCTTATAATGAACTACCTCGACTTTCAAAGCCTCACAAGACACACAATAGTTATCCCTAATCTTATCCAACCGCTCTTTGAACTTAACTCTAAAAGCTTCTTGTATCTTATCTACATTATGCCCAAGTTCAATACAAAGAGTACAAGAATCAAAATCAACAATTTTCTTTGAAGCAGTCATGGACATGGATTGTTCAATTTTAGCCTTTTCTTCTAGTGTCTTGTTTAAAGCATCATTCTCAAGTGTGAGTTTAACACGTTTTCACATGAAGCGCTTTTAGAGTCTGTAATCATTTCCTACATCTCCTTCATTTTAATCTTATTTTTCTCACAATGAGAGCAGTGTGACTAGCATCAAATTTACTCGGTTCTTTTGTAGCACTATCAATTTTAGTTCAAGCAAAGCACAATTTGAACAAGGCAAAGGGATAGCATCAACGAGAGTCACATCTAAAGCAATGGCATTCATGCAAGCGTGACTAGACTTGAGAGTTTCTAATTCATCCAGAGCATCTTTCAATTGATTTGTAACAGAGGAATGAGCAAGTCTTAGAGTTACCAATTCATCATACATTCCGAACAAGCATCACAAACATCTTGAGGACTAATCGATTTGAGTGTAGCAACTTCTAGTTTCAAGTTATCAATCATGATGTCCTCGATTCTTAAGCATTCTAGCTTGCTTATCTAATTTTCGTTCGAAATGACCAAAGCACGTTTCATCCGGCGGTGAGGGACATACCTCATCGGGATCGCCAAAAGGTCGTCGTCGTTGGAGGAGTCGACGTCATGGTCGCCGCTAGCCATGAAGCACATCTTTGGTGAAGTCTGGGCCTTCTTCTTGCCATGAGAGTCATCGTAAATAGTCCTCCGCCTCCGAGTCCACATCGCTCATGTTAACATTCTCAAGAGCGGTAAGGACTTGGCTAACTAACTTGCGATAGTTTGGCTTCTTGCCTTTCTTGTCTTTGGCTTGATGACGCCTCAGAGTCCTTCTCCTCCTTGCCCTTGACTTGGGGCACTTGGAGCGAATGTGGTTAGGCTCACCACACTCAAACAAGTGACAGGCCACCTCTCCTCCTGTTCCTCACTTTGTTATAAACTCGAGAATTTGGTGGATAGGAGGGCTAAATCATCTTCGGTAGCTTCTAAGCGCTCATCGCTCAAAGAATGTAAAGTCGACAAAGAAAAACCAGATGAGCCAAAATCAAAGGAATCGGTCGAGCTACCCTTCGATGGGTCGACCACCAAAGCCATCGACTGTTCTTGGGGAGACGCGAGATAAAGTCAATCTCATGCGTCTTCAACCTCGAGTAGAGCTTATCCATGGTAAGCTCACTCATGACAAGATGTTGTCATTGATAGATGTGATCTTCATCCCCTGACCTTCACATCAAGAGCACCTAGAAGTCGGCGTGCATTCTCGGACTCGGTGAAAACAAGATCAACAAATACAAGATCATGGAGAATCTTGGAGAACCTCCCCACAGCTCATCTAAAGACTCACGGTGTCTTTGCTCAATCTTTGAGTATTCTTTCTTGAGTCGGTTCATCTCACTTCCTTGATCGCAATCGAGCCCTCGTGGTAGTCACAGAGAGTTCTCCAGATCTCGTGAGCGGACCTCAAATGAGCCACACGCCAAACTCGGATCGACTAAGACCTTGGATCAAGAAGTTGCGAGCTTTCTTTGTTAGCCTCAATGTCCGGAGTGATCACATCGTCATCGGCCCAAGACGACATATGGATTTTTGACCTTAAGCCAAATAAGCGCGCCTTGAGCCTCGATGTAGACTTGCATGCGAGCCTTCCATAAGCAAAATCAACTCCATCGAAAATATGAGGTTTGAGTGAATACTTGTCGATCGCCATGGCTTCAAAGACCGGTTAAGATCTATGAGAAGAGCTAACCTGCTCGATACCAATTGTAGGACCTAAAGGCGACTAGAGGGGGTGAATAGGAGCACCAATTTATTTTTGCAAAGATAATGGATTCAATTCTCAAATCGTAAATCACTCCAATAGCTATGAGAGCTATGAAGATGAATGCTTAAGCACAAGGAAGACTTGAATGAATCCATTCCTAAACCCTCAAAGCATAGCGACAAACTCCTGAAGAAATCTCAAAAATCAGGGACAAAGGTACTACATTGTTGTAAGTCGGTATACCGCATCAGCGGTACTACTACATGAGCAAATGTCTTGATACTACCAAGATCATGATACTACCTCGAGCAAAAGTGCGGTACTACCGATTGTCTGACGATGAATGTAAACAACTGAAAACAAAATCGAAAATCGGCGAACTTTTAAACCGTAAGGCCAAACTCCACCAAATTTGGAACACACCTTCCTATGGGTATTAGGAACCTATTCCAAGTGGCGATCGTCCAGATCTACGTCAAAGTTTCGATCTTTTCAGTTTTACCTAAGAAGGGCAAAGAACCGAGCAAAACGAAAAACTTGATCCAACTCTTGCTCGTGGGAGAATGATGATCTAGGTGACCTTAGATACGTTCCCACATGTCACAAAGAAGGAGTAAGAGTGCACAAGAACAACCAAAACCAATGGATCAAGGAAGCACCCAAAATCATCAAAAGAGAAGGAAGAACACAAGAGGGAGCTCATCTTTGGAGGAACATCCATAGATTGATTCATGATGTTGTTTGATTCTGACCACTCCCTCAGAGAACAAGAGCTCCATCCAAGAGCATACACATCAATCCATCTCTAGAGCCTATGCCTCTCTTTTCTTCCCTAAACCCTAAAAACCAAACTAGGGTTTTCAAATGAAGTGTTTTAGGTCATTGTGAACAAACCCTCTCTATTTATATGAGGCCTAGAGCTTCTAGAAGACTTAACCCTAATGGGCTCCGTTAGGCCCAATAACAAGCAGGACACACACGCACGCATTTTAAAGCGCCGTCTTCACTTTTCTTGACCTAAACCACTTCTTGACGCACCGCCTTGCGCCGTGGGTTGGTATTAGGTCACCAAGGTGGTATTTGGTGAAATTACCAAAATACCCTTCTCGATCCTTCTCCATGGACCGAGTCCAACTCTGTCAAGCAATCGCCGCTTTCATACGTGTAGGTTGATCAACGGCTCTCATCATGTCGGCAAGTCTCTCCGTCCAATCCCATCTGAACCTCCAAGGCACTTGCACCGACCCCGCCGCTTGATCCAACCAACACATCGAATCGCGGCTCGATCCACCTCGTCCCATTCTGTGCCATGCTTGAGTCACTCGACCTCCCGGCATCCATGATCGCTCGGACCTCGGCTCTCCTAGCTTAGTCCCGATCCTCCTCGCCGATTGACCGTCATTGACACCGCAAGCCACCGCACAAAGAATAGACCAAGAAATCGCCTCTCAGAACAAGTTCTTCACAACTTGACCCACGTTAGCTCAAAACATGCAATGTGCAACATATATGCATTAACAAACATGGAAATGACATAACCCAAAAACAAATCTCCAAGCTAAACGAAACTCGAAACCAAATCGGTTACTCATTCATGTTATGGCGGTACTTATCAAGATCTTGATAATCAAGACCCATAATCAATCGGTCGTATCGCTCCTCAAGGAAATCCAAAACTTCCAAAACACTTGTTCGGAAAAACCATACCGCTTTGCTTGTGGTAATACCGACCAGCCGGTACTACCGTCAAACACAAGCCTAAGTACTACCGCATCGCGTAGTAATACAGACATATACGCGGATTACCGATTATCCCGACACTTGTCAAAAACAGATTTCAACAAAACCGAAAACGATCGTTTCGACAAACCCAAAGAGCTATTGCCAATTGTACCATCACATAAAGATCGTGAGCATATCCCCATGATATCCACATGATCTTAGGTGATGAGACAATTGGCAATTGCTTTGAGAGTTTGTTGAAATCTGGAGTTTTCAGCAAGTGTTAGGAAAATCGGTAGTACTGGCGTTGAATCTACGGTACTACCGTAGGTCGGTTCAACCGCAAGGGTGTTAGCGGTATGAAATTTCCCGAAGTCTTGTTTGGAATCTTGGATTTTCTCGGGAAGCGGTAGTACCGGCTTTGAAGTCTGCAGATTACTACAGCGTATGGGTATGGCCAGAGGTGCATATACCGCGAGTCACTTGGCCATGTTGGATTTCTTGTGGCATCCGATCGAGATCGGACGGTCGAGTTCACGGTGAATGTTTGGACCGTCCGAACAGCTTGGGCCTTTTTGGGACGTCGGATTGAAATCGAATGGCTCTCATCAAGGGGAACGTTCGGACTTTGAACAGTGGCCTAGATCCAACAGTTGAGACCCGCGGTCCGATCGGCCGGGTTGATCTGGAGCGTCCACGTGGCAAAGGATGTTGTTTTGAGAACTTTGCGGATTTTTGTGGAGCAGTAGTACCGCTAGGGAAGTGGCGGTAGTACCGCGACCCAGTAGTACCGCAAGGTAAATGGCGTTATGTTTTTTTTTTCCAGAGAAGGTGTCTTTTGTGTTTGGATTTCTTGGAGAGCGGTAGTACCACGTTTTGTACGGTGGTAGTACCGCATTTCGGTAAGACCGCTTGAGAGCGGCATGGAATTTCCAGAGAGGATGTTTTGGAGATTTTGGGATTTCTCCAGGGCGTGGTATGACCGTAGTGCTTTTGGCGATGATGCTATGTTCTTGTATCTTGGTGGTTTAATAAGCGATAATACCGCATTTTGAATTGAATTGTGATTCTCTTAGAGAATTGTTTTTGGGTTAGGTCATGTCCATGTTCATCAGTGCATATGTGTTGCATGATGCATGCTTTGGCTAACGTGAGTTAAGTTGTGAAGAACTTGTTCCCGGAAATGGTTTCTTGGTCTATTGTCAGTCGGTGGCTTGCGGTCTATGACGGTCGTGGCGAGGTGGATCAGACTAAGCTTGGAGAGCCGAGGTCCGTAACGATCAAGGATGTTTGGGTGAGGTCGAGGACTCAAGCGGGCGAGAATGGACATGGATGACCGAACGGCAGGCGGCGATCTGTTGGTTGGATCAAGCGGCGAGTCGTTACAAGTGCTCGGTGGTGCGGTGAGATCCGGATGGGAGAGACTTGACGACATGGAGCCGTTGATCAACCTACACACGCGAAGCATGAGATTGCTTCACGATCTGTGGACTTGATTCTTGGAGAAGGATTGAGAAGGGTATTTTGGTAATTTCACCAAATACCGCCTTTGTGGTTTTGGCTAAACACAAAGTCTTGGTCGGCGATGGTGAAGCGGTTTAGATCAATCGGCGATGAAGATGGCGCTTTGAGATGCGTGCGTTGGGTTAACCCATTGTGTGTTAGGGTTTAATGGGTGCCCTAATGTAATATTCCCTAGATGCTTAGTCTCTATATAAATAGGGGTGTTGTGCGCTGGCTGGTGCGGCTGCTGCCGCTGGAGAGGAGCCACCAGAGCCAAACCCCATTTGATATGCCCTATTTTGGTTTTAGGGTTTTGAGGAGAAAAGAGGGGAGAGCTAGATTCTAGGGTTTGATTGAGAGTGAGTGCTCACGAGTTGAGCTTTGTCCTCCGAGATTGGAGTGGTCAGAAACAACAATCATCCATCCATCTCGCAATCAATCCAATCAGTTTTCTCAAGTTCACCTTTTGTTCATCTTGTCTATTTCATGTTTTTGGGGCTTTCTTTGATCCGTGAATCTTCCCTTCTGTTCTTGCTGTGTTTTGGCTTGCTATGATATGTGGGATTACATCTAGGATGATCCGGATCATCAATCATTCACAAGCAAGTCTTTGATTCAGTTTTCGTATTTTGCACAGTTCTTGAACAGACTTCACTCAAATAAAAAAAGGTTGGAACTTTGCTGTGGATCTACTCGATCCTTGTTTGGAATAGGTTCCTAACCTCTTAGAGAAGTTGTGTTTTAGGTTTCGCGGAGTTTGCCCTTGTAGATCAAAAGTTGTGCCAATTTTCGTTTTGGTTTTTCAGCTGTCGGGATGAACTCCAAGACAATCGGTAGTACCTTTCATTTGCCTGAGATAGTACCGCGGTGCGGTAGTACCGCTCGGTACACTGCGGTAGTACCGATTATAGGTAGTACCACTGGTTTCACTGTGGTAGTACCGATTTCCCTGATTTTTCAGAACTTCTTCAGGGAGTTTGCTGCTATGCTTTGAGGGTTTAGGTGCAGATTTGTTACAAGTCTTCCACTGTGCTTAAGCATTCATCTTCATAGCTCTCATAGCTATTGGAGTGATTTGCGATTTACAAGTTGAATCCTTATTTGTCAAAAAGATTAGGCGCTCCTATTCACCCCCCCTAGTCGCCTATTTCGGTCCTACAGAAGGGGTGACCGATTACAAACCAATCAACCTCATTCATGGGATAGGAAAGTGGATCTCCAAGACCTTGGCCCTTTGTCTCGCACCCCATCTGGATAATTTGGTATCGGTACACCAGACCACATTTTTGAAGAAAAGAAGTATCCATGACAATTTCATGTACGTGAAAAACCTAATAACTCAGCTCCACAGATCCAAAATTCTGACTCTATTCCTCAATCTTGGTATAGCAAAAGCCTTCGACTCAGTTCGATGGCATTACCTTCTGGAGCTCCTCCAGGGACATGGTTTTTCACCCAGGTGGAGAGGATGGATTACGACCTTATGTTCTTCGGCGTCCTCCAGAATCCTGCTTAATGGCATCCCGGGCAGCAGCATCAACCACAAAAGGGGTCTGAGGCAAGGAGATCCTCTCTCCCCCTTCCTTTTCATTTTGACGATTGACCCACTGCAAGGATTGTTCATAGAGGCAATAGACCACGGACATTTAGACTACCGTCGATGCCAATTTGACACTCTCAGGACCTTGCTTTACACCGATGATGCAGCAATTTTCATCTCCCCAACAGAGCGAGACATTAAAGCAACAACCATGAGACTTCAAAACTTCGGAATCGTCTCAGTGTTACACACAAACTTCCATAAAAACATGGTGGTCCAATAGGGTGTGGGCATCTAAACATCGACACGTTACTCTAAGAGTTCATGGCCACCCGTGCAAATTTTCCCATCAAATATTTGGGTATGCCACTTACCTATAAAAGGCTTAGGAGGGTGGATTTTCAGCCCCTGCTAGACAAAGTTGGGGGAGGCTTGCGGGATGGCAAGGCAAACTACTCACCTCAACTGGTCGCTCCACCCTGGTAAAATCGGTGCTCACCTCGATCCCGACCTATTACCTCACGGCCCTCAGAGTCCCAAAATCAATCCTTCGTGCCCTGGACCGTATGAGGTGCCGATTCCTTTCGGCGGGGACAGAAGCGATAACAAGAGGAAAATGTAAAGTTAACTGGGATAAGGTGTGTCGACCAACAAAACTCGGTGGGCTAGGAATCCTCAACCTAACCAAATTCGCAAGGGCCCTCAGACTTCGCTGGTTGTGGCAACAATGGACGACCGATAGTAAGCCATGGGTCAGCATGAAATTACCTTGAGACGAGGTGGACAAGCATCTTTTCGACGCGGCCACCTCGATTATGATCGAAAATGGTCAAATAGCTAAGTTCTAGACCTCAAAGTGGCCAGGCGAGCCTTCCCTGCAGGAGTCTGCCCCAAAGATTTTCCGCTTCTCAACCCAGAAACAAAAAATAGTTCATGTGGCGCTGCAGGAGAATTGATGGTTACAAGACATCAACCTACCGGCGGTCCTAACAACCCAGATAATCCAACAATTTTTCAAGTTTGGGAATAGGTAAGTCAAATCACCCTGGACACATCCGCCGTGGATGAGATCACATGGAGGCTAAACTCACGAGGGGGGGGGGTAGGTGCACGGCAAAGTCAGCCTACGATCTGCAATTTATAGGTTCAACAGCCACAGACTACAACAGGATAATCTGGAGAACTTTGGCCCCCCAAAATGTAAGCAATTCGCGTGGCTGGCCATCCAAAATAGGATCTAGACGTTTGATAGATTGCAAGTACGGGGTTGGCCAAACTAGGGCTCATGCCCACTATGCAGGCAAGCAAATGAAACAATTTTGCACCTTCTGGCGGAGTGCAGGTATTCCCGACAGGTGTGGAACCACATAGCAGAATGGCTGGGTTGTGCGTCGTTTAAGCCATCACACTGGAGCCCGAGCCTCAACATTGGAGAATTAATGGTGGTCAACTGTTTGTAACTCGGACCACCTACCATCTAGAGTGATGGCCATGGTGGTTACACTAACCACCTGGGAGATCTGGAAGGAGCGTAATGCTAGAATATTCAATAGAAGGTTTGTCTCCACCCCGGAGTTGTTCGCAAAGATAAGGGAAGAAAGAAAAGCCTGGACAATCGCGGGGGTGGGGGGAATGTCTTGGAGAGCATAATACAATGTAATTAACCTTTAGAACCTTTCGGACCTTCGGGTCTCTGTACTCTGTTTCCCCTATATTAAATTGAATAGGCAGCTCTCATGCCCGTTTTCTTAAAAAAAAAACAAAGTAATCAATACAAAATACATCATATATTCCATATTTTGATTAAAGATTCAAACTTTTTTTTCCTTTTGAGATGATAAAGTTTCAGGATCTGTGTTGTTCACATGTTTGGAATGTCATCCCACCAGCCACACCAAACTTCCCCCTTAATATTGATACAGAAACTAAGAACCATCAATCGAGAAATCAAGACTCACCTTTCTCCGGTAGTACAACATCCTCTGTGAACCCCTGTATCATCTCCATGATGTCCATGAGGAGGAGGGCAGAGTGACAACGCCAATGGAGAGGGGAGGTAGAGGGATGGGGAGGAAAGGCAGAGTAGGGCAGAGCGGGTTAGAGGCAGCCGTCGTGGGAGGCAGCCGTGAGTCCACGTTGTGCACAGCCCAGTCCTCGGGACCCAGCAACCTCCCCAACGACATCTTGCTATTCGCATCCATGCCACTGACGCGGACGACATCACTGGGAGCAGCGCCACCGAGGCTGTGGAGAACTCCGACGATAGCGGCCTGGACGTTGCCGACTCAAGGTGGGTGGGCGCGGTGTTGCCCAACAGTTGCATGAGCCGCGTGCCCGAGTTGAGGCCAGGGTTCGGGCTTGGGAATGGATTAGGGATTAGGGTGGGGTTGGGGTTAGGGTTCAGGAAGGCAACGATGGGGAGGTGGACAGCGTGGGGGTCGTTGAGGGAAGAAAGTTGTAGGAAGAGAGGAGCCAAGCAACAAGTGTCAGCAGCCGAGGACGAGAGGAGGGAGAGGAGATGGAGGCGGTGGCGGTGGCGCTGCCGGACTCCACCGTTGCTGACGCTCCGGGAGAGGTAGCAGCGCCCGGGTAGGAGGAGACAAGCAAAGAAGAGAGGACGAGAGAGGAATGTGGCGCTCGGGGAGAGGCGACGGCGGCGGATAGGACAAGGTGAGGGGAGAAAGAGGAAAGAAAAAGAAGCAAGGGTCGACGGTGGGACGAAACATGAGGCATCGGGGACATGCGTCCAGCCGAACAACATCGTGGGAACACACCGTCGAACGCGAGATCCAATCGGACAACATGGACAAGCGGAGCAGAAATCCGATGGCCAAGATCCTGCCTCCTTTTATATAGAAGGATGATATTCTCTCTAATGGAGCGAGGCAAAGCTTTTGCCCTCGTTAAAAAAACATTTGTTAATTTAGACCTGCCAGATCGTGAGATCCACACGAGGAGCATTGTAGCCTCACGCCGCAAGAGGTTTTACGTACGAGTTCCAACTCATTGTACGAGTGTACGTACTCGTGTGCTTCTACAGATGTACCCATGTGCTTCTACAATTGTACTCTTCTTTACTTATTGTTAGATGTCTACTTGCCTTGAGCACGCTCCTACCTGTAGCGCCATGGGGTGGGACCGTGGGAGCACTAGAAATGCTATCAACTTTGCCTCAAACTCGAGTTCGATGTCTCGAGTATGAAGCATACAAAATCACGAATGGTGTTAGTGGATTTTTTAAAAATAACATTACTTTAAAAGATAATTATAAAAAATATTCGAAAAAATACAAAAATAAGTTTATGTCGCCATTTGACCTGGCGACATACTCCTATCACCATTTCAGATGGCGAAAGGAACATATTTACTACCAGTCGTCGTTCCAACTGTCTGTCGCTATTTCAACTCGCGATTTGCATTGAAAACTGTGCAAATCAACAGTTGAAATGGTGACAGGGTTCCGCTATATATACCCCAAAATTCAGTGGAAAAGTCATTTTAATTTTGGAAAAAAGAGAAGCGAGAGAGAAGAGAGAGGGGGGAGAGACGTAGCGTAGCCCTGCCAGTTCCTAGCAGAGGAGAGAAGGACGGAGCAGCAGATTTGGTTGCCCATTTTGTAGGTAATGTTTTTCTAACTTTGTACATAAATTCGAAACCCTGTAGGTTAGTAAATAAAAATAGCGACGTGGAATTCAATGGATTAGGTAATTTTAACTGTATTGTTGTTTGATGTAGTACATCATTTTTGTTCTGTATAGTTTGGTCCATCGTATAGATATTATTTATGTTGCAATACTCGAACGATTTAGAATAAATCCACAAAAATACTAATAAAACTTTGTAGGTTTTCATTTTTACACGGTAAATATTTTGTTAATGCTGAAAATACTTTTTAAACCAGGAAAAATAGGAAGACACATCTAAAAATTCTATAAGAAATATAGAGTAGGTACATAGGGTATGTAGAGCTGAATTAAAATATTGTGAACTTAATTTTTGTTTCCATTTGGCACGGTAAATATTTTATAATCGCTGAAGACACTTTTTAAATAAGGAAAATAGCAAGATACCTATTAAAAATCTATAAAAATTGCAGAGTAGCTAAATAGAGTATGTAGAGCTTAATCAAAATAATCCAACTTAACTTTGGTTTCCATTTGTGCACGGTAAATATTCTGTTAATGCCGAAAATACTTTTTAAACTAGAAAAATAGCAAGACAACTCTAAAAATTGTAAAAAAAAAAATCCAGAGTTCCTATGTAGGGTATGTAGAGCTGAACTAAAATATTGTGAACCTAATTTTTGTTTCCATTTGTATACGGTAAATATTTCGTAAATGCTGGAGACACTTTCAAAACAAGGAAAGTAGCAAGATACCTATAAAAAAACTATAAAAATTGCAGAGTTGCTAAATAGGGTATGTAGAGTTTAATCAAAATAATTCCAACTTAATTTTGGTTTAAATTTGTGCACCATAAATATTCTATTAATGTAGCTTCTTATTACCTTTGCATATGTTTCGTAGTATTTACAATGTACGCACTGAATTTTCAGGTCTGGCAGACCTAGGAGACGCTGCGTGGTGCCTGTACGAGTTGCTTGACCTGGCCATTGATGCGCATCACTATAGCCGCCTCAGTACCATCCTCCCCCAAGAGGGCGAGGCGACAATTGAGCTTGGCACATTGCGACTGCGCACGCCTATGAGGGCATGGAGGGTGGATCCACGTTGAGTTCTGAGGTACGTGTAGTTGTGACATTAGTGTACTCAATTGCAATCTGACTACTTTGGGTGGACTCATGTTTGTTCTTAATCCTTTCGACGCAGGTTGAGAGTAGCATACCTCCTTCCAGTAGTGAGGATGGAGGAGGCGACGTGGGAGGACGACTAGGACCGCGCGGGCGGTGGTCATACATCGAGGCGCTTTTCACACGACTAGTGCCTCCTAACGGCACTGATTGACCGGTGGAGGTTGGAGACACACACGTTCGACCTCCCGTGCGGGGAGATGGCGTCGATGCTTCAAGACGTGACCTTCCTAACCGGGTTGCCCTGCGCGGGCTTCCCCCTGGCGACGCACGATGTCCCAGCCACGTGGCACACAGAGTTCCTCGTGGGGGTTCCAGAGGGTGCTACTGCCCAACACCGGCTACAGGGAGTTCAGCAGCACCCACGGGCCATCACTGAAGTGGATCTACCAGTTCTACGTAAGTTTTTTTTATAACTCTTGTCCTTCTGCTTCAATTGCTTTGTGCAACTTAGTGATGTGTATGGCAGAGGACGCACCTGAGTACACGGTGAGGAGGCACTTCGAAGCCTACACATTACGGTTGTTTGGGTGGGGTCATGTTCCTAGGGTCGCAACAACGTCAACAATCACATGATCCGGTACACACGTGAGCTAGCGGACTTAGAGGTGGAGGCAATCCAGCCGTACGCCTGGGGCCTGGTGGTGCTGTGCACGATGTATCACGTCCTTTGCGACGCGTCCCACCGGGTTCGGGACAGCTCCATCCTCTTTAGATGTCCGCTGCTTCTTCAGCTGTGGTCCTTCGAGTGTTTTCAGATCGAATGACCACGGCTAGACCAGTGAGCCTACACCACCGCCAAGTACACCGCTGATGATGATGTGGACCGGTCGACCATGGGCACGGTGTGGTGTCGCCGACGGGTAAGTTTTTGAACTTTTTTTTGTAATGTAATTCTATTTCTTGTGCTAAGTTTTTATTGTTCTATTCAACAGGCCACCATCACTCCGATCACTACGCACGCGTCCTACCTAGGCTACGTTGTGATGTTTGATCAGTTGATAGATGACCGCATCATCTGAACACTGTACAGTCCCAACAAGGTGTACGCGCGTGCACCCCGAGGCCTGTCGAGCCTGTGCACATGAGACCATGCGAACTGGTATATGCACAGGAGCTTGGTGCATGATGTCTTCGTGGAGCAGTACCACGTGCAGTAGGTGATGTACCAGTTCGGTCCGCGACAGGAGGTCCCAATCCCCTAGGGGCAGTGGTTGGTGCCGAACGTCCATGGGTATTTTCACGTTTTATTTATGTCGTACCATTTGCCTTACGTACCTACAAAATAATCGTTTCCCCCTTCCACAGGTACACTAGGAATGGGGTACCTGCTATGACTTCCTGGGCGGACAAGATGCTTCCTTGTGTTCAGCGCTAGCTCCGTGCCTTGGAGGACGTCGTCTAGGAGGATGCTCCCTACGTCCCCGGGACATACGAGGAGTACATCAAGTGGTACTCCAGTAGGATGAGAGTTCGCTGCATCAGGGTCATGGATGACCCACCATGGCGCGAGGCCGTGACGTCCGACACGCACCCCACCCAGCTAAACTCTGTATTCCATCATGTGGTATTGTAGGACCGGAAAGGCGACTAGAGGGGGGGGGGTGAATAGACGTTTTCTCTGTTTTTCACCTCGATCGAACTCAACACTACTTTCACTCCAATAGCTATAAAAGCTATGAAGATCTCAGATACTGAGCACTGGATGACTGTGTTGAATCCGATCAAACCCTCAAGCACAAGACCGTAAACATCTCACAACCGCACAGAAGATTCTGAAGGACTAACTAGCTTGCTGTATATATGAGAAGAACAGAAACAACACATGTAACAAGGAGTAGCAGCTAATAAACAAATCTCTAAAACTCTAGATCGTTTTTCTCTGGGAGATACCACACTTGGGTTCTGTTCTTGTGCACAACACAATTGCTTTCAGGAGCCGCTGCTCACACGGCTTATGCCGCAACAAACCACAAGATACTACAGCTGCCGAGAGCAAATAAACAGATCTGAAATTGAACAAAAATTGCACACTGCAGCTGCCGATCAATCCACTCAACCGCAAGAGAAAAATATGATCTGTCGCCGCTACATGCACAGCAATCAAGGCTTGAGTTGAACCAATGAGCAGCAAAAGGCAAAAAATAAAAACAGAATAGTTTGTCACAGGGCAATAAGATGGGTGCAGCCAAGTAATAAGATCTCAAACTGGGTCAACTTGATGCACCATCTAATCAAACAAGCAGAGAACTGGGCACAGGATTTTGCAGAGCCAAAAGAAGCAGTAAACCAAATTAAACAGCCGCCGCCGAGACCTTCGGTTTCTGCAGTAAAGCGCCACACGATAGCGTGTCTAACATCAAAACCAAGACAAAGACGCCGAGAACCAAGAAGAAACAAGAACTCAAGAATTTTTCAGGAGCTTGCCGCTAACTACTTTTCTACAAAGACAAAGATCGCCACCGCCATCTGTGTTCTTTCTTTTTCGTCCGCAACAGATTTTGCGGGGAGAGAGGCTAGGCAATAAACAAAATCGCATCATTGAATACAGCCAGTCAAATGCAATTCGAACAACAAGATTCAACTTAATGCCCCATCAAATCAATATAGGAAGCAGTTCGCCGATTTGTGTAACAAGCAGACACCAGGAGCAGCAAAACAATTAATAGATTTAGACTAAAAACAGAAGACCAAGCAGTCGCTGCTCCAGATCTGGTTTTCCGGATTTTGCTGGCGGGACAGCTAGTGTAGCACCATCAAAGGCCGCCACCAAGCTCTCCAGGCGCAGGCACTAGAACCGACGCAAGAGCCAAAAAGGAATGGTAAAAAAATAATAAATCCGAACTCAGAGTCGGATCAAGAACTGCCGCAGCCGATCAAATCAGGGAAACAGGCCACCAATCAAATGCATCAAAAGTGGCGATCTAATGCAGCTATAGGAAATAATTAATATTAAAACAGCAACCTGGGAGATGAAAACGCATTAATCAAAACACTGCGATTCCTACAGGGTGTCGATCTGATTTCTCTGTCTATGCAGGACGCCGCCGCCAAGACCCTGTTTTCCACGGGCGCACAAAGCGGCGCAACCAGGGACTCAGGTTTTCTCTCAAGCGCTCAGTGGAACAGGCCGCCGCCACCGGGGCACTACAGGCAGGCCAACAAAAGCCGCCGAGCCATTCTTACAGGGGCGCCGTCACAATAGTGCTCTCAAAAACGCCTCGCTGTTTTTCTTCTCTGCAGCCAGGGCTACTTTTTCCTAAGCAGCACCCTAGAATATTCATCTCAGCTTCTTTTATAGGGTAATCCTAACCCTAAAAACCAAATGGGCTTCCGTTAAGGCCCAACAACAACGGAACACATACGCACGCATCTCAAAGCGCCGTCTTCATCGTCGATTGATTTAAACCGCTTCACCATGCGCCGACCCGCGCCGCGGCTTAGTCAAAAGGTCACCAAGATGGTATTTGGTAAAATTACCAAAATACCCCTTCTCGATCTTTTCTGAAGACCGAGTCCAATCCAGTTGAAGCAATCGCCTGCTTCGCCACGTAGGTTGATCAACGGCTCCATGTCGTCAAGTCTCTCCCGTCCGGATCCCACCGCACCATCGAGCACTTGTAACGACTCCGCTTGATCCAACCAACGCCCAACCGCCTGTTCGGTCATCCTTGTCCATTCATGCCACGCTTGAGTCACTTGACCTCACCCGCATCCTTGATCGTTCGGACCTCGGCTCTCCAAGCTTAGTCCCGATCCTCCTCGCCGCTGACCGTCATTGACACGCAAGCCACCGCACAAACAATAGACAAGCAAACACGAATCCGGGAACAAGTTCTTCACAACTTGATCCACGTTAGCCAAAACATGCAATATGCACAACATATGCATTAACAACAAGGATATGACCTATCACAAAATCAGCTCACCACTTAAATCAACATTCAGCACAAAAGCCGGTCAGACCGCCGCTGACCTGACAGAACTGAAACTTTGTCGAAAACGCGTGAAACTTCAAACCAAAAGCCACATTGCCAATTGTTTCATCATCCTAAGATCATGGGCATATCCCCATGATATCCACAATCTCCCCCTTGATGAACACATTGGCAATCTCTCAGAAAATGTAAGTTTGTGGTTTGAAAAGTAAAGAACTCGCAGTTTTCGCACAAAGGCACAACTTGGTCCAAAAGCAAGAAAAAGCAATGGAAATGACCAAGCTGGCTCCAGAATAGCATAAACAAGTGAGATACAGCAAAGGAAAGCAAGAAAGCTTCCAATTCTAGAGAATCGACAAAAATCTCACTTCAGGTCCATATGAAAGAAGAACAATTGTTCTATTTGACCTTTGATCATTGTGAGGCATCAAGATTTGCAATTCAAGTTCAGAAAAGGCAATAAGACCAAAAGAATGCAATATGAATGCTCCCCCTCACTATGATCATCATTTTTCAAATTCTCCATTTCTCTCCCTTACAAAACTTCTCCCCCATAACCAAAAAGCTCTTTATTAACATTACATTTTCGCTATATCTTCTCCCCCTTTGACAATGGATTCATCAAGGAATCATCCCTTCCTCTCATCCAGAGATGATAAATGCACAAGAAGGGAAGAAGCAAAAGAAAGAGCATGCATGAAATGCAATGGGGTGGCTTCATTTTTGTTTTCATTTTTCAATTTTTAGGTAAAAGAAGCTTTGGAGATTACTCAATTGAACAGGCTAGCATTTCTATTATTACTCAAGATACAATAAGCCTGACAAAGCTAGCAAGATCATGATAAGACATATATAGCAAAGCTAGGCTAATGAGCTCAATATATCACAAGTTGTTGGACTAAATTAAGCAACGCTTCAAAATCAGCAAGTTCAACAACAGTTATCCTAAAGTGATAATGGCCATATCAGAATGTCATTGTGAGATCCAGAAGCTAGCAAAGACCATCTTAGAGACAAAAAGTCCTAAGTGAATCATTTAGCTCAAGTTTTGTCAAAAGCCCAAATTTCAACTGTTTCTCATTTGCAATGAATATTCAAGTTGATTAAAGGTCTATCTTAGCAAAGAAGATCCTGGACTAGGAGCCATCCACAATCTCTTCCTAAGCTTCAACCAATTTTGACAATTTGCTTTTTTTAGCCATGTGCTAGATCTCAAGCCTCACTACGACCATCCCAAGCAACAAAAGCTTAAAAGAGTGGTCTAGGTCATCCAAAACTCCCCCTGAGTTCATGCCTAGTATAATGGCAAGCTGTCTCATGAGAAAGAATTGGTGAGATCAGTTTTTTCGCACAAAAGAGATCATTTTTCATTTTGCACAAGGGCTATTTTAGATTCTTTATTGAACTGAAAACTCAAAGATGTTCAATTCTAGATTCCAGAGCTAACAAAGCAATTTTGACAGGGCCAATGTCACAAAAGGATCACTAATTATGCAACTAGCTAAAAGATCCACAAATTGCAATTTTCAGTTTAAGTTGTATTAAAGTTCTAGCTCAATTAGCAAAGACATTGCTGCACTTGTGAAAGCATGATAATTCTAGCAAGTCAAAGAGCTAAACACGATCTTGAGCAAGAATTGAATTACTAAAGCTCAAGTGGGTAATAAGCAAAGTTTCAACAATTAAAAGAAAGAAGCGGTAAAGCTTATATTACAAGTATCTTTTTGGATTTTTATATGTATGCAATATGATACAATGAGATGCACAAAAGACAAAAAAAAAGCCTAAAAAGATCACAAGGATCAAAAAGATCCAAAGAAGATACCACTTGAAGAAGGTATCAGAAAAGATCCACAAAAGTTCAAATGAACAAGGAAAGTTCAGATGAACAGAAAAGGTTCAGAAAAGAACTAAGAAAGATCCAAAAAGAACCAACTCCCCCTCAAACCAACCCATAGGGATAAATTATCCCTAACTTGCTTCTCAAGGTGGCAAACCTTGTTGGGTCAAAAAGCTTTGAGGGGAAATTTGCCAAAAAGGCCTTGGACTCCACAAAAACTAGCACAAAAACTTCAAACACTACAAGATCTCTAGGGAAGACAACTCAAAAAGCTAGGGAGCGAAACACCAACACTAAAAAGCCTACAAGCAGCTCAAAACCTGCTAAGACTAGTGATTGGGAGACAAGCTCGACCTAGGCTGTGAGAAGAATGCATCCTAGCAAATCATGGGATAAGAAGAGTGCCTAGAAAGGACACGTGCTAGAACAGAGCCTCCTATCTACCCTGAACCCAAATGCTATGCAAGGTAGACTAGGGATAACATACACAAAAATAAGGTATAGAAGCTCAAACCTGAGTCGCACTGCTTGGCAGTGAGATGTAGTCATGATAAATGAAGATCCAATCCTTGAAGCTTCAGAAGGTAGTTGCGCTCACCCATCATCCTCATCTCAAATTCTTTCGTCTCCGAGAAGTGATAGTCATCATTGAAGGCACAAATGAAGAAGTACCAATTGTAGGACTACATGTTCTTCTTCTCAACTGATAAGACTACACCAAAGAGACAGAAAAGTCTATGCCTTGGTACTGGGTTAGTGAAACAATATCTAGGGAAACAGTACCAAGACACATGACTAGCAAGGATAGCAGCAAATGATACAAAGCTCATAAAAGCATATAATCAACAATTCAAGACATGAGCATGAAAATAGACAAATCAATTGCAACACATGCTATTCAAGACATGACAAAGCTCAAACTATCCTTAATCAACAATAAGGCATAGGAGCAACCAAACAAGCACATAGCATATCACACATCATATATACAGTCAGAGATAAAACATGCTAGTGAAAGCTATGGCAAAACTCATGCATCCACAACTAACAATAAGACACAAAAACCATGTAAGCATAAAGCATGTTATAGAACAAGACAAGAATAATGTATGCTAACATGGATATCAAGCAAGCATGTGGATACATAAGACAAAAATTAACAAGAGCAAGATAAATCATGTATAAAATAGCACAAGCTCATGATGACAAAACAAAGCTCACATAACCATGGAAATAATGAACAATAATATAATACATGGATATACAAGCAAGGTAAAGGAAAAGGCATGATGACAGATATCACAAGTGTAACACATGCCAAAATGATACAAGTGAGCACAAAAACAAGCACAACATGCTAAGTATGAATAATCATGAAGATAAAGGCATGAAGGTATAGAATAGCTCACCATACATGTGAAAGCACCAATTATGAATGCACATGCCTCTTGGAGGCCATCGTTGAGGTGGAGAACCATCAAGTGTCCCGATCAAGTGATGAAGCAAAAGATCAGAATCTTAAAGTCCATGTTCTCCAACCCGCGTTCTTGGTACCTACACAAGAGAAAGGCAAGGTGTCCGAGTCTTGGGTCCCGAAGGGTTAGATAGCAAATGCTTGGGAACCCAAACCTTGGACACACCACCACCAGAAGCAGTCGAAACATTATGTGAGTTAGCATGATGCAAATGATGGTCCATGCAAGAAGATCCAACATCAACCTTGAAGGCACGCCGCGAGTGGACAACTCGATGAGGAAAACGAGGTCCATCTCTAGGAAAGCGGCGATGGCCTTGCTTGAAAGCACTATGATGAGAACCAACAGAAGCATCAAAGAAACTCACACAACCTCGCCGTGGGTGTGTACCTCGATGAACAAAACGGGGTCCACCTCTTGGAAAACGGCGGAAATCCTGCCTCAGGGCAGCTCGTGGACCAAAACCAAAACTATGCAAACTATGTCCACGGCGCTGTCCGACACCACTAGAAAAGGTGTCAAAAAAGCCATCAACAAATCGAGTCTTCGTGCTTGGCTCTTTAGTGTGCATGTCATGAGAAAGACTATGCTCACTAGGAGACTTAGAAGCATGAGCTCGACGCATCTGTTTTGCACGCCGAAAACAAAACTCTACGTGATGTCCATTCTTTCCACAAAATGAGCAATGGTATAAAGGTCTACTAGTAGACACGGTCCAAGAGGACGAAGCACCATTATGGCTCAAAGAAGAAGTCCTGGAAGAACTAGCATCATGACTCGTCCTCGTATCGACACTAGACCCACACATGCCATGAGAAAGGCTATGTGTGTTCCTAGAGGTACGACGACACATTCGACGCTCATGTTTCAAACGGTGAAAGCAAAACCCTAGAGTGTGTCCATTATTCTTACAAAATGTGCAATGGTACTTCTCTTTTGAAGATTTAGTACCATTTGAGAAAGAAGCACATTTGTCTTTTGAAATCCGTCGGACAACACAAGAAGAGTCCGAAAGAGTCGAACTCACTAAAGAAGAGCTATCCAAAGCGATACCATAAAAACCAACATCAAGTGACTCACGTTTAGCACAAAAAGACTCCAACTCCGAATGCAAAGATGCAAGAGAAATCTTAAAAACATCAATCTCGGAGTGAAGGCAAATACAAGAGTCACATGACTTGGCGCTCATATCATCGCGCAAGGACTTAACCTCGCTCTTCAATGAAATGCAAGATGTGCAAGAAATTAATGATGCTTTCGAATTAAGCATGCAGTTCAAAGCATCAATTTCAGTTTCTAAACAAGCACAATTCTTGCAAGAGACTAAACCATCCTTAAGCAATTTTTCATGTTTTAAACACATGCTACAAGGCCTAGCTTCAATTTCAATAATCTCAGCCCTAGCATTTTCTAATTGCTCAAGGTGAAAGGTATTAGTCAATTTAAGCTTCTCAATTTCAGTAAGCATGCCTACACAAGAATCACAATTATTTCTAGCCATAGAACTAAGATTGTCTATTTCTAACTTAGCATTGTCAAGTTCATGATGTAAGGCAATACAAGAATCACATGGCATAGAAGCATTTAATCTCAATATTTCATTTTCAGATTTTAGGCATGCGAAAGAGTTATTCAGGTTCTCCATGTCTACAAGCAATGAATCATAAGCATTCATGGAGGTTTTCAATCCGGAGAGCTCATGAGACAAATCATCTTTCTCTTTTTCTAACAATTTTACTTTCTTTCTAAGAGCAAGCAGTTTAAGATCATATGGATATAAGACTTTTACAAGTTTTTCGTTGCTCACCTTGCTTAGCTCAAGTAGGGGATCGTCCTCATAAGAGTCATCACTATCATCAAAAGGCTCATCATCAAAATCCTCTCCATCATGTTCATCCTCAAAAGCTGCTGTGCATACGCCATCGGGCTTCTTCTCCTGCTCTAAAAGTGACTCATCCACAAACTAGGACAATCAAAACAAAAAGATTTACCACAGATATCACAGGAGACTTCCTCCTCCATCGCCATTACACTTATCATACATTCAAATATTTTGTTACGGCCAACACCATTGGTAAAAGAACCACGACAAGATGCAAGGAAACGCTCACAAGTCCTCACACTAGTCGCCATGCTCAAAGATCAATAAAGATCACAAAAGAGCAAACTTGGCTCTGATACCAATTGTAGGACCGAAAAGGCGACTAGGGGGGGGGTGAATAGACGCTTTCTCTATTTTTCACCTCGATCGAACTCAACACTACTTTCACTCCAATAGCTATAAAAGCTATGAAGATCAGATCTGAGCACAATGGATGACCTGTGTTGAATCTGATCAAACCCCGAAGCACAAGACCAGAAACATCTCACAACCGCACAGGAAGATTCGGAAGGACTAACTAGCTTGCTGTATATATGAGAAGAACAGAAACAGCACATGTAACAAGGAGTAGCAGCTAATAAACAAATATCTAAAACTCTAGATCGTTTTTCTCTGGGAGATACCACACTTGGGTTCTGTTCTTGTGCACAACACAATTGCTTTCAGAGCATTGCTCACACGGCTTATGCCGCAACAAACCACAAGATACTACAGCTGTCGAGAGCAAATAAACAGATCTGAAATTGAACAAAAATTGCACACTGCAGCTGCCGATCAATCCACTCAACCGCAAGAGAAAAATATGATCTGTCGCCGCTACATGCACAGCAATCAAGGCTTGAGTTGAACCAATGAGCAGCAAAAGGCAAAAAATAAAAACAGAATAGTTTGTCACAGGGCAATAAGATGGGTGCAGCCAAGTAATAAGATCTCAAACTGGGTCAACTTGATGCACCATCTAATCAAACAAGCAGAGAACTGGGCACAGGATTTTGCAGAGCCAAAAGAAGTAGTAAACCAAATTAAACAGCCGCCGCCGAGACCTTCGGTTTCTGCAGGCAAAGCGTCACACGCATAGCAGGTCTAACATCAAAATCAAGACAAAGACGCCGAGAACCAAAGAAGAAACAAGAACTCAAGAATTTTTCAGGAGCTTGCCGCTAACTACTTTTGTACAAAGACAAAGATCGCCACCGCCATGTGTTCTTTCTTTTTTAGCAACAGATTTTATGGGAGAGGCCAGCAATAAACAAAATCGCATCATTGAATACAACCCGGTCAAATGCAATTCATAACAACAAGATTCAACTTAATGCCCCATCAAATCAATACAGAAGCGATTCGCGATTTGTGTAACAAGCGATACACCGTGAGCAAAGAAACAATTAATAGATTTAGACTAAAAATGAAGACCAGCGATCCTCGCTCCAGATCCGGTTTTCGGATTTTGTCAAGCGATGACCTAGTGTAGCACCATCAAAGGCCGCCACCAAGCTCTCGGTAGCGCAGCACTAGAACCGACGAAGAGCCAAAAAGGAATGGTAAAATAATAAATCCAACTCGAGTCGGATCAAGAATCGCCGCAAATGATCAAATCAGGAAATAGGCCACCAATCAAATGCATCAAAAGTGGCGATCTAATGCAGCTATAGGAAATAATTAATATTAAAACAAAGAACTCGAGATGAAAACGCATTAATCAAAACACTGCGATTCCTACAGGGTGTCGATCTGATTTCTCTGTCTATGCAGAACGCCGCCGCCAAGACCCTGTTTTCCACGGGCGCACAAAGCGGCGCAACCAGGGACTCAGGTTTTCTCTCAAGCGCTCAGTGGAACAGGCCGCCATCGGGCACTACAGCGAAGCAACAAAAGCCGCCGAGCCATTCTTCTGGGCGCCACACAACAAGGTTCTCAAAACGCCTCATTGTTTTTTCTTCTTAGCGACCTGGCTACTTTTTCCTAAGCAGCACCCTAGAATATTCATCTCAGCTCCTTTTATAGGGTAATCCTAACCATAAAAACCAAATGGGCTTCCGTTAAGGCCCAACAACAACAGAACACATACGCACGCATCTCAAAGCGCCGTCTTCATCGTCGATTGATCTAAACCGCTTCACCATATACCCGATTTCCACAAGCGCTTAGTCAAAGGTCACTAAGATGGTATTTGGTAAAATTACCAAAATACCCTTCTCGATCTTTTCGAAGACCGAGTCCAATCCAGATTGAAGCAATCGCCGCTTCGCCACGTGTAGGTTGATCAACGGCTCCATGTCGCCAAGTCTCTCCGTCTCGATCCCACCGCACCATCGAGCACTTGCAACGACTCCCGCGCCGCTTGATCCAACCAATCGCACCGGACCGCCCGTTCGGTCATCCTTGTCCATTCTGCGCCACGCTTGAGTCACTTGACCTCACCCGCATCCTTGATCGTTCGGACCTCGGCTCTCCAAGCTTAGTCCCGATCCTCCTCGCCGCTGACCGTCATTGACACGCAAGCCACCAAGCAAAGAATAGACAAGCAAACACGAATCCGGAACAAGTTCTTCACAACTTGACCCACGTTAGCCAAAACATGCAATATGCAACACATATGCATTAACAACAAGGATATGACCTATCCCAAAATTAGCTCACCACTTAAATCAACATTCAAGACAAAAAGCCTACGGACCACCGACCGACTGTGAATCAAACTTTGTCGAAAAACGCGTGAAACTTCAAACCAAAAGCCACATTGCCAATTGTTTCATCATCCTAAGATCATGGGCATATCCCCATGATATCCACAGGTACGCATTGAACGGTCTGTACATCTTATTTGCTTCGCAAGTTTTCAGTTTCTAACTTGTTAATTATGTGTACATGTCGATCTATAACGTGAGATGCACGAGTTGGCAACCTCCATACATTGTATGATGCTCGGGAAGTGCTCCAGCATGACGACATAAGAGATTAGATAGGTCATGGACCAGTTCATCGAGAAGCAAGGCGAGGCATTCAGCTGGCGTCTTGCCGTAGGGCGAGGGAGGTGGTGGACCCACCTGTGTGTGGACAGGGGGTGAGCCACGGTGTGTCACGCCCCATGACTCCTCACCCGGACATGGCGGGCGGGTCCTCATGGCACCGTGCTAGAAGTACCAAAGCACAGTTCGTAGGTCAGTATAAAACACTCACGTCTAGTTATTTATTTCGAACTCCACTATTTACTAACGTCAATTTTCTTTGACAGGTCTTGAGTTCCACCCGTACACGGGGTAGGAGTATGTGGAGCCGTCCACTACCATCGTGCGATGAGGTATGTCTATCTTGTTTGCATGCATAACATACTTTTTCAGTATTTTCACCATGTTTACATGCATAGCATACTGTTTCACAGCTCGTACACCCCTTTGGGACGAGGAGGTGGTGTCACACAAGAAGTCACGCTCCGGGGACTTTGAGTTCAAGCAGGGGTGGACACTACGTCGACCGGGTTGTGGGCCTTGGAACGACGAGAGCGGTCAGGTCTCCGTAGGGGCTTCACAGCTGCACAGTGCGTCCGGAGCGAGCCAGCCGACGCAACACCCTATTGCGACACCCCCTCAGGCTACTCATGTCGGTAGGGTGCCTCAGCTACCTGAGCCTTTTACCTACTCATACCAGCGCCCACATCAGCCTTGGGCGAGGCCAGGACACGTGGGGTACACCCTAAGAGGGCCTGTGAGTAGATATTTGTTCTTGTAAATATCAGTCATGTTATGTAAATATAAATTTATGTACAACTTACATTATGCTAGTCTCGTGTTTTGGTACTGTTTGTTCTTGTGTATACAGGTAACCGTGTGAGGAAGTCAGCATCGCGAGACCCCACCTTTTCAAACATTAAAGATCGCTCCCAATCATGCCACACACTGCCACTTTTGCAGACCAAGATGATAACACACTTCAATGCTACCTTTCCACACCGAAAAGACAGCACTCCGCCACGGCCCCTTTTCAGATCGAAGAGACCGCACCCTGTCACACCACATGCAGCCACTTTTGCAGACTGAGTTGACAACACGCTGCGACACTGCCTTTTCAGACCGAAAAGGTCACACTCTGCCACGACACCTTTTTAGACTGAAAAGAACGCACCACGACACACTACAACGCTACCTTTGTAGACCAAAAAGACCACACTCCACCACGCCACCTTTTTAGACCGAAAAGACCCATTATAAAAGAAGGGAGAAGAGAGCTGAAGGAGAACACTACACCACCACACCCAACACTTCACCAAAGCTTGATTCACACAACTGAGAGGAAGGAGATGTCGGACTTGTCGGTGAACTTCTACGCGAAGATGCTGCGGAAGCGCAAGTGACTTGCTGAGAGGGCTAAACCCTACCCGGATTGTTCTATGAAGGATGCACAGTACCACCAGAGTTCCCACATCTGCAATGTGTGTGCGAAGAACTAGCTAAGATCATCCAGTCGACACACCCGGCGACCACCGCTCGGGCGTACTACACATGCGGGAACATCCTTGTAAGTGAATCTTCTACACACATAGATTTTCCAAATCTTACATTCCAATCCACATATCCCTAACTACATCTACGCATAATGGCAGCCGGAGATGCAATGCAACTTTTTCCAATGAATCGACGACTCAGACATGTACGATAGAGCGTTCATCGAGCAGAAGTACATGTTGAACTATGCGATGCGAGCCGTGACCTTCAAACACTGGAAATCTTACATACCCGACCCTATTGAAGAGGCACCAGAGGAGCCCAAGAAAGTAGGGTGGTGGTGGAAGACCCTCGAATAGGAAGCTGAGTACGACCGGGCCAAGTGCATGGCGGACAATGGGAAGGCTCCTACTAGTGAGACCGATGACCATCTGGATCGAAGAGGCTGTAGGAACACGGGTAGGCTACATTAGCGCAATTTAAAAAATCTACCGTGCAACCAAAGAACCTCCGCTAGTAATAGATCACGGGATTACCAGTAGACGCGCATACTCACAGCGAAAGAAGAGTCGATGTAGCGCGTTGGTGCGATTGTAGTCGTACTAGCCTCGCGCCTTCTCCAAGTGCTCCTCGTGACTGCCACAAATTGTGGATCGTCCTAGCATTGAATCCTCGCAGCAATGCCTCCAAGGTATCCACACGTACGGCCGAGGACACCACACACCAGAGTGCTAGCGCCGGCTGCACGGTTTTCGATGAGGGAGGTGTGGCGGCTAGGGTTTCGGGAATTCCGAAAATCACATGAACCCTGTCCCATCGCCCCTCTATATATAGGCATCCATGATGGGTCTCAAACTCGGAGGCCTATTAGGAACTCGTGGCCCATAAGAATTCGGATCACCATCCAAAATATGTCACAGTCCTTTAAGCGTGCGACCCTATAGGTTCACGTACACTTGGACATGGCCCGAGTACTCCTACTTGTTCACTAATCGGTAGTGGCCCCTAGCAGGACATGCTGACTCCCGAGTATATGTAAAGATCACATCGGACGAACCTTAACAAATCTCATATGTATTTCCCTTTGCTTCACGATATCGGTCAAACTCAAGGCGAGTACGTGCCATCCTTGTTGGTTAGCTCGACCACTCTTTCTCGATCAAGTGGCTCGAATTCCCTGACTATGGTTAACTCTTTAACCGCGAGTAGCATGGCCATGCATTTCTGGAATCCGATCACTCGAGAGGCCTAGAGATATCTCTCCCTTTGCATGAAGGGGCAAATCCTATCTTGATCGACCATGCCTCGACGCATGTATCATGACAAACCCGAAAGCTACCTTAAAACTACCCAGTTACAGAGTAGCATTTGGCAACCCCTAAGTCACTACACATCTTGAGTACGCGCGATGACCTCAAGTCTAAGGATATAACATACGTATTATAAATGAGACCAACTGATGACATATAAGAATACAACGTTCTCGCAGTGTCTCATGGTGGGTCGATCCAACCCCATGTTCGCTAACATGTGTCCATATTATTGGTTTAATATATCCATATCTATCATCCATGAAACATGGTCATCAACTAATACATAAGCTAGTCTATTCATATGTTTCCAACTAGGGATCGCTTTACAATAATCATCGCAAAGATAAATCTAGAGTTTCACAATCAAGTCACATACTTGATAATAAATATTAACGATATTATTCTTGGAACAAGATAACATATTATCCAATAAATTATGAACATAACGAAATATAATCATCTCTATGTTTGCCTCTAGGGCATATCTTCAATAATCTCCCGCTTGCACTAGAGTCAATCATGTAAGTATCTAATACCAATAGCTCTTGTGTGCGCCTCATGTTTTGGCCGTGTAAGAGGCTTTGTCAACGGATCAGCAACATTTAAATTCGTGTGTACTTTGCATATCTTTACATCTACTCGATGGGATTTAGGTTCCTTAGCCTGCCGCAATGGCTGCATTATTATCACAATAGAGATCCATTGGGCTCGAGGCACTCGAGACCATACCCAATTCAGCAATAATCAGCAACCATTATCCAAACACCTTCAAACACCTTCCTTCGCAGCTTCAGAAGCTGCGATGTACTCGGCCTCCGTCGTGGAATCAGCAACCGTCTCTTGCTTGGAACTTTTTCGGCTCACTGCTCCTCTATTCAAAATAAATACAAAACCAGATTGCGAATGATAATCATCTTTGTCAGTTTGGAAGCTTGCATCGGTGTAACCATTTACAACGAGCTCTTCATCACCACCATAAACTAGGAATACATCCTTAGTCCTTCTCAAGTACTTAAGAATGTTTTTCACAGCTGTCTAGTGGCCTTCACCGGGATCAGCTTGGTATCTGCTTGTAACACTTAGAGTATATGACACATCTGGTCGAGTACATATCATAGCGTACATGATAGATCCAATAGCTAAAGCATATGGAATATCATTCATACGGTCTCGCTCATTAGTTATCAAAGGACACTGACTCTTGTTAAGACTTATGCCATGTGACATAGGCAAAACCCCCTTCTTAGCATCCTGCATGTTGAACCGTTTCAACACCTTGTCAATATAAGTACTTTGGCTTAATCTAATTAGCCTTCTCGATCTATCTCTATAGATCTTTATCCCTAAGATATATACTGCCTCTCCTAGGTCCTTCATAGAAAAACTATTTTTCAATAAGGCCTTAACAGATTCCAGCATAGGAATACCATTCCCAATCAATAATATGTCATCTACATATAAGATTAGGATTACAAGTGCGCTCCCGCTAACCTTCATGTAAACACAATGTTCTTCTTTGATCTTGACGAAACCAAACCTTTTGACCTCCTCATCAAAACATATATTCCAACTCCGAGATGCTTGCTTCAACCCATAAATGAATTTATGAAGTTTGCACACTTTACTAGCATTCTTTGGGTCGACAAAACCCTTAGGTTGTGTCATGTACACATCCTCACTTAGGTTTCCATTAAGAAAAACCGTTTTGACATCCATTTGTCATATCTCATAGTCAAAATATGCAGCAATAGCTAGAATGATCTGTATAGATTTAAGCATCGCTACCGACGAGAAAGTCTCATCGTAGTCAATTCCTTGAACTTGTCGAAACCCTTTTGCGAATAGTCAAGCTTTATAAATGTGAACATTTCCATCCATGTCAATCTTTTTCTTATAGACCCATTTGCACTCATTGGTTTTAAAACCATCAGGCGGATCAACTAGGTTCCAAACCTGATTGTCCCCCATGGAGTCTATCTCAGATTTCATGGCTCCAAGCTATTTCTTAGAGTCTAGGCCCATCATTGCTTCCTTATAAGTCACAAACGCATCACTGTCCAACAACAATATATCACGCAAATACCGAGCAGGTACTTTGTGCGTCTTGTCTGACCTTCGTAGATTTGGTGCTTCCCCGACTAGGGTATCTCCAATTGTGGGTTCCCCAACCACATTTTCCCTAACTAGGGCGTCTACGGCTAGGTCCTCCCCAAGTAGAGTTTCTCGAACCTCTTCGAGTTGCACAGTTCTCCTACTCGCCCTTCTCGAGAGAAACTCTTTCTCTAGAAAGACACTGTTTCGAGCGACAAATACTTTGTCCTCTTCTCGGTTGTAAATAATATTCTTTGGTTTCCCTAGGATATCCTATAAAGAAGCATTTATCTGACTTGGGTGTGAGTTTATCAAACGTCAAACGTTTAACATAGACATCACATCCCCAAATCTTTAGATAAGACAAACTTGGACTCTTTCCAGTCTACATCTCATATGGTGTCTTATCCACTGATTTACATGGTATACTATTTAAAGTGAAAGCAGCAGTTTCTAGAGCGTAACCCCAAAAAGGCAATGACAAATCCGATTAGCTCATCATCGACTGAACCATGTCCAACATGGTCCGATTACGCCGCTTGAACACCCCATTCCATTGTGAAGTACCCGGTGGTATAAGCTGTGGGATAATTCTACATTGCTTCAAATGATCACCAAATTTATGGCTCAAATATTCACCTACACGATCAGATCATCAAAATTTGATTATCTTGCCAAGTTGATTTTGTACCTCACTTTGGTACTCTTTGAACTTTTCAAAGGATTCCGACTTATGCCTTATTAAGTAGATGTATCCCTATCTACTAAAGTCATTGGTGAAAGTAATGAAGGACTGGAAACCACCTCTAGCTATCGTGCTCATTGGCCCACACACATCTGTATGTACGAGTGCTAGTAAGTCAGACGCCCTCTCAGTTCATCCAGTGAAAGGCGCCTTGGTCATCTTTCCAAGTAGACAAGATTCGAACGTTTCAAATGATTCCAAATCAAATAAATTTAGAAGCCCATCATCAAGGAGCTTCTTCATATGTTTCTCACTTATGTGACACAAATAACAACGCCAAATACAAGTAAAATTCATATCATTCAACCGAAGCCTCTTTGCATTAATATTATAGACAAGTGCATCATCAAGATTAAAAATAAACAACCCATTCATAACAGGAGCATAGCCATAAAATATTTTATTCAAAAATATCGAACAACCATTGTCCTCAATAATGAATTTATAACCCTCTGCCAACAAACATGAGATAGAGATAATGTTTCTACTCATGGTTGGAACACAATAACAATTATTTAATTCCATAATAAATCCTGAAGGCAAATGTAATGGCAGGGTCCCGACAGCTAATGCAACAACCCTTGCTTTATTGCCGACGCGAAGATCCATCTCTCCTCTTGCAACACTCCTACTTCTTGTTAGACTTTGCATCGAATTACAAATATGAGCAACCGATCCAGTATAAAATACACAAGAGTTAACAGAAGAATCGGCAATAAAAACATCTATAACATTAAAACCTGAAGTGGAAGGGTTAGTCCCACCATTCTTTTCCAGATCAGCTTGGTATTTCTTGCAGTTCCTCTTCCAATGGCCTTGCTCTTTGTAGTAAAGCATTCATTCTCTGAAGTCAGTCCAGACTTAGTCTTGGGCTTAGGCTTGTTAGTATGAATCTCATCCAAAGCTTTAGCCTGACCCTTTCTTTTGACCCAAGTCTTAGCCTTCTTCTTGAAGCTTGTACTCTTTTGCACCATCATTACATGATTGTTGCTTTTCTTAACGCTGTCCTTTGCAGTCTTGAGCATCATATGCTGCTCGGTGGGATTCTTGTCTAGACCATTCATATGGAAGTTCATAATAAATTGCCCATAGCTTGCAGGAAGCGAAGCAAGAATCAAGTCAGTAGCCAATTCTTGGCTAAGGGAAAAACCAAGTTTTTCTAAGCTCTGTATGTAACCAACTATCTTGATCACATGAGGGCTCGCCGGACTACCCTCAGCTAGCTTACATCCAAACAAATTCTTTGAGATCTTATTTCTCTCAGTTCTTGTTTGTGTCTCAAACATGCCTTTGAGCACCACGATCATATCGTAGGCCTCTATGTTCTCAAACTGTTTATGAAGGTCTGAGTTCATGGCAACAAGTATGAAACAGCTAACATCAAGGGACTCATCACATGTCTTTTTATAGGCGTTTTTAAGAGTAGCAGTGGCATTTTTAGCAGGCACTTCTGGAATTAGTTCCTCTAGAACATATTCCTTTTTATCTTGTCTAAGAACAATTCTTAGGTTGCGGGACCAATCTGTAAAATTTGTTCCATTCAGTTTTTCTTTATCAAGTATCGAACGTAAAGCAAAACTGGAGGTAGGTACAGCAATTGGTGCCATGATCTACAACATAAAATATGCAAAAACTAAGACATATGTTCAAGAAAAGTAACTTATATTAAACAATTTAATAAAGATACTCCCACTAAATCCATATCCCTCTTATGAAATTTAGTGATTCAAGACCCGCAATCAGTTAATCTACTAGTGAGCTTTGGCATCACTGCTAGAAGATTAGTGAAACTGCTAAGCAACAATTTGCTAATCATATCTCTATATAACTCTTGTTATTGGGCAGCATCTCTATGCTCCGGCACCCAACCCTATGCCCCAAGGTCCATATCCGTTATGATGACCTTGTCAAGTTAAACCAATACTATGCGTGTAAGTGTCCGACACAAACCCATCTAGTCAAGGAATGTTAATGGTACTATACTTTGCAAGACCTATCATTAAAATACATGACTTTGGATGGTGCAGCTAATTGGGAGGGCATCAATTTAGCTTAATATTATGAGAGGGAATTTTACTTCTACCATGTTAAAAGTATTTAGAGCAACTAAATAACATGCATAGAAATAAATGAACAAGAATATAAAGGCATTAACAGATAATCATATTGCATCGTGATATAGTATAACCCTTCCACATGGTGATCTCCATCATCGTGCTTTTAGTTCGCCATATTTCCAAGTGGCCAATTCCCCCAAGAACTCCCACTAAGCCCTTACTCCTAATAGCACTAGTAATAAATTACAAGGAGTGAAGAAGCATCACAAGTCGACACGTAGGCCATTATACAAATATAGACAGCCTTGGGCTGCAATAAGCATGACATAGGTCATGAACATATCACATATACATGTATCTCATACATCATGGGTTATACTATTCATAAAATCCAGCAAAAACAAGTTATGCATAGAATCGCATTCTATCCAACGGATGGTGTGAACTAGCAATACCAAAAACCAAGTTAAGATCCTAGTCCACAGGGGTGGCAACCTGCGCCAAAGGGGCGGTAGCCCTATCCATATACCAAGGTCCTTTTCGGACCACGTAGATCCAATCTATTGTTCCATCCATGTAACTAGCATTGGATTAATCATATTAACCCTTTCCGATCGTAACTCCAATTCGATTAACCAGATTGATCTTCGCGTGCTCCATGGAGTTACGAACACTGTCTGTCACGATAGCGGAAACCGATCGGTAGAGGCAAGTCGTGATTCGAACATGAAAACATGATCATAGAATAACGATCATGAACCCATCTTGAGACCACCGCGCATAGACGATCATATCGACCATCGCCAAAAACAATCTATCATATAGAACAACCAACAAAAACAATAATAGATCACATATATGACTCCCACATATCACAATATGTATTTAATCCGAATCTAAAACTAGACGGGATGGCTCTGATACCACTGTAGGAACACAGGTAGGCTACACTAGCGTAATTTCAAAAATCTACCGCGCAACCAAGGAACCTCCGCTAGTAATAGATCACAGGATTACCACTAGACGCGCATACTCGCAGCAGAAGAAGAGTCGATGTAGCACATTGGTGCGATTGTAGTCGTACTAGCCTTGCGCCTCCTCCAAGTGCTCCTCGTGACCGTCACAAATTGTGGATCGTCCTAGCGTTGAAGCCTCGCAGCAACGCCACCAAGGTATCCACACGTACGGGGTAGAGACACCATGCACCGGAGTGCTAGCACCGGCTGCACGGTTTTGGGCGAGCACTACAACAGGACCAATCTATCCTAACACACACTTGCGACACATATAGCATGTGTTGCAGGAAAACTGTATTGCAACACATATTCTCATGTTGCTACGACCCAAGTGTAGAAAGCTCCAAACATACTCAACCCCTTGTATGTTACCACACTTTATAGTGTAAGTTACAACACTTAATAGACGTGTTGCTAGGTCAATGAACAAATTTTAGACAATGGGCTAAGATACTTTGTTGTTATAATTCTATTAATCTACTTATTAATTTTTTATAAGAATGGAATATGCACGCCATCAAAATATGGTTGTCTATTATCTCACCATGGCAGTTACACTCAATGTAGAGTGACTATATAATTTATTACATTGGAAGATGTATTGATTTTTATAATATTACATGCAAACTAGTTCAAGATCAACGACATCTGACAAACAATAGTTCAATATTGAAGAAGCATATTTGATTGGTTTATGTACCGCTCCGATTTTTTTATCTTATGTTTTTCAATTAATTTATTATTAATAATAAACCATCGTTTTTTTAAATTGTGAAATTAAAAAAATTATCTTGCCGTAATGATACCGTGTGTTACGGTTCAATTATGGATGTGCTCCATTTCCTGATCTGCCACCGTGTAGCATTACATAGGGTCTTCAGCATTATTGGGTTCTTCCAGTATCCTGCACAGGACTAGTAGCCATTGATGCCGATTGTAACATCCCAAATGTATAATTAGGGTTAATCAAGTATAATTATATGTGTAGAAATTAAAACTTTTCTCACATCTTGAAAAACCCTAAAATCTTATGTAATTCTTGTCCAAGAGTTGTGTAATCCAAAAACACAAAGCTCTTGTTGACCAAAAATCAAATTCTTTTTCCAATTATCTTAAATCTTGTGCCAAACATTTGAATATATTTTCCTTGGTCCCAAAAACTGATATGGGACCCTCTAAAAATATCATGAGTTATAACACTTGTTGATAATTTTGGAGGCAAAACAATCCTTTAAACAACCTTCATGAATTTCCTGAGAAAATGCATTGCATAATAACCTCTGGAAATTTTATGCAAGGTTGATCTCATTGTCAGCAAGCTTCAGTTAAAATTTCATCAAATTTGGAGTTCATTTGCTATCTCAAATAATTCTGTAAGTTTCAATTTGTTAAAAACTAAATTTAAAAGCCTATACTGCTCCTTGGGCTAGCTATGTTCAAAGTTGGTCCAGCCCAACCATGTCTGCACCTCGTGAGACCTCATCTCCACTCGATCAGTCGCAGTAGCTGGATTTACATCCAACAGCCACGACCTCCTCCGCGGTCAACACCGCAAGGACCTCCCCACCTCATGAGGTCATTGCCGTTGGATCAGTGATCCACGGTCATGACCTCCCCTGTGTGTTAAACCTCAAAGACCTCCTCGAGCTGTTAAACCATCGCAGCGAGGTCATCCCACCTTGTTGAGGTCGTAGCCATTGGATCAAATCCAACAGCTCACGACCTCCCCGTGTTATCAAGCACTCACAACCTCCCCCATCTTTTGTTGTGCACCGTTAGATTAAAATCTACTACCACGACCTCCTTTGTCTCATGCGCACTGACCTCCCCAACAAGACGTGAGATCGTGAGTCCTTAGATCTAAATCTAAAGGCCTGACCTCCCTTGTGCGTTATGCAAGCTCAGACCTCCACCTCTTTTGATCGGAACCCTTAGATCTAAATCTAACGGTCCGACCTCCCCGCTGTGCATCATATCGACCTCCCCATCGTCGGTGCCCTTGGATTTAAATCCAAAGGCCATGACCTCCCCTCATGTCCTTTTGATCGCGTGCGAAAGTCCTCACTGAGGTCCACACCGCTGGATGGAGATCCAACGCTTGGACCTCTGTCCCTTTTCCTCACGTGCGTTTTGCGATTATGAAATCGGAGGGCCACGACCTCCCCATCTCTGATCGTGTGGCCGGGACCTCCTCCCACCACTTAAAACATAACGGTTCAAAAATTGATCCGATGGTTAGGACCTCTCCTGTGTCTTATCCAACGGTCACCAAGACCTCCCTGTTCTTCTCCTTCCTCTGGCGCATGCGTGCTCTCGAGCGGTGGAGTTAATGCGCCAGCCTCTGGCACCTTTAATGACTCTTTCTTGACCAAGCATTTAATGCAGTCGACTTTCCGCCTTCAGTCAAGCAGACCGCCTTTGTCAACTTTATGTCATGTCCACCCCATGGACCAACCCGTGGGCTAAGCTCACCATGGAGCTTAGCCCCAGTTCATAACCTTCACTCAGGCTATAAGTCACCCTGGGGATCCTCCCTTGGCTTCCTTTGCACACAACCGATCTCAGCCTTGCATCTTGTGCGTGGCTGAGCTCCTAACTCACTCACCTCCTCTCTAGTGGCTGCCATTGTTGAAGTCCTTGGAACTCCTCAGTGACTCAAGGTAGTTTGGCCGTGCTGGTCATCTTTTGACCTCTCCGGCTCGACGGCGTTCAAGGCCGTCGCCGCCGTTGAGAGGAGGACCTTTGGGTGCGCATGGTTATTGCGGACCCAACGGTACCATTGGATCTCGCCGGCGAGGTCTACATCGCCGGCGATGACCACATCTTTGCGCTCGGGTTTTGTCGGACACAACGGCAGCGTCGTTGTCGTTTTTAGGACAGAAATCCTCCATGTTTAATGCGCTAATCATGTGTTCCAATCATTGTAATCATTGGATGTCTTAACTGCCTTAAATCCACCCTTTAATGCGTGCATTTAAGACCTCCAGCCTGCGGACCTCCTTGATGTCCAGCGGCATTTATTCATGTCCAAGTGCGTCTTGCGAGTTAAAGCGCTGGTGCGGGCGCCCGCACCTCCTCCGAGGAGATCTCGAGCGCCCAAGACCTCCCTTGCGCAATCGTGGCCGCCTGCACCTCCTGGAGGTCTCAGGGCGTTAGGACCTCCGCTTAGGACCTCTCGTAGCCATCTCACCGCTCATGACCTCCCGGGTAGATCTTGACCGTCAAGGTCCTCCTCGGACGATCTGAACCATCGAGGACCTCCCTTGAACATCTGGACCGTCCCAGACCTCCCCTGTGAGGTCCTGACGATGTAGATTTTCCTCGTGGAGATCTTGATAGTTTGACCTTCCTTTGGAAGATCTCAACCGCTGAGGACCTCCCTTTAGATCTGGTCCGCTCCGGACCTCCTTCTCATGTTGTGGTCCGTTGGATTTCGTGATCTCGGCCACGACCTCCCTCACCTCGCGCATGTGAGTTGCTAAGAGGTCCAGACCTCTGGACTTCACGTGCGTGTGTGATGATTCTCTGGGAGGTCTTGAGCCGTTGGATCTGAGATCTGTGGCTCACGCCCTCCCATACCCTTGTGAGTTTTAGAAATTCCAAAGAGGTCTTAGTTAAACCTGAAATAAGGTATAGACTTTAGAATTTCATATCTTCTTCGTTTTGAATCCTTTTGAGGTCGTTCAACTTGTGTTAGCTCTGTCTTGAACTTGACTTTAATCCAAAAATGATTGTAAGTTGAGTTCAGCTCCAGAGCACAGTTTGCCATTAGATTTTAAAACCAACTTTAAAATGTACACTCAAAAACAATACTTAACTTGTAAAAGGTATAACTAATGCTCTATAGTTTATTTTTGGGTGAGACCAACTTTGTTGGTTTCCTCCATTAATGGTCTCACTGTGAAAATTAGTTTTGAGCATGTTGCTGTTAGGAAAATGAGGACTTGTGCATTATAATTTTGTTCAAGTTCTTGTTTTTGAAAATTTGTAGAAAGTGCAATATAGCTCCAAATGAGGTGAACTCAATTGTGTTATTCATCTCATGAGGTGCTGGTTTTACAGTAAAAATTTCAGCTTCACTTCTGTTCTAGAAAATGTTGCCTCATAATTAAATTAGTGAATAGTGCAGTTTGGTATTTTTAGGGCTGAGCAGAATTGATTTCATCATATCTTTTGCATTAAGAATCCAAATCAATTGGTTCTTATTGCTAAATTCATGATAAATCATTGTCTTGCTGCTGTAAAATTTTCATAGCTTTCGGAGAAGTTTCTCTGTTGCGTCTTTTTGGTTCTTCGTCGTTCTTATCGGTTCTTTCTCGCTTTTCCGTTAGGTTTCGACATTTGTGGTGATACCGAGAGCGACCCTCTGCCACAATTTGAGCAATAGCAACAAGGCAAGCAGTTTGATCATTTCCATCATTGTCCCATTACTTTAAAGCTTAATATATTGTTTTACTTCTATGTATGCATGCTACTTTGTGTTAAATGTCACTAGCAAGCCTATAGTTGCATAATCTGAGGAATTGTTCATCCTCTACTACCATGAGCCTAGGTTATTTGCTGTGGTGGGAGCTCGTTGGATGAGCTCTTATCACTTAGTAGTTTCGATTTAAATTGCTTAGACATGCTTAGTTATCGGTAGAATGGGCGATCATCGACTTAGTCGATGGTCTTGATCACTCAAAACTGATTATTACTCTTATATGTCCAGCACTTGTGCTTTGATTAATTTGTAAAATCAAAAACTGAAAATAAAAGATTGATTTAGACTTGGGCATATTGGATGGATGGCGTGGTTTTTGGATGTGGTGGTATGCCCGGTCCCTAAGGACCGAGTACTTGGGTCACTAAGCCAAGCGATTTCACAGACTAACCACACGAGGGCATATGGAACCCTCTTGACCAAGTACTTTGGGCGGTGTTAATTGGGGTCGCTCGGTTGGTGTGTTTTTAAAGATAAAATGTGTGTGTGATGTGGGAGGGAGCATTAGCTTCCTGAAGGTTGTGTGATGTCTCCTTCTCCTCGTGGGTTGTGCGACTCGAATTAGCATTGTCCATTGGAAATGTCTCAGAGGACTTAGCCGTGCTTGGCATACCAAAGGTAGTGTGCCTAATGGAAAGGCGGTCTCGGCGTGTGGATACAGTGGTACACCTGCAGGATAAAACTATTCAATAGCCTCGCCCTAGGTTATGGACATGCTTGGTAAGGTCGTTCAAGACTAGACTACAACCTTTAATTAAAACTTGACATGGTTGGTATGAACGGGAGTTCATGCTATTGTTGTGGTGACTTGGGTTAGTCACTTCGAGATTGTTCTTGTTGTTGTTACTATGTTATTATCTCGTTGTTACTTCAACATTTAAAAATGCTTTGCCAAATTGCCTTCAATCTATTATGTTATTGCAAATAAATGTTGCTTTATGCTAAAATGAGTCCAAAGCCTCATCCACTTAAATAAAGCTTGCATGTAGCTATTTATAGTTCTGTTATCTCACACGTAAGTCTTGCGGAGTACTTTATGTACTCATCTCGCCCGTGGTTGTGGCAATTTTGTGGCTTTTGTTGCAGAGGAAGAAGGAGAGCTCCAAGAGCCTCTCTTTTGTGCTACGTGTTGCGCTTTCTTGACGACTAGCTTGGCGGTCCGGTCGGATGCCTAGGGTTAAGGCACACCGATTGGCTTTGTGTTATAGCCATCTTTATGGCACTTTTGCTTCATTGTTATCTTTGTAGAATTGTTGCTATTTGGCCTAAGGGCCCCTCTTTTGTAATAGCTTTTCCTTATTAATATTAACTTCTGGTTTGTTGCTTATGTTCTATGTGTTGTATGGAATTGATACATTCTTTTGTTGTGAGGTATGTATACTGCATTCTGGGGAGTATACATCTCTCGAGACTGGGTTTATTTGGTTGATAATACTAGGGTCAATTGGATGACTAAGTATTATGAGCCTAATAAACGTCGGGGTCTCACAAAAGTTGGTATCAGAGCCGTTATGACCGTAGTAACGCAAGCTTGGTCGTCCTTAGGATATTTTGAAAACCTAATTTCAAAATGTCAAATGAGTTTTGAAAGCTTAAGGAAATTCTCAGATTTTACTCCTTATCTATCTTAGCTTTCTCTTCTCATCCCACTCTAATTTGAGTTTTAAAAGTTGTTTTCCTCTCTTCCTTCTACAAAATAGTTGTTGTCGATTAGCACTGGTTTTTGGGAGAACCAATGAGATTGGCAAATTGAAGTGTGAGCTGCCCACTACAAGGTTTTGAAGTTACGAGTCGGTGATTCGACAAGGAGCTTGGATGCGAAACCTGGACAGCAAGCATCAAATTTCCGGACAGCAGTCTCAAAGGTTTCTAATTAGGATAGACAATGAGAGGTTAATCAACTAAAACTTGTGGGAATAAAAGGGTAAGATGTGATACTAGTTAGCTAAGTATCTAACACTTATTTCGCTGCATTAACCTTGCTCTCTAATAGTTTTAGATCTCATCTTACAATCTGATTTTTGATCTTCTCGACCAATTACTCGTTCATTCAATACGGGTTAGTTGAATTGAGAAGTTGAGCCTTGTGTTTGGTGTTTCTTGGCTGTTTTTAGAGTCTTTTAGAAGCTTCTAAAGTTTAAATAACCGCTGATTTTGGCTTTCGTTTGGGGTGATATTCCATTCCCCTAGTCGATCGCTTTTGCTTTCTTTAAGGCTTTGTTTTCGGGTCTAGTTGCTAACCAAGTTTCATTGTAACAGATGGCGGGCGCGACTCGTAGCGCCAAGGCGATCCACCGGTCCGGACGAGGAGCTTCCTCCTCCTCCGACCATGGCCGAGGTGCTTCTTCGATTGAGCGCAACCGCGGATGACCGGAGAGTTCTCTCGACGTCATCGCGCAACACCACCGCACTTACCGGAGCTTCGTGATCCGGGCGAGAATGCCCATCACCGCGTGGAGGACTCGCGGAGTTTCTTCGTACTCGGCCCCTACCTTTTCGGTCCGAGGACCCTTTGGATGCGGACGATTGGCTTCGTCTTGTGGAGCGTAAGCTTCGCATCGCGCAGTGCCAGGAGCACGAGAAGGCGCTATTCGCATCGCACCAGCTAGAGGGTGCAGCGTTGTCATGGTGGGAGAGCTTTCTCGCCATGCAGCCGTGGATCACACCGTTTCTTGGGAGGAGTTTCAGTCTTGCCTTCCGTCGGGCTCACATCCTGCCGGCTTGATGGAGATCAAGAAGGGAGTTTCTTGTGCTCAAGCAAGGGCGAGCTTCGACCATGGAGTATGTCTACGAGTTCAACCATCTAGCTCGTTATGCTCCCGAGGACGTGGCCACCGATATGGCTAAGGAGCCAAGTTCAGCGTGGCTTGTCCGAGGAGTCAAGGACAAGCTATCCATTGTCGACTTTCCCGATTTTCAGACCTTGGTCGACAAGGCCATTGTCGTGAGCATGCGGCTCGAGAGCTTATGGACTCCATAGCGCAAGTGGGAGGCCCATAAGTCATCGAGGCGATTCCTCCGTCCCGCTTGAGGCAGCCTCGGGGTACCACTCTCACTCTTGGCGCCCCGAGGTCACCTGCCTGTTCCTCGTCGCAGAGCCGTGTCTCGATCCGTGCACTGCGAGTCACAGAGCGGCCCGCAAACCAGTGCCGGGTCACATGTTTCTCATGCAACGAAGGGGCATTATGCGAACCAATGCCCTAAGAAGACAGAGCGACCCTCGTCCTAATGGAGGACGCGGGCCGAGGTGGTGCACCGGGACGAAGATCGTCCCGCTACCCAAAGGCGTGGGTAGTGGTCGCGTCAACGCCATCACCACAGAGGAGGCTCAGAGGCACCCGACGTCGTGCTAGGTACACTTTCGTTAACTCTCATCCCGCCATCGTTTTGTTTGATTCAGAGCATCTCATTCCTTTGTTTACGAGTCTTTTGTCTGCTATCGGAGAGCTTCTTTTCTCTCCATTGTCGGTCCCGCTTCTCATTCGCTCTCTGGTTCGGAGTTGAGAGCGAATCTGAGTGTAGGGATGTCCTATCGAGATCGGCGTGGGTTTCTTAGCAAACCTTATCCTTCTCCATTCAGCGAGTCTTGATGTGATTCTTGGCATGGATTGGTTGTCCCAAAGACATGGGGCAAATCGATTGCGCCAGAAGCTCATCTCTATCTAGTCCTCCGGCGGCGGGTTAAGCTTTTACCGGTCGCTAGATCCTCATCTCTTCGCGCTTGAAGCGAAGCCGCTCTAGATATTAGCGAAGTCCCAACAGTTTGTGACTTTGTTGATGTCTTTCCGCAGATCTTCCGGGATGCCACCCGTTCGAGACCTCGAGTTTGTCATTGAGTTGGCTCTGGTACCGCCCCTATCTCAAAGAGGCCTTATCGGATGCCACCGAACGAGTTGGTAGAATTGAAGAAGCGATTAAGTGAGCTGCAAGAGAAGGGTTTCATTCGCCTAGCTCATCTCCGTGGGGTTGTCCAAGCAATCTTCGTAAAGAAGAAGGATTTGTACTTTACGCATGTCGTTGATTACCGCCCACTTAATGAAGTGACGATAAAGAACAAGTATCCATTGCCCGCATTGACGATCTCTTCGATCAATTAACTAGAGCTCGAGTTTTCTCCAAGATTGATTTGAGAGTGGGATATCATCGAGTTCAGATTCGCCCGAGGATATTCCAAAGACGGCGTTCTCTACTCGCTTCGGCTTGTATGAGTACCTTTGTCATGTCATTCGCAACCAATGCTCTGCCTTGTTCATGAACCTCATGAATTCGGTATTCATGGAGTATTTGGATAAGTTTGTCGTGGTCTTCATCGATGATATCCTTATCTATTCCCGAGCGATGAGGATCATGCCGAGCATCTCAAGCTTGTGTTAGGCAAGCTACGTGAGCACCAACAGACGCGCAAGTTCACAAGTCGCGTTCAGTTGAAGGAAGTGGCCTTCTTAGGCCATATTCTTTCAGCGGAGGCGTAGCCGTTGATCCTAACAAGGTCAGCGATGTTCTTTCATGGAGTCAACCTGCTTCGGTCACCGATGTGCGGAGTTTTCTCGGTTTAGCGGGATATTATCGTCGCTTTATCGAGAACTTCTCCAAGATCGCGAAGCCGATGACGGAGTTGCTCAAGAAGGACAAGAAGTTCGTGTGGTCCGCTGAGTGTGAGGAAAGTTTCCAAATACTCAAAAGCGTTTGACCACCGCTCCGTTCTTGTTCTTCCCGATATCCATCGAAACCGATATCTTTTGCGATGCTTCTCGTCGAGGCCTCGGTTGTGTCCTTATGCAAGAAGGCAAGGTAGTGGCCTATGCATCAAGGCAATTGAGACCTCATGAACTCAACTACCCTACTCATGATTTGGAGTTGGCTGCTGTGATTCATGCACTTAAGATTTGGCGACATTACCTAATCGTGTCGTTGTGAAGTGTATTCGGATCACAAAAGCATCAAGTACTTGTTCACCCACTGACCGAACCTCGGGCAAAGGAGATGGTTGGAGTTGATCAAGGATTATGACATGGGTATACACTACCATCCGGGCAAGGCTAATGTCGCTGCCGATGCGCTTAGTCGCAAGCGCATTGCCATGCCTTGTTGTCGAGGAGCTTGACCCGCTCTTACGGAAGAGTTTCAGCGTCTCAACTTGGGTTTAGTTGAGCGTGGTTCTCTCGCTGCCTTGGTTGTGCAACCAACCTTGGTGGATCGAATCAAGTCCGCCCGGCGATCGGATGTTGGAGTGAGCCACATTAAGGCAAATGTCAAGAACGGAGCGACCAAGTGCTTCTCCGAGGATGAGCATGGCGTCGTGAGGTTCGAACGGCGCTTTGTGGTTCAAAAGGACATGGAGTTGCGGAATTTAATCCTCCGCGAAGCCCATGATTCGCCTTTATCCATTCATCCGGGCCACAAAGATGTATCAAGATCTCCGCCAGAGATTTTGGTGGACCCGAATGAAGAGGAGATCGCGGTTCGTTCTTAGAGTCGCGACGTGTGTCGTCGTGTCAAGGCCGAGCATCGGCGTCTCTTCCGATCGCTTGACCTTTGCCAATTCTGAGTGGAAGTGGGATTCGATCGAATGGATTTCATCACCGGTCTACCCACGTCCCAAGAAGAATGATGCCATTTGGGTCGTCATCGATCGATTGACTAAGGTGGCACATTTCCTTCCGTCAAGACGAACTTTGGGTAGGTCTTTTGGCGGAACTCTATATCGCCCGCATCGTGAGTTTGCACGGTGTCAAGACGATCGTGTCGGATCGTGGATCCTTTTCACATCTCGTTTTGGCATAGCTTGCAAGAGGCTATGGGCACCCGTCTTACCTTTAGCATGGCATATCATCCCCAAACTGATGGTCAGACTGAGAGGGTCAACCAAGTTTTGGAGGACATGCTTCGTGCTTGTGTCCTTTCATATGGGAAGCATTGGGAGAAATGCTTGCCATTCGCCGAAGTTTTCTTATAACAACGACTTTCGGGCCGGTCTCGGCATGGCACCATTTGAGGCCTTATGCGGAGAAAGTGTAGAACCCGTTGAACTGGTCAGAGACCGTGAGAGACTCTTTGGCGGACTCAATCAATGAGGCCGGCGCCAAGTCCAAATTATTCGTGGAGGCGTTTGTGCACAGCTCAATCCGAGCAAAAGAGCTATGCGGATCGCCGTCGGCGTGAGTTACGTTTTGAGCCTAATGACTTTGTTTATCTCAAAGTCTCTCCTTTGAAGGGCCATCAACGTTTGGCGTCAAGGGCAAGTTGGCTCCTCGATATGTCGGTCCCTACCGCGTTATCGAGAAGAAGGAGCTGTTGCCTATAAGTTGGAGTTGCCACTGCACTTGAGGGGTACATGATGTTTTCCATGTGTCCCAGCTTAAGAAGTGCCTCCGTGTTCCAACCGAGGAAGCTCCGTTGGAAACTCTCGATGTCCAACCCGATTTGACCTATCGCGAGCACCCTGTTCGCGTACTCGATGAGTCTGAACGAAGGACAAGGAATAAGACCATCAAGTTCCATAAAGTTCAGTGGTCAAACCATTCCGAGGATGAGGCTACTTGGGAAAGAGAAGATCGTCTGCGTGCGGACTATCCATCTTTCTTTACCGAGTGAGCCAAATCTCGGGACGAGATTTCTGTAAGGGGGAGAGATTTTGTAACATCCCAAATGTATAATTAGGGTTAATCAAGTATAATTATATGTGTAGAAATTAAAACTTTTTCTCACATCTTGAAAAACCCTAAAATCTTATGTAATTCTTGTCCAAGAGTTGTGTAATCCAAAAACACAAAGCTCTTGTTGACCAAAAATCAAATTCCTTTTTCCAATTATCTTAAATCTTGTGCCAAACATTTGGAATATATTTTCCTTGGTCCCAAAAACTGATATGGGACCCTCTGAAAAATATCATGAGTTATAACACTTGTTGATAATTTTTGGAGGCAAAACAATCCTTTAAACAACCTTCATGAATTTCCTGAGAAAAATGCATTGCATAATAACCTCTGGAAATTTTATGCAAGGTTGATCTCATGTCAGCAAGCTCCAGTTAAAATTTCATCAAATTTGGAGTTCATTTGCTATCTCAAATAATTCTGTAAGTTTCAATTTGTTAAAAACTAAATTTAAAAGCCTACACTTGTTCCTTGGGCTAGCCATGTTCAAAGTTGGTCCAGCCCAACCATGTCTGCACCTCGTGAGACCTCATCTCCACTGGATCGGTCGCGGTAGTTGGATTTACATCCAACACCACGACCTCCTCATGATCAACACCGCAAGGACCTCCCCACCTCATGAGGTCATTGCCGTTGGATCGCTGATCCACGGTCATGACCTCCCTCGTGTTAAACCTCAAAGACCTCCTCGAGTTGTTAAACCATCGCAGCCGAGGTCATCCCATTTGTTGAGGTCGTAGCCATTGGATCAAATCCAACGACTCACGACCTCCCGTGTTATCAAGCACTCACAACCTCCCCCATCTTTTGTTGTGCACCGTTAGATTAAAATCTCACTGGTCACGACCTCCTTTGTCTCATGCGCACTGCACCTCCCAACAAGACGTGAGATCGTAGCCCTTAGATCTAAATCTAAAGGCCCCGACCTCCCTTGTGCGTTGCAAGCTCAGACCTCCACCTCTTTTGATCGGAACCCTTAGATCTAAATCTAACGGTCTGACCTCCCCGCTGTTAGCATCATATCGACCTCCCCATCGTCAAGCCCTTGGATTTAAATCCAAAGGCCATGACCTCCCTCATGTCCTTTTGATCGCGTGCGGTTAAGTCCTCACCGAGGTCCACACCGTTGGATGGAGATCCAACGCTTGGACCTCTGTCCCTTTTCCTCACGTGCGTTTTCGCGATTAAGGAAATCGGAGGGCCACGACCTCCCCATCCTTGATCGTGTGGCTGGGACCTCCTCCCAGCCACTTAAAACATAACGGTTCAAAAATTGGATCCGATGGTTAGGACCTCTCCCAGGTCTTATCCAACGGTCACCAAGACCTCCCTGTTCTTCTCCTTCCTCTGGCGCGCATCGTGCTCGAGCGGTGGAGTTAATGCGCCCAGCCCTCAGTGCACCTTTAATGACTCTTTCTTGACCGCATTTAATGCAGTCGACTTCCATCTCCAGTCGGCCAGACACCCCCCTTGTCAACTTTATGTCATGTCCACCCCATGGACCAACCCGTGGGCTAAGCTCACCATGGAGCTTAGCCCCAGCTCATAACCTTCACTCAGGCTATAAGTCACCCTGGGGATCCTCCCTTGGCTTCCTTTGCACACAACCGATCTCAGCCTTGCATCTTGTGCGTGGCTGAGCTCCTAACTCACTCACCTCCTCTCTAGTGGCTGCCATTGTTGAAGTCCTTGGAACTCCTCAGTGACTCAAGGGTTCCAAAGGCTCCTTCTTCAACCCTTGCTCACTTTGTGCTCCCCAAACCTCCCGGAATAACCCTAACTTATTTTGTTTGGGCATTTTTGAGAGGTGGACAAAGCCGAGCTTGGAGCCGGTGCCGTGAGTGCAAGCTTCATTGTCTTCCCCAACTCCGGTCATCACCTCCACGACCTCCCGGCACCTTAGGACCTCCAGTACCTCCTGTTAGTCCTTTAGTTCTTGGCACCCTCTGAATGCATGTTGCGGAGCTTAAGTTTTGGCACACGCTTGATTGTCGCGGAGCTCCATTTTGCATTTTCGTAGTTTGGCCGTCTTTGGTCATCTTTTGACCTCTCCGGCTCGGCGGCGTTCAAGGCCGTCGCCGCCGTTGAGAGGAGGACCTTTGGTGCGCATGGTTATTGCGGACCCAACGGTACCATGGATCTCGCCGCCGAGGTCTACATCGCCGGCGATGACCACATCTCTCGCTTCGGGTTTTGTCGGACAACGGCAGCGTCGTTGTCGTTTTAGGACGAAATCCTCCATGTTTAATCGCTAATCATGTGTTCCAATCATTGTAATCATTGGATGTCTTAATCGCCTTAAATCCACCCTTTAATGCGTGCATTTAAGACCTCCGTAGCGGACCTCCTTGATGTCCAGTAGCGCATTTATTCATGTCCAAGTGCGTCGCGAAGTTAAAGCGCTGGTGCAGGGCGTCCGGACCTCCTCCGAGGAGATCTGGAGCGTCCAAGACCTCCCCTTGCGCAATCGTGGCCGTCCAGACCTCCCTGGAGGTCTGTGACGTTAGGACCTCCGTTTAGGACCTCTCCGTAGCCATCTCAGCCGTTCATGACCTCCCCGGGTAGATCTTGACCGTCAAGGTCCTCCCTCGGACGATCTGAACCATCGAGGACCTCCCTTGGAACATCTGGACCGTCCAGGACCTCCCCCGTGAGGTCCTGACGATGTAGATTTTCCTCAGGGAGATCTTGATAGTTTGGACCTTCCTTTGGAAGATCTCAACCGTTGAGGACCTCCCCTTTAGATCTGGTCCGTTCCGGACCTCCTTCCCATGTTGTGGTCCGTTGGATTTCGCATCTACGGCCACGACCTCCCCCTCACCTCGCGCATGTGAGTTGCTAAGAGGTCCAGGACCTCTGGACTTCACGTGCGCGTGTGTGATGTTCTCCTGGGAGGTCTTGAGCCGTTGGATCTGAGATCTGTGGCTCACGTCCTCCCATACCCTTGTGAGTTTTAGAAATTCCAGTGAGGTCTTAGTTAAACTGAAATAAGGTATAGACTTTAGAATTTCATATCTTCTTCGTTTTGAATCCTTTTGAGGTCGTTCAACTTGTGTTAGCTCTGTCTTGAACTTGACTTTAATCCAAAAATGATTGTAAGTTGAGTTCAGCTCCAGAGCACAGTTTGCCATTAGATTTTAAAACCAACTTTAAAATGTACACTCAAAAACAATACTTAACTTGTAAAAGGTATAACTAATGCTCTATAGTTTATTTTTGGGTGAGACCAACTTTGTTGGTTTCCTCCATTAATGGTCTCACTGTGAAAATTAGTTTTGAGCATGTTGCTGTTAGGAAAATGAGGACTTGTGCATTATAATTTTGTTCAAGTTCTTGTTTTTGAAAATTTGTAGAAAGTGCAATATAGCTCCAAATGAGGTGAACTCAATTGTGTTATTCATCTCATGAGGTGCTGGTTTTACAGTAAAATTTCAGCTTCACTTCTGTTCTAGAAAATGTTGCCTCATAATTAAATTAGTGAATAGTGCGGTTTGGTATTTTTAGGGTTTGAGCAGAATTGATTTCATCATATCTTTTGCATTAAGAATCCAAATCAATTGGTTCTTATTGCTAAATTCATGATAAATCATTGTCTTGCTGCTGTAAAATTTTCATAGCTTTCGGAGAAGTTTCTCTGTTGCGTCTTTTTGGTTCTTCGTCGTTCTTATCGGTTCTTTCTCGCTTTTCCGTTAGGTTTCGACATTTGTGGTGATCCCGAGAGCGACCCTCTGCCACAATTTGAGCAACAGCAACAAGGCAAGTAGTTTGATCATTTCCATCATTGTCCCATTACTTTAAAGCTTAATATATTGTTTTACTTCTATGTATGCATGCTACTTTGTGTTAAATGTCACTAGCAAGCCTATAGTTGCATAATCTGTAGGAATTGTTCATCCTCTACTACCATGAGCCTAGGTTATTTGCTGTGGTGGGAGCTCGTTGGATGAGCTCTTATCACTTAGTAGTTTCGATTTAAATTGCTTAGACATGCTTAGTTATCGGTAGAAATGGGCGATCATCGACTTAGTCGATGGTCTTGATCACTCAAAACTGATTATTACTCTTATATGTCCAGCACTTGTGCTTTGATTAATTTGTAAAATCAAAAAACTGAAAATAAAAGATTGATTTAGACTTGGGCATATTGGATGGATGGCGTGGTTTTTGGATGTGGTGGTATGCAGGTCCCTAAGGACCGAGTACTTGGGTCACTAAGCCAGCGATTTAGCGTACTAACCACACGAGGGCATATGGAACCCTCTTGACCAAGTACTTTGGGCGGTGTTAATTGGGGTCGCTCGGTTGGTGTGTTTTAAAGATAAAATGTGTGTGTGATGTGGGAGGGAGCATTAGCTTCCGGGAAGGTTGTGTGATGTCTCCTTCTCCCGTGGGTTGTGCGACTCGAATTAGCATTGTCCATTGGAAATGTCTCGTAGGACTTAGCCGTGCGGCATACCAAAGGTAGTGTGCCTAATGGAAAGGCGGTCTAGCGTGTGGGTACAGTGGTACACCTGCAGGATAAAACTATTGAATAGCCTCGTCCTAGGTTATGGACATGCTTGGTAAGGTCGTTCAAGACTAGACTACAACCTTTAATTAAAACTTGACATGGTTGGTATGAGCGGGAGTTCATGCTATTGTTGTGGTGACTTGGGTTAGTCACTTCGTGATTGTTCTTGTTGTTGTTACTATGTTATTATCTCGTTGTTACTTCAACATTTAAAAATGCTTTGCCAAATTGCCTTCAATCTATTATGTTATTGCAAATAAATGTTGCTTTATGCTAAAATGAGTCCAAAGCCTCATCCACTTAAATAAAGCTTGCATGTAGCTATTTATAGTTCTGTTATCTCACACGTAAGTCTTGCGGAGTACTTTATGTACTCATCGCGTGGTTGTGGCAATTTTGTGGCTTTTGTTGCAGAGGAAGAAGGAGAGCTCCAAGAGCCTCTCTTTTGTGCTACGTGTTGCGCTTTCTTGACGACTAGCTTGGCGGTCCGTCGAGATGCCTAGGGTTAAGGCACACCGATTGGCTTTGTGTTATAGCCATCTTTATGGCACTTTTGCTTCATTGTTATCTTTGTAGAATTGTTGCTATTTGGCCTAAGGGCCCTCTTTTGTAATAGCTTTTCCTTATTAATATTAACTTCTGGTTTGTTGCTTATGTTCTATGTGTTGTATGGAATTGATACATTCTTTTGTTGTGAGGTATGTATACTGCATTCTGGGGAGTATACATCTCTCGAGACTGGGTTTATTTGGTTGATAATACTAGGGTCAATTGGATGACTAAGTATTATGAGCCTAATAAACGTCGGGGTCTCACACCGATCTCACGTTGTAAGGTTTATCTGGCCTGTGTTATTGCCATTCAGTATCTATAGTTTGATTGCAATTTAGTTAAACTTTTAGAGCCGTCATAAATTAGCATCCCCCGTGCTCCATTTCCTGATCTGCCACCATGTAGCATTGCATAGGGTCTTGAGCAGTCAGCAACACTCTATTAGTCACACTATGTAACATGTTGTTTTTGCAAACTAATTTGAAATCACTTTTTTTTAATGTATTTGGTATTTGAATAACTGGATTAATATTATTTGATATTTTCAACATAGTTATTTGATGGATTTGAAAGCTATCAAGAAATTATTGCAATCCTGTAGACCAAGTGATGATTACGTGAAAGGGATAGAGGGTTTTCTTGAGTTTGAATACAAGGATAAAAGTCCTAATGTGAAGATCATGTGTCCATGTTTGAAATGTGTAAATAGACGGTTGAAGAAGCGAAATGAAGTATATGATGACTTAGTTTGTCATGGAATGCTACGAGGATACACTATTTGGGGTAGTCATGGTGAAACTGCAGCATACATCCGTGCTAACCAACAGTCACATTCACATCATGATATGGCAAATAATGATATGCACTGGCTAGTCCAAGATGCTTTAGGATATGCAGACAATGGACATCAAATGAATGAACCTGATGCCCCAAATTTTTTTGAAAACTGGATCAGATGCTGAAGCAGAAGCCTTTTATAACTTGCTTAGAGACGCTAATGAACCTTTATGGGAAAGGTGTGAACTATCAAAGCTTTCTTTTCTTGTACTTTTGTTTCACACAAAATCCATTAACAAGTGGAGTAATAAATCTTTAAATGATTTGCTAGCAATTTTGCAATTGGCAATTCCTAATAGTAATAACATACCTAGAACATTTGCTAAGGTGAAGATCATTGGAAAACTTGGTCTTAGTTATAAAAAAATTCATGTTTGTCCAAACAATTGCCAACTTTATCGTAAAGACAAGGCAAATGATGATTTTTGTTTGAAATGTGTAACTTCAAGGTGGACAAACAAATCAGATAAAACTACTTTAACTAAGAAGGAAAGAAGGAAGGCAACCCCAAGGAAAGTGTTACGGTACTTTCCAATTAAACCAAGGCTAAAGAGGTTTTTTATGCACAAAGAAACAGCTACTTCCTCGAGATGGCATGATGAGGAACGTACCAAGGATGGAGCTTTGTGTCATCCAGCTGATTTAGAGGCTTGGAAAGCAATTGATTCTAGGTATCCAGACTTCGCATCAGATTCTCAGAACATTAGATTCGGAATTGCTAGTGATGGGGTCAATCCATTTGGGATGATGAGTTCAACTTATAGCTGTTGGCCTGTTGTCTTAGTACCCTACAACCTTCCTCCATGGTTATGCATGAAATCTTCTTCTCTTATGCTTGCTTTGATAATTCCTAGACCATCTTATCCTGGAAAGAATTTCCACGTACTTATGGAGCTAGTTTATGAAGAATTAACTGAGTTATTTATGGTCGGTACACCTACGTATGATGCATCTCGAGATGAAATGTTTCAACTTCGTGTTGTTGTATTGTCAACTGTGAGTGACTACCCTGGGCTTGGGATATTTTCTGGGTATAGTGTGAATGGTCAATTTGCTTGTCTGGCTTGTCGCGAAGAAACATGTTCTAAACGCTTGACATTTGGGCGCAAGTTTTGTTTCCTAGGACATCGGCGGTTTCTACCTGTTGGTCATGAGTTTCGATATGATGTCAATTCTTTCGATGGAACTGAAGAACATATGTCAGAGCCTATTGCTTATTCTGAAATTTCAATTCTACATAAGATCAAATTAATTGATGATTTTGGGAAGTCAAAAACTTGGAAGTGTGTTAGTGGCCTATTTTCTTTTCCTATTGGGACTTCAATTTACTTCGGCATAACCTTGATGTTATGCATATAGAGAAGAACGTTTGTGATAATATATATGGGACGCTTCTAGGATTGAAGGGAAAATCAAAGGACAATCTACAAGCACGACAAGACCTGCAAGAAATGGAGATTAGATCAGAGCTTCATCCACAAATAAGAGCTTCTAATAAGTTTTACTTGCCTCCAGCTGCTTACACCATGTCAAAAAAAAAGAAACAGTTTTGTAAAGTCCTTCATGATATAAAAGTTCCTGATGGCTATGCAGAAAACATCTCAAGATGTGTAAATGTTGCTCACGGGAGAATCTCAGGTCTGAAAAGTCATGACTATCATATTCTAATGCAGCAACTACTTCCTGTTGCTTTGCGGGGTGTACTTCCAGATAATGTTGCATCTGTCTTATTTGATTTATCTGCATATTTTAGAGAATTGTGTGCAAAAGTCCTCTATGTAGATGAGCTTGAGAAGTTGCAGGAGCGAATTAGAATGACATTATGTCGTATGGAGATGATATTCTCACCTGGTTTTTTTTTACAATTATGGTGCATTTGGTTATTCATTTAGCAACCGAGTTAAAAATTGGAGGGCCTGTGTGTTATCGATCAATGTACTTTGTGGAAAGGTATGCTTCTTTAAGAAACATCCATATAACTACTCAATTATTTTGCTATTTATTGCAGTACATGATTGTTAACAATTTATTTGGTTCTCTTTTATTTAGGTACCTTCGTGTGTTGAAGTCATATGTGCGTAATAAAGCTCGCCCTGAGGGATGTATTGCTGAAGCATATCTGGCAGACGAGTGCATGACATGTTGTTCGAGATATCTACAAGGTTTTGAGACCAAGCATAATCGACCTTCAAGAAATGATGACTATGATGAGTCATTTGAACATTCTACTCATGAACAAGATCCACCTATGTTTCCTCTGGTTGGAAAACCACTTGGAAAGCCCGGAAACTATATTCTAATGAGTTTGGCCAAAGCACAAGCACATAGATATGTGTTGTTCAATTGTTCTGATGTCAATGTGTACCTCAGGTAATCTTTATTGCTTTAAAATAATTTTAAAAATCGCTTTGCACACTAGATGGATTGCTAATTTGATTTGCAGGGAACATGCTGATGAGATTAGGAGTAAATATCCACGTAACATCAGCCCAAAATTTATAGAGAGAGAGCAAAACAAAAGGTTCCACGAATGGTTTAGAGCTCATGTGAGTACCACATTTCACATCCATTTGAAGTACCACATAAGTCATCAACTAAATTAGTCCATACTATGCAGATAATGGATTTGGAGAGGGAAAGTGGCATCAACAGTATTAAAGAAGAGATTAGATGGCTAGCTCGTGGCCCCGTTCAAGTAGCAAAGAAAATATCGTGCTTTCAACACCCGAGGCTTTCGGTTTAGGCCTAAACGTCTGGATAGAGTTACAAAAAATAGTGGAGTAATAGTAACTGCAAAAACTTCGAGTTATGCTTCAGCTGGTGATGCAAATCCTATTTTAGGTGATGTGACGTATTATGGGAGGGTGATCGAAATTATTGAGCTGAACTATGTTAAATTTTCTGTACTACTGTTTAAATGTGAATGGGTAGATGTTCTCACTGGAAAAGGGATTAAAAAGGACAAATATGGCTACACACTCGTCAACTTCTCGCATTTAATACATACAGGGGAAAAGATAGAGCATGAGCCATTTATTTTTGCTAATCAAGCTGATCAAGTATTTTATATCGAGGACCAAATAAACCCAGGGTGGTCTGTGGTTATGAAGATGAAACCTAGAGATATATATGACACCGGCAATGAGGAATGGATAGATGACATAGAGAGTGAGCCATTTCATGTTTCACACCTTGGGAGGATGTTCAATAACATAAAGAATGATCAACATTGGGTCAAGACAGATGTTGAGGGCATAACTGTGGATGCTAATAATAATGAATCCAACAATGAAGCTTAGCAGAGGGGAAAAATATTTCATAAAGGTATGTATGATTCATTAAGACAAGCCTGTCTTGATTGCTTGTTTGGAGTACACGCATAATGAATTCGTTATGTGCATAAATTGCGAGTTGGCATCTTTGGTCGCAACTTTGAAAAACTTGCAAAATCCATTTGTTTATCAATTCTGGATCACAAGTCACTGTTGGTGCTTCATTTGAGATCTAACCTTATGCTTCAGATTTTGTTCTGTAGTTGAGCTCAAGCCACTGTTGGTGCAAACATGTAGATGAGTAGAGAATTTTGTTTTGTATCCCGTGACTTTATGCTTCAATTTGACAAAAAATGCTTTGAAGTTTGCCTTGACTTGATGCTTCAATTCAACGAGTTGCAAGATCTTCTCATGGAAGAATTGTGTACCGAGGGGGCATGTTTGCTACTCTCTGTGCATTCTGATGATGGTCTTGTCAATGATTGTCACATTGTTTGTCTATTCTTTGTCTTGATTTTGTAACTTAGCATTTAGTTCTCTACAATGATTCTTTTGAAGAGAGCTTTTAGATTCAGACCCAGAGCCTCCTTTTGGCCCGTTACAGTATTACTATTATAATTTCACCTTTGTCTCTATTAGCACCCATGTTTGTGTGTAATCTGCTGACATTGTTACCCTTCTTGCTTTTTCGAAGGTTGAAGCCCTTGATGAGATTGAGATTGCAACCAAGCTTCTAGAGGGTGATTGAAGTGATCAGGTATGACATTTTACAAATAAATGTGGTGTACATATATGGAAGTCCTGGATTTATGAATTCTTCTCATTTGCAAAATCTACATTTATCTTAGAATTTTCAAGTTTGTGGTTAATGTGATTATGCCTAACATGCTTCCACCCTGTCATTGTTAACGATAACTGTAATATGAAATTTATACATGTTCTGAAATGTAGGATGATCCATTGTACGCTCGATACAAACAACTTCGTTGCGACTTCACAACTCTGGAAGTTGATCCAAAGGAATACTCTATGGTAATACTTCTACCAAGAATCTGCTTACACAATCATGTGTGGACATTCCATGCTGGTAGCTAGGTGCATAAAGATAGTAACCATTTTTTGTAACAACTCGAATACAGGAATATCCTTCACATTTCTTTTTTTTTGGTTAAGGGAATGTCGAGTTTTCGATGAGCAGCAATTGACTTAGCATGGTAGAGTGAGTTTTTTCTTGTTATCCGCCCTCTTTACTTACGTGAATGTTCATGTTTGTCAAATTCTGTCTAAAAGGTGTTTAGGTTTAACCATGTATGAAAATTTCTGTTGTCCAGATAAAAACATATTTGATGAATACACATGGCAAAACACACTCAGGTTGTACTGTTGACATATTGCAAATATTCAAGGTGTCAAGGCATGGTGAAACAGAGTGGTTTTAGAAGGTGAGCGGATCTTCCTAATCCATTATGTCTAAGCACCACAAAAAAACTACTATACTGTAATTGTCAAATGTCTAATTTTCAAAATGTTCTTGCAGTTTGCTACTACAGGAAATAGGATGCTTTTATGGCATGGTTCTCGGTTGACCAACTGGACTCGGATCCTTTCTCAGGGTAATTCATGCTATCAACAGTTGTTGTTATCACTTTCTATTTACATGTATAGAAGATAGCTTCATTCAGCTTTCTTCTTTTATGAGCTATGATCTACTATTGCCTCTTCCTGGAGTTTTCAGAATCAGCATTTGGGTTATTTTTTATCGCATATACGGAAATATTAATATTATTTTCATCAGCATGAATTTGATGCTTCATTTTCATTTGAATGCAATTCTCTCTGGTTGTTATACTCTTTGTTCTTTGACATCTTATTTTCTTTTATACCATTGGTAGTGTTTACTTCTGGAAAAAGTCCAGTTTACTCCCTCGAACTATCAGAAAAGTCTGGTTTACCTCTTGAACTACAAAACCGGTTATTTAACCCTGCAAACTTGTCAAATTCGGTCAATTAACACCCCACAGCGGTTTGGAGTGGTGGTTTTGCTGACGTGGCCAAATTCGGCCAGCTCAGCACGCTGGGTGGCAGTCTACGTGGCAGTGGAGCCATATAATTGCAGCGGGGCCCCACATGGAAATGAGACAAGGGGGGGGGGGAGAGAGAAGGCCACGGGCACAATCCACATTTGGTTCCCTCGGCTGCAAAGAAATGGGAGCAGAGGGAGGGCTCGGTGTCGACGGGTGGTGGCGTGGGGAGGCAGGCAAGCGGGCAGAACGGACTCCCCAGAGGACGGCGACCTCAAGGGCGCCGACGGTGGGTCCGACGGTGCTGCGGAGCGGCGGCTCGGCGGAAGGCGAGCAGCGGTAACAACACGGGTCCATGCGGCGCCGGTGAAGTGGCGACGCAAGGAGGAGGGCGGCGCGCGCACCGGCTGCGCGGCAGCAAGGGAAACCCGGAGGTGGAGCCGGGGTGACTCGGGGGTGACCGTGGTGGTCCGACGGCGGCGGCCGGGGCAAGAGGAGAAGGGAGCCCGGCGGCGGGAGCTCTTGGCGACGGGGTGGATGAATGGTGGTAGCGGACGGGTTCCTCGATGGCGGGGGCACGCAGTGACGGGGTCGCCCGAGGCGGAGGCGCTCCGGAGCAGCAATGGAATGGTGAGGCGGCGTGGCCGTCAATGGGGGCGCAGCTCTGGTTCCGCTCGATGAAGAGGAGGAAGCAAATGGAGGGGGAGAAGAGCAAGGGAGGTGACCTCAGGCTCGCCGTGGGAGGTGATCTCATGCCAAACCAAGTCCGTGACCGCCTTTTCTTTGGCGACGACAATGACGCCATCACCGCCCTCACTGCCTCTCCCGCTGGCCCACCGCCACGCTGCGCCTTTGCAACGACTGGGTGGAGAAGCCCCCGCGGAGCGCAACGGGGGAGGCATAGAGCGCGCGGCCAGCGGCGACGGTGGGGTTTCTTGGGCGGGAGCCTGACGCGAAGCCGTTGGCTTCTTTGTTGCCGAGCGGGGACGACGCCTTGGTCGCCTCCAGTAACGTGGCGGCGAACGGGTCGAAGTCCATGAAGGAGCCGACCCTGCGGAGGTCCACCATGCTTCGGTTGGTTCTCTTGCGAATGCAGCAGTGATGAGCCGATGGAGGCGTCCATGCAGATAGAGAGACGGTGAGGGGAAGAGAGGGGGTGAGGGGAAGAGAAAGAGATGGAGAAGAAGCTAGCCACCTCACACATACTGATTTGGATACCACACATGCTGATTTGGATGCCACATATGCGCTGACTTGGACAAAACCGGCCACATCAGCAAAACCACCACTCCAAACCGCTGTGGGGTGTTAATTGACCAGATTTGACAAGTTTGGGGGGGGGTTAAATAACTGGTTTTGTAGTTCAGGGGGTAAACCAGACTTTTCTGATAGTTCGAGGGAGTAAACCGGACTTTTTCCTTTACTTCTTGTTCAGAAGAAGTTAATCCTTTAAACAATGACTATGAGTTGTATTGCAACTTTAGTTACTTGCATCACTGATGAAACCACTAGAAAACAAAACTTACTGAGTATTGCTGTGAATTGTTACTTCTTAATTTTTGGGGGGTACGTGTGAGGGTGGGGGTGCCTAACACTGCTGATGCTAGTCCCAAGCCTGGAAAAAAGTGGAGGGGGCATGAATTGTCACTTATTGTAATAATTATTTGTTGTAATAAATGTTTATTGTAATAATTGTCGTTAAATATCGTCAAATGTTCTCAATTATCGTCAAATGTCGTCAAATGTTCTCAATTATCATCAAATGTCGTTAAATATAGTCAAATGTCATCAAACATCGTCAAATATCGTCAAATGTTCTCAATTATCGTCAAATATCGTTAAATGTCGTCAAATGTCATCAAATATCGTTAAATATCATCAAATGTTGTCAATTGTCGTCAAATATCGTTAAATATCGTCAAATGTCGTCAAATCTCGTTAAATCTCGTCAAATCTTGTCAAATGTCGTCAAATATTGTCAAATCTCGTTCAATGTCGTCAATTATCGTCAAATGTCGTCAAATATCATCAAATGCCGTCAAATATCGTCAACTATCGCCAAATATCGTCAAATGTCGTCAAATGTTGTTAAATATCATTAAATTTTGTCAATTATCGTCAAATGTCGTTAAATATTGTTAAATGTTGTTGAATTTCAAAAGTTAAAATAATTTCCTTGCCTCAAATTTGGCTTGGCAAAAAATCTAAAAGTTAATTGTGTGCTAAACAATTTTCAAACTTGAATTTAAATTCAAATCAATTTCTAAACTCAATTCTCACAATTGTGAACAGTAAACTCACCACCTATAGTGAGAGGGTTACCATATCCAACTTCATCCATCAAACCAAACAACAGCTTGAACCATCCTGAACCATCCTATACAACCAACCAAACAAAATCCTGTATCGTCCCATACAACCAACCAAACAGACTGACTATATCATCCCATACAGGACGATCCCATCCTACTTGTAACATCCCATCCCATTTAACCTCATCCCACCAACCAAACGCACCCTAAGTGTTATGTTTGTGGTGTACTAGCTAATGCAGTTTGCTAGTGCCAATGTTATGTGTGGTTACTGAAAATATGAACAATTCATGAATGTTTGCATCAAATAAACTAGTTATATGTTTTCATTAATTTCTGGCATACAATTTAAGAGGTTTTCATGTTCCGAAAAATATCTGCGACCGTATTCGTTTCGATTCGTATTCGCTCTGTATTCGTATTCGTATTCGTATCCGTATTCATATCTGGGTATTCGTATTCGTATCCAGATCCGAAAAAAATGAAAACAAATATGGCAGAGCGATTATCCGTCCGTATCCGATCCATTTTCACCCCTACCCAGAACCGCACCGTTTGCATCCAACACCAAAACCAACAGAGCAACTCATCATTACATTCCAGGAAGAGGATATCAAGCAATACATGTTTATCAAGGGAGCCACCTCGCCTCAGTGGCGGACCCAGAATTACATTTTAGGTATGGCGGTGTTGCTTTCTGGTCGGACACCGTCTTGCCACGCACCGCTAGGGTCTTATCGCTCGGTCCCGTGATGGCTCAACGCATTGTGTCGCTCAACGAACTAATAATAGGTTCAAGTTCTCACGTTTTAATTGCTTTTTTTCCAACTATACTCTTTTTCTACGAACAAGTGCTCGATTAACTAATAAAATGAATCATTTTAGAATATATAAACATTCCTAGAGACCTAGAACATCTCTACGAAGCCCTAGGCAACAGATTATTTTTGTAACATCCCCAATTCAATAAATGATAATTAGTATGCATCTCATTTACATGCACAGTGTTTTTGAATCTTTTGCATCATTTATTACACTTGGGTTTGTATTTAAAATGTATGAAAATGAGGAGAATTTAAAACTTTTGAACATGCATTGGTTTTTCTGGAGCGATTGTATAATTTGTTGCTTTCGAAAATTTTGAAATCAAAGAAAACATACACTTCAAATGTAAATTCGAAGAAAACAAGAATAAAAATTTATGAACATCATTTGGAAATAATTTATTTAAATCTTGTAATAATTATCATGAATAAATATATATTTTCCCAAATTTTTGGACCTAAACTCAATCCACAGAAAATTCAAACTTAATTCAATAACCTATTGTAGATTTGAATTTAAAATAAGCAATTAATTAATGAACAGTGATATTTAAAATTTTAATTGGTCACTAGGTCATCTCAGGAACCTCCCTGAAAAATTTGTAAATTTTTGAGAATTATTTGCTATATTTGGTGGCTTAGTCAAACTAGAATCAAAAGAAATTCAAATCAGTCAAACACATGCACTGTTCATCGGGCTCGGACCAGACCCCGACTCGGACTTCGACCCGCGCCTTTGGACTCGGTCTAACCCCCCCTAACTACACCATCGCTTGTAGGTCGTCCGATTTGCGATCAACGGTTCAGCTCTCCTTTTCTCTTGCGTCACTGGCAGCCTGGGCCCGCCAGCCTGTTCTTCTTCACCACATGGCTACTCGCTCCAGGCCAGCTCGCCGTGAGAGGCGCCGTGGCTATGCTCGTGCTCTCGTCATCGCCAAGCTTCGCCCCTGGTTTCGGACCATCGCCCCTGGTTTTCTCGCCCTCGGCCGCATCGAGCGCGCACGCCTATGCCCGACCCCACTCGTCTGAGCTTCTCCTCCGCAGCGTGGCGGCAAGCGGCAACAAGCGCCTCGCCGCCTTGCATGGCCGCCACGGCTTCCGTCGCCCATCTTTGCCTCCACCTTGCGACTCGCCCCATCACCATAAGGACAGCCTGCTCCTTGCCCTCCTTTCCATTCCCCTTCTCCTCCTTCTTCTGCTGCACAGCAAGGAGCTCAAGCCAAGCCGCCGCTCGGCCGCCATGGCGTCCCCGTCTCTCCGGCCGCCCCAACCGCGTCATACAGCGCCTCTCACCACGAGGATGCCAACCCCTCCATCAATTTGGGGATTTACCCCACCGGAGCCTCGCGCATCGCCCTCTTCTCCAACACCGGCCGCCACCGCCATTTCTCCGGCTCCTTCTTCTCCGATGACTCACTCTTCAATTCTTTCCGTTGGGAGCACGCTTGGACCTCCCTGTACCTTTCCAGATCATTCACTCGTGTTTGTTTTCTTCGCAGTGACCTCACCTTGGTGAACACCACGCACTGACGCAGGCTCCTATCACTGGACTACATCGATCACTCCCCGCCGCCACCGATCACTCCGGTGAGTCCTATGCAACATGCTGAAGCTCGTGCTCTCCCTTTTTCCATCCCTCTCTTGCCGGAGCTCCTTCGCCCCATTTCCTTTCCTGGCTCCGGCCGCTGCTTGTTGTCGCACGGCCCTTCCCGGCCACTCTTTGTCGCGCCGTCACCACCCTCATGGTCGCCTCCACTCCCCGGATCCATTTCAGCCCTCACCACCGCCCAATCGCCGGCGCCGATCCATGACCCAAGCCACCGGCCACATTTCCCTGTAGCGCCATCTCTGAAGAACACTTTGTCGATGAAAATGGAATCATTTTGTAAAACCAACTCTTTTAAGTACATGTCAATTGATCACTCAAACTTAATGGGTAAATGAATGATTGATCTTCTGAGAAGTTAACTGAAAAGGTAATGAAATTCTTTAGATGAAGTTTTGATTAGAGAAGATAACTAGGTGAAAAACTGAAATAGAAATGAAATATTGGTACTGCTATCTCTAGTGCTTAGTAAGGTTATGGGTCCATTTAGCCAATTTAAAAGAAGTTCAATTAGTGAGAAGTTGGATAAATAATACTCCCATTAAGCAAATTGTCCCCAATTTGCAGGATGCCTGAATCTGAACCATAATCTGAAAAAGGTATCAGCTGTTAGAAGGCTACTAATTCGATCAATCCTAGTAGCTAGAGGCTTACTTGATTTAATTAGTTTTAGACAATTATCTAGCAGTAGTGGCCTAATCTGAAAACAAATTTGGAAGTTTGTTTTGAAGGGAGTCTTGTTGTAGCTTCTTTGTCAGATTCAAGTGTGCAGTTGTAGGTGTATGAACAGTAATCTGAACAAATTCAGTTTCAGTCACTAGGCTTTTGACATTGTAAATGCAGTAGTTGTGAATGTTAGTGATTCAATTAGTCTTTAGACAATTATTTAACAACAGCCAACTAATCTGAAAACAAATAGGAATAAGTAATTTATGAGGAGAGTAGTTGTCAAAACAGTAAAAGCCTTTGATAAAATGAATGATCAGAGAAAGGTGTTTGGGTGAAAAATTGATTTGTCAGTGAGCCCTCTTGTAAAACCAACTGGTTAATGCTGCCAATTTTTGATGAATGTCATTTTGGCCACTCTAATGATCTGTTAAAGTGGAAGTTTCAGTCTTATAGGAAGATGGGCTAGTAGTTTCAGTTTTGAAAGGATCTTGTGTAAGATAGATAAACAGAGAAGGTGTCATCTAACAAATTGTTTTGTCAGTAGGTTAATACCAGGACTAAATTGAGTAGTTAGAGTCCTTCTTGGTGCAATTAGTCAGTTTGGCTTTTAGCTATCTGTAGCAACCAAATCTTTGTTATTGAAGTGTTGGACAGAGGAGGTCTCTAGATGAAATTTCTTTTATAATAGTAGCACTAGGATAGTAAGTTGGATAGTGAAAATTGGTAAAGCATTTAAAGATTAAAAATCATTAGTCGTACTTAGCATTAAGTCATAAGATCATAGCATCAAGTGTTAAGCCCTTGTTCTCGGTTAAAAATCCAATAAGTGGTTACAACATGAAATTGAATTAACTTCAAAACAAAAAAAATCATAAGTACTTCATTTAAACTCCAAATAGGGTGATTCAATTTTTTTTATTGATCATAACTTTTTGATCTTTTCCCTTCCATATAAAATTCATCACCACCACAACTCCAGAAATTTGTGCCAAAAGTTTGGACTCGGTGAACAGTAACCGAAGCTGATTGTTCGGCTTTTCTTCCTGACAGAAATTGTTTAGGGCATAACTTTCACATACAAACTCCAAATCAATTGATTTTGTTGCTAAATTCATTTAAAATCATGCTATACCTTATGTGAAAATTTCATGATTTTCGGAAGACTTTGGATTTTTGGGTTTTTTAGTGTTATCCTTTCTTATTGGTTCTTTTCGATTCTTCCGCTAGGTTTCGACGATTCTATTGTATACAAGAGTGATCCTCTGCAGCAAGTCGATTATCTCCCGCAAGGCAAGTAGTTTGATCATAATAATCCCATTACTTTTAAAGTCTAATAGTTTTTTTACAAATTGTATGTATGCATGCTTTTGTGTCAAAGTTAATTTTACCGATTAGAGGTAGCTAATCCTATTACATGGTTGCCCTTAAATTGTTCATCCCCTGCCACTAAACTTAAGTTATTAATCTCGCTGGTGAATTAGAGCCCGGTGGTTGAATTATGCTCTTTTATTGTCTTTATGGTGTCATGCTTAGAAATGCTTAGCTACCGGTAGAATTGGGCGGTTATCGACTTAGTCGATAACTTTGATCACACAAAATTATTATTATCATTATGCTTAGCACTTTGTGCTTTGTTACTTTGTAAAGTAAAAAAAAAAACTAAAAATGAAAATGAAATGTTTGAGACTTGGGCACAATGGTTGATGGTGTGATCTTATGGTGTGACTGGAATGGTGCCCGGGTCAACAAGGACCGAGTTACTTGTGTCACTAAGCCAAACGATTATTGCGTGCTAACCACATGAGGGGGATATGGGACCTCTCTTGGCTAAGTACTTTGGGGGGTGTTAATTAATGAGTCGTGTGGTGGTTGTAAAGAAAAATGTTTGTTGTTGGGAAAGGAGGGGAGCACCCGCAGTTGCTTAGGCTGGGCCGGTGCATCCTACTCTTCGTATGGGTCCTTAGTGGGAGCCCGTAACGGCGGTCCGCTAGGTGATAACCCCCATACGTGCGACTCTTAATTAGCTCTTTCCATTGGAAATGTCTCGTAGGATTTAGCCGTGCCGGCATACCAAAGGAAGTGTGCTTAATAGCTTGGCAAAAAGGTGGTCTGACGTGTGGGTACATTGGTACACCCCTGCAGGGTTTAATATATTCGAATAGCCTCGTCCTAGGTTATGGACATGCTTGGTAAGGTCGTGCAAGAACTAGACTATAACATTTAATTAAAACTTGATGTGGGTGGTATGAATGGGGAATTCATGCTATTGTTGTGGTGGCTATTGGGTTAGCCACTTCCAGGATATCTTGTTATTATTGTTACTTGTATCTCGCTGTTTTTGTCAAATAAAAACAGATTGTAAAACTGCTTTAAATCTATTACATTATTGCAAATGAAAACTTGCTTTATGCTGAAAATGAGTCTAGAGCCTCCTCCACTTAAATAAGCTTGCATGTAGCTATGGATAGGCTGTTATACTACACGTAAGTCTTACGAGTACATTTTTGTACTCATTTGCTTTGCTTAATTAATTGTTGCAGAGGAGGTTGATCCCCAAGGATCGACTTTTGTGAGACCGACTTAAATGCAGATTTACTAGCTTGGCGGCTTGGCGGTTGCCTTGTGGGTAATGGCAAACCATTTGGCTTTTGTTTATTGCCATCTTATGGCTTTTGTTTCCGTTGCTACTTTGGTTATTTACCTTGTTATTTGGCCGATCGGCCCTACTTTTGTATTATGAACTTGTATTTGCTTTATGTTGTAAGCTTGTAGACTTGGTAATGTAATGACTTGTGTATGGAATCAATGCTAAATTTTTGTATGGGGTAGGTGTACTGCAATTCTGGGAAGTACATATACGCCGAGAATCGGGATATTCTATTTGTAATGCTAGGGCTAATTTGATGGTTAAGTATTACAAGTTTAATACCCTGGGTTCTCACAATTTCCTAATTTATTGGGTTCTATCGGTGATTTATTTATTTAAAAAAGTCTCAGATTGCTATCTTACGCTTTTTTATTTTTATTTTAGACCAGTCTATCTACTTATTTACTTGTACGGGGTTTAAAATTCCACTTTTTTGGCAATTCGCCCAAAACTCGTAGGCAACACGTTAAATTATTTAAATCACGTAGTGGCGATTTTATTAGATTTATTTTGCCTTATTTTCCCCGATTTTAATTTTTTTATACCAGTTGGTCTGTTGTTAAACCTTAAGACATGGTTTTAAGAATTCATACTTTTTGCGATTTGCTCGAAAATCACTGGTATTGTGCGTATGCATTCTCTCTACCTATATTTATTTTTCTAAAATTTTTATTTTGAAATTTCTTATGATTTTCTTTTCCTTTCCTCTCTTTTTCCCTTTTTACCCTCACTTTCTCTAATGCCATACGGCTCAAAATTCATTGACCACTCATTTACAACCCAATCTCTCTCTCCTCACTACCACTCAGCACTCACGGCGGGCTGGCTGATAGCCTCATTCCTTCCCCAATCTCATCCTTCCTCTCATGGCTGTCTCTCTATTTCTTCTTCTCCGGTTCTCATGGCGCCATGCTCCTTTGGCTCGGCTTCCTCCTAGCGCCGCCGCCTCCAGCTGCTGGTCTGCCGTCGCCACCGCCTCTGGCTGCTTCTCCTTTCGGCGCCGCCTCTCTTTATCACTCGGCCGGCTCTCTCTCTATCTCTCCCCTCTCTCCATGGCGCCTCCTACCCGGCGCCTCCCCTCCGGCCAAATTTCTTAGTCTCTGCACATCACCAAGATCGAGCAGTTGAGGAATTGGGCTGCTGCCACTTGCCAGTGCCTCTCCTCCTCTATCCCTTCCGGTGCCTCCCTCTCCCTCCCTCCCTTGCCACCGGTGCCTCACTCTTCCTCTCTCCGCTGCCACAATTGCTTCCGCCGATGACTATAGGAGTCCAAAATCTCACCCACCATTGCGCCTGCCCCCACGGCCTCAATGCTCATTCCCAATCCAGGTATTTCAGTTGTGGTTTTTTCATATTATTGTTGACAAAATAATATGTGAGGCCCTATGTGACTACCTGAATTGTATGTCAAAATAGGCTAATTATTTCCATGTTTTCCTGCTACTGTAAAACATTTCCCTCCATTAGTCCAGCAAGAAAATCTCTAATAACTACCCTCTCCGCCTTAACCTCGCCTCACGTCATACACATCTTGACCCATCACCTCCTCCCCCACCTCGTCCCCAATCATTCCTCCTAGGCTTTCAGCCATCCACAGCCACGAAACTTCTTCCCACATCATGTAGGTTAAGCCCCTCAGTACCTATTCCTTGCCGCTTGGGGGTTCAACAAACTCAAGGCCAAGGTGTTCCTCCAATTTGTCTGTTGTTTTGGCTGCGGCATGCTTGGTGACCCAGATTGGGCAACGTCATACGGTTCGTTGTGCACGTCTTTTTTTTATATAAGGGGAAGGCAGGTGAAATTTGCTTTGTCCAACTTTCTGAATTTGCAATTGATCTGATTGCACAGTTGACCAATAGCATATCATGTCACATAAAGCGTGATCCTCAGCGTGTGTACTTGATATATTTTGACAAATTTGGTTGCTTGCCACATTTTGATTAGACACAATTTGTGCCAAAAAAATGTGGAAGCCATAATATTTAAGGATGGCTTGCCTAAGCTTGGTCTTAACTGAGCCAAGCCTCCTCCTTTCGAGCCTGATCTATTATGATTTGTTCATTCCAATACATGGCAGTTCAATTAATTTGCTCTTCAACTGCATGTTGGTGTGTGGTTATTGGCAATAACTAGTAGTACATTTCTAAAACATAGTCCACTGCTGTCTTTTTTGTCCAATTCTGTTTTGGTAGGCCACTTCCCAACAAAAAAGTCTGATATGGACCTATGAAATAGCACACGCCCAATATCAGTGTATTAATTTAATAAGGTTAGGACAGTTAATCTAGGCAAAAGGATTGAATCAAATTAATAGCAGCATGTATATGTGCCCTCATCCTTGTTCCTGTGAACAATTTTAGTTATTAACCAATAATTATTTGTCTTTATCTGCTGCCTTTTCCTTGATTTGTTGATCAGTACTGTTGGTGGTGCTGACTTAGTTACATCTCCTTGGCACGTCTTTGCGCCCCCTGATATTGTCCTTGACCTGCTATGGACACCACCACTAGTGAGTTTTCTTAATTTGCGTATTTCTTCAATCAGTAAATAAGGAACAGATGAATGTATGTTGTATAGAGTGCAGTAGTGTTAATTTCTATATTTTTCAATGTTGTATGGAGGAAAATTACCCATTTATGCAGATGTACATTCTGCATTTGTTCAAATTAGGCCATGTGCAATGACCATGAATAAATCCAGTTGGCTGTTCAAACATAGTAAGGTTATGAAATTAGTTTGTGTTGTACCCTGCTTCCATTAATCCTAAATCCATTATAGCAGAACATTAACAGGAACATGATCTAATACCTTTTGTATTATATTTCTAAGATTGAATACCTTTGGTAAGCTATTCAGCTGTTGTAGCACATCATGATCTAATTGGATTGTCTTCATACATGTTATTGTAGCAAACACAAATTGGGAAATGCTGCTCCAAGAGTAATGTTATACTTATACATTGGATATGCACTTCTCATTTAAATATGTCTTTTTTAATTTCCTTTGCCACTGAATAGACTCTGAAACACTTTAATATCTATTGTGAAACATTTAATTGAAAGAGTTCATAGCGCAAGACATTGTGTTAATGTCTTCTATCAGGAAGAAAAAATATGATTCCTATATTCTGTTCCAGCCTTATATATTGATTAATCAACTTCTTTTGAATAAAGAGTAATCTGTCAAATACAACTAGTTCTACTTATTTCAGTTCCCCCATTTCATTCTTTCTTGTGTACGTGTTCTTAATCTATGAGTTAACCACTGTTACCTCTTTCAATGTGCAATAGCCACTGTTACCTCATGTATCCTTCAAAAAATGTGCTTTATGTTATATATCTATGCATGTCCTAAAATATTTTGCCTATACATTCTTGTGATATTTGGAATTCAACTAGCTAAGAGGCTAGCTACCAACATTTGTATCTCGACTACCTAAGTAATGGTAACATCAATTAAATTTGTAGAAAAAATCCGTAGAAGCAAACGGTTGAATGTAGTACAAAACAGTGAGCCTTATGCCAATGGAAACCACAATAGCGATGAACAAGTTTTACCATAATGTGAGCCGGTGCTTCAAGCTCAAGCATTAGGAGATGATGACATCCAAGTTGAACAGCAAGATGATGACGACCTTAACTTGTCAGGTACAATTGTAATGAGATATAGCAAAAACTAGCTTACAAAATCAAATGTATTTACGATGATCGTAAATTTGATTTGTACTTTTATATACATGTCAAGAAGATGGAGTAAAGAAACGTGGGGAGACGTTGTTACCATATGTTTGGAATCTTCAAGAGGGGAAACGCATAGTAGTACAATGCAACAAGCTCGGACAACCCATTGGGAGAGAAGGTGGAGTGTTAGGCCAGTTTTTGGGCACACTTGCAAGAAATGGTGGTTATTGCCCACTTAGCATGAATGACTAGAGATTAATAAGAAAGGACAGTGGAGTCAAAACAATACTTCAATTTGTACAGGTTTGTCAACTACGGCAAGATATATATAGTAAATAGTTAGCTCTTATTTCATATCAATGTATTGATATGATTCTACATCTTACCCATTATTACATCTAGTTTCTAAACAATTGCAAATTAAAATAGTAGTTTAACCTTAACTCGATATTTCTAACTGATTTCAGACAAAGTTCTTATATCCTCGTTCATGCGATAAATGGATACTTAAATCAATTGGCCGAGATTGGAGGCAATACAAGGCAACACTAAAGAAAACTCTGTTTAATGTGAAGAAGAAAAGATCTGTGTTGTATAGGTGGTGCCCAAAAGATGTGGATGAGGATCAATGGGTCGCACTTGTCAACCATTGGAGGTCAAAAAAAAAAAGGAAGGTACTAAAAATGCTACTTTGTATACACTATTGCTTCATCTATATTTGTAACAATATGCCAATGTTGAAGAATGCATGTTGTAATGACATAACTGGTACTTTGCTTTATAAAAGGTATTTAGTGAGAGAAACAAAAGAAGTCGGGCAATGAGGAAGACGAACCATACGGCAGGGGCAATGAGTTATGCTCGTTGGGCTGAGGACTTGGTGAGTCATCTTATTTTTTTTATACTCTAATCTATTTTTTTAATATTGTTGTAACTCCTATTATTTATAGAGACAAAAAGATCCTAAAAAAAATAGCCACATAGAGCGAAGGTTTACATAGCGACACACAAAGAGAAGAGCAAACATGGAGATGATCATGTGGTATACTATATACAAACAATGCTTTTACATGTATCCGGTTATAATATAATCTCACTACTACATTATGCGTGCATTCTTCACTTACAGGCAGAGTTGAAAAATCTCATAGATAATCAACCAGAGTTGGGAGAAAATAACCGGGAAGAGTTGCATGGGAAGGTGATGCGTTACATAAAGTTTTAGGGAAGAAAAACTCGGACAAGTGCATGGCATGGGATTGCTTCCGACCCAAAACTATTTTATGGTCGGACGTCATATCATCTCAAGCAAGTAAATGTTACTACAATAGATGGGTCCTCATCGGCGTGACACACACGCTTTTGGAAAAAGTGGGAAAGCTAGAGGAACATGTCAAAAGCAAGATAAATTGATTCAAGACTTGGTAAAGAAGTTGGCATGCCGTGAGAACATAGAACCAAAGAGAGGTAAAAATAATAATTTATCATTCATATTGAAATTCAACTCAACTCCTCAGATCTTTATTGTAGGTGAATACCCAAACAAATTATCGAGACAATTTTCAATCACATCCGATACTTTCTAAAAGAAAGGTATTATCAAAATGTTGATCAAGTGTTAGACTTTTGGTATTTTGTTTTATCATTGTTTAAATTTTCAGACAGTTGAGTGCAATGTATCGGACCTAAACAACTCTTTCACTGAACAAGATACATTACAGGTAAATTTCTTATTACTACAACTATTTCATTTCTATATTCTACCATTATTAGTTGATTTACATGACTATATGATGCAACTAGCAACATGAGGATTTAAATATCGAGGAAGTAACACATCAAGAAGCATCATCATGTTCTGCTCATGATTTTCCACGTGAACAGGTATTTATTTTGTGTTGAATCTCTATAATGCAGAATTTGCCACTCCATTTTTAGTTAGATGTAATTAGATCATGTAACATATAAAGCATTACTACATTTCCTTCACATAAAACCTATTTCTTCTAGCTTGTTCACACTGCATGATGTAGCTAAACTTATCTCCTCATTTCAGTTTCATATACAGAGAAGAAACTCTATTGAGCATAGGAAAAATATGGTAGTGCAGGTAAGATTATGAATATTAAAATTTTTGTTGAATATGGAATATGAATTTTATATCCTTAATCATATTTGGGTCTCATAACATTTGTTTTGTCTAACTGTAGCAAAATAAGAAGCATAAACAATTACAAGACACTATGAAAAAGAGACAAGAAAAATTGACTCATAAGAAGATCCGTCTTTCTGCAATAGAGGTACATAAGAATCATAGAAATGTTCCTTCTTAACTGTGATAGATCTAATTCAAGTATTTCCTTTAATGACTATTAAATTCCATTAGTGACTATTAAATTTCAATACAGTTTGGTACCACCGTAGTACTCAAGTCTGCCAACAGATATCCAAACAAAGAGCCTGTGGTATATGCTACTTTCTTGAGTAGTGATCCAGATGCACAAGTTGGTGGTTTCAAACTTGGTAACCAATTTTGGAAAGTGTGTGTTAATTATCCTATTGAAGAACATGAGGTGCTGGTAAGACCATGGGAGAACTACAAGACAATTGGCCAAACCAAAGGAAAAGCGATTGCCTGGCCTTCAATTTGTGTATGTTAATTTTAGCTAGATTCAATTTATGTCAGATTCACTTGTCCTACATCATATTTGCATCCTTGCAATTTATTGTTATCCCTGCAGGTTGAAAATATCAATAGTTGAATTACTACATTTGGATGTTTATCTCTTTGATCGACGGATCAAGAAGCAAGGAACTTCACGAAGAAAAGAAAGTAGTAGTTATATTTTATATTTTTAGACTAAAATTTTACTCCTGTTCAAAGCTTTTGTGTTGACAACATATCAGTTGTTTTTGTAATGTGGAATGATGTTAACAATACCTATATTTATTTCCTTAATGCAATGCAATCTACCTTTTGAACATTGATCATGTGGAGTTGTGTTATATATTCTGCAATATGACATGCTTAATTAGCAAATGAAAATTCTTTGTAGCAATTATCGTTTCTACGTACGTAGCACAAAAATGAATCATATTTTTCCTATATACTAATTTGTGTTGCAGTATAACAATTATATGTTACTAACAGGTGTTAGCTATGTTTTGAAAACATGTGTTGTTACAAATACAAAATTGTGTTGCAACTAATAAAAAATTGTGTTGCAACTTTGCAACACCTTTTCTTTTATATAACAACACCTAATTTGTATTGTGGTAGACCTACTTGCAACACCTTTTCTTTTGTATAACAACACCTAATTTGAGTTGCGGTAGACCTACCTTATAGCAACACGACCAACAACATCACTTATCACATGTTTTGCCATCCATCATAGCAACACGTATTTGTAGATGTAGCAGCATATACGCGTGTTGCTATAACCTAGTCCTGTTGTAGTGGAGGGAGGTGTGGCAGCTAGGGTTTCGGGAATTCCAAAAATCACATCAACCCTATGCCACCGCCCCTCTATATATAGGCATCCATGATGGGTCTCGAACTTTGAGGCCCATTAGGAACTCGTGGCCCATAAGAATTCGGATCACCATCCAAAATGTATCCTTGCCCTTTAAGCGTGCGACCCTATAGGTTCATATACACTTGGACATGGCCCGAGTACTCCTACTCGTTCATTAATCGGTAGTGGCCCCTAGCAGGACATGCCGACTCCCGAGTATACGCAAAGATCACAGCGGACGAACCTTAACAAATCTCATATGTATTTCCCTTTGCCTCACGATATCGGTCAAACTCAAGGTGAGTACGTGCCATCCTTGTTGGTTAGCTTGATCACTCTTTCTTGATCACGTGACTCGAATTCCCCGACTATGGTTAACTCTTTAACCGTGAGTAGCATGGCTATGCATTTCTGGAATCCGATCATTCGAGAGGCTTAGATATATCTCTCCCAATGCATGAAGGGGCAAATCCTATCTTGATCGACCATGACTCGACACATGTATCATGACAAACCCGAAAGTTACCTTTATAACTACCTAGTCACGGAATAGCGTTTGGCAACCCCTAAGTAAGTCATTACACATCTCGAGTACGTGCGGCAACCTCAAGTCTAAGGGTATAGCATACGCATTGTAAATGAGACCAATCGATGACATATAAGAATACAACGTTCTCGCAATGCCTCATGGTGGGTATATCCAACCAGATGTTCGCTAACATGTGTCCAGATAATTGGTTTGTGTGACGACCAGAAACTCCCCGGAGTCACCTGGGAGATCATTAAAGGCCAACCGAGAGGTCAGGTCCACCCAGAAGGTCCGCCAGGACCCCCCCCCCCAAGTGGTCCAGACCGCACGGAGGAACCTCAGGACCTCGCAAGAGGTTATGCAGGATCTCTCCTGGAGGTCCATCCAGACCACCGAGAGGTCCAACAGGACCACCCGAAGATCTTTCAAGACCTCCTGGAGGTCCAGGAGAGGTCGTTGGGCTCAGGACCACCCCCAAGCTCATGACCATATCCCGAAGGAGGTCGTGAGACTTAGGGATGACCCCGAGACCTCTGTGTAAATGAGCTAGTCCCAAGATCAGCTGCTAGCCCACACAGTAGCGAAAGTGGTGACATCCAAAACACATACTTGTATTAACGAAGTATCAACATAGTTGCTTACAAAAGTGGCATTGGGCCAAACATAAAAAACAAAAATATCAAAAAGAACGATACTCCTTCAGCACACCACAGGCAACTAACTGGAGGGCACAACCTAGTCGGTTTGGTCCTCTTCTTCGCTGCTAATGTCTTCTCCTGTCCAAAGATTATATTGAGCAAGAGTGAGCACAACAACCATGCTCGCAAGTCACATCCGTAGGGTAACAAAATGCCATGCATACATGGATATTCAAAGGAAGGCATATAGGTTGTCTTTGCATAAAGCCAATTTTCTTTCAAATACCAGTAATAAGTTCAAAGGCAGTTAACAATAATTAAAGTTCATTTTCCTAAATCAATTTTTCAGTTGGATAACATTTATCATCAAGATGGTGAAGGATACCCTCCTATCAGAAGGCTCCCCGCCCAAAACCCATAGGATAGAAATCCCAAAACCAGTTTATCCAAAATCTTTTTTTAAAAAAACAAATCCAACATCTAACTTTGAGTGGCTTTTGCTAGCATGTCCATAACCATGGACACGGCTATTCGAATAGTTTTCACTCTGCAGAGGTTGTACACTTTACCCACATGACACGATTCCTATAGTTTGCTTGGCATTCGTTGGTCTTTACAATGCATTGTTCCACCGCAGCCCCTCCTCACTAAGGTTTCGCCCCCTTTGGACTAGCCATCCGCAGGTTCAGGGCCCCCTCTTGCGCTAGTGGGAAAACACAGGTTATAAAAGACCACCCACACATATCAAAGTGGAACAACCGTGGTAGAACTTTGAAAATTAATTAGCCAGGTCCCACACCCCATTCTGGAGATATGTGGTTGTACGGTGAGGCAAAGCCCATTATAGACATAGCAAGTTGCGGCTCAAAGACCGGTCCTCAATTGACTAGGGCAACTTCCACAGAACCCCTGAGCCTCAACTCTACCCGAGTTGAGCTCGTGCATGGACATGCACCAACCAAGCAATCAATTCGCCCCAGTCCAAACCAATTTTCCATTTGTTTGCTTTTTATAAACCTTTTACAAAACTCCATAACAACCCAATGTCATAGATTAAAACATTTGACACATTGGTCTTTGGCAGTGAAATCTCTCAAAACAAGAATTGATCTAGGCTTGGCTAAGCATCAAGTTTTGCAATATCTCTAGTCCATACTATTGTATCAACTAGGTTTTCATCTAGGGTATCAAGGGTGACAGGACAATAGCAAGTTTGGCTGTACAAAAGATTGCAGGAATATCTAAGAGCTTAAAAACAGGGATTAAATTATTTGAATCCAAATATGCATGCAATATTTAGTTGAAGCTGACATAAATAACTTGAAATACTGGGTTCAATATGATCAAGGGTATGACTTACATTGCTCACTATCTTGAAAATCTTCCTCTTCGGGGCACTCAAGCTCCTCGGTGTCTTCGCAATCTATACGGGAGAAAAAGGGACAAAATCAAATAGAGCTCCAAATAAAAACTCAAGGAAACTCCAAAAAGATTTCAAATCTCATATTACTGGAAAACATTACACTAATAATAGCTCCTTGGGTAAAATCTTGACTCACCGAGAGGAGGTCCAAGGTGGGAAGGCGGTCTTTAGCAAAAGACCCAAAAAGGGTGATCTCTTCAACAAACCAGGGAGGTCCGGAGAGGTAGTCTTTGCGCACGGACCTAGAGGGTTGTCTGTGCAAAAAGAGACCACACGGTGGATTCCAGGGAAACTACGGTTATACCATGCAACCATAGGAGTAGAAGGAAAAACAAGGTACGAGGGGACTCACCAAAACCAAGCACGAGTTCGAGGACAAGATGAAAGAGCTGGTTTAGTGGTTGGTTGGCAACCAGCTAAAGGTGATGATGAGGATGTCACAGAGGCTCCAATGAAATCGCTAATGAAGACGCAGCGGCGACACAGCTTCAACGAAGTTCTCAATGACAGAGCCTTAACTCAGAGCAACTGAGCAAGAGCAAAGGTGTTATGTGTGGAAAAAGGTGATGAGGCAGGACCACTCGGACTAATTATAGCCTAAGTAGGCAAGAAGACACTGGAAACATACGTGTCAATGGTATGTAGAAAGATAGGTCAAAGGTAGATGATGGATAAGATAGGGTACGGTCAAGCTTAGTGAAAAGATAATAAAATAATGTTTGTTGTGAAGGAAGGGAACAAGGGAAGAAATCAAGGTGCCACACAATGTGACCACATTCAGTGTATGAGCCACGTATATGGCTGCATTTAATACGACGCAACATGCATTAAATGCACAAGGTACTTATGTTGCGGAGATGACAAAGAATAACAAGGCTGGCAAGTAGGACCTGTCAAACCTGGGAACAGCTTGGTTAAAAAGAAGTGGTCACGGCCAAAGGGAAGGTCATGGCCAGACAAAGGAGGTCGTGACCTATTAGGGAGGTCTTATAAGGAGGTCCAAAGGACTAAGAGGTCCAAGGAATAGGGAGGTACTGACGGTCAGATCCAAAAAGGGGAGGTCCTGACGGTTAGATCCAAAAAGGGGAGGTCCTGACGGTCAGATCCTCAAAGGGGAGGTCCTGACGGTCAGATCCACAAAGGGGAGGTCCTGACGGTCAGATCCTCAAAGGGGAGGTCCTGATGGTCAGATCCTCAAAGGGGAGGTCTGGACCCTTAGATCTAACAAAGGAGAGGTCTGGACCAAGCGGGAGGCTTGAACGGATGCGAGGGAGGTCCAAGTGAACGTAGGGAAGGGTTTCAAAGAACACAGAAGGAGCTCAAATGAATATGAGGGGAGACTTTGGCCTGGGGAGGTCTCAGCCAGAGAAGCATCAAAGAGGGAAGGTCTGGTCCAGGGGAGGTCCAAGCACCTGAGAGGTCTAGACCTAAGAAGGCCTAGACCAGAGAAGGACAAAACAAGCGCATAAGGGGAGGGATCGCCAAAGCTCCAACAAACCTAACAAACCAAAAGAGAGTTTTAGTTGAAGTTTGATTTAGTCAATTGAAATCCATTCTGAAATTCTCAAGTTAAGCTTTGAACTCTCATTAAAACCAAATGGTTCTTTTTATTTTAAAATTTTCAAACAGGCTTCAAAACCAGGGTATTACAAACCTACCTCCCTTAAGGGAATCTCGACCCCGAGATTCATGCTTGGTCAGCAAAAAGATAGGGATAGTTGTTCTTGAGATCTTCTTCTTTCTCCCATGTGGCTTCACTTTCTGGATGATGGCTCCACTGGACTTTGTATGATCGGATGGTCCTGCTCCTAGTAACACGCTCTGCAATGTCAAGGATCTTGATTGGCTGCTCCACATAAGTGAGGCCTTCTGGAAGATCAATGCTCTCCAAGAGGGTATGATCCTCTAGCACTCGAAGACACTTCCTTAGCTGTGAGACATGGAAGACATTGTGGACAGCTGATAAAGATTCTGGTAGCTCTAGTTGATAGGCCACTTCACCCATCCTATCCCCAATCTTATATGGTCCGACAAATCTTGGTGCTAGCTTGCCTTTAGTCTGAAATCTTCTAACTCCCCGAAGTGGCGTCACTCTGAGGCAGACAAAGTCTCCAACTTCAACAGATAAGTCCCTGCGACAGTTGTCTACATAGCTCTTTTGTCGGGACTGAGCCACTCTCAATTGTTCTTTTATTATCTTTACCTTGTCTTCAGCATCCTTGATCAATTCAGGGCCATAAAGTTGATGTTCTCCAACTTGATCCCAGAGAAGGGGTGTTCTATAAGGTCTACCATATAGAGCTTCAAAAGGGGACATCTGCAAGCTAGCTTGATAACTATTATTATAAGAGAACTCAGCATAAGGCAAATTCTTGTCCCAGCTCTCCCCAAAATCTAGAGCACAAGCCCTGAGCATGTCTTCAAGGACTTGGTTTACTCTCTCTGTCTGCCCATCTGTTTGAGGGTGATAAGTTGTACTAAAATTGAGTTTAGTACCTAAAGCTTCATGCAAGCTTTGCCAGAATCTTGAGGTGAATTGAGACCCTCTGTCTGACACTATTCTCTTGGGTACTCCATGCAAGCAGACAATCCTTGCCATGTATAATTCTGTCAATCTGCTGCTTCTGTAGGTGGTCTTGACTGGTATGAAGTGTGCCACCTTTGTCAGGCGGTCAATTACCACCCATATAGAGTCATATTCTGATTGGGTCCTAGGTAGTCCAGTAATGAAGTCCATGCCCACTTGCTCCCACTTCCATTCGGGGATTGGCAATGGTTGCAACAAACCGGCTGGTCTTTGGTGCTTAGCTTTAACTCTCTGGCATACATCACATTGAGCAACATATCTAGCAATCTCTTGCTTCATACTAACCCACCAATACCTTTCTTTGAGGTCTTGATACATTTTGGTGCTGCCCGGATGAATGGAATAGGGTGATCCGTGAGCTTCCTCCAAGATAAGTTGCTTGATTTCTTAGTGATTTGGCACACAAATACGGCTGCCAAACCACACTACCCCTTGTTCATCTTCAGAGAAACCTGGGGCTTTACCTTTTCTCATATTCTTCTTGATCTCTTGGATGTCTTCATCTTCTTCTTGATGCTTTTTGATTTGGTCCAGAATATTTGGGTGCACCTCCAAGGTGTTTACACAACCTTGGTCTACAATCTCCAAGTTGAAATGCTTCAGCTCTTCATATAGTGTTGGCTGTTGTTTTTGAACCAACAGAGTATTGCAATATCCTTTTCGGCTCAAAGCATCTGCCACCACATTGGTCTTGCCTGGGTGATAATGAATTCCAAGGTCATAGTCCTTAATCAACTCTAATCATCTCCTTTGCCTAAGGTTAAGTTCTGATTGGGTGAAGATGTACTTCAAACTTTTGTGGTCTGTGTATATCTCACAGCGGTTACCAATGAGGTAATGTCGCTAAATTTTCAATGCATGCACAATTACAACCAATTCCAGATCATGTATTGGGTAGTTCTCTTCATGAGGTCTCAACTATCGAGATGCATATGTCACTACCCTTCCTTCTTGCATTAACACACATCCAAGACCTTGATGAGAGGCATCACAAAATACCTCAAAATCCTTATGTATGTCTAGCAGGACTAGAACAGGAGCTGTCACAAGCCTTTCCTTCAATTCTTGGAAGCTTTGCTCACAGGTTTCAGTCCACTCAAATTTGTTCTCCTTTTTCAAGAGCTGAGTTAGAGGTCTTACAATTTTGGAAAAACCTTCAATAAATCTTCTGTAGTAGCCGGCCAAGCCAAGAAAACTCCTCACTTCCATTACTGTCTTGGGTGATCTCCACTCCAACACAACTTCCACTTTTGAGGGGTCCACAGCTACTCCCTTGGCCAACACAATATGACCAAGGAAAGCTACTTGTCTTAACCAGAACTCACACTTACTAAACTTGGCATAGAGCTGTTGCTCTCTAAGCCTTTCCAAAACAGCCTTAAGGTGGTCTTCATGCTCTTCCTTGTTCTTAGAGCAGACAAGGATATCATCAATCAATACGGCTACAAACTTATCCAGGAAGTCCATGAATACTTTATTCATCATATTCATGAAATAAGCTGGTGCATTTGTCAACCCAAATGACATTACAGTGAACTCATATAGCCCATACCTTATGGTAAAAGCAGTTTTGGAAATGTCCTCTGGTCTAATCTATAATTGATGGTAACCAGACCTTAAGTCAATTTTGGAGAACACACTTGCTCCTTTTAATTGGTCAAAGAGGTCATCTATCCTGGACAATGGATACTTGTTCTTAATGGTGAATGGATACTTGTTCTTAATGGTGACCTCATTAAGTGACCTATAGTCTACACGCATCCTTAAGCTGCCATCTTTCTTCTTGACAAATAGAACTGGTACTCCCCAAGGTGAAGAGCTTGGTTGAATGAATCCTTTGTCTTTCAGCTCTTTGATTTGTTTCTTCAACTCTACCAACTCATCGGCTGGCATCCTGTATGGTCTTTTTGATATAGGAGTAGTCCCAGGGACAAGATCAATTAGGAAAAAATGTCTCTATCTGGTGGCATACCAAGCAATTCCTTAGGAAACACATCTGAGTCTTTTCTGACCATTGGGAGGTCTTCTAGCTTTACCTCCTTCACACTGGTCAGAAGAGGTCTTGCTGTAGGGAAGGTCTTGGGTCTAAATTCCACTTGAATCCCTTGATCATTGGTGAGTGAGATGGACTTGCTAGCACAGTCTATTTAACCTTTATTCTTGGCTAGCCAATCCATTCCAAGGATTACATCCAAACCTTGGGAGTGCAAAACTATCAAGTCTGCAAGGAAGGGAACTCCAGAGATCTCCAAGGTAAGATTTGGGCATAGAGAACTAGTCCTCATTTCTGAGCTAGGAGCATGAATTAGCATAGGATTAACTAAAGGAGTTATAAATAACCCACATTGCCCCACAAACTTGCTTGAAACAAAAGAGTGAAAAGCCCCTGAATCAAACAAAACCAGAGCTGGTACTGAATTTACAAGGAACGTACCAAGGACTACATCAGGTGCTGCTTGTGCCTCCTCAGCTGTGACATGTGTGACATGGCCCTTTGTGAATTATACTGTTGGCTTCACACTTGATGCACTGCCCTGTGATGGAGCTCCTTGATTAGATCGGGCTGGGGTAGAAGCTTGCTGCTTCTTTGGGCACTTGTTGGCATAGTGCCTCACCTCATTGCAAAAAGAAGCATGTCACTCCAGTAGAGGAGGTTGTGGAAGGCTTCCTTTGGGGCTTTCTTCCAGAGTAGGTCTCATGAAAGCTTGTTTTGCTTGAGCGCTGCACTGTGCCAGATGCTCTTGAGGAGGAGGTCTGGAAGGTCTTGTGCTGTGAGGGCTGAGACTGGGAGGTCCTAGGCTTAGGAAAAACCCCAGGGTGGAACCTCTATGCAGCTTTCTTTCTCTTTCGGCTCAACATCTCTTGGAGCTTAACCTCTTACCGAATGGCTTTGTTAACAAGCTGCTGAAAATCAGAGTGTTCCTAGGCAATAAGGAGAACTAAAATCTCATCATTAAGCCCCTCCAAGAAACGCACTTGCTTGGCTTCATCTGAGGCAATGTCTTCTGGGGCATATCTAGCCAATTGATTAAACCTATGCAAGTATTCATTGACGGTGCGGCTACCCTGCCTTAAGGAACGAAATTCCTTCCTTTTTAAAGACATCATGCCCAGTGGGATATGGGCACGACAAAAGGCTTGCATAAATTCACCCCATATGATGTTCTGTGCATTAGCATGAGATTGGCTAAAGTTATCCCACCACTCAGAAGCTGGTCCACTGAGCTGATGGGAAGCAAATAAGACTCTGTCATGATCAGTACATTGCACCATGTCTAATTTTCGGCCCACTGCCCTGAGCCAGTCATCAGCTTCCATAGGCTTAGTGCTGCTAGAAAATGTTGGAGGGCGCAATCTCATGAATTCTGCAATGCTAGCCCTTGGAGGAGGTGGAACTTGAGCTTGTGGCTGAGCTGCTGCTGTTGCTTGTAGTGATTGAGTGTTAGCAATTGACTGGGAGAGCAAATTTATTAGCTGAGCTTGGTTAGCCATCATCTGGGCCCAGCTACGACCTTCAACTAGAGGTGGCAGCGGCTGTGAGGCTGGTTGCTCCACCAGGCTGGGTTCTCGGGCTCATCCCCAGCTTGTCTATTCCGATTGCTTGAGCTGCCACTACCATTTTTAGTGGTGACCATCTTGTCTGTGCTCCAGAGGCTGAGGAAAGAAAAGAAAAGACTAAGGGGGACAGATCTAATAGCCCACTTAGCAAAGCAACCCACAGGAAGAAGCTCTTTCAAAAACTATAACAAGTAAATATCGTTCTACTCGTTTCTTACCGCTTGGAGGAGGTCTCAAACACCAGGCCTAACCAAGAGAACACTAATAGAGCTTTTCAAAGGTAAGAGTGATCTATTTAATATTGTAAATCGGTGCAAAGAAAGAAACATGGTAAGAAGGAACACCAGAAGGGAGGTAAGAGCAGAAAGATGACCCGGATAAGAAAAGAACAATTTATTCTTCTTTGTTGTATAAAATAAACTTTGAAATTCTACTACCATTCTACTAGGTTGCGACCTACAGACAGGATGCTCTGATACCACTTTGTGATGACCAGAAACTCCCAGGGTCACCTGGGAGATCCTTAAAGGCCAACCGAGAGGTCAGGTCCACCCAAAAGGTCCGCCAGGACCCCCCCCCCCCCAAGTGGTCCAGACCGCACGGAGGAACCTCAGGACCTCCCAAGAGGTTCCGCAGGATCTCTCCTGAAGGTCTATCCAGACCACTGAGAGGTCCAATAGGACCACCCGAAGATCTTTCAAGACCTCCTGGAGGTCCAGTAGAGGTCGTTGGGCTCAGGACCACCCCCAAGCTCATGACCATATCCCGAAGGAGGTTGTGAGACTTAGGGATGACCCCGAGACCTCTGTGTAAATGAGCTAATCCCAAGATCAGCTGCTAGCCCACACAGTAGCAAAAGTGGTGACATCCAAAACACATACTTGTATTAACGAAGTATCAACAGAGTTGCTTACAAAAGCGGCTTTGGGCCAAACATAAAATACAAAAAGATCAAAAAGAACGATAGTCCATCAGCACACCACAGGCAACTGACTGGACGGCACAACCTACTCGGTTTGCTCCTCTTCTTCGCTGCTAATGTCTTCAACTATCCAAAGATTATATTGAGCAAGAGTGAGCACAACAAACGTGCTCGCAAGTCACACCCGTAGGGTAACAAAATGTCATGCATACATGGATATTCAAAGGAAGGCATATAGGTTGTCTTTGCATAAAGCTAATTTTCTTTCAAATACCAGTAATAAGTTCAAAGGCAGTTAACAATAATTAAAGTTCATTTTCCAAATTCAATTTTTCAATTGGATAACATTTATCATCAAGATGGTGAAGGATACCCTCCTGTCACAAGGCTCCCCGCCCAAAACCCATGGAATAGAGAAATCCCAAAACCAGCTTATCCAAAATCTTTTTTTAAAAAAACAAATCCAACATCTAACTTTGAGTGGCTTTTGCTAGCATGTCCATGATCGTGGACACGGCTATTCGAATAGTTTTCACTCTGCAGAGGTTGTACACTTTACCCACATGACACGATTCCTCTAGTTTGCTTGGCATTCGTTGGTCTTTACAATGCTTTGTTCCACCGCAGCCCCTCCTCGCTAAGGTTTCGCCCCCTTTGGACTAGCCATCCGCAGGTTCAGGGCCCCCTCTTGCGCTAGTGGGAAAACACAGGTTATGAAAGACCACCCACACATCAAAGTGGAACAACCGCAGTAGAACTTTGAAAATTAATTAGCCAGGTCCCACACCCCATTCTGGAGACATGTGTTTGTACGGTGAGGCAAAACCCATTATAGGCATAGCAAGTTGCGGCTCAAAGTCCGGTCCTCAATTGACTAGGGCGACTTCCACAGAACCCCTAAGCCTCAACTCTACCTGAGTTGAGCTCGTGCGTGGACATGCACCAACCAAGCAATCAATTTGCCCCAGTCCAAACCAATTTTCTATTTGTTTTCTTTTTTATAAACCTTTTACAAAACTCCATGACAACCCAATGTCATGGATTAAACTATTTGACACATTGGTCTTTGGCAGTGAAATCTCCCAAAACAAGAATTAATCTAGGCTTGGCTAAGCATCAAGTTTTGCAATATCTCTAGTCCATACTATTGTATCAACTAGGTTTTCATCTAGGGTATCAAGGGTGACAGGACACTAGCAAGTTTGGCTGTACAAAAGATTGCAGGAATATCTAAGAGCTTAAAAACAGGGATTAAATTATTTGAATCCAAATATGCATACAATATTTAGTTGAAGCTGACATAAATAACTTGAAATACTGGGTTCAATATGATCAAAGGTATGACTTGTCTTGCTCACAGTCTTGAAAATCTTCCTCTTCGGGGCACTCAAGCTCCTCGGTGTCTTCGCAATCTATACGGGAGAAAAAGGGACAAAGTCAAATAGAGCTCCAAATAAAAACTCATGGAAACTCCAAAAAGATTTCAAATCTCATATTACTGGAAAACATTACACTAATAACAGCTCCTTGGGTAAAAGCTTGACTCACCGAGAGGAGGTCTAAGGTGGGAAGGCGGTCTTTAGCAAAAGACCCAAAAAGGGTGATCTCTTCAACAAACCAGGGAGGTCCGGAGAGGTAGTCTTTGCGCACGGACCGAGAGGGTTGTTTGTGCAAAAAGAGACCACACGGTGGATTCCAGGGAAAATACGGTTATACCATGCAACCGTAGGAGTAGAAGGAAAAACAAGATACGAGGGGACTCACCAAAACCAAGCATGAGTTCGAGGACAAGATGAAAGAGTTGGTTCAGTGGTTGGTTGGCAACCAGCTAAAGGTGATGATGAGGACGTCACAGAGGCTCCAATGAAATCAGCGATGGCGGCGCAATGATTTACCACGCCTTCAACGGAGTTCTCAATGACAGAGCCTTAACTCAGAGCAACTGAGCAAGAGCAAATGTGTTATGTGTGGAAAAAGGTGATGAGGCAGGACCACTCGGGCTAATTATAGCCTAAGTAGGCAAGAAGACACTGGAAACATATGTGTCAAGGGTATGTAGAAAGATAGGTCAAGGGTATAGATGATGGATAAGATAGAGCACGGTCAAGCTTAGTGAAAAGATAATAAAATAATGTTTGCTGTGAAGGAAGGGAACAATGGAAGAAATCAAGGTGCCACACAATGTGACCACATTCAGTGTATGAGCCACATATATGGCTGCATTTAATGCGACGCAACATGCATTAAATGCACAAGGGACTTATGTGGCGGAGATGACAAAGAATAACAAGGCTGGCAAGTGGGACCTATCAAACCTGAGAATAGCTTGGTCAAAAGGAAGTGGTGACGGCCAAAGGGAAGGTCATGGCCGGACAAAGGAGGTCATGACCTATTAAGGAGGTCTTATGAGGAGGTCCAAAGGACTAAGAGGTCCAAGGGACAGGGAGGTCCTAACGGTCAGATCCAAAAAGGGGAGGTCCTGATGGTCAGATCCAAAAAGGGGAGGTCCTGACGGTCAGATCCTCAAAGGGGAGGTCCTAACGGTCAGATCCTTGAAGGGGAGGTCTGGACCCTTAAATCTAACAAAGGATAGGTCTGGACCAAGCGGGAGGCTTGAACGGACGTGAGGGAGGTCCAAGTGAACGTAGGGAAGGGTTCCAAAGAACACAGAAGGAGCTCAAATGAATATGAGGGGAGACTTAGGCTTGGGGAGGTCTAAGCCAAAGAAGCATCAAAGAGGGAAGGTCTGGTCCAGGGGAGGTCCAAGCACCTGAGAGGTCTAGACCTAAGGAGGTCTGGAACAGAGAAGGACAAAACAAGCGCAGAAGGGGAGGGATCGCCAAAGCTCCAACAAACCTAACAAACCAAAAGAGAGTTTTAGTTGAAGTTTGATTTAGTCAATTGAAATCCATTCTGAAATTCTCAAGATAAGCTTTGAACTCTCATCAAAACCAAATGGTTCTTTTTATTTTGAAATTTCCAAACAGGCTTCAAAACCAGGGTGTTACAGTTTGATATCTCCATATCTATGATCCGTGAAACATGCTCATCAACCAATACATATGCTAGTCTATTCATATGTGTCTTCATTTGTTTCCGACTAGGGGTCGCTTTTGAATAATCATCGCAAAGATGAATATAGAGTTTCACAATCAAGTCACATACTTGATAATAAATATTAACGATATTATTCTTGGAACAAGATAACATATTATCCAATAAATTATGAACATAATGAAATATAATCATCTCTATGATTGCCTCTATGGCATATCTCCAACAAAGGCAAGTTATGTTCAATTTGCATCCTGGTTATTAATTTGGTCCTACGTTGTGCTATCCTAACATCATTCAATTGTCCAGCCCGTCTTGCAGAACGTGGCTGACTTTGAGACTGGCTACTACCGCGGGCAGTCCAGAGACAAGGAGAAGGGACCGATGGGCCACCATGACTGATCGATTTCGTTCCAACCAACCTTTTTTCCGATTCCAAAAAGAGACATGTATCGTATGTGTATTTCGGTTTGTTGATTCATGCATGTTGGCGTTTCTAATGTACGTAACCAAACCCAGCACACCATGTAATTCACAATTAAATTATAAAGTCTTTCAAACCTCTTTTCCCAAATATTTCGACTATTAAATATTACGTTATCTTTTCCCGAAGAAACTGATTCCACGATCAATACAATCGGGACAACAACGCGCATGGCAACCCTAAACCCAATTTTTTTTTTATTTCGCTCCGAAGGGGTCTGTTTCTGTTATTGCGCCGCCGAACTAACGTTCTAAATTGCATTGTCGACTTCACATTTCGTTATCTTCTCCAATTTCATATTCCGAACTACGCGAACATTTCAAGGTATTACCAAAAAAAACTTCATGAAATACACTAAATCTTTAGGCTTAATTCTCTACACATAAATTAACAAAATTACAAAAATAGGTTCCTATCGCTATTTGATATGGTGACAGGACCCTCTCAGTATTGACCCTCTCAGCATTGTTTCAATTGGTGGCAGGGTTTCTACCGCCAATTGGAATGGCGACAGGAGCATGTTGCCATATCAAAAGGTGATAGGAATCTGTTCTTGAATTTTTTTTTTACTATTTTTTTGTAATTATCTTTTAAATTAATTATTGTTTTAAAAAAAATCTGTGTTGGTGTATGCGTTTTCAGTATGTAGCCTCGAACGGTTGATTTCGATGAAAATACATTTAGGCACCAAGTCATCAAGACTACTGAGATTTTTGTTCTTTTTCACTACATCATAAGACTCGTTGCTAGGTCTTATTACACATGCAGCTCCAGACCGCAGTTACGAAACAAAATGCACAGTTTCCACTTTCCGCACTCAACACATAAGCGCTAAGCACAGACTGCACAGTACTCAACACCGCCACACGACGAGGGCCCTGATGACTTGTACATAAGCAGTACGTGCTACGTACGGGAGCTTGCGCTACGACTCATGGAAACGGCGCGTGGCGCTTCATCTCGTGCGGCACGGCGTCCACGGCGAAGCCCTTGCGTTGCCGGAGCCAGTAGTCGGCCTGGCCCGGGTGCGCTTCCGTGGAGACCTCGACGTCGACCCTCGAGGCCTTGAGCTCCTCCGTCGAGAAGCCGTACTTTTCGTCGCGCTTCCGCACGAGGTCGGGGCGCACGGTGGCGCTGCGGTGACACCATGAGCGTAGGCGCGCCGAGCGGGAGTCGGTCGCGGTGGTCCACCTGCCAGGTGCACCAGAACTTGCCGAACGTGCTGGTCATGTGGTCCAGCTCCGTCTTCTCCAACACTCCCGGCACGCACGGGCTCGCCCATAGCCCTGCCTTGATCTCGTGCACATGCGAGTGCCACAGCCTCTACTCTAGGGGCGGAAGTACATAGGCCCATCCGGTGTCACAGGACATCGGGTCCCTCAGAAAAAATAGTAGATATTATCATGTTTATACTATACGTGCACCCCCTAGCATAAAAGCTGTATATCCCGGTTCAGCCCAACCTCTGGTCTCTTGCAGTCTTTTGCCGTATAAATTAGTATTTAATATAGTGTTTCTTGAAAATTATATATGCTATTATATGTATAGTGAAGTTGTGAATCTCGATCATTTTCGTTCAGTTCCACCCCTGCTCTGCTCCTCCCCCGGCAGCACGTCGAAAATCTTCCTCGACACGATGTACTCCACACCTACGTACAAAGATTGCAGTACATGTTCTTGGTGAGCGTGTCACACAGATTGGACAGGGTAAAGGGAGCAAAGATGTGTGGCGCCGGGGGGGGGCGCACTGATGAGGCGAGCGTTTGCGTCGTCGGAGTCATACACGGCTCACTGGAGGACGTCCTGGTTAAGGCGGGAGATGAAGTGGTGAGTCTCCACCTGCCGGCGTGGGTCGTGCGCGCATAGAGTGATCGCGCACACGTGCTGCTTCACCTGCTTCACCGGGCGAAGCGACTGCAGCGCCGCTGCGCCCATGTCGAGCACCTTCGACGACGTCGCCGTCGGCTTCCCCGGCGGCGCGCCGTTGCCCTTGCCCGAGGCCGGCGTCGGGACAGGCTTCTCGTCGCTGGACGACATCGATCGGGAGTATGCTCGCTGCGTACTCTGGTGTAGGAGCTAGCGTGCGCGTCCGGTGGGCTCCTTTAGGCCTTGTTTGGCTAGTAGGAAAATCTATCCAGGGGAGAAATAATCCAAGAGGGGATTAGGTGAATCCCCCTCCCTCCACCCAATCCCCTCTCACCTTGGATCTAATCCCCTCCCACCTTAGATCTAATCCCTTGATTTGTTTGGACAAATGGTTGGATTGGTAGGGATTGCATATATTAAAAAATCTGAAAGCAAAAAATGAATATCGAAAATTCCAAAAACAACATTAAAAAATTGGAACAATTCAGGAAAATTTCCAAAACCAAACCAGAAAATTCGAAAAATATCAGAAAATTATCACAAACAGTCCAGAAAAATCAAAAAATAAAAAATAAAAAGTGCAGAAAATTGGAAAAAAAATCATAAAAATTAAGAATAAAAGGTCTATAAATTTCAAAACAATTTTAAAATTTTGAATACAACCTCTAGAAAATTGGATAACAAGTGATACTATTATAGAAACATCTGATATCAAGCTTGGAGTTAGCATGCCATTGGTACATGTTTACTGAGTTGCTAAATCGCATCAGCACAGAAAGGAAGCAACAATCACAATCACTGAGGTTGTCTTGCATTAGAGCAACTGATGACTTTCTGGTAATCCAAATCAGTCCACAAGGGTGTCCAATTTGTCATGCTCTATGAAGAGGAGGTAACTAAAATTCCACAAAGCAAAGATAATTAGAGCACTGGCTCCAATATAACTTAGATCGGTAACATAACGCAAGTAAAAAAGTAGAACAACCATAAGCCAATTTTATATGGTAAGATCATGCTTCCTGCTCTTGGCTTAGCTTATGATTCACATATAGTATGCATCTGCAGGGGTGAACATGTCTAGAAATTGCCAGGTACTATGAATCTCCACTAATGAATAATGATTATTACTATCAATTGGCAAGCACGGCCAGTTCCAGATAGAAAACTAGTGACTTCTTTGGCTTCACTATTCTAAGTTCATGTTGGAGTATCCGTTTCAATCCCACAAAACAAACTACGCACATCATGGCTAACATAGGGTACAACAATTATTCATAAGAGATTTCACTCTAAGACCATATCAGTCAGGGAAATATTTACCAAACCAAACAATAGATTATAGTTCTCAGTTACATAACATTTTATGGGTTCTAGAAGATCATGTACAACCTAAAAAATGAATCATATATTCCATAAGTTCAACAACAGTACTTTCAGAGAAGTAGAACTGAAGAAAACTGACACAAACCCAATAACAGTTGAGAACTTGAGATCATGTAGGAGCAAAAAATAATAAGTAGCGAGATCGTCGTATGATGCTCAAAGGCAGCAACATAGAAACAATGTACAAGAACAAGAGAAAAGAATAAGCAAGAGAAGCGATCAATCACCTGACTTCATTCCCATCTTCCTACAAGGTATCTGGGTTTGATCCAAGCTTCATGAACTTCATCTTGAAACAAGAAAGGAAGAACAAATGTACACTTTACAACTTCTCACTCCCCTAGTCCAATGCTCTCTCTCACACAGACCACCACCACCACAACAACAAGAAGAAGAACACCGCAATACAGCACTACTACCCCATATTTGTCCACAACATGAACAGCAACAGCTCGGAGCAAACCAGGAGGGACACCCACAAAGCACAAAGCTGACACAACACCACCTCCTCTTCCTATTTGTTAATTGCCTGTCCTTCTTGATCTAGGAAAGATTTGTGTAATTCCTTCCACCCCTCCTATTTCCTCACTACTTGTTTTATTAAATCAAGAATCACACAAGATCTTGTGTCCAATGCACCATCATAAACAACTAGTCCACATTCCTCCCCACACCATTCCCCAAGCAGTAGCACAGGTGATCTCTCTACAAATCTCTGCAAAAACAACGACAAAAACAAGAGTTAGTGCTATTTTTAACACCTTGGAGCAGGAGACATTGAGCATCTTTTTTTAATGCAAGATGGGGGGCAATGGAGAGAAACAGTGTGACCCACCCCAAGAAAAGACTCCCCAAAATTACTTGACACATCTCCCCCAAATTTCGAATGGACATTAGCTTCTAAGGCATAGAATCCAGAATCTAGAATGGATGGTCATACAACATTAATACTCAGGTTGGGTATAAAGCTGGAAGCCTATTCTGGACCTCCAGAATCCAGAATTCCAAATATATATGGTGGCTATTTCCAGTGTATTATTGAAGAACCACTTTCAACTTGCTAGATCTAAACATTACTTGAGATAATTAACAAGGATAATTTCTTCCTTTAGAACAGATAGATAATGTTGCACTAAAAATGACATTTCTAATACTCAAAGCTTCCATTAATCTACAAACATATCCTGAAGAAGAATTTTGAAAGATAACAGAATCAGTTGCATACCAAATCCTGCAGCTAACAAGGAACATATGAACTATATGAACATAAGTACATCAACAAATCACTTTTTCAATGTAGTTTAGATTGAACATAGCATCAACAAGATAATTATCAGCGGCAGTTGGAGCATAGATGTCGTTCCTATCTGTTTCTCCACTTCTGGCGTTGTGTCTCTGAATGCTACCGACTCATATATCAACTTATCCACCAACCCTTTCAAACACAAGATCTTGGGTCAATGCCAGTATGGATTCGATCGCCCCCAAATCCCAGTCGGGCGGAGACGACTGAGATAGGAGAGTAACCATGGCCACCAAACAAGAACTAGAAGAAGCCATGAACTCTACCATTAGCGTGTTAGCGACAGATTTGGTATGCCGAATCGTAAAAAAGGTAAAAGTGAAAGAGAAAAAAGGTTACCTGCAGATCTAGGCGCACGTCGAATGGTTGATCGATTCAACAACCCAAGTCAGTTTGCATCTAGGTCAGATCAGATCGCGGCCGGCCAAAGCTAACGAATCCTTGCAGACGGAGATCCGGAAACTAACTGGATATATAGATCTGACTGGGATGCTCCTCTAAGGGCGGCGACGGCGGCGGGATGTTCCTCCGAGGGCGGTGGGATGTTCCTCCGAGGACGGCGACGACAACGTCACCGGAGTCAAGGGGAGGGAGAGGGGGAGGCGGCGTCGAAGCTCGAAGATCACCGTGGACCAAAGTAGCCGACGCGGCGCCAGTCGCGAGCGCACGCGAGAAGAAACCACGCATCAGCCGAGTGGGAAGAAACCCCCGTGGATTGGGTTGGAACAGGCCGGGATTTTTCGATCCCCGGCATCATCCAAGCAGCGCTACGCGGTGGTGCGGGAATTATATCCCGGCCGGGATGTTCCCTGGACGATCCTTGCCAATCCCAGTCAGTCCCGGCGCTTCCAAACAAGCCCTTAAGGTGTGGTGGCGTTGGGAGTTTGGAACTTGGAAGTGCTGCTGCGTGACACGTAAGAAGTGGTGGGGTTGGACGTGGCGCACGGCATGCAATGTAGGTGTCAGCACAGATGTAGCAGTACTGACAAATGGTGGAGCAACTCGGGGTTTGAGCTTCACGAAACACCCCACCAACTTTTTTTTAGAAAATGGAATATTTATTATTCCAGCCTCTGCACAGCGTAGTGCATATAGCTAGTCATCATCAAAAGATATGACCAAGAGTAACTTATAACAACCAACATCTAAGAACCTAACAAAACAGGTAAGAAAAGGGGGAAAAAGGACCAAGCCAGGTCTAAAAAATTATAGACAAATCATATTACTGAACTGCCACCCATGCTTGGCAAAAATCTCCATAACAGTAGTTTCCAGATGTCGGCCCATGTCCTAAAGGATAATACGATCCTCCTCCCTCTGCAGCAGCGACCAGAAGCGAAACCAATAGGTACCTCTGAAGATAACCTTTATAACAGAAGAAACTCGAGCCTTGTCAAACACCATATCATTACGGCTCAACCAAATGGCCCAACAAAGAGCGCTTGCCCCCACCAATAAAAGATACATAAGTTTACGATTAATCCCCATAAGCCAATTTCCAAACAAATGAGAAATACTTGAAGGCGGATTAATACCACTAGAAATAAATACCACACGCCAAATAAACTTAGCAAAATGACAATCAAAGAATAAATGTTGTATTGTTTCATCTATATTACAAAAACAACATTTGGTACTACCATTCCATTGTCTCTTTGATAGATTATCTTTGGTTAATGTTACTCCATTAAACAGAAACCATAAGAAGATCTTAATTTTTAGAGGGATCCTAAGTTTCCATAAATAACCATTAGTTGGAATTACCATACCATTAATCAACGCTCTATAAATCGAATGGACAGAAAATTTACCATACTGATGTAAAAATCATCGAAAGGTATCTAGACCATCTGTTAATTGTATGGAAGCTAATCTTAACACCAACTCATAGGAATGGCAGGTGGTGCGTATCCCAACTCTACCGGTGCATTTACCCAAATTAATACTCGCTGGAAGTTCGTGCAATTCTTGAAGCAATCTCAACACTGAACGTGAGACTTCAGAGCCTTGTGATGTGAAATGAAGTGATCCAAAAACTGTTGTTTTGCTAAATAATATTTGACTTTTTTTTATCAAAATAGTTAAATTTTTATCTGTCTGATATGCTTTGAGATTCGAACTTCTTATCTAATGAATTGGGTCCGGATTTATTAAGATTTTTTTTCGAAATATAACGGATTCACTATATTGCCGTATTTTATTGGTATTGAATTTTATTTTATTTTTTTTCTTTGTTTTTGCTCAACCTCTCAAAATATATGTTAGATTTTGAATCCTGTGGTAAAAATATGAGTTAATAAGACTTTCGAGAATAATTACAGTGCCAAAAACAAAAATTATATAAATAATTTACTATAATTTGTGTATGATGGAATTGTAAATGAACTACATTTTGACTGTTTTGAGCTGAGAAAACGGTCTAATATTGTATAGATGACCCCAAAAACTGCTAGGCTCCGAGCTAGCTCAATCTTTGCACTAAGGAAAGTCAAAGAAAAGAGGATAACATCAATCTTGCATATTTATTAGAACTCTCAAGAGACTAGCCGGACAAGGCAGCTGGTCACACTTGCTGCTGCTCTGCTGGCACGACAAGATGCTCATGGTCGACCGCCTGCTGCTGGGGCTTGTACTTGTACCAGCTGGACCAGAAGAGGTAGTTGAGGAAGTTGAGGAAACTCAGCACGGCGAGCAGCCAGAAGAAGAGGTCGAGGTGGTTCCGGTTGATGTTATTGCCGTGCAGCCAGCCGCCGCTCGCCGTTGAGCCCTTGGTGGCGGCGTTCACCGCCTGGACGATGATGGTGCTCAGGAAGTACCCGAGCGACAGGGAACACCACAGGAACGACGACGACATGGACTTGAGAGACGGCGGCGCCTGCGAGTAGAAGAACTCGAGCAAGCCGATGTACGTGAACATGTCGGCGATGCCAAACACGGCGTACTGCGGCGCCATCCAGAAGCAGGAGATCGGCAGGTACTTCCCGGCCATGGGGTTCGCGTCCAGCATGCCGTGCCGGATGGCCACGTTCTTGCGGCGCACCTCGACGACGGCCGCGATGGACATGGAGACGACGGAGAGCACGAGGCCGACGCCCACGCGCTGCAGGTGCGGGATGCCGTTGGGGTGGCCGGTGACGCGGCGGGCTAAGGGCACGAAGAGCCGCTCGTAGATGGGCACGGCGAAGATGAGGATGACGAGCGGGATGATGGGCAGCGACGCCGGCGGAATCTCCATGATGCCGAGCCTCGGGTCCATGGTGGCGCCCTGCTGGATGGAGAAGGTCTGGAGCTGGGCCAGGCAGGTGCTCATGATGATGACGCTGCAGAAGATGGGCACCATGGCGAGCACCGTCTTGGCGTGCTCCACCTGCGTCACCCGGCATTGCCGCCAAGGGCTCGGCGTCGCCCCCGTTGGTGTCTGAACAATGGCCGCCTTGTCCAGGAACCTGCACATGCAGTGCAGTAAATGTCAATGTATCACCAGGGGGAAGCTAGAAGGTTTGCTTCTCCATGTAAATAAGTCTGCATGGTAAATTAACAACCTGAATGGCTTGTTCCTGTGGGGCACGAACTCCGTGTCAGGAAAAGCTTTGCTTCTGCTGATCTCGTACAGCTCGTCAGGGTTCTCAGGGAGCTGCAGATTCCTGTTCCTGATTGCAGCGACATACACCTGAAGACGACATAGTAAACCACGTTGAGAACTAGTAAATATATAGCTTGGATTGTCTCATCTTCTTCTGAATGCCTAAGAAGAGAGCGTTTCCTGACCTGGAAGATTTCAAGAAGAGCGCTGCTGCCCTGCACGGCGGAGATCCGGTACCGCGGCAGGCCGGCGATGAACACGAGGACGGCGAGCCCCATCACGCCCGTCGCGGCGCCGAACCCCTTGTCCCAGCCCTTCTTGTTCTCGATCCACACGAACACCGTGACGCTGATGGCCCCACCGGTGCAAAGGCTGAGCAGCAGCCAGTTGAAGAAGCTGGACATCTGCAGCTTCTCCTTGGGGTGCTTCTCGTCGAACTGATCGGCGCAGTGCGCCGGCAGGGCCGCCTTGATGCCCGCCGAGCCGATCGCGATGAGGTACAGCGCGATGTAGAGGTGCACCTCGTTGTCACCGCTCACCCTCTGGCACGTCGGATCCAAGGGGCGGCACGGCGGCGGTTTCTGCCTCTTGGAGTGAGCTTGCAGCGTCAGAAGCAGGAATCCCTGCAGAAATGGAAATGCGAGAAGAAAAACAAAGCAGATCAGCAGGAGTGCGAGACTGCAACTCTGCAAGCCCAATCCAATGAGTGTAGGATCCAAGATAGGTGAAGTCGGAGCCAAATAACCAAGTGAACAGTTCTTACCACGAGCTCGACCACGGATGATATGATCACAGTCTTGTACCGGCCTATAAAGGTGTCCGCAAAGACGGAGATGAGCACCGCAACCATATAGCTCGTGCCCATGTAGTTGGTCAGCAGGTTGGAGCCGTCGGCTAGGCCGATGTGCATGACCACCATGAAGTACATGATAAGGTTCACGGCTAGAGACAGAGAGGCAAGGTTCTCAAGTCCAAAGTTCACTGCAACAAAAAAATCAAGACAAAGATTAACAGGCTTTGCTTCACTACTTATACTGTTAGTCACTAGATTGTTAAAACAACATGCTGCTTCTTTCTTGGTTAAGTGCACCATATCCAGTGACTAATGTCCAATGATTAACACAACGCATTCTTAAAATCTATCGCATGGATGAGGCATTATATATGCTGCTAACTATCACTGAAAAGATAATTTACACATTGGATCATTTTATTTTTTTGAAACTGCTCATCTAGTTCCTTGTACTTCGATTTTTCTCACTCAAATCCCTACAGTTGATATTGTTCATCCAAGCATATGAACTCTCAATTTAGTTACTTATAAATAGTTAAATCCAGATACTTGTGTGTTTTTAGCTAACAAATGGTCCTCCAATTGGTTAATCTAACTCTATATGCATTAATTTTATCTTATCATATCATGTCATGTTATCATCTAATCTACGAACAACTAGCTTGACTAAAAATTACTGAGCACAAATGAGATGATCAAGCTGAGCATATGGACTCAGCATATGGGCAAGACTCGAGTTACCAAGAATGAAGAAAGAATTGGCAACACCGCCGTGGCGCCCTCGCAATGCAGGTCTTCCCCTCCAATCAACCTTCCCTTCAATGACTTCGTACTTCTTCCCTCCAACGACTTCATGCGTCTCCACCTATGGATAATTTATGTGAATAATAAAGTCAATTTCATGCTTATGGATATGGAATAGTAAGCATTAAATGAACCATGCATGTAGTTTGCTTTCGCCGTTGGCTTCAGATACTTTGATGTGCTCCTTGTATTCCTATTAAATTTTACTAATCGCACAAAGAAGTGCGAGGCGTTTATATGAGCGAAACAAGCAATTTCAGACAAGTGAGAGCGTCTTCATGAATGAGTATCTATCTACTATTGTTGTTCAGTGCCATAACGCAGTTAATTACCTTCTTGCTGAACTAGTAATGCAGTACCCATGAATGTGGAGATATTAGATTCCCCTTTCATACAACTTAGTTGTTTTCTCGAAATTGGACCAAAATTTAGGGGGGGAAACCAGTTCATGAAAGAAATAATAATCCATCAATGCCATTTGTCTGTTCATGCATAAGCTATTTTACATAGTAATCTATACCTTACTCCCGTATTTTTGTCGGACACATATTAGATAGTCAATAAAAATTTCCCATTACAGATTAAATAGAATGAGGGGGTACGTTTGCTTCAGTACACGGTACACCTCTTTTAGAAAAAAACTTTACGAATCTTAAAGCAAAGTAGTTAATATTAGATGATGGCAAATCTGCACCAATCTATTGAAATGAATCAAATTGAACATTGGATATAGATATAGAGACTTGAACATTAGACAGGGACAAATGTTTGATTTGATTTAATTCTTAGGCCATGCATATTTGCCCCCACCTAATATTAACTATTTTGCTTTAAGATTTGTTAATAAGTTTTTTCTAAAAGAGGTGTACCGAAGCCGAAGCAAACCCCATAGAATGATCATCATATGCATGTTTGTATGATATGAAATGATAAGAATTAGCTATTTAAAGAAAAGAGCATAGGATGAACAAAGAAAGATACCATGGAGTCCACTTTGTCGTTGGCTTCAGTTACTTTGCTCATCTCCTCGTTTTCCTATTAAGATTTCAAGAAAATCACACAGCTGTGAGATCATCGGCATATTGGCAGAATGAGAAGTTGGAATGTAAGCAAGAAACTGAGCTACCATTTTGGCCAAGAACTATCTAAGGTAAACAGATAAAAGGTGCAGTTGCTAAGCCATATAAAGCATCTTATACCTGAACGAGCCTTCCTAGGATTGTTTTATGATCTCTTCATTTAGTCTGTTCTTGTTAAACTATTAATAGCGAGGGTCATTAGATGTGGAGATGTTCTAATTCTTTAATACAACTTGGCCGATATGTACAACTGACAGTTGTCAGATAATGGATCAGAGTGTATGAAACTCGGTGCATACAAGAATTAGTCAGTTTGATTTGTCCACCCCCGCAGAATTTTTTTATTATTTAATCCTTTTTTTAATTATATTTTAAAATTAATCCGTCGCGAACTTTATTTCTAAATCTGACCCCTTTGGTCACGCCACTTCCCGTGGCGTGACCAAATTGAACTGTCACGCCACCAGTAACGGCGTGGCCAAAGGTGCCAGGCAAGCCCTCGGCCGCGCGCCGCGCCAGCGTGGAGGGCTTGCGTGGCATCTGTCACGCCTCCTTTCTTGGCGTGACAGAGAGCGATTGTCACGCCGTAGTTCTTGGCGTGACATATTTATCTGTCACGCCGTGATAAATGGCGTGACAGGGCTGTACAATTTGTTTGCATTCTATTTATATGAAAAATAGTTGAAGATACGGTGGTACATAACATGTCTCTATTCGCAACTTGAAAATAGAATATATAGACTGTACATAAGCAAATATAACACCATCCTTTTTAGCTGAGAGTAAATAGAATATATGGACATGTAATCTTTTTGTGGTTTGAAAACCTTAGACACTTTACAATATTTTTAGGGCGTGTCCTAGAAGTGTTATATAATGCAACCTGAAAAAAATGAGTTTACATCCTAGTGTAAAGATGCGTAGACAGTATGCTAGACAGTACCGTTGATGAAAGATGCGTAGACATCCTAGTGGAATGATAGGTGGTGCGCAGACATTCTACTGGAATCATAGGTTTGTGGTCATAGACCAAACCGTAAACTTTCGGAACTTGTTTTTGTCATGTTGTTCGATGCCTTACTACGCGAAGAATTGAAAGCGAAAAGACGACGAGATTGAAAGTTGCGAATTAAAATAGACTTCATAACAAAGTTTGGAATAACATGGCGCACAGGGTTTGGTTACATACATAAGAAACAACATCATGCACGATGCAATAAACCGAAGTTCTCCTACGATACATATGCGCCTTTTTTGAATGGAAATAAATTAGACCTTCCCGGAACTAGTACGGAAAGGTGCCTCATCTAACCCACATGGAGTGTTCTCCACTGGCGCCTAGGGCGTGGTGGCCGTCGTTGTAGTGGCACGCGCATATGCAGCTAGGGTTGGAGCAACAGCATGTGGGATCATAGGAACTTCCAGCGCCCGGACCTGAGATGTTTGCACAATTTCCTTGTACGTGTGCCAATCATCGGCGGACAGATTAGCACCAAAAAGGCGTGCATCTTTGAACCACGCTGCGTCATATCGTCCTTGCATTCCGACAACGACCGGGCTCATTCCATCCAAATGTCGACTTAATCCTACTCACAAGAGTTTTAAAGTCCGTGATTCAGAAATAGAAGGACGGTCGCTTCCATGTCATGCTAAATCGATGAACTTCGGTTTGGCAAATGGACCCACCGAGAAATATCGTACAACTCGTCCATCTACATCCAACAAAATTACGCGTCGATCTTGCATGCCATATGAGCGAAATACCGCAAGTAAGAAATATCACAATAAACATTGGACATAACAAAAGCTCGGTTTCACGAGGCGTCTTTGGCGATTCAAGCACAAACATATGCATAATTGACGGGTTGTTTCTAGCGACTTCAGTGTGTTAGGCCATACACATGGGCGAATAACACCAAGAAACAAGGAGATGCAAAAGATCCAAAACCTACACTACCCGAGTCTCTCGTGCTCGATCACGCCGAGATCCGTTCTCGAGACCGCCCAAACCACGTGTTTGGGACCGCTCGAGCTTGCCTCTGAGTGCGACCTACACTACGGATCCACGTGCCCGAATGCGCTCGAGATCCGTTCTCGAGACCGCCCAAACCACGTGTTTGGGACCGCTCGAGGCTCATTCTCGAAACGCCCAGACTTCGCTCCTGGTGCGCCAGAGCTTCTGCGCTCGAGTGCCACGAACCACTCGTCGGAAATCTTATATGCGAAAGGAGATAAGTTTACATGCTTTACTGAGATGGTTTGGCGCACTAAACCTAGTCTACCTCCAAATGAGATGCCTATCACAAACACACAAATTGTTACAATTCAATCTAGTCCTTCCATCATTTAAAAGTTGTCACACACCGAATCGCATGCCCTACTTCGGTTTTCAAACATCCTATCATATATATATAATGTACAAGTATTATTTTGCAATGCACGTTGTTGTCATTTTTTTACAAAGGTTTGTATGTTTTCATTCTCTATAGATGCAACACAAAGCGGCGTATATATATGAGTTACAAGATAAAACAAGAATAGGAGAACATCAAAAGCGATGCATTTTTTTCTCGATTTAATACAAGGAGGTTATTCAGATCATGGCGTTGGAAAGTTAAAGGAAAGCAATGTACATAAAAAAACTTTTCGAAATAGGTGATGCCAATGCAAACATATATGGAACTTTACCATCGTCATTCTGTACAACTCAAGCAATTGGTATGTATGTGAGACTAAAGTTACTTCTTTTTAAGTATTATCAACTTTGGCGTAACTAGAAGGACTAGAAGGAGGCCACCCCCGAGTGGAGAATGCTCCTATTGGGGGCAGCGGCGACGGAGGACGAGTGGAGGTTAGGAGAGAACCTAATGCTCTGATACCATGTTAGATGGAGACAGAGAGTGCAAATATGAATGGTTGGTTGTATTGCAATAGCCCAAGGGCCAATATATAGTACAAGGACACACACAAGAGTAAACTCTATACTATAGTGGAATACCACAAATGCCCTTAACAAAACTGAAATCAAAACAACAAAAAAAGTAGTACAATTCCAACAAGTGCAACAGCCTTCATCCTTAAGTGCTCTGTAACTTCCTCACTGGTGTATAATGAAAAGTTTTCTGCACCAATATTGGTACTTGTATTTACCCACTATAAGTCTAGGCTCACAGTGCTAAAACTCTGGTGATAAACACATCAGGACAATTATGGTACTATGCCTTGCTAACCTCAAACCATGTACTACCAAATTGGAATGCATGTTATAATTTTCACTTTTCTTACTGTTAGGATGTTTGTATCTTCCTAGTGGAACTTGCAAATTAATCTCAATAATTCTTTGTACGTTTTATATGGATGATTTGCAACTTGAATGTGTAGAAATCCAAAGTCAATTAACTAATAAACACATTCTCATACACACATTAATGAAGCAACCTAAGCAAGGCAGAAAACTGTGAAACAAGTTGGTAGTATAACAACGGTACCTTCCAATTTCTGATTGTAAAGAAAAGACAGGAAAAGGCCTGCAGAATTTCCCAGACTTCCGTATCTTAATATGTCCCGACGAGAACCCAACAGCCTGCAGAATTTCGTTTCTGGATGTCAATCAATTCTGTGTTACATACAGTCCGAACTACATAGTAACTCATGTATTAGAAAAACACCATTGTGTTTCTTTGGACATGAGAAACACCATTATATACTGAAAGAGGATAACTCTTATGGAAATTCTTTAACGAGATAGTTTTCGAGTAAAATGTATGTTCCTAGAAGCGATTTCAAATTAAGCTTCTTCGCAGAAATGCACCTTACCCTTCATGGTCATTTGAACTTGAAGAATTTTTGCTCTCGATAGATTCAAAGATTAATTGCTCCGTTCGAATCTCGGTGAAGCATTTCCTAAGGAACTAATATTCTCGATATTTTACATACTGCTCATCACGCACAACTTTCTTTTAATCAAGACTAAATACTCGATACAACCAATAGCAAATGTCTCTAGCTCCAGTTTCAATCAAACATCAATTTAATATATGATTATATGATATAGTTTACGCACGAGACCAATTTAGCTACTCGAAAACCCAAAAAAATGTTAATTAGTTTTATGGGTTTTATACCTCAATCTAAGAGAAGCGTGGGGAAGGATAGGCGGCGGAGGAGGAGAGCCGCCAGGCAAGGCGGCGAGGGGAGCAGGCAAGGCAGGCAGGAGGCGGTCTTGAGGGAGAGCCGAGGCAAGCAAGACGGAGCAGGAGACCCGGCGGAGGAGCCAGCCCGGGAGGAAGAGCGGCGACCTCCGTGGCGAGGAGAGGCCTCGGCGCGAGGAGCGGCGGCGGCGAGCGAGAGTAGAAGGTAGAAGATAAGAAAAATGAGGAACAGGTCGGGTGGCCGAGCATAAATCCCCATGTCACGCCAAGTCTCATGGCGTGACAATATCCTAGTCACGCCATGAGTCCCGGCGTGACCAAAGCCCACGCAAGCTCCAAGCTCCACGGCGCACGGCAGCGAGGCTTGCGTGGCGGCTTGAGTCACGCCACCACTAGCGGCGGATAAGAAGTTGTTTTGTCGCCACGGGAGGTGGCGTGACTAAAGGGGTTATTTTAAAAATAAAGTCTTGCCGGAGATTAATTTTAAAATAAAAGTTAAAAAATGATTATTTAATAAAAAAAAATTCACCCCCGCATCAGCTGTTTACCTTTGGTAGTTTGAAACTTTGTGCAGTTGTTCTGTCATGTACACATTAGGCTCTCCAAGGAAACATCCATAACTGTGTTTTTCAAGGATAGGATATAAATTGATTTCGTCCTTCCTTCGTGATCATATCACAGGTCAAGCTCAGTATGAACAGTACTTTACAAAGTTGAAAATGACGCCATGTGTGTCATGTACTGCTGAGGCTGATCAAACCAAAGCATAACTTGTTCACACACAGTATCTGGCATTTCATTTGAGCATTGCTTCCCAGTTCCCACTAAGCGCCGGCGCTGGTATATTTGGATATTCTTTGACGTCACCGCTTAACTAATCCATATTCCCCGGAGACGTCAAGATTATCCCTGCGGAAACACCAAGCCAGAACTATGAAGGAATAAGTAACTGGATTCAATTGAGAATTCCCCCAATTTGAACACAGCAAATTCTTGTTCTTAAATTGATGTGCACAAATTACTAATATGTTGCTAGAAGAAATGTTCTTTGGATCACTCCACTTCACACTCTAATTTTCTAAAGAAGAAATTTTGTTTGGGTCACACCACTTCACACTCTAGTTTTCTATACAAGAAATTTTCTGTCGACGTCTGGGACTCTCGTCACAAAATGGACAAACAAGAATATATATATAAAAAATGATTGCTATCTATTCGCCAAAGGACTTAAAACGGTGATGTATATTGCAAAGGGTATGCACTGATTACAGGAAGAATGATTGTGAATAAATGTGGATTAAGGTCTGGATTACAAAGGCACTTAGGCCGGGTTCTTATAATATACAAAATGTCGGTGGCCTGTTGTAGTGGTGCCTCTTCGCGCCAATAGTTGTGTCCCTTTAAGTTAATCGTTTTGTCCATTCGTGATGACCATTATATCTCTGAATATAACAGCCAATATCTTCTCTTTATGTATAGTTATCATTAGCCACACGTGGGTAACCGCTTTTGAGGACCTCTTCTACAGGGGAGAGGTCCTAGAGTGGTCCTAGAGAAACCTATAGAGGAGGTCCAATTGGATGTCCAGAAGAGGTCTTGAGAATGGTTAAAGGAAAAACTTTCAGGCCTACCTTCTGACCGCTTAATTGATCTTGGGACCATAAAACTAATTTAGGCCCAGTAGAAAACCTGTCTTATTTATAAATAAACAAATAAAGATATACTCGGATAATTGGTTGGTCAACAATCCTCGTCGGCTAGCCCCTCAACTTCAAGTGGAAAGAACTACTTGAGTGGGTTTTGATCGGAACTAGATTTGATCAAGAAGATAGTTTCACTTGAGTTGTAAATAACTATTTTTCTTAAGAAGCAGGAGCATCAGCCGTGTACATTTATGAAAACAATTCCCGAAGGACGATTATGTTTTGGTCTTCAGCGATTTATTAGGAACAAACTCTAATAAAATCTTATCTGTTGGAGTTCCGTCCTTATCTTACAACACATTGTTGATCTATAAGTAATCGTTTGGAAGAGCAGAACTTAAGAAAAATTCCTTCACAAACTCTCTACGTCCACTTTATCTTTGAACACTTATCTTCAAACTCCTTTAGTTTGAGTAGATGATGTATCACAATAGTAGAGATCATGAAAAAGACAGACTTTATAGAATAAATTTGACTTTTTGACCACCTTGATGTTATGATCTCTGGGTTTTATGCTTCCAAGGTGGTCAAGAAGTCAATTCATTCTATGAAATCTTCAAGAGATTGGTAGAAGGAAATCCCGATGATCAGGTGAATACTTCTCGGAGCACATGTCGAAATAATTTCTATGTTGAGCGGTTTTGTACTTTTCCTCCCGCGATGGTTACGGGATGAAGATAACTTTGGGAAAAAAGAAAAAACTTTTCAACTGCTTTTTCTTACACGTCTCTGACGCGTAGAAAAACTTCCTTGACCGAGTATGAGCTGTCACGTCACCACTGGTTGAGGTGCAGCCATCTCGTCATGGAGTTAGTGGGTTTTAAATGCACCAAAGGTATATATTTGGATTTTTACCTTTTTTTAGGCATGATTTACCCCAGCTGTTTTTTACTTACCTCATTCGCCGAGAGCCTTTCGTCTTTCTCAATCCTTCAAAGAGAAGAATTCCTCAATCCACCATTGAACCAAAGCAATGGCGGGATGGAAGTTGTCAATGCTGTCTACGAAGGAGCTCAAAGGGCTAGAGCAAGACGAGCATCTGCCAGAGAAGACTCTTATCGAGTGGCGTGCGCTAGGGAGGGAGATTGAGCCATGCCCTCAGGCCGGTTTCACGGTACTCTTTGTGCCTTATCTCTGGGCAGGCCTTCGTTTACCCGAGAGTGATTTCTTGATTGAAGTTCTTAATCATTATGGAATACAATTAGTTCATCTTGTACCGAATTCAATTCTGGTGCTTAGTACTTTTGCCCACATGTTTGAGGCGTTTTTAGGAATAGCCCCTAGTCTGCGTCTATTTAGGTTTTATTACCAAATCATTTGCAATAAGAAAGGTATTGGTGCCTTGGGCTCTTTTTACTTTAAACGCCAGGATGCCAACAAGAGAGTGTTTCCCTTCTTGGCTACCAAAGATGCCAAGCAAATATGGAGCAAAGAATGGTTTTATTATACTGTTCTGAAGGAGAGTAGGATTACTTACAGTCGAAATGCACCACCGGAGTGGTCCTCAAAAAGCCGAGTTGCTGACAAGGAGATCAAGCTTTTCGTTGATGAGAAGAGTGTGGTCCTAATGATCAACAACCTAGTAGGGAGAGGTCTAACTGGACGAAAGGTCATCCATGACTTCCTTAAGAACAAGATCTTTCCCCTCCAAAAGAGAGAAATATTATCTTGTGATTTTGACATCCCAGAAAATGGTAACAATCCATTTACGTTTTTACTGGAACTGAATTTCATAGTTGAAGTAAAGTAATCTTTTCATTATACTGCAGCTTTTTTGGATGATGAGGTCCTTGCTAGAGCCTCAGTCCCGTTAAAGGATCGGCTTCTAGAAAAAGAACCAATCAATTTAGAAGCGTAGCCCCCAAGCTTGATTGGGGCTGCCTTATCACTTAGGAAAGATCGCAAAGTGGTAAGTATTCACAAGAATAGCCAGACATAAAAAGTGATTTTACTTATGTCTGACTTATGTTTTCTGAATAGACGACATCGAAAAAGCGTCCTATCTCAAATGTTGGTGCAAGCTCTGCCCCTCCTTTGGCAAAGAATGCAAGGATAAGTTCCAAGCCTCCTGTTGCACCAAAGAAAACAAAACATGCACCTGCTTTGATCTCAATTCCGCAAGAGCCTCCTACTTCAACTCCAACTCCAATTCTTTCGAGACCTCTTACCCGCAAGGTATTAAAAACCAAAGTTAAGACTTCAGTTTCTCGATATGTTTCTAACCCCTAGCCAATATCCGCTACATCAATTTTCGTGGCTGGGGTGGTCCAGGGCGAAGGATCATCAGAGGAGCCCGAAGAGGAAATTCCACTTCAGCAGGCTCGAAGGTCAAGGACCTCCTTGGCCTTGGTTCCTTCTTTGTCAAAACCAGTGGGACAACCCACTTTCACCGTTAATGAGGACTTCATGGCGCCCTTTAGCGAAAGTGGTTTCGAGATTGAGTAAGTTCTTCGATAATATCTTTATAATTTTGGCTTATAATGATCAATCCTCTCTTTTTCTTTTAGCCTTTCTTTGTCGTCGGACTCGAGAAGGGGACAATCGACAGCTCAAGAACAAACTTCGCCACTAATTGTATCGGCAACAGAGGAATCCCCGGCAGAAGAGATTCTGCAAATGGAAATACCTCCTAGGACCACTGAGGAAGTGGTCCAGGATGTTCTGACGACGACTACTAGGACATCATCCAAGGAGATGCCACAGGACATGAAAGTCCAAACAAAAAGGACATCCCAAGAGGATCAGACGGAAGAGGTGGTTCGTGAGTCCACTACAACATGAGTGGATCATGAGACCACACGGTCAGAGGAGGTGGTCCATGAGACCATTGAAACTTAAGACGAAAATAATCATATCTTGGTAAACTTTTTAATATACCAGTATAGACCTGACTCATAGAATGTCTTAGGAGTCACAAGATACCAGGTCTAATCCAACCAGAGGAGTTTTTCGTTTGGTTCAATTGGATCAATCCGATAATGAAGTTCCTCTTCAAAGTTCTCCTTTTAGAACCAAAAAGAAGGACCTCCAAGACCTTATGACGTCCGTCAAAAGGTGTTGGAAAGTCAATGTTGACATGATCAGGGAGATCAAAATTTCTGCGGAGGAGAAAGAGAAGTAAGTACATAAAGTTATTATTCAATCATAATATTCCAATTAAATAATTTATTTACGCTTTTATTTACACTATAGGGAGTGTTTACTAGCAAAAGCCAGAAAAGAAAATAGGAAGTGTTTACTGGCAAAAGCCAGAAAAGAAAATGTTGAGTCTGTACTTCACGCTCCCAGATTAAAATTGTCTGAGGCGGAGAAGAAATCTGAGAGGAGCGCGGTGGCCATAGCAGAGAAGACCGAAGAGATCCACTTCTTGACTCAGAAGAATGAAAAGTTATAAGAGATATTGGGCAGGCAATCTGAAGAAAGCCACAACCTCTTTGAACAGAACAAGGTGCTCATTAAGGAGAAGAAAGGTAAAGAACCTCTCTTTGTTTCTTACAGAGCATTTGACATTATCATTATGTGCAATGTGTGAATTCTATTCTCTTTTTTCATTCTTTCTTAGAACTAGAAAAGGCAAAAGAGGATCTTCAGAAGACCTCTTCTAATAAAGATCTTTAGATTCAAAACTTGAAGGAAGTGGAAACACGGAGTCGCACTACCGTGCAAGAACTTGAAAAGAAGGTGGATACCTGATGAAGGCCGACAAGGAAATTACTACGGTTACGGGAAATAGCTTTTCTCGAATCTCAGTTTCTCTACGAGAAATCGCAGAGCATCTAAAGACTCCAGTAACTCCTCTTGCAACCAAAATGACCTTAGATGACCTTAAGAATGATATCTATACTCAAATTACATACATTCAAAAACACATACCTGCTATGAAGACTACTGTATATCAATCTTTGACAAGAGCAATGGGTCAAGCTTTAAACCGAGTGTTATTAAAGATTGCTCTTCTTTACAGAGACTCCGTTGATCTCCAGAAGCTTATTCCTACACCTAAGTTCAAAACAAAAGAGGCAAGTATGGCAGCTCAAGCCAAGATCACACTAGTGGTGGCGGAGATCATCAAAAACATTGAAGCTAGTGCTCCTGCCATTTCTTCAAGTGCTCCTGGCTCAAGCGTTCAACAATAATAATGTAATGATGCATTTTCAGTGCATGAAATGATGAAAGGATTTGGTGTATGATAATTGTAATTACTTATCGGAAGTTGACTTGCTTTTGCAAATTAAATTACTTTTGCAAGTTGAATTCCTTATATTTTGTTATGTGTAGCCCCAGCTACCGAACACTTTGTCCGGCAAGGGGAGAAGTGTTTCGAGCGAACAAATGCTTTAGGACCAGGATATCTTTCACAAAATCAATGATCCGGACCATTGTATATTTAGGAAGATGAAGTCAAATTGTTGGGTTCTTATGCAATGAGAGTTGGCTTATAGAAGAGATCCCAGAAAGTTATCATTTCCCGAATGTATACCGATGGTCATTTGATAAGTAAAGACACTATGATCCAGTAGCGAAATTGATCAACCATAAGCACTCATGTAAATAACAGAAAAGATGGCGACCATGTATATGAAATGATAAGTAAAGATTTATGCCAAAAAATTAATATGATATTGACAGCAAAAAAGACAATTGAATTGTACATTTATATGATATAGGAAAAAAGATGCTTATATATAGAATTTGCGAAGATGTTCAATGTTCCATGTATTAGATAGAACACAACCATCTTCTATGGCTAATCTAACTGATCCTGGCCTAGTGACAGAGACTACAGTATATGGACCCTCCCATCTAGAGGACAACTTGTTCAAGTTGGCTTGGTTCTGGATTCGTCTCAGGACCAGGTCACCCACATGAAGTGTTCTTGGACGAACTCTTCGATTGTAGTAGCGTCTCAGCCATTGCAGATAGGCAGCCGATTTTGATAGTGCTCGATCACGTCTTTCTTCCAGCATATTGACATCGTCTTCATGCAATTCTCCCTGATTTATTTGGTCTAGGAGGTCTATACGCATTGAACCTAGCTGAATCTCACTAGGTAGTACTGCTTATGCACCGTAGACTAGCGCGAGTGGTGTTTCACCAGTTGCTCTACTGGTAGTAGTGCGTAATGCCCATAGGACAGAGAAGAGCTCCTCCATCCAATTCTTTTAGTATGCTTTAAGGCGATTAAAGACTCTCTTTTTTATACCTTGCATAATTTGACCATTGGCCCTTGCTACTGCTC